>JAINUG010000002.1:8650625-9349792 GCA_029706075.1 Aldrovandia affinis | reverse complement strand
AACCACCAGGACGCGGACCAGTACCGGGCCGTGGATCATTTGGTACCGGGTCGCACAGAAAGAATAAAAACGTTTTAATTTTAATTTTATTTCCATTTTATTGACTCGCAGTCTGCAGGGTGTTTTATTTTGAAAAATGACCACTTCCGTCTGTGCCTCTTTTCCGCACTTGTCTCAGTTTTTTTCCATGCACCAATAAATTAAGCCCACAAGCTAACCCTAGCAAAAATGAGTAAAAAACAAACATTGCTGGAGAGCTTCTTTGAAAAGGGGGAAAGACCCAATGATGAGACAGCAGAAGACTCCAGGACTGCCAAAAAAGAAAGCTGCATTTAAAAGAAGTTGAGTTGAGTCACATTTACATTATATAAATGTAATAATTAAATTAATAATTAAATTATATAATATGCACTTTCTTGTGTTTTGTTATGCGCGTGATTCTCTCCCCCCAGTTTGTCTTGCATGAAACTGGTCCGTGGTGCAAAAAAGGTTGGGGACCGCTGTGAGAGAGTATTTCAGAGAGCACCTAATTGGTTTGGGGTAAAAACTACATGTAATCTTGACCTGCAGAAGCCTGACTTTAAATGGCTAGGTACACTAACCTAACTAAAACCCTAAAACAAGGCATACTGCTGCCCCCCCGCCCCATGTTTTCCCACTATTCAAAATGCATTAACTCATCTCGTTTCATCAGCCTTTTAAATAAAGGCTTTTTTTTTTTTTCCATAGTCAAAGAAATAGATTTGGAACTAATTGCCGTGTGTTTGTGTTGTAACGCATTCTTTGCAGTGCTGCGGTTCTGTAACTTGGAATATGCCATTCCTCATTCCTAGGTCAAGCAAGGAAATTGATTGTAAATGTAACATAGTCAACGCATGATCTCATATCATAATATGGTCGTTTGAATAAGTCTGTCTTGGCAAACTTTCAATGCAAACGCAGGCAGAATGTGCAAGTGTAGCCTACTATTAGGAAGCCTCGAACTGTTGCCCATGTCATTAGTTCCGTAGTTGCGGGATCCTCTTTCTTATCCCTGAACTCTGATGAAAAGGTTTGAACTTATTGCACAGGGTTCGATTGTTTTCAGTCGGCAGTGCCACCGAACTGCTTCACTTTCTATAGAAATGCATATGATTTTCAGAAAAATGTCAAACCAGAAAATTGGCCCTGGCGTGAAAAGAGGAGTAAAGGTTACACAGTCCCTTGTCTTGTGTGTTGGTGGACGGTGCCTCGAGGTTCGAGGCGGCACCCGGCTTCACCCTTCATGTTGTGCTTTCCAGCTCTCTTCCCCCATCTTATTTTCGCAATGTCTGCCCTCCTTTTTTGTCCTTGTTTGGTTTTTTTCCCCCTTAAAACCGCACATTTGCCTGTTTTTCACAGATCCCATCTTGTGGCCTGGACAAACAGGATCTCATTTGTGCAGAGCAGCCTAAAAACACCAATCAGAGGGGCTTAGAGAGGGTAGTACCAGGCTCGGTCACTAAAAAAACCTCAGTGTGCAGACAGGCCATCGCTAGTGCATTGAAATACCACAATATAGCATGGCTTCTTGGAGCGAATGCATGTGGGTGCATTGTAATGTGTCAACTTCAGCATTTTACACAGGGCTAACGACCTGCTTTAAACATTCATCTATTGTTGAACATTTGTGAACATTTGTAGTCATAATAAAATTACATGCACCACAGTTGCACATTTTCCATCATTTGCCATTGGAAAAAAATAATATAATATATTTTTTTAAAACATTTTCATTACAAAAAGACTTCATTTCCATTGGGAAACTTTGGTGGGTTTTTTTGTGTTTGATCTTTTCTATGTCTTGTAGACTTAAGGGATTCAGATATCTTTAAAATATTGTTTACTAAGTTGTAAGGTGATCTAGTTAAACCCCAAGATTTATCGCCCTTTGACCAGTGAGAGGTCAGACATCATTAGGAGGCCAAAACGTAAAACAAATAATTTTTTATAAAAACCAATGACAATTCACACACGTGAAATGTAAAAATGTCTCCACGTCCTTATTTTATTTCTGTTTTGCATCCTGTGGCTTGGATTGGAAAGATGTATTCAAAGTGACATTTCTGACATTTCTTTTCTCAATACAGATTCACGTCAATTTAGAATGTGACCATAAATGACTGTGATTTCTGATCTATTCACGGTCTCAGTCAAGTCTGTGCACTGTACATGACAGCACCACGTCTTAATGTCCGTAAAGCTGCGCACTGTGGGAAGTGTTGCTCTCAAGCGAATTCAAATGACCATACCAGTGCACAGTCTGACCCTCAGAGACAGCCATACAAAAGATAAGAAAGTCAATGTTTCTTGCAAAGATTTGTTGATCTTTGTACAAAGATCTCAGAAATGTCTGCCTGAGGTGGTCCCAATCCAAGCAATTTTGTTGTACCGTGTGACCCAGCCCCGCCCCCTCCCCTCCCGACACAGCATCCAGCTTACTCCTCCCTGAATGTCTCTTCATGGATTGTGACTGGTGGAGATATTGACTGTTGCCCTGGCTCCAAGGGGGGTACTGCATGGTGCTTTTGTATGGCTACACCCCCCCCCTCCCATTGCATCACTGAGTGAACTCTTGTGTCTGTGTGTGGCTGACATGTTCACCCTCACTAATCACTGGCACCTGCCCTTTTCTCTTGAGGCTTACAATATCTTGTGGAAAAACAAACGTGTGCAGGTAAGGAAAGCCACTGGCATTTCAGTCTCCCGGTGAACAGAGTTGAAGGATCCCCCCTCCCCCAGAACACTATAGGTTACAACGTCCATCCGTCCTGTCCCGTCCGTCCTTTGGCCTGGAGGTCCACAATCTAGTGGGATTTTGCAGCCTTGCTTTTAGTCACTATATCCATAAACGATCCGCACTCAATATTTATAATTTAAGACGAGGCGAAGAGATCCTGGCGTGAACATGCCTGGTGAGTTGAGATCTTGGAGCATTGAACACTGTAGTGTTTTTGTGAAACATTGACTCGATACAGTTTGCTGTAGAGACACTTGAGGAAAAGTGATTTGCATCTCCATAGCCGCGGACCTCCAGGACCAGGAATGTATAACCCTGGGTTTTCGTGTTAAATATGTCTGGTAGTATCAGTGTGGCGATGGCCAGCACTCTCCAAAATCTGTTGGGTTTTCTACCAGTTGAGGTTATTTTGGAATGAACACTCCCCAATAAAACGTGAGCACGAAAGCAAAGGTATATATTTAAATCTTGAACATTATTTTTAAAAATTCACTTGCAAGCAATGATAGAAACATATTAATCATAACATTATTGATGAATATAATGGAGAATCAGGTGGAGGTGGACATGATTACCATTTTATAGATAGTCACATTAGAAGAAATCGTTTTTTGACCTGACACTGATTCAGGCTTTATATTAATTCAGACACACCTCTTGACTGTTTGCATATTTGTTGTACTGAGGCGATGCTGTTACTTGAAGGAATGGCTTGAACCTGATTATCTTCGAATCATGTAAATGTTGCCATTGGACAGAATTGTTCTCTTGTCCTTGTCTTTGGTTTGCTGTGATGAAAAACAAGTCCGCTTGTTTCTATTTACAAATGAATACACGTTTTAGTATGTTGGAAATGTCATTCCCATTTGCATTAAACGCTGCGTACATGTTTGTAGGTGCCTAAACGGATGCCTAAATCTATTTTATAATCACACATCCATAAACACATCCATTGTTTGTTTTGCTTTATTCATACGCTTGCGGTCTCGGTCATGAATTAGGGTAAATGTTATCTTCTGTCTTGTACTCAAAACTAGCCACTCCCACAGCTTCAGTGGGAGAAGTTCACAGCAGCAAATTTACATTCAGACCTTTTGAAATGTGAAGGCAGTGGAGGCAAGGCAGTGTGGTATAATGGTTAGGGAACTGGGCTTGTAACGTTAAGGTTGCAGGTTCAATCCCCAGGTGGGACACTGCCGTTGTACCCTTGAGCAAGGTACTTAACCGGAATTGCTTCAGTTAATATCCAGCTGTATAAATGGATTGTAAAGAAATGTAAAACTGTAAGTCGCTCTGGATAAGAGCGACTGCTAAATGCCTGTAATGTAATGTAATGTAATGAGTAGACCTTAGCATAGCCTGTGCTATCAGCAGCACAGCGCCCTGAGAGTAGACGTGGCAGAGGGTGTCAGAGCCTGTCCCTCTGGTTGCAGCTGAAGATGCGTGCGGGCGGAATGAGCGAGTCGTCCAAGTGGAAGAAGCAGAAGCGCTCGCCCCGCCCCCCGCGTCACATGGTGCGCAGCTCCTCGGGCCTGTCCGAGCCTGCCGGGCCCACCACTCTCAGCAATAACCTCCAAGGTCAGACGCCATGTTTCACATCACCGTTTACAGTACACGTGCACCCGTGAATGGAGTAGCTCTTGATATGGCACCAATGGGGCCTTTTAGGTTGCCGCCAAAAGACATGTAGGAGCAGCATTCATATTTTGCATGGACTGGTGGTTATTAATGTGATCCACTAAGAAGAAATGTTGACTTTAGATTTTCTGCATGGAGAGACATTTAAACTGCATCTTGGATGGTTCTATGCAATGTTAACCCCCCCAATGTTTGGTTAAGTATAGCAAGCTTTTACTAATTATGCCTGCGTGTGTGCGTGTGTGTGTGGGTGGTTGCACCTTCCAACATCTTCCGGGGTGCTGTTCATTCTGAAATACTTGGTTATTCCAGGTGGCGTCCCCTTTATTGAGCAGCAGTCTGCGGGCCTCTCCGTATCCGACAGCATGGCCTCCTCCATCTCCAGCCCCACCACTGACAGCGGGCTGGAGGCGTCCTCAAAGACCACCTCCAAAGAGGACCTGACCGACCTGGATCAGAGCAGCTCCACTGCCACCACGCCAGGCACAACACCTTGTTCCGAGCTGGGCGGACTGGACACGCAGGTCTGGTGCCAGATTTGGACGTACTTTAGAGGATTTCAGTTCACACACTCAGCCATCCACTCACCAATCCAACTCTACCACTCACTGACACAAACTGTTTTGGTCCCTTTTCCTGGCAGACCGAAGGGAGGCAGGTGGAGCGCGCTCAGTCGGCCTCTGTGGAGTCTATTCCTGAGGTGCTTGAGGACAGGGACTCTGTGGCGGAGCAGTCAGACACGGCCTCTATACATGACATGGACTATGTCAACCCCAGAGGAGTGCGCTTCACACAGTCCTCTCAGAAAGATGGTGAGCTCGACGTACATGTCCTGTATGTGTGTCCCATTGGGCGGTCTGTCCATAAAAGATGATTAAAGGGAATGTGAGGGTGAATAGTGAAATGTTTAACGTGCCATTTAAGTGATAAGAAGGTTTATAAAAGTGAGTTTCAGGCCAGCAGCTAGCTAGTGAAGGGAAATGAAAAATAAGAATAGAATAAGAAAAGACTAGCCTTGCAGTGGGGCCTTGTATTTTGTTGACGAGGAAATGGAGGTTAGGAACTAGAACCTCAGTGTGACCTCCCAAGGTAACGTGAATTTTGAGAAGGGGTACAGGCTGATGTATTCCCGGAAATATATGGAGTTTAATAGAGGGGAGTGAAGTGGAAGAAGCCATGTGAAATGATGAGATGACTCCAAGAGCAGTTGTATGCTGAAAACAGAACAGGGCCCAAAACAGAGCCTTGGGGTACTTTAGCAGAGAGACTGCAAGGGAGATTTTTAGCCTGCTCCTCACAAAGTTCAGTATGAACAGCTCGCCCCAGAAATACATTCTGAGACACATGAACTATAGTATCAAAAGCATTGGAGAGGCAAAACACATAGGAAATTATAGTTTCATGAGGTTGAGCAAGCAGCCCAATACCTGTAGAGGTGTAGTTTCCAATTAGGAAGAGAAAGTAGATAGGTTTATAAAGTCTCAAGTTGATGATGATAAACTGTTGATGATGATGATGAAGACTTGTACAGGGATTTGGAGAGGCAAGATATGTCTTCACAAGGATAGGGAAAGGGTTGACATATTGGAAAGTAGCACATAACCCCTTCTTTGAGCAATCTCCAAAATATGAATCGATAAGAAACATGTTTAATGTAGTGGAGAAAACCCCCCCCACAACTCCCACTTTGTACCCACAGGTGTTGCTCTGATCCCATACGGCCTGCCCTGTCTCCGGGAGCTCTTCCGCTTCCTCATCTCTCTCACCAACCCCAACGACCGACACAACTCGGACGTGATGATGCACATGGGGCTGCAGCTTCTGACCGTGGCCCTAGAGGCAGCCCACATGGCCCCCTACCAGTCCCTGCTGGGCCTGGTGAAGGACGAACTCTGTAGACACCTCTTCCAGGTGAGCACCACAATGAAAATTTGCGTTTCATCATTTCTTTCTAGCAATAGCGTAGGTTATGTATATTCTGTGCATGCATGTACATATGCATATTGTAACTTTGTATGTAGGCAAATTTTCAACTGGTGTTTGTCAGACATTCATTATTGGCATGATCCAAACTTAGTTATTGCCAATCTGTGGCCGTATTACTGGTTTAATTTTGTGTTTGATTTTGACTTGATTTAATTGGTACAAATGTTCATGCGTGCTCACGCACAGTGAGGTGAGTTAAAATAATCAGGGCTGGTCTAGATTTCTGTCATGATCAGGCAGAAAAGTAAGCTGCCAGTGCAACAGGGCCGTATTTGCAATGCCCAAACGAATTACTGAAGTCCTTGGTCAGACTCACGGAATATAAACAAACAAGTAGGCTGGCCTATACTCTTTAGGGCCAGGTTGGCCACCTCTGCGGTCTGCTTGATGCAGTCTGAGAAAAATACATGCATATCATTTTTTAGGATGTTGTATAACCGCAAACGTTGCTAGCTAGAACGCTCTTCTTGAAACTAGTCGTGAAACATAACCGGGCTCTATGTAACTTCTTAATCTAGTGTGTTGATGTAGTTATGGTGTGTTCTATCCACTTGCCATGTGATCATATGTATTTTATAACCATTTTTTGAACCTCACCTCCTGCCTCTCTGATTTCTCTTCCCCTTCCAGTTATTAAGTGTGGATCGTATCAATCTGTATGCTACTTCTATACGAGTCTGCTTCTTGCTTTTTGAAAGCATGCGGGTACATCTGAAGTTTCAGCTTGAGGTAAGTGTCAAAGGAGCTTACGAAAGAAATCTCCCTGCAAGCTTGTCTCAAGTTTCAGTTTGACCCTGTGAAGTTGCTGCCTTTTTGCCTCGGTTGAATGTGTTCTCTCACTATGTCTGGCCCACTGGAGTGTTTCTGCACTAGCATCCTTTAGCGTTTCTGCACCGCCATCTTTAGCCTAAATGTCGCCATACTGTGAATAATTCGGCACCTGTCTTGAGTTCAAAACATTTCTTCAGAAAGGTGCCGGCTTTGTTCTTCACGTCATTCTACTGATAGGAAATTTCAACTTGGCTCATCAAACCCTTGTGTGTTTCAAGCCCTCTGTGTATGAGGCCCGGTACAATATACTGTAAGATAAAACGCCACTTAAAACAATGAACCAGTACAATGAACAAAAACAAACCATCACTAAATGTTCCCTGCAGATGTATCTGAAGAAGCTGATGGACATCGTTACCTCGGAAAATGCCAAAATGCCATACGAGATGAAGGAAATGGCCCTGGAGGCGATTGTGCAGCTGTGGAGAATCCCCAGCCTTGTCACTGAGCTCTACATTAACTACGACTGTGATTACTACTGCTCCAACCTGTTTGAGGACCTCACCAAGCTGCTCTCCAAGGTGCGAGGCGAGCCTGCTACTGCTGTTTGGTCTTCATGTGTAGAGGTTTTCTTGCCCCAAACAAATAGCATGTTTTTCTGTCGACGAAGATGAGATATTGCGTAAACTACTTGTCATTGTTAAATGTGATTTTTTGAGATGTGGGTTCTAAGCCAGCGCAGTACAATTTTACGAATCCTCGCATACCCATATTAAATCAATGAATTAATATGTTTGTGACACCTGACCATGTGATAGTGTTCTGCTGTACTTGAAAAAGGTTTTATACAAGCTGCTATCTTTGGAAAATGGAGGAAGGCCACTCACAGCTAACAACGCATGTAATTTGGTTACCAAACAAAATTAAGTACAGTACCACCACAAATCAAGTGGTCGTACTGTAGAGCCCCATTACATCAGTATATAGTGCACAATTCAGCGTATATGTACAAGTAATCCAGTAGTTACAGACAGGACGTTTCTGTGTGTTGCTGCAGAATGCCTTCCCTGTCTCTGGGCAGCTGTACACCACTCACCTCCTCTCCCTGGAGGCCCTGCTGACTGTGATTGACAGTACCGAGGCCCACTGTCAGGCCAAAGTGCTCAACAGCACAGCACAGCAGGACCAATCAGAGACGCTCATGGCGGAGGGGGAGGGCACAATCACCAGCAGCCCAGACACCCCCAGTGGTAAGCAGATTATTTTCACTACCATTTTGATTGTGAAGGCAAGATTAGATTTCATAAACGCATTAAAACGAACATAGATAATGTTTAGTGATTTTGAATTGTATGCACCAGGAGGTCTCCAGTCTTATCTGAGAAGGTCCGGTGTGGGTGCAGGGTTTTGTTACAGCCCAGCACTAAACCTTGATTCAAGACCACATTTAGTTGATTAGCTGAATGCATACCGACCCTTCTCAGATAAGATTGGAGACCCCTGATACACACTGTCTCACAGGACAAATATTGTACACTGCATATTCAATGCAATGTGCAGTGAGAACAAGACAGTTTTCATATAAAAGATTTAAACATCAAATGTACACTACCTGTCAAAAGTTTTAGAACAACCCCATTTTCCAGTTTTTACTGAAATTTAAGCAGCTCAAGTCGGTAAACTGCCAGAGGTTTAAAAAAAAAAAAAAAAAAAAAAAAGTTTCCCCTTCAGGAAACTTACCAAAAACGTTCCCTGTGTCCGTTGTCTTCTGATTTTGTTGTGGCAAGTGCCTTTTGATGGTGTAGGAAATCACTCACTGCCAAAAAAAAGTACATTATTTTTCAGTTTTTGGTAACCTAAACTTCTGGCAGTTTACCACTTACCTTTGTACCATTTCAGGTTATTCACTGGACTGCTTAAATTTCAGTAAAAACTGGAAAATGGGGGTGTTCTAAAACTTTTGACTGGTAGTGTAGGTGATATCATTAATCAGAAAAAACATTTCCTAAGTAAAATGTCAAAATTCATAAATATCAAAATGTTGTGTGTTATTCAGGATCATTATTGTGTTGGGTCTAATAATAACAAGAGCCTTGTTTTCATGCTGTTGGAGGTGGGGGGGTTAATGCTGCTGTCTTTGGCGGATGGGGGTCTCTTTTAGAAGCTGATGATGGGGTCGCCAACAACACTAATGAACAGAATTGCCCAGAGTCAGAGGCGGCACCTTTCTGCCCCCCTACCAGTGGGCACCTGATGGCAGAGAAGATGAGACTGGGGAGACAAGATCAGGAGGAGGGGGGAGACTCTGGTACGGCCCCAGGGTCACGTAATAGACCCCAGATTTTTATTTTCTCACGTTTTCACATATTTTACAGAGCTTATTATTTTCTTTCAGAATTCATACAAAATGAAATTGGGGGGGAGAACATTTCTGTCTTTGAGTTCTGTTTTATTTCATCTTGCCGTGCTTCAAAGGTAGCATTGTTCTACTTAACAAGGGCGGTACTTGCCATTAATTAAGACCTGCATTTTTTCAGCCGAGAAGAAAGCGCCGTCAAAGCCTCAGCGTTTCTCCTGCTATTTACCGGATTCTCAGGAACTATTAGAGATCAAAAACAAAAAGAAGGTACGCGTCTTTGCGCTCACACTTTAAGACCGAGCATTACCGTTGGGAACATTGCAGTTGACGTTTTTTTATGAAAGGTTATTCCATTTCATTTTCTGTGATTGGGTTTGTGTTGGGTTTAGTTTTGCTCTAGTTTGTGTGAATTGTCATAAGCAGATGTGGATCGCCTTTCAGTTAACCTGATTACAGCGTCCCCCTCCATTGACAAAGCGATATTGTGATGTAAACGCCTGCAGCCTGCAGCCAGACCGAAGCAGAAATATGGACACCTCTTATGGAATTGCAAGGCAATCTTGTGCTGAGTGACTGCTTAACATAATACGTGCGTTAAACCCAACCGGACGCTAATCCGTGGGTTTGGGCTTGAAATTCCAAACGGCCTTTTTGAATTTCAAGGTCCAATCTGACACGAGCACTCTCGTGTTCGAATGGTGACGATTTCCATTTAACCAGCTTATTTCTTTGACGTTTTTCCTTCTTATTCCTTCTTCTTTTGGCGGGGTCAACTTTTGTATCGGTGTCAAAAAAGTTGCTGATCACGGGCACCGAACAGTTCAACCAGAAGCCAAAGAAGGGGATCCAGTTCCTGCAGGACAAGGGCCTCCTGGGCAGCCCCATGGACAACGGCGAGGTGGCCCAGTGGCTCCGGGAGAACCCTCGCCTGGACAAGAAGATGATCGGGGAGTTTGTGAGCGACCGCAAGCACATGGAGCTCCTGGACAGCTTTGTGAAGTAGGAGCAGCACCCTCCTCTGTTCTTCTGTGGCGTTTACTTCCATTTGTGTCCTCGTGTGTCGCATTTCCACACGTTATTGTCCTGATATTATAATTAATATCAGATATCATATATCAAAATATATATCTACTAATATGTTATATTATTCATCTTATATTATTAGATAATATATTATATTTATTAATTATTATTATATCGTTATTATTATATGGTATTATATTTTTTGTTCTTATAGTCCTGAGTTGTGATGACTTTTATTATTTTTTATTTGACTGGCTGACTCATTTTTTTTACTTTGAAGGAAAAGGTAAATGTGTACGCTGCCGACCTGCCTTAAATGTGAAGCCGGGAAGAAAAACCGTTTACACTTACAATTTGCCTTTTAGTCATTTGCCAGACAATTTGATCTATAGTGACTTCAAGAAGTGCATTGCAATAGAAAGGCAGGTTTTAATGTATAATGGTGAGTTTTCAGTCTCTTGCAGAAGATGGCTAGTGATTTTGCCACCCTGACCGAGTAGAAAAGGTCATTCCACCACTGTTTAAAAAATAATAATTTTGTGAAAAACAAGCAGACATACAACGGACTGTTAGATAACAGCCGACTGGCAGATTTTTCGAACAGCTTTAATCTCACATTCGACGAACATCATTTCAGCACTTTCGGCTTCCAGGGCCTCCGAATCGACGAGGCCCTGCGTCTGTACTTGGAGGCGTTCCGTCTGCCCGGTGAGGCCCCGGTCATCCAGAGACTCTTGGAAACCTTTACTGACAACTGGCATGTAAGTCACCCCGCCCGCAAACCTCTTCCATTACACCACAGCTCGTCAATCCCAGCCACCAACTGTCGCTATCACCAAGTAATTACAGTCAGTGGAACACAGATGCAGATACGATCAAGGACAGGGAATTAGTCACAGGTAATTAGAGAAAGAGGGGAACGTTACGCAATGATGCGAGCTACATAACATCCTCCATTTCTTAAAACCATTTTGGGGATGGGGGGGGGGGAGTTGTCCTTATACTTTTTTGGGTTGTTATTTGTTCTTCAAGGTTGTTGGAGGCAACATGAGGGATTTAGAAGCCACTTGTGGGTCAGGGTGTGGGCTGCAGTATTTATTGGTCTTGAATAATATAATATTAATAATCATAACTTAATTTATGGTGTTTTCATACATGCTGCTCAAAGCACTATACAATAGATATAAATAGGAAAAATATTTATTTAATTTGACTATTCTTCTCTATAATTATTCTCTATTTAACCGCAATCAGGCTCAGTTTCTGATCATTTCTGATGACATGGCTCTTATGCATAGCTCTTAACAGTAAAAGATCAGTCTGCCTCATGTCTTTATTTCCTTTGTGAAAATGTTCTGAAGATGTAAATGTGCGTCCAGGCCAGTGCGTAGGCTAGACGACGGGCCTGGCTCATCGTGCTCTTTGTGTGCGCAGAAAGTGAACGGCTCCCCCTTCATGACGAACGACGCCGGCTTTGCCCTGGCCTACGCGGTCATCATGCTGAACACGGACCAACACAACCACAACGTGCGCAAGCAGAACATCCCCATGACCGTGGAGGTGAGTCGCATCTGCTTTCCGTGTGCGCTGTGCTCTGTGCTCTGTGCTCTGTGCTCTGTCGCATTCCCAATGCCCGACGTCAGTGGATAAAACACTCAAAGCGAGTTCTCAGTGCTCAGGAGAATGGGATTCAAAACGAAGCGGAAGCATCTGAAATGATTTTTTTGTAACTTTGGTTAACGTGCTCCCACGTCCAGCTTATGAATGCGTGTTTTTGGGGGTGTGGAATAGGCAAAATAGGCCCCTTTGCTCTAACCGGCTTTGTGAAAACAGGTTTATTTTTTTCGCAACCAGACTACAGCACTCCTTTTTTTCCGCCACTCAGGAGTCGCACACATACCGCCGAGGGCCTCAGAAGTTCCAGTAGGCGGTCGGCAGCTGCCCGTCTCGGATCAGAGGACCGCCACCCCAATTTTAGATGCGGTCGCATACTTGCAGCTGGCTCTCAGATTAAGTCGCGCCACGATTAGCTCAGATCCTAGGCGGAATCGGTGCTGGGCCACGGCCGTCCCGGGATGAAGTCATCCTGCTTAGTCACACGGACGGGCCGCGTCGGCGATGGTGGGGGTGGGGGCCGTGGGCCGTTTGGCTGGCGGCTCTTTGATTGACAGGCGCCTGCAGACTAAACACATTTTTTGGGGGGTGATCACGACGGAACAGAGGCGGTTTGTGGCGAGGACGGTGCGCTGCCCCGGAGCGGTGCGTTGTTTTGTCTCCAGATCGCAGTAACAAGGGAAGACGGCGATAGCAAAAGGTCGGAAGCGATTACGCTTTTGGAGGAAACATCCCCGTTACATTGAACACATGGCGGTGAACAGTTTGGTGTGTGGCATCGCTCAGCTTCCTGGTTTGCGTAGGGCATGCGTTGACGAACGACTGCACATTCTAAATTGTGTTGAGCCCGTGGGCTGTGTGGAGATTGTTTTTCAGTGTGGCAATATCCTCCATTTCATGAATTTAATCAAAATTTGAATGCATGATTTAAAAAAAAAATCTATATCTATAGTCCCTCCATTTTCCCTCCATAGGCCCTTCCCATATCTGCCAGATCCACTGATAGACTATATGTGGTTTCAGAGGGCCAGGCCTGAATGGTTGGGTGCTGTACACTTGGTCATCAAAATTATTTAATTGGTCTTTGTGTTATAGTTTGTTTTAAGTTTTGGCTCTTGCCTCTCCCACAGCTTTTATTAATTGTAATAAATAATATTATATATAAATCCTTCAAAAATTATTCACAAAAAACTATAAAACACACACGTATGTAATATGTAACTGCCAAAATAACGGAAACACTGGAGTAAATGAAGGGTTCTGGCAGCCCTGTTACAATGGTGCATTTTCCTGGCATGGTTTAGGTCCACTCAACCCCTGAGAGGTCAAGGTAAACACCAATAAATACAAAGCCATTCTGAGTGATCACCTCAGTCACCAGATCTCAAACCAGTTGAACACTGTTGGGAGATTCTGGAGCAGCGCCCGGGACAGCATTTTCCACCACCATCAACAGAACATTTTACATTTTAAGCATTTAGCAGACGCTCTTATCCAGACTTAGAAGATGTGCATTAATACATGGTAGGAACAATCATAGTTAGTGCACGAGATCAGTGCAGGAATACAGCAATAGACATCATTGCAGGCATCTGCGTACCATGCCTGTAACACCGGGAAGGAAAAGGTTAGTGAATTTTAAAAAAATATATTATTTTTTTTAGTATAGAGTTGAACAAGTAAACAGTGGTGAAGACAATTTAGCTAGATGGACTGAGTTCAGTGGTAGTGGAGTCTGAAGAACAACGAATGATGGAATCTCTTGTGGAAGAACTGTGTTGCATCCCTCCAATAGAATTCCAGATACTTGTAGAACCTATGCCAAGGTGCACTGAAGCTGTTCTGGTGGCTTTGGAGGCCCAGCGCCCTTTTAAGCCACTTCATGTTGGTGTTTCCTTTATTCTGGCAGTTATGTGTGCATGCGCGTGCTTGCATGCATGCGTGCGTGTGTATATGCATATCTATATGTGTATATGTTTGCCATTTGCTCACTGCCGCATGTTTTCACTGTGGTTTTTCCACAGTATGTTAGTCGCGCGCGAAATATCTCCTTGTGTCCTTCTGTCACTCTTTAAAAAGCACGGCTGGCTGAAGTACTGAGGGCTGTCCGTAATGAGCAGCCACACGGCGAGTCTGCCAGCTGCTTTGTCTCCGTAGCCGGGGGTTGTTAATGTCTACTGCAGGCTGGTATGAAAACACTGGGAGACCAGATCCTTGACCCATCCGCCTGTTTATTTCTCCCGTCTCCTCATCCCGCTCTTAGGAGGAGCTCACGTTTCCCTTTCGCCCGCCGTTAAGAAAGCCCGCTGCCAACTAATCACTTTATTCCATCACTCAGCGGGGAAACCGCTGTTTATTTGTGCTCTTCCCACAGGGTCTCCTTCACAAACATGGCACCCGTCGCATGCCGGACCCCGCCTCCGTAAAGTTCAGCGCTTAACACGGCGAACGTTCCACGAACCGCCTCGCAAAAAACGCTGCTTTCTCTTGTCGTAGCGCGTCGCTTCTGTGATCCTGCGTAGCAGGGTTCGTTCATTCAGTGTGCGGGCTCAAATGAGATTAATTTCTCATTTTGCTTGTCTGATTTTTCTCCGTTTAGCAATTCAAGAAGAATCTTAAGGGGGTGAACGGTTCGAAAGACTTTGACCAAGACATGCTGGAAGATATCTACAACGCGATCAAGTAAGTCGTCGTGTGGCGTGAATAGCATTGATTTAATATGCGCCGATTCGCGTTTCCTGCCATTGTTTGCAAATACTACCGATTTGCTTATCCGATAATTTAATTCTTAATGGCTTAAAGATCTGTGATTGTTTAATGACTTTCTGCCAACAAATTAAAAGTGATGTTACAATAAATGAAGACTTTAAATTCAGCACCCCAGTGTATCAAGTCCAACCACTTTAATTATCGATTGATTATTTACCAACCTTTGAAGTACCTCTGGGGCTACTTTGGCCATGGCTGAAAGCCTCTGTTGTAAGAAACATGTTTCATCTGACCAACCAAGATGATGAAATGTGGGAGCATCATTTTGGACAAGATTAGTTTCAACAACCAATCGTGCCCAAAATGACACTCCCACATTGTCATCAATTCATTTTTTTAAAATTCTAATTTGATGAATGCATATGATCCGGAGTCAGTGGTTTGCTATGCAAGATGGTTGCAGTCCCTTTGCCCAGAGGATGATGTTGATGTTGATGTTGACTCTAGACTAGCTGAATCGTGAACGTCTCCATTGGCACTCAGACCTGACCGAACCTGTCTGAATGTTGCAGACCGAGCACGGCTGATCTAGCGTGCGGCAGCGTTCCTTTCAGCCACTGCCCAGCTTAGCTAGCTAATTATCTTCACAATGCAGTCTTTTATAACTGAGGTTAATGGCTTTGATACTTGGCTAGCTAAGTTGGTATCGAGCTATTAAACTACAAATATGTTTTGCTGTCTATTGTCTAATAGGTTTTCACTTTCAACCTTCATTTGTAGCTTCTCAAACTAGCTAATTCTAGCTGTCACTGACTGGAGCATTTCTCTGATGTCTGTGATGTCTATAATGCACTCACTCCCACCCCTACTTACAATTTTGAAGTCTGTTGAAAAGGAAAAATGGTGCTACTATATCAGTTCACTCATATAGCCTACAGCTAACTAGCTATCCATGCCATTGGCTAGTAACCTGACTACACTCCCAATTACATCATAGCTAGCAAATGTTCGTGAGCAACAAACTGTCAATCGGTAATAAAGTCTGTCTACGCATCAAGTCTGCTATCCTGGCTAACTAGCAAGTATTAATAATAATAAAATCTGCTCCTATTTTTCCAAATCTACACCGTGAATTTGGGAGAGAGGAGGTTTTGGCTCACCTTAGTTTTTGCGCTTAGATATTCGTTCAGGACCGTTCAGCTACATACTGAAAACTCCACCCATATCAGATGAATTTCAGTTTACATGGGAGACACTTACCTAACCTGTCTGACCGAACGTGTGCCCAGTCTGGTTAAGACAGGCCTCAGGCAACCCAGTGGAGACGGGGCATATCGGTGAATTTATCGCTCACAGCCTAATGACGGCCGAGTCGAGCCTGCGTGCGAATGCGTGCGTCCCCGTGTGAAAGCACTAGAGCATCTCGCTGTGGCGCTGTGTGGCACGCAGGAACGAGGAAATAGTGATGCCGGAGGAGCAGACGGGCCTGGTGAAGGAGAACTACATGTGGAGCGTCCTGCTCCACCGGGGGGCCACACCCGAGGGCCTCTTCCTGCACGTCCCCGCCGGCAGCTACGACCACGACCTGTTCACCATGACCTGGGGCCCCACCATCGCCGCCCTCTCCTACGTCTTCGACAAGAGCATGGACGACACCATCATCCAGAAGGCCATCGCCGGCTTCAGGTAGGGAGAAGAGGCGTGCAAAACCCAGCGGCTTACAGCCAACGGATTCCGACAACTAAAAAAGATCCATGAACCGGGCTGTTATGTATATGGCGTTGAGAGATCACATTGATCGTTGACAGTACGTATAGGTGACGGGACGTGGGTAGAGAACTTGACACGTTAAGTGGTGAGGTGTTGAGGATTGAATATTTCGGGGGTTTAAAGGCTAGTGGATGATAGAAAGTAAATCTTGGAGGGAACTCCAACTCAGTGTTGCCTAGACTTCTCATATAATGCCAGAATCAAGGAAGGCACCCTGGCATTGTAGTGTCTGTTTAATAAGGTTTTTCCTTATTGGTGATTAAGGGTTTTGTGTTTTTCTATTTCATTTTCTTTGCTAGTGCATTTTCAAAAGTCCACAGTAGCAGTGTCACTATAGTAGTATGTCTGTTATACTTGCATTTAAAATGCATATGTGCAACATTTAAAGTGCTAATGCTATGGGGTTTTTTCTGTCTTTTTTAATCTTAGGAAATGTGCAATGATATCAGCACATTACGGATTCAGTAACGTGTTTGACAATTTGATCATTTCCCTCTGCAAGTTTACAACGCTGAGCAGTGAGGTAAGTTCCACAGTGCGTTTGGGTCCAGTTCTGTTTGTGAAAATGCACCATACCTTTGAGTTAATTGGCTGGAAGTAGAAACACGATTTAATCACTGTGACCCTCTCGATTTTCAGTTACGTCACCCTCTTCTCGATTTTGATGTCTATGCATGCTATTGAGAAATATTCCCCAAAAACCTAACATCAAAATGATATGTTGCTCCGTTCAATTGAAAATGTAAGCCCCCGGCCATCCAGCTCACTCACCTACAGTCCAGAGAGTATCCAGCACTGCGTCAAGCCTAGGCTTGAAAACCACTGCCTCTACTACACGACCTAGCAGGTTGTTCCACGCATTGACAGCTAAAATAAATAGAAAAGTTAAATATACTTACTAATATCAGTGCTGAATTTACTTTGAACTCATTTCCCCCCGTCTTAGGAGAAGCTGATCTTAATGTGCGTATACTTTGTATCCCATGAATGTGTATATGCTGAGTTCTCTATACATCTCACTCACTGTTTCTGCTTGTTTGTTTTACCTGTGCGACGTGAGCCTGCCGGACACGGTCATGTAGTAACGGGAGTGCTTTGTGCCCCGTAGTCGGTGGAGAACCTCCCCACTGTGTTCGGGGGGAACGGCAAGGCCCAGGTGGCGGCTAAGGCGATGTTCAGCCTGGCCCACCGGCATGGGGACATCCTACGCGAGGGCTGGAAGAACATTATGGACTCAATGCTGCAGCTGTTCCGGGCCGAACTGCTGCCCAAGGCCATGGTGGAGGTGAGCGCCCCCGTACCCCTTTTAGTTTGAGGTGAGCGATCCTTCCCTCCCCCCCGTACCCCTTTTAGTTTGAGGTGAGCGCTCCTTCCTTCCCCCCCGTACCCCTTTTAGTTTGAGGTGAGCGCTCCTTCCCTCCCCCCCGTACCCCTTTTAGTTTGAGGTGAGCGATCCTTCCTTCCCCCCCGTACCCCTTTTAGTTTGAGGTGAGCGCTCCTTCCCTCCCCCGTACCCCTTTTAGTTTGAGGTGAGCGCTCCTTCCCCCCCGTACCCCTTTTTAGTTTGAGGTGAGCGCTCCTTCCCTCCCCCGTACCCCTTTTAGTTTGAGGTGAGCGCTCCTTCCCTCCCCCCTAGTTTGAGGTGAGCGATCCTTCCCTCCCCCCCGTACCCTTTTAAGTTTGAGGTGAGCCCCCCTTCCCTCCCCGTACCCCTTTTAGTTTGAGGTGGCGCTCCTCCCCCTACCCCTTTTTAGTTTGAGGTGAGCGCTCCGTCCCTCCCCGTGACACTTTAGTTTTAGGTGAGCTCTCTTGCCCTCCTATACCCCATGGAACATGGCGTATAGGAGTAGTATAGTATACAGGTAACTGACAAAATAAAGGAATAACTATAAGTAGTGGATGTAACAGGTAAGGCTGTTGTTGTAAATAAAAAGATAAGTAAGTAATGTGCACTAAAAGGCAGCATGAAACCATGGAACTCCATGATGTTGTCATTTACCATGTGAACCACACCCCAGAGGACGGTGAGCTTGATTAAGTAGCTACTCCGAACAAAATGCTGTTTGTGCGTGTGTGCGCATGCGTCTGTGAGTACGTGTGCGATACTGCCATCTGCTGTGCAGAATGTGATTACACCTTTGTCCAAGGATAAGTGCCTTTTTCCCCCATGTTTCAGGTTGAGGACTTTATAGAACCCAGTGGAAAGATTTCCCTCCAGAGGGAGGAGACGCCTTCAAACCGGTAAGGCGCGCAGCAGATCCGCCGCATGCACATGTCTACTGTATATCGATGGCGGTAATTAACGACGTAGATAAGAGTCGACTGTATGTCCCCACAATAGGATAATCTGATCGTCGAACTGAAAAAGACTGTAGCAGTCATTAAGAGCTTAACGGGCAGCCCTTTCAGGATTAACCCCTGGAGCACAGACTCTAGACAATGAGAGATCGGCCAAGGATCCAACACAGGAGTATTTGCACAATATCCTTCAGTTCCAATGGATCCATTATGATTCTGTGTGTACAACCATCAGCGCACTGTGTGCCTACGGAATAAAGCACTCCAGATGTCAACGAGCTTCCGTTTCATAGCGTCTTGTCGGCGTTTTGCGTGCGGCCACTCGTCATTTAACGCGGTGTGTGTAACGAGAGAGCACGCGGGCGCGGGCGTAGAGGAGAACGTGACGGCGTCGGTGTGCGTTTACACGTGCGCGCCTCTCTTTTCCCACAGGGGCGAGTCTGCGGTGCTGAGCTTCGTGAACTGGCTCACGCTGAGCGGGGCCGAGCAGTCCGGACTGCGGGGGCCCTCGACCGAGAACCAGGAGGCCAAGCAGGCGGCCATGCTGTGCATCAAGGTACCGCGCGCCGCCGCGTCCTCACGACGTCATTTTTCCGTCTGTCCGTTTACTCTGTGGAGCTCTACCGCTCGAGCGGCGCGTCTCACTTGAGTTTGACGTCAAAGACATCTCCCTTGTGAGAAAATCTCAATTAGTTTAGATCCCAACTATGAATGTCAGAAGACGGTGAATTTTCTCTTGAGCGGCGTAGTGTTCTAATTACGTCCCCTTTGTGAAGGCCATTTCAGATATTGCAAAGTTTTTGAAGCATGCAGTAAGTAAAATGGTAGTGAAGGTGGAAATCACAGTCATGCAGATTCAATGTCTATTTAGCTAAGTAAGTAAGTAAGTAAGTAAAACTTTATTTCTATAGCGCCCTTCTCAGCACGGGTGCACAGGGTGCTTTACATCAATAAAAATAGAATGCATCAATACAAAATTCAATCAAACATCATCTAAGAAATAAGATAAAAACATAAACAGGAACATAGGGTGGCTATGGATGACTAAAAAGCCTGCCTAAACAGGTGAGTCTTTAATTGGCATTTGAAAGTGAGTTCTGAGGGAGCGGCTCTCAGATCGGGGGGGGGCGTTCCAGAGCCTCGGGGCCGACACCTCAAAAGCTCTGTCCCCTTTCGTTTTTAGTCTGGTCCTAGGTACGACCAGGAGCTCCTGGTCGGATGACCTCAGTGACCGGCTGGATGAGTAGGGGTGGATAGTAGATAGTAGATAGTAGATAGTAGCTGTATCCCAAGCAAACCAAATGCAGTGCAGGGGTCAGAACATTGCTGGTCCGTTCCACTTTGCCTACATGGGAGCTTGAGAGTAATGCGCAGGTATTTTTCTCTTTACGTTGATGCTAACGTTTCCCTCCTTTCCCTCTGCCAGCAATGTGACCCAGAGAAGCTGATCACAGAGAGTAAATTCCTGCAGCTGGAGTCCCTACAGGACCTAATGAAGGTGAGTTAGGCCTGGGCTCTGTCCAAGCACCTGCACCGTTCGAGACGTAGCCAATCCTCATAGAACCGTGAGCCGCTGTCAGCCACTGTCAATCATGTTGTGATGCAAGCTCGTCGCTGTTACGTGATGACTAACCCGCGCGGTGTTGACGCCCACAGGCTCTCATCTCCGTCACCCCCGACGAGGAGACGTACGACGAGGAGGACGCCGCCTTCTGTCTGGAAATGCTGCTGCGCATTGTTCTGGAAAACCGGTACGAGACAAGGAGAAACCGCACTGTTAACGTTGTCTACTCCCAACGCAGTTAACGTTTTAGATTTGGTGTGGAGCGCCTCCCTCCTTTTTCAAAGTGTACGCGGTGGATTACGCATCCCCCTCATTGTCTCAGCAGCGTTCCGGTAACAGTAAAACAGCGTTCAATCCAGCTCGGCTGCATTTACCCTGGTGCGTGGGCGTAGAGTTCTTACCTGAACACGTTTCTGTGCTGTGTGTGTCTGTGCTGTGTGTGTGTGTCTGTCTGTCTGTCTGTCTCTGTCTCTGTGTGTGTGTGTGTGTGTGTGTGTGTGTGTGTGTGTGTGTGTGTGTGTGTGTGTGTGTGCACGTGTGCTCTGTCTGTGTGTGTTCTGTGTGTTCTGTGTGTGTGTGCGTGTGTGTTCTGTGTGTTCTGTGTGTTCTGTGTGTTCTGTGTGTTCTGTGTGCGTGTGTGTGTGTGTGTGTGTGTGTGTGTCGCGTATGTGTCTGTTCTGTCTGTGTGTGTGTGTGTGTGTGTGTTCTGTCTGTGCGTGTTCTGTGTGTTCTGTGTGTGTTCTGTGTGTTCTGTGTGTGTGTGTGTGTGTCTGTGTGTGTGTCTGTGTGTGTGTCTGTGTGTGTGTGTGTGTGTCTGTGTGTGCGTGTGCGTGCGTGTGTGTGTGTGTGTGTGCGCGCAGGGACCGCGTGGCGTGCGTGTGGCAGACGGTGCGGGACCACCTGTGTCAGCTGTGCGTCCACGCCACGGAGAGCTGCTTCCTGGTGGAGAGGGCGGTGGTGGGGCTGCTGCGGCTGGCCATCCGTCTGCTGCGCCGCGAGGACATCAGCTCACAGGTGAGAGCGCCGCCCGCCGCCCCAGAGGGGTCGTAGGGTTCACATCCCGATGGACATCGCCCATCGAATCACAGTGCTTCAGGAGTAACTGGTGTGGTTCTCTGTGGCTCAGTTGGTAGAGCACAGCGTTGGCAACGCTTAGGTTGTGGGTTCAATCCCCACTGGGGCCACATATACTGAAAATGTATGCATTCACTACTGTAAGTCGCTTTGGATAAAAGCGTCTGCTAAATGGCGTATATTAACTCGGCGGTATAGAGGTCATATCGCGTGCTTGTATACGAGTCGGCAAAGATGGGGCCGTCGTCTCAGCAAGCAAGTCATGAAGATGATGTTACAATGTGGCACTCTCGCACCGTTTCTTAATTTCACACGTGCCGTGAGATCGATCCGAGGAGACGAGATTTAACGAAAGTGTCACGTGACTGAGTGCAAAAAACTGATGATATAACCATATGCTTATTAAAAGAAATGCTGTTTTGACTCCTGAAGTCTAAATAGCCAAGGATGTTTACAATACCTTTTTCGGCCATCTGTTTGCTGCTATTCAGTGTCTCCCCGCTTTTGGAGCCTTGGGTGGCAGTTGCATAATTGCAAAAGTACACACTGTCCCCTGCCCCCCCCCCCCAGCCATGCCCTTTAAGACCAGTGTGTACCTTTCCGTGTCCTTCTAGCAGGTGGTCTCACTGAAACGTGGCCTATTTTCTTTTTCCGTCGGTGTCGTGCATTTTTGTGCCGTTTTTCATTTTGGCTAAGGTGTCCTCATTCTTAAAACGGAGATTTCTTTGCACCGTGTTGTTTTTGAGAATGAGGTTTTCCAACACTGGTATTATTGCCACTGGTATTTGATCATTCGACTCGGTGCTATGGGCAGTTGTACATAAGATTAATATATGACCAAAACCCCTGACACTTTTATACCGGTTGTGCATGTGATTTTATACTCTGGTTTATTTTTAGTCAATTTGTATAAAGGCATTAAAAAGCATTGTTATTTAGGCACTATTTCACATTGCTGTTGAGACAATGCAAGTGTGTAATGTCCTCTGTGTGATCGTGCCAGGGCTGACTGTGCAGGGCCTTCAGTGCCGATGTGTGCGTGTAGACCCCGCTGCTCAGGGCTGACTGTGCAGGGCCTTCAGTGCCGATGTGTGCCTGTAGACCCTGCTGGTCGGGGCTGACTGTGCAGGGCCTTCAGTGCCAATGTGTGCCTGTAGACCCTGGTGCTCAGGGCTGACTGTGCAGGGCCTTCAGTGCAGACGTGTGTGTGTAGACCCTGCTGCTCAGGGCTGACTGTCCAGGGCCTTCAGTGCAGATGTGCGCGTGTAGACCCTGTTGCTCAGGGCTGACTGTGCAGGGCATCCTCTCCCAGGTGCTGCTCTCTCTGAGGCTGCTGCTGACCATGAAGCCTCACGTCCTGTCACGCGTGAGCCGCGAGGTGGCGTACGGCCTGCACGAGCTGCTCAAGACCAACGCCGCCAACATCCACTGCAGCGACGACTGGTTCACCCTCTTCTCCCTGCTGGAGTGCATCGGGCCGGGGGTCAAGCCCCCGCCCTCCCTCCAGGTGACGGCCGGCCCGGACAACGACACGGGTACGTCACCCGCTCGCCGCCCGCTGGTGGGGAGGTTTACTCCCCGATCCTGTTCCAGACAAAACCGAATCCAAGAAGCGTAAAACCGTCATGCAGGGGATCCCAACATGACCGCCCTGGAGCTGAGGATCCCTGCCGGAATAATACAGCGGCTTCATGCAACACACACTACACGGCTATTTAACACACTAGTACATGGAAATATATCTTAAATATATCTCAATTGTATACCATGGGTCTGTATGTGATAGGATGTGGTTCTGTGTGGCTCAGTTGGTAGAGCACAGCGTTGGCAATGCTTAGGTTGTGGGTTCAATTCCCCCTGGGACCACATATACTGAAAAATGTATACATTCACTACTGTAAGTCTCTTTGGATAAAAGCGTCTGCTAAATGGCATATATTAGGAAACTGTTCAGTGCAATATAAATATTTAATCATTACAATGATCATGATATTACCAATGAAGCCCAGACAATCTATGCATTTTATTGTATTTTGACGAGGACTCCACGGGGAATTAATTCCGTTTTGAGATCTTGTAGCGGCTGAAAGCGCCCGCAAGGAAACCCCTTCCAGGATGTCTGCTCCTTGAAATTGCTAACTCAGCTTACGAATGTATCCTGCAGTAACGTCCACCGCATTCGCATTTGCCCACCACCGCACTTCACGTTTTCAACCTGTCCCCGTTTGTTCCAGGCACCCAGTCGGACAGCGAGCTGCCGTCCTACCACCCCAGCGAGGTCAGCCTGGACCGCGACTGCACCTCCGACTCTGAGATGTACACGGAGCACGGCAAGTCCAGGATCCCGCGCTCCGTCACGGACGTGGACGTGGCCAACAGCGGCTGGCTGGTGGTGAGCACCCGTTCCGTCCCCTCTTCATGTACGCCGTAGGGCTTTGAGCGCAAGTCATGATGCAGTTCTTCAGCTGGGGTTTGGATCATGGGTGTAAAACCTGAATGTGTTCCGTTGCCCCTCGAAGGCACTGTGCTGAGAAACGTCGCTGTCTTATTCTACATTCTTAACTTTCCTTTCTTTGCCATCTGTAAATAGGCAATGAGTCATTTTTATACCATTACTCGCATTTGAAATTGTATTCCTATATCCACTCTTAATGCATACAGAACTTGGAGTAGTTAGATGGATAGATATTTATTGATCCCCAGGGGAAATTAGGTTGTCTTACAGCAACACAAAAACAATAGACATCACGAAAAGATAAATAAATACACCAGACCAGGACAACACCTCATTAAAACAATCAGTCATTTAATCGATTAGCACGATCAATTGGTAGGCTTTGCCCTTGTGTTATTAAAAGTGTGAATTGCAGCAGGTAAGAAAGAGCGCCTAAACCGCTCAGTGGAGCAGTTGGGAGCAGTGAGGCGACCACTAAAAGAGGACATGTGGCTCATCAGGACAGGGGTGGAGAGGGTGCCGATGAGCCACATGTCCTCTTTTAGGACAAAGGCCAAGCCTACCTAGATCGTATTTTTTTCTCTACTGTCCAGTGATTAACGAGCGTGCGCACTCTGGTTTCAGAGGGCTAAAGGTGTGTTTGTCCTGTCAGGTCTGCAGAGATGATCTGGAGACCGGCAAGCTGGTGGCCCCCGGGACCAAGCCCCTGAGCCAGCCGCTCGTCAACCAGTACAGCCTGACCCTGGGCCAGGACATGGGCCTGCACGACACCAAGTCCCTCATCAAGTGCGTGGAGTCGCTGTCCTTCATCGTGCGGGACGCCGCCCACGTCACGCCCGAGAACTTCGAGCTGTGCGTCAAGACCATCCGCGTCTTCGTGGAGGCCAGCCTGAACGGAGGTCAGGCTCCCGCCGTTCGCCCGGCCGCCGACACCCAACGCACACCCTCTCTCCTGAGGTCCCGTGCACAGGGTCCCAGTCCTGCATGTTTGTTTAGATAGACGTTGGAACTCCTCGACACAGTCTTGCATGACCACATTTAACAGACATTTGAGCTTTCTGTTACCACACATTTACAAATCACACTCATTGAGGCCACCGACTTGATGTTTTGTACGTCCAACCAAACACTTTCCCCCGGTTACAGTTTCAATGATAATTTAGAACTTATCCGTGGAGATGTTTCACACCTAGTACAGCAAACCACAGATTCCTGGAGGGGAGACCTTGGATATGTTGAAGGATACAAGAGACAAAGTATATGGGAGTATTCTTCAACGTGTAATCATTTAGAAAATGATAAAATTCCTACTCACATACACTACCGGTCAAAAGTTTAGAACACCCCCATTTTCCAGTTTTTACTGAAATTTAAGCAGTTCAAGTCCAGTGAATAACCTGAAACTGCCATTTAAAAAAATACAAGTTTAACTGCCAGAAACTTAAAAATAACGTTTATTTTAGTTAAACTGAAAAATAGGCCCTTTTCAGGGAACAAGTTTCTAAAACTTTTGATATATTTAGTATATATATATAAAATAATATCACGAAAGTGAACTAGTAATCTTTCAAATACTCACCTGGTTTGAGAGTTGTAGCCTTATCATTCATGAAGTCATGTGTTTGGATGAAACGCGATCTCCGGATTGTGGTTGAAGGCCTCTGCCGTAACGCACGTAGGTAGCGTAGAGCCGTTAAGGTGAAGGGAAGTGTTTGGCCCGAGGGTTTCGCCAGCGCCTCAGTCCCGCACCGCTCGCTCCGCCTGCACCCCTCCGCTCTTCACAGGATGTTTCCATTCTCAGCCGGGGATTAGAGGAACACTTTTATCCGCCCGCTTTGTGCAAATCACAGGCCTGCCATTGATTCTTTCTTTTTCATTTGCTCGAGGCGCTCCGAAGCCGCCCATCAACACCGGGTTTGTAACTTGCCATTAGTTGGGCCGATCAAAGATTTGACTCCTAAATCCATTCGAGGACTAATGCTAACTGCGCAGCCAAATAACCCTTAAACGTACCGTTATTATTAGACACCGAAATGGCCTTTGTTCTTAAGGAAGGACTCGTGTGACAAGTTGGACAGTGAACGTTTCAAGGATATCACGGCGTGTAGCTGAGGTAGAATTATGGGGATTTCCAGCCATTTCACAAATGACAAGTTGGATGACTTTATATAGTTTTAAAAGAAATTACAGAGCAAACATTACTCAAAAGTGAATGTATTGCTTGAAAATAATAGCCGTGTTACAATATTTTCAATTGCGTAACAGTGTGAATTTGATTTTATCATCTTGACAAATTGTTAGCACTCTAGGAATATTAGAGAACCAATAGAGCTTACCCTGTATTCTGTACCTTTTCAGAGGGAAATAATCAGGAGTGACTATTTGAGTGTTTTGTTTTGGTTTATTTGGTGATTAAAAATGGTGATTAAAAACAGCAAGAGAAAGTAAAAATAAAAATCACAGAGGATAAAAAACACAATAAAGCCCGAAGGCTTATTTCCATTTACTGTTTACTGACTAATACTGTTTTATATAGTCTACTGTAGTGGATGGGAGTGACTTCTTCACAGGTCTAGAATATAGCCGGACTGCACAGGTTAAGTGTGGAGCTCAGGCAGCCGTGGTGACGAGCTGTGTATTCTCGCAGGCTACAGGACCCACGAGAAGAAGAAGAGCCACAAGTACGACTCCAAGTCGAGCCGCCTGCGGAGGAAGCCGCGGGAGAAGGACGGCGCGACGCGGCGGGCCAAGGCGTCGAGCCAGCGCCTCTCCCGCTCGCACAGCGACGACGAGGAGGACGAGGGCGTGCCCGCCAGCTACCACACGGTGTCATTACAGGTTAGTCAGGACGTAAGTACCAGCAGCCCTTTCCCTTTCTTCCTCGTCCTCTCTCCCCCCGTCTCTCCGTCCCTCCGGCCAGATTAAGAGGGAAGCGCAGCCGTTTTAACCCTGAACAGGATGGGGGGAAAATCTAAAAATAGCTGCTGTTACCGTTTTGATCCAAGTGATATACAGGCACTCCTCACTTAACGATCTACCTGTTGAACGACCGCGCGGCCTTATGACCAGCTCTCCGGCCAGTCGGTATTGTACGCTGTATGAGAACTTTGGTCGTGGAAACGGCAGTTATGCAAATTAAAACAAAGTTGTCAAGTTGGAGTTTCCTTTAGACCTTTTCTTTATTCAGAATAAATAAAAACGATTACCTGTATTTACAGTATGCAAACCTAAGTAATATATATTAGAGCTGATTTCCTCTATTCTGTTTATTACCCTATACAGTACACTACTGTATAAACATTTAAAAATATACTAAACATTTTATAAATGGTGCAAAGGTGACATTAAAACAATATCTAAAGACGGTTGACACAAACCCACTAACAGTTCAGTATGCTTGAAATATCGGTAAGGGGCGGCTCCTCGCTTATCGACCAATTCGCTTAACGACCTAGTCGTAGGAACGGAACTCGGTCGTTAAGTGAGGAGTGCCTGTACAAATGTTCCAATCTTCCGGCTTCTTTTTAATGCTCATCACGTCATGGCTAAGCAGAAAAGGCAACGATTTATTCAAACTATTTCAGTCGGCTCTTGAAAAAAGCACAACCGAAGTGAGCAAGCAATTTGTCTTTGTCTGGTTTGGAGCGCATCATATTTTTCCCTGATAAAAGCAAATTGTGTGAATGGACCCCTCCCTCATGTTTTCTTGCTGTATATAAGTATGTAGATGGCTACATGAATGTATGTAGATGGCTACATGAATAACGTTGATGCATGTTGAGTGTATAATCAGATGGACAGGTCATAGGCCTGATGAGATAGACTAGTGCTATGCCAGTGCTAGTGCTAGAGAAATGACGTTGCTGCTGCTTCCTCCCAACTCAGCTGCTAGACCTGATGCACACCCTGCACACGCGAGCCGCGAGCATCTACAGCTCTTGGGCTGAAGAACAGCGCCACCTGGAGGCAGCAGGCAAAAAGATCGAGGCCGATTCCCAGACACTGTGGTCCAGCTGCTGGTGCCCACTGCTGCAAGGTCAGAGTGTCTCTCAACATCAAAGCGACACAGCTGATCCTTACATGTCTGCTCACTCTGGGCAGGCCTGATTCCAGCGCCACATTTAGCATTGGCCAATATTTGCTTATTGTGGAGGCTTTGTTCTCTCTTATGGACATTGTTAGCACTAATAAAGATATTTTATATTTGTTTTTGTTAAGATGATGGACATACTGTATACAGGGTGACTTGATGATGATGATTCATATATTTTTTAAATTTTATTTAAGTGAAGCAGTTATTTTGTTAGAGTTGTAATGGGTAGTCACAAATTCTTGTCTTTTCGTTTCCCTAAATGACAGGAAAATGTGTGAAACTTGTGAAAAACCACAGAGTCAAAATTTCCGTGTGCCTCTTTGCTCTTCGAGTGTGTTCCGTGCTGTTTCTGACGCCGTTGTCTGACTCGCGCAGGGATCGCCTGGCTGTGCTGTGACGCCAGGCGGCAGGTGCGCATGCAGGCACTCACCTACCTCCAGAGGGCGCTGCTGGTTCACGACCTTCAGACGCTGGACGCCGTGGAATGGGAGTCCTGTTTCAACAAGGTGGGGAGACCGAACGCGTCACGTGGATTCATCTGCGCTGCGGGGCATGCCGGCATGCTGTCAGGCCTACGCACTATACCTAGAATTTTCTCCCAAAAATTCATCCCAAAAAACTGTATTCAGCTCATCTGTTAGTTTTGTTGTTTGGGACAATGACTAGAACAACAAAATAGTGTATTTAATGTATATAAAAGCTGTAATTTGGCACTGTAGAGCAGAGGTTTGTAGTGCAACCTCAGTTGAATGTTGTAGTAATATTTGAATGTAGATTTAGTTGTGATTTATTTGGTTCCAGTTTGAGTATCCTTATTTAATCAATATGAAGATGACGAAGATAACAAAGATAATAATTGAGTTTTTAAATAAGTTCACACTCCAAAAGATTAAATTGGCATATAATGCTGTCACTTTCAAAGTTACAGACATTTCAGAGTTACGAAAGACCCCCTTTCCCCTGTTGGTATCTCCGAGGTTCTGCTGGACTTAAGAACATTAGGCACGCCGGGTCTGGTGCTGTTGTCTTTGGGGTCAGGTCTCTCTCACTCCCTTCCTCCATCCTCAGGTTCTCTTCCCTTTGCTGACCAAGCTGCTGGACAACATCAGCCCTGCAGACGTGGGCGGCATGGAGGAAACCCGGATGAGAGCCTGCACCTTACTGTCGAAGGTCAGCCACTGAGAACAAACTCCACGGGTGGAGAACCATGATCCTGGAACGGCTGCTGTCGCTCTTAACCATGTTTCTGCTATTCCTGGTGTACTGACGAACCGGTCAAATTGGGGTCGGAACACATGACCACAGACTGCCATTGGTGAATTTACCAGTACTTGCACTGAGTAAAAATTGGCCACACTGCATTTTGGTGCTCCCAGACCAGGATCTGTTAAATGAGTGTGGTTAAAGGATCTGTTAAAGGATTAGATAACTGAGAGGGCCAGAGATGTGTCCCTGCAGAGTCATTTGTGTGTTGAGATTCCTACAAAATGTGCTTTAACTGACAGGGGTTCTGTGTTGATTGTTTATATTGCCTTCTCAATTGCTGCTGAATAACAATAACCAAACTATGGCTGAGACATAAACAAACATAAAATTGTTCATTGTGGTAGGTTTGTTTAACGCCAAATATGGGCTGAAATTCAGTCGCTCCTTATCACACTAGGGCAGGGTTACTGAAAACACGGTCCTCGTTGGCTGAGTACTGCTGTTTTTCCCCTTTACCTGGGAGTCAGGTGTGAAGACACTATAGATACAAAATCCTCTTAGAAATGATCCTCCTAGGTCTCCCGTGTGGTCTAGTGGTTTCAACGACCGACGCTGGCCATGGCGACCGGGGTTCGATTCCCCGTCGCACCAGAGTCGGCTCTGGTCGGGAGTGCCACCTGGGCGGCGATTGGCTGTCTGCCCCAGGGAGGGGGAGGGGAAGCCCCACACACAGTTCGTCGCGCACAGGAGTGGTTCTGGGGTAGAGTCGACGACACGGAGTGTTGTCTCGGAGGAAGCAGCGCACTGCACAGGACTACTATGAGGGAAGGGGGATTGAACTAAGCACACGGGTAATTGGCTGCCAAATTGGGAGAAAAAAAAAGCGTAAAAAATAAAAAATGATCCTCCTGGACTCCTTCATGGGCCGCAGTTTGGAAACCGCTGTCCTGTTACACTGCCAGGCTTTGAGGAGGCCTTTTTCTGTGTTCCGTGAGTCTGACACAACGCTTGCTCTGTGCTTGCTCCTTCCTCAGGTGTTCCTGCAGCACCTCTCTCCTCTGTTGTCCCTGCCTACGTTCGCCGCCCTGTGGCTCACCATCCTGGACTTCATGGACAAATACATGCATGCTGGATCCAGCGACCTGCTGGTAAGGAGGCCCAGGGCCATTACACTATCACGTTCTGGCGCGGCCTTACGCCCTTAAAACATGAGTTTCGTCGATTTTCCCTGCTTTTGATACTTTTATTTAATGCTCCGAGTCAGGGGCCTACCAGAACCGAATGAGAAATTGCTTATTTTATGGATGTTGGCAGTTACATTCCAAATTTTGTTAGAACAAAGAGCTGAACATAATGGATTGTGGCATAGCGGTTAAGGAACTTTTCTGATAAGGTTTGTAACCAAGACTGGGCCCTTAAGAAAGTAGCCTAACCTAATTATTTTCTGTAGAATATAAAAAGCGACGCGAACAGAAATGGCTGAAAGAATGTTCTCAAGCAGATTCTTAAGAATGCTCTTAAGTGCAGTGGGGCACTGTGTATTGATGTTATTGTTCCACCCCAGCTGGAAGCCATCCCAGAGTCCTTGAAGAACATGCTGCTGGTTATGGACACCGCGGGCATCTTCCACTGCGCCGACTCGCGCACGGGCTACTCGGACCTGTGGGAGATCACCTGGGAACGCATCGACTGCTTCCTCCCCCGCCTGCGCGAGGAGCTCTTCAAGCAGGCCGTCATGCCAGGTAATGTGGGCTGCTGCTGCTGCAGCCTCGCTGCCCTGCCACCAGGGGGCGCACAGTACACTTCACAGAAATATGACCCTCGTTTCTCTTTTTATAACTCTCCTGATTCTGTACCACACCCACTCTGTCCATAGACCTTTAACAGATGCCATGGCGGTGATACTTATTTGACATTCATGGTACTGCAGACAACCAGGATCTTACATGGTCCCCAGTCCTTGTGTACCGTTAAATACATTTTTAAATGGTTATGAATGTGAATTGTAATCCACACTTTGAGTAGGAGTTAAATAACAAGAATCATGTGCAAAATAAACTTTGCATTGATGCCTTTTCAAACCCATAGCTGTGGATTGCTTGAACACCTCAAAGTCTACTCTGTATAGCTTTTTTGAGGCCTTTTTGTAAGTTTTGGTATACATTTCCAAATGAGTCATGAGATGAGTCTTTTCATTGGACGGACTGAGCAGTTGGACTCCTACAGCCTGCATGTCACAGCTTGCCTGGCTCAACCTTGCTTTAGTTTGTACCTTTAGCTCAAGGGTACAACAGCAGTGCCCCCACCTGGGGATTGAACCTCTGAGTTACAAGCCCAGCTCCCTAACCATTACACTACACTGCCAGCCAGGTCATTGCTCTTAGGCACCATTTAGGTTTTGCTCAGTTTGCGGCGTGTGAGTACAGTGACCACAGATCCGTAAGACTGCAGAACTCTGGATCAGTGGAGTAAGTTGTATCGTCCGTCTGCTATGCACCTGCAGAGCCTGTTCAGAGCGTGCCGGCGGACAGCCCCCAGTCTCCGGCCCCCTGCTCCCCCATGCCAGCAGCCCCCACCGAGCCAAGGGCCCCCAGCAGACCAGAGTCGCCCCAGGAACCGCCTCCACCCAGTGCCAACGGTGAGCTGGACCCACCGCCGCCGTCCGTATTGCACTGCACTGCACTGCACTGTACACCCACTGTTGAATGAGCACGCACGCGTTGATAGATACTTTTTGTTCTGCGATTACCGTTACAACATTCTACCACGACCACCAAATCGTTGTTTTGTAAGGTTTTATAAAATAGATTTTTGTCTTTTGGTTGTCTCAGTGCACAAAGTCATATGATTGCAAATTGGCGGCTGGGGTAGAGCTACATTTCCGCACTGCTAATTAGACCCCCAAGCAGAGCAGTATATACATATGCAGTCTGTGAGCTTTGTAAAGAGGTTAGTCTTCTTAACACTTTAAATTACATTTCAAGATCCTCTACAACAAAAATGTGCTTATTTGGCTTTTAAGGCAATGTTCAGAGTTTGTTTGTAGTTAAACATTTGTTTGTAGTCCCGAAATAAACTTTAAATTTGAATACATAAAATCTCACCGCAAAGTGAACACCAACCTGATCTGTATAAACGTTATAATAAGACAATCAAAGCAAGAAGATTCTAATACAATATAACGTTTGCCATTTTCGTAAGGTTATGTATGCAAAATTGCCACAAGTTTCAATATTAAAATGATGATATCATAAACCTGGTATACAAAAGGAGCTGATTACGGTCGCTAATTTCCTGATAATTCATACCTATCTCTATCAACAGAATAGACCTTACTGAACATTAATAGAATTACTATTAATTAATAGAATTAGAATTAATAGAGTCAGCATTTAATGGAAGTTTTACGGTAGCTTGTCAATCATTCAGAGCCATGCCCATTTCTCCCCATTTCCTGTACTTTACGGAACACGCTGTAAAATACCGACCCAACTTCCTGTTAAATTGAGCAACGTGAGAAAGAGAACGAGCTTCACTTCCTTTACAGCGGATGTTGGCCGTGTTGTGGTGTTTCTGTGATTGAAGATGTTTTAAAGGAAAGCCCCTTAGAGTAAATCATTTCGGGGGTTCCATAACCTGCTTTATGGTTGCGGTGGCAGTCATCCCCTCCCCCTATAGTAACTGCTGTTACTGCTGTGTTTTGTTTGAATTTTCCCCCTGGCCCAGTCATGGATCCGTTGGCCAGTGCTGATCTGTGTCCTCTCGTCTCGTCCCCCCATCACAGGAACAGACAGGTCCTCTCCAGTGCCCCCCTCCACGCCTCCCCTCCCCATCCCCATGAAGATGAGCCCCACTGACATGCCCCCCCCCACGAGCCAGTCCCCCCTCATCCTGCAGCCTCTGGCGTCCCCGCTGCAGGTGGGAGTCCCGCCCATGTCCCTGCCCATCATCCTCAACCCCGCCCTCATAGAGGCCACCTCCCCGGTGCCCCTCCTGCACGCCGGCCGGCCCACCGACCCCACAGACGGCTCCGAAGTCAAATAGGGGCGAGGGGGCGCCGACCGCCTTCGAGGGGAGAAGACCAGAGCGCCAAAAAAATCAAAAAAAAAAAAATCTTATCAATCAGTCCCTCGTGCCGTACAGGAAGCGATGCCTCAGCATTTCCTGTCAGAGCATCTATAGACTAGACTTGCATGGCCATTCATCCTTCGTTGTGTTCCCGTAGGCTCTGGTGCTGCGATCTGTGCTAAGCTATCTATCGTTTCCATTCGAATCACGACTGTCCCAGAAATATGACACTGTCACTTGAAGCCGCCGCTGCCCTTGAATGTTCTAGCATTTTGTCACGCGAGAAAAATATTTATTAAATATCATGCCCGTTGGGGGAGAAGGACAGCCTCTTACCAATTAAAACATGTCAGATTTGTTCTGTATGATACAGATGATTTAAGGGGAAAATGTTGTTTTTCAAAGATGTAATCATTTGTATACCATTCTATGAGTATACCTGAGCTTTGCGTTTGTTTTGAGATTTGGGGAGGGAAGTTCCCATCGAATAACTTATTTGGTCAAGGTACTGCATGCTATTAACCATATGTACAGAATATAGATAGCAGATGTACAGGAGTGAATCTATCAAGTATCAGGGCACTATGGCTACAGAAGGCAGATAACGCATCAACATATCAGATTGTCCTTTTGTTACACCACTTAGGGGATTACAATTTAAATGTACAGTAAAATAATGCATTGCTAATTTATATATTTTGAATAGGTTTTTGTTTCCTTGGGATTTTTCAAATGGAGCTAATCCTTGAAGTCCAAAGTAAAGCAAAGAAACGACGGTGGAGCAAATGTGTGTAATTCGGTTTGCAGCTGGAACTCGACGTGTCCATCTCGTTAGGGAGCAAGCCTTTCAAAGTTGTGTCTGTCCTAAAAATTAAAGCGTGACGTTCGGGAGGATAAAGGATGTACCGAACGGCGCGAGAACACTTCACCCCGTGCTTTCGGAAGCAGAGAGCAGCGGAGACCCGCTCGTCTCGCAAGAGCAAAAACGAGATGCCATCATTATTATTAGCAGCGTCTATATCTAGAACATTCCAAATATTTACAAGTCACGCCAATCTGTCCTGGGTATTGAATGGCAGTTTTGTGTGTGCGCGGAACTTGATGTTTCTGATTTTTATCAGATCAGGCTAGATTTTATCGAGAGGTCTTAATGAGATTATTTAAAGAGTATAGTATTGGATTTATTTTGTTATGTGCGTGGGGGGTGTGTGTCTGTCCTGTAAATGTAACCGGGTGCATGGATGTGGCTGTACTGCAATGCTTCGAATGACCCGAGCGGGGAGATCGGTAGGAAGCTATCGGGCGTCGTTCTGCCCCGGTGTGGAGAGGAAGAGAATTCCGCAGGTGAAGACCGTGTACTCTAACACTGGCTCTGGATCTGTGGAACTCTTTCCCATCAGCACCTGTGTGAAACGAGGCGGTTTGATCTCACTCCGGCTGATTAAGTGAACCAGGCTGCAGCAGTGCCCTGGGGGATGTAGTGTGTAGCAGAAGGGTTTCCGTGTCAACTTCTAAATGTCGCGACCCATTCACGTTGAGCTGAGGGGAAAAAACGGCCACTGTTTCCATCCGTCTAAATCCAGTTGAGTGGAATTTCCGACGATCCTATGCGAAAGGGGTGTGGTGAACTATGAAGTGCCGGGAAAATGTATTCTGTGCGCGAACCGTCTTCGCCAGCTCAATCTGAACCTTTTGCCCCCAAAATCTTATGTGGCTTTTTATGTCAGGCAATCTTTGGCTTTACCAATTTTATGCTATCGGCAGTACACCCTCCCCTGAATATTAATGTGCAATGTCTGTATCTTCATTGAGCCAGAGACATGGAAACTCCATAAATGAAGGTTATATTCTGGCAGTAATTGATCGCTGAAACTTTATTTTTTTGTCTTTGTACCGTTCTCTTTCAACCACTGGAATAGCCGTACTGGAAAGTAATTTCCAAAAGGTTACCATCATGCCCTGACCTTTTTGTTAGAATTCAATTTAATCCTCATTTCCAATCGTCATTATTTTCCCCATTCCCCACACTGGCCTAATTTGGATCTCTCAACTTTATTTATATACATATTTGCATACAATATAGGCTAGTCAAAGCACAGGTTTGAACAAGCATCCAGGACTGGAAACTCTTTAGCCACTGCCTTATATTAAAAAACACAAATCGGAATGGCATTTGTGTACTGGTATGTCACTATGAAGTGGCACCCTTCTGTCTTGAGGGTGGGGGTGGGGGGAGAGAAATCATTTTGTAAACCATTATGTTCATTTATTGTACTGCATTGTTAGAAATGTCAGGAATTAATTCTGGAATAACAGAAAATTACATGAAAATAATGTATATATAAATAAGTGGTAATGTACTTTTTACAGTGTAATAAATATAACAAAGAAGATGTGCATTTCATGTGTGTTGGCCATCTCTAAAAGGCGCCGTATCGGGGTGAATGTAATCCCATCAGAGCTACCGGGAGCATCTTGGTGCTGTTCCAAGCCAAAATGTATACTTGCCCTCTCACAATTAAAAAATGCTGAAGAGTTTGGACCTATTTTTACAGCAAAGTCATTCTCAGTCCCATATGGAATTACAGCTGTGGTCTCGACTGTGAAAGCAGTCAAACAGGCGATTGAATGGAACGTTCTCCATTTTACACAGCTAAAATAAAAGGTGGCAATATTATGTGAAATCTTAACCATGATCATGAATAAGCTGGGGAGGGAAGGGGGTAGCCTTAAAACCGTTGGACGTTTTCACAGAACTCATAAATGCAACTGTTGAACAGGAAACTTGTGAACAGAAGCAAAGTGTTTTAACCCACTAAGGCCAAGACGAATGTGATCGCTCAATTAAAATCACAATTAAACGGACAATTTATTGATCATAATTGTCAACAAAGATTTAAAAAATCACGAATGTAGCGTAAAACATCCAGTTTTATTTCAAAGCAGAATGAGAAACACTTTTTTTCTTAGTAAACTAACATTATCAGAAACTACAGAGGAAATCCAGGGGATAAAACAAGGGTCATTTCAAATTTCTTTATACATGGAATGTAAAAACAAATCGAAAAAAAACCAACAAAAAACAAAACAAGCCATTGGATTAAATGAATCTATTCTATATGAATGCAATTTTTTAAGGAGAAAACTGATGTAAATTCATACAGTACTTCACTCACATCTCCCCCCCACCCCCCACACAAAACCTGCCTTTGTTTAAAAACTTCTACTTTTAGAAACCCTGGAATCACGCTATACTGGTTGCAAAAAATCCACCTGAAACAGTATTACACCTGTTAAAAAAATAAAATCAAAATCAAAAAATCTTCACTTGGCATCCATCTTGGCCATTTCCTGGAGGTAAATGCCAATGCTCTCACTATCAAACATTACAAAGTAGATATTCTTAAGGGAGGACGATATCTCGGACACAAAATGACTGGAGATGGCCTTCAGGATCAGTTGGGCTGCTGTCTGCTTTGGGAAACCATTTCTAAAAAGGAAAAAAAAGAGAAATGTCCTTGCTTACTGCAGCATTTTATTGCCAATCCTTGTTTGTTTCAACTCATGACAAAAAGTCATTAACAGCAACATAGTAACTAGGGATGTTAATGATTAATATCGATTAATCGCCATAGAGAATTTGAGCGATCAAGCATATCAAATTAACGATTATGTATCGCAGCAGAGTTATCCAATAGCATGAACTCTAGTGAGTAATAATATTGCTTTGAAACAACAGTTTGAATTCAAGTGAGCGTGTATTTAAAGTTTTAAACGCTAACACATTTGTTATTCAAATGACGGGAAACCGGGACACAGTTAAACTGAAGTCGGCACGAAACAAACTCGAATAGCAGGCTCTGAGATTGAGGAGGCGGGTCTCACCGGCCGGCAGGAAGCGAGGGAAAGGCCAACGATTTTAGCTGCTTATCCTCGGCAGCGGAGAGGCAGTTCTTCACCGTCTTCTCCAGCTGGTCCTCGCACTTCTCCGAACCCCACTGGGGGATGTTGCAATGGATCACGAACTGAGCCGCCAGGCCGTCGGCTTGGCTGACCGCGACTGCAGGGGCAAGACGCAGGAGGTCATCGCTGGCATCGCATTGCATTACATTCATTTAGCGGACGCCCTTATGCAGAGCGCCTTACAACGCCTGAATCTAACTTGTCTGATGGTTTGTGTATCGTGCAAAATACAAAAAGAATAAATGCTTTTGGACGCGGTTCGTGTAATGTTTTTAAATCCTGGATTGACAATGATGGGACTCGGCTGTGGGACAGTGCTAAATGTTTTCTCTGCATTATCCGTAGTCCTTTCTTCTGTCTCCTACCTCCCCGTCCTTGTAGCATACTTGTGTCCACTCCTCTTGCCTACAGTCAAATCCAGAGGCCCCTGTCATATAATCAAAATGGGGGTTTAACAGTGCAAACCCCTTACCTGCGGCAACATCCAGTGGCCCCTGTGATTTCCGCAGCTCTTTTATAGACTCCAGAAACTCTTTTCCACCAGCTTTTTCCAGGGCATTGCCTGAAATGACAGCCAACGAGAGTACCAATAACATATCGCTGTACAATAGCACAGCGTAAAATCTCAAAAAAATAATCCCTTTCTACCATTTTCAATGTGTATTGGTGGGAATTCGAAGTTACATTAAAATTCCGTAGAGCATTATCACGATTACAATGTGAAACCATGAGAAAGTGTTCGGGGGATGTACGGTATGTACAGATTTCTGGTAGATGACTTTTACATTTTACATTTTACATTTTAGGCATTTGGCAGACGCTCTTATCCAGAGCGACTTACACAGTTTACATTACTTTACATACAATCCATTTATACAGCTGGATATTTTACTGAAGCAATTCAGGTTAAGTACCTTGGTCAAGGGTACAATGGCAGTGCCCCACCAGGGAATTGGACCTGCAACCTCTGAGTTACAAGCCCAGCTCCCTAACCATTACACTACACTGCCAGCCCTGATGATGTTAACAGGATGGGAACCAGGGAGATTCAGAAACTCCTCGGTGAATCTAACCTGCTGCAGAATGTGTGAAAATTCACCCCTAGGTTAACGAGTATGCCATTCGACTCCGGCAACGCTCACCCACACCGTCTTTCAGGTCGATATCTGCATTCGTGGGGTTGATGATCCCCTCTACTTGGATACCTCCAATTTTGCTGATTTCGCTCTCTGTCAAAGAAAGCTGTACAGAAACACAGGGAAATTGCTGTTCAAGCAGAAGATGCACACCTAAAGCTGGTAAGATGCAGAGTAACGGTTTATAAACGTGGTTCCCAGGCTGAGTTCAAAATCCCAAACCAGAGTAGTGTAATCTGTCTGCCCCGCACGGACAATGTAATAGCCAATGCCCTCAACAACATTTTGTTTTGTAAAAAGAAAAGACCAAACTACCAAGTGGCTTCTTAAAACAACCTAGTCTCTAAGGAATATATATTTAAAGTAATGTGCACGTTTTTGCGTACTTCAAGGCGTGTTTGTCTGTGGTCCTAAATTGAGGGAGGATGTTGCAAGTTATGATAGGAGGGCCTACTAATACAGTCAAAAGGAAACAGTGTTAAAAATTTGTTTTTTTAATTAAGTTGACAAATGCTTTTGAAAATTACAAAAAGGAAAAGCTAAAAAAATGCCATTTGGCTTTTTAATCCTATGTTTAATCAATTTAATCCTTTTAAAATTGGCAACACTGGTTATAACAATGCGAATTTGCTCATAGCTTATTTCATACACCAACCTTCTGCCCTACATGCCTTTGTCAGGGTAGGAACACCTGCTTAGGCAGCCCTCCCTTAATAACATCTGGCGACAATTTATTTACTGAACAATACAGCAATTATGAGACACACAAGACCTAGGTATTCCGCATAGCATAGCATTGCATTCATTAAATAAATATTAAAAACTAACATTGTACCATGGCCTCAAATGACCTAGCTTTTTAAACTGAGGTGTTTCCATTTATTTTCTGTGCATTTCTGTTAAAGACCAAGATCAAAGTAGTACTGAACATGTTTGAATTTGAATATCTGCCAGGTTTATCATGGCTGACCGGTTGGCATGACCTAACTTTTTGAATTGAGTAAAACACCCGATAGAGTTACTACTTTGATCTCGGTCTTTAACAGCAGTATGTAGGTACTGCACAAAAATAAAATCACCTGGGTAGATGAGGGACAAGTATACGCAAAGCAGAGGCTACCACACAGGTGTGGCTCATCCATTAATTAAGCAAATATCAGCATTCACAGGGTCATGTATGAAAATGCTGCCTATAATTATGGCCGGAAACCTCAGTGACTTTGACTCCGTATGCCAATCATAGTCACTGCACTAAGAGCAATGGCTTTAGCTGGAAACGCCACACCTTTCTTTCCTCTGATAACTTTTTAGTAGTTTTAGAAATATGTCAACAGAAATCTTTGCAGATAGATTTAACACAGGCACCTGCTATTATTAAGAGGCATTCTGTAGGACCAGTTGGTGAATTGTCACTACACAATGTTCCTAATAAACATTCATAAAGATACCCTTTAACATGCCTGACCAAAGCGGTTCCTTATCAGTAAAACCTGGGTTGCTATAGCACTTGAATTGCGACTAACGGTTTACATTGAACACTGTGATTGACCAACCTTTTGTCCCAGGAACAAGCTCTTTGCCGAGAGGATTGTGAAGCCGTCGCCGAGCCCCTCCTCCGACATGGAGTCCGAGGCCGCTTCTTTGTCGTTCTCTGCGTTTTTCTTCGCGCCAACCTAAAAGTAAAAGAAATAAATGAAAATAAAAAGTGAATACGTATGCTATTAAAGACACACGGCTGCAGAGACCGAAATTAGTTGAGCCGTTACGACAGCCAGCATTGGCATGGGGTAAATATGCCAGTCGCCACGCTCGGCCCACCTTTGGTTTTCGGCCGGGTTTCCCTTTTCCCCTTTTGGCAGCGGGCTTCTTGGGGCTCTTGGCGCGTTCTTTCTTCTTCTCTGGCACGGCCACCTGGGAGTCCACCTTCACCCGCCCGCCCCTCTTCTTGGACAGGAGTTCAGGGTGAATCCGAGGTAGGACTCCGCCGTTGGATATGGTCACCCCTCGCAGCAGCTAAAAAATTAAAAAAGGGGACGAAAGTGCAACCTTGTTCACGGGTTCCGAGCACACTGGTGTAATCAAGGCCATGCCTTTGTGTCAAACGGAGGGGTATTCCTACAACGTCTTGTCCTAATCGTAACATGACACTGACAAAAGGGCAACGGGAGGAGAAAATGAGGAAAAAGAAACGCAAAAGATAAATCGTATTGATCTCACTCTTACGAGAGCTGCCATGAGTCTATCCCCCGATGGCTGAGCAAACAGTAACATCACAAACTAAGCCACGGCAATACTGTGAGGATGCTTTTATTACTGCAGCTTAATCAAGTTATTCATTTCGCAAAGCGTAAGGGAAGGAAGAAGTGGTTTTTTTACCTTTTATTTATCTGGACATTGGGAATACAGGATAAACCATGTGAGATAACAACATCTTGTTTTCAAGTGTTCCTCGTGGTGGATGATACAACAATCACTTTAAAAAACAAACATTTATACAGCTGCATGGCGAATACAAAAAGGAACAATGGTGTAAGGGTTTAATGCAATCTAACACTGATAAAAGATATATTGTGAATACGCAATATGATGGTCTTAACCGTTTGCCATTTGGGGTTAACCACAGTGTCAGTTTTCCCCTTCCGGAAAAACCCACGGGGCAAACACACCATATGGCAGTTTGTTGAGACAAAGGGCCTTCGCCTACACCTCGTCACTGCAGTTCGACAGGAGAGCCAAAATTATGCTAATTCAGACCTGTACACCAAGATCTTTGCACAGTACTGTAAGAATGAAAGGCACCTAAAACCAATAAGTATTTCAAGTTGTTCCAGTCGCTCATCTGATTAAATTGTAAACACATTTGAAATAGTTAATAAATGTAAAAATAATTCTATCTCTACTTGTTTCTTTTCAGAGGTTTACAACATTTCTGCTTTGTTGTCTTTGTTTGCGCATCAGAGGAGAACATCTGCTTCTCGGGACTCTCCGGAATTGACATTTACAATAACGAGACAGGCTTACAAATATGACTGGGCATTCCAAACCCGGAGAAAATGCAAAACAGGATAAGAATATGAGAGACAGCTAATACCCTGTGGGAGTCCCAACCACCGTCGGCGCTGGCGCGGTTCAGATTTCACTCAGGAGACCCTGGAAGTCAAGTGTTTTCCTCCTTCTCTATTAGGAGACGACCCTGGCTTTATTGTGAGGTTTCGAGGCGGGGTGCAAGCAATACCTGGTTGAGCTCCTCGTCATTGGCGACCGCGAGCTTGATGTGACGCGGGGTTATTCTGCTTTTTCTGTTGTCTCTTGCTGCGTTCCCCGCCAGCTCCAAGATCTCAGCTGTGACAAAGTTGCACAGACAAAACCCACCTTCTGAGCAGAAATAATAATAATAATATAATAATAATATATGGCATTTAGCAGACGCTTTTATCCAAAGCGACTTACAGTAGTGAATGCATACATTTTTCAGTGTATGTGGTCCCAGTGGTAATTGAACCCACAACCTAAGCGTTGCCAACGCCGTGCTCTAACAACTGAGCCACACAGAACCACAAGAAATAAAGAATCTGACATTTTTCAAGCTGTTTATCCCATCCATTTGTGCTATAAATTCATTTCTACAGTGACATTTACACCCAGAGCACAGCAATTCTGACATGGGTCTGTCAGGCTAGCTTATGGTGTATCCTTACATCCTGGTAAAATCCAGTGAATTAATTTATACGTGCATTCAAGATGATTTACTTCTCTGTAACAAATGTACTTGACAGAGCTAACACTAATCTCGAAAACTGCTGGAATAGAGCTGCATTCATACAGCCGAAAGCCACACATAAGTCTGAAAATTCACATGGTGAAGCCCCTTGAATGAGGACAATATATATTTGTGCAGCTGACATAAGTGCACACTCCTAATTTGCCAAAATAATTAAATGTCACCAAAAACGTATACTTTTCAATATTGTGTGAACACCCAGTGTGGTAGTATTATGGGAATTGTACACTTAGTTCCTACTTCACTGAAATACATTTCTGAATACCTGCAGGATTTTTTGTTGTTGTTTAATTGCAGTTCTTTTGGACTTTGTGTATCATGTCAGTGAAATCTATGAATATACAAATCACTATCATACCATACCATACCAAGTCCAAATTCAGTCCTTGAAAAACAAAATATTAATGTCCAGTGTACAGTAAAATGTATATTTGACTGTATTATTTATAAATAAAAACCTCTCTAATGTAGTAAGCTTGCTATCCAATGTATCTTATAGCTCCACGCTAGATTGTTTCCCTCAGCTTGAAACCTTTTTTTCCCGTAAACAAAATAAGCCTAAAATGTGTAAAAATTTGATGGCTAACTACCATTATGAGGACGCTAATTGGAGATTTTACATCTCTGATCTCCCATCCTCCTATAATCCCTCAAGATGTCTCAGCTCCCAAGATGCTGGACTTCCCAAAATGCATCTAAAAACAGTTGGCAATAGATCATTCAGTTATCAGTCCCCCTCATTTTGGAACTCCATGCCAAGGTCAATCAGAGACTCTGACAGTGTTGACTCTTTCAGGGTCCAACTAAAAACATATTTTTGGGGTGACCTTTGAGGTTTAATGTAAAGCACCTTGAGGTCCTTCCTGTATAAAAAGTTTTCATACAAATCTATTGTTGTTTTTGTTGAGAACTATCCACCCTACACAAAGGATAGCTAGCTAAGAAACATACGATAAGAAGGGCACGTCGACAACCGAAGGCTGCTTAGCAACTAACAACTACAAGTTTAGCTTAGCCTAACTGTTTTCCGTCCTTGCAATTCTGTGCAGTTAAAATATTCACAAATACATCAATTTTATTTATTGTTTAATCAAGCTAGCATATAACCTTACAGTAAAGAAAATTCACAAGCTAGCTAGCAAGTCATCTGTTTTACCAGGTAGCTGGCAGTTCTCTGCTCCGCTCCGCTCACAACTACCCCTTTCTCTGATAGATTTAAGAAAATAACGACCTTCCGCAATCGGTCAGGACCGCGGAATCACTTGCGATCTTCTGCAATCCACCTTTTCAGACTCCACTACCACTGAATTCTGGACATCTAGCCAATTGTCATCACCACTGCTGACCTGCTCAACATTTCTTGTATATGTATCCCTGCCTTCTCATTTAATAAAATTGTTAAAAAATTACTAACCTTTTCCTTCCCAGTGTTACAGGTATGGTATGCAGCTGCCTAAAACGATGTCTATCGCAGTATTACTGCACTGATCTTGTGCGCAAACTATGACTGTTCCTACCATGTATTAATGCACATCTTGTAAGTCGCTCTGGATAAGAGCGTCTGCTAAATGCTTAAAATGTAAATGTAGTGGTCATCCATATTGCTGCTCTGACACGTGCTGGACATTGTAAGGCACCGTGTATAAATTCCAAACATGAATACAAACCTGCCAGGTACTCTATGACTGCTGCCATGTAGACAGGGGCGCCCATGCTGATTCGGTATTTGTGAGTCCATGCCCGGAGGTACCGCATCATCCTCCCCACAGGAAAAATGACCCCTGCCCGCGATGAGCGCGAAAGCTTGGTGGCCTTCTTCTTCCCTCTGGCCGACATCTATTCTTCTAGTTTTGGAGGGGGGAAAAAAAGTTGATTTGTCAGGTGCCCCAAAGAAGACAAAGTCTCCAGCATATAAAAGTAAGTTTTAGTCAGGTCTACTGTACTTTACGCCTCTTCTCAAGACACACACCTAGGCCTACATATTCTGGTCCTTCATTAGGGCCTCATAAGTGAATTGTGGATCACAACAGCCCCCTCTCAAATTATCCTGTGTGTGGGTGTGTTTTGTGTGTAGTGTGGCGGGGTGGTATACCATGCTAATACAGGACTAGTTATACTGATGTCCCCAGGGATATTTTTGACTTTGTAATCGCCTTGATAAGTGCGAATTTGACGGTCAACAAAAAGACCCCAAACTACTGTTTTTGTTCGAAATCACACAGGTATTTGTTTGTTGGTTTTCTGCACATTCGTTCATTCATTTTTCACCTGTCTGCTAATACAACTGCACATACAAAAGACAAAGTAACAAACATTTTGTTTTTGTAAATGCTAAGAAAGGTTTTCATAAAATAATTAGTGTGACACATTTCAGGGGTTAGACCCTCTATTAAATTGTGGGATTGAAATGCTACCTGGTATTTCTGACTTTTACTCATCTGTGGTGAACATTTTTGATGACAACAGGTACAACTAACTTAGCTGGAATCTAAAAATACTCATCAAAACATGTCTACTTCCTTCTGCTCTTTTCATCTCCATTGATCCAGAATTAAGTTACCTCATTCATCTCCATAAATAACACAATTCACTAACAATACAGTCCATAAATGGAATGGAGCAAAGTATTATTCAAATCCGCAATATTTGTGGAATTCATGTTCAGGCACAACCTACTGTATATTCATTTTTCAACCACAATACTGGTAAGTTCTATAAACTATACAGTACACGAATTCTAAATTTCCCGAGCGATTGTACGCTTTGCTCATTAATATTAACTGTAATAAAAGTTAAAGGAGGAAAAACACTTGATGCATCGGTCACTGGGTAGTGCAACAGTCTCCTATATCACTTCGATCGACTAAATATCGTTAGCTGATAGACAATTCTGAAACAACAATTGGCAGAATCGCAACATTTAAAAAAATTATAATAAAAAAACAAAACGTTTTTTATAACCAGTCCACTAAGGTTTACGCTATTTTTTCTGATTCGTTATGAGATTAACCATTGTTAAAACAGCTAGATGACTATACCACAATTACCATGGTACTATGTACTGTGGTAATGTATTGTAGTGCATTGACAATGTGCGCTTAGGCCTATCACCTTACTATTAAAGTATTCATTTTTCAAATCATGGTTTGATCATAAACAAGAGATTATAAGCACAATCGACAGACTCGTAACATTAACACGTTATCAAGCTATACTTGCAAACGTGTGTTTGAGTGCAGACAGGGTCAAGGAACCTCCACAAATGAGACACAGCACTATCACAAAAGCCAGGTAAAACCATGTACGTGTTCTCTGCACTAAATTGAGGCTCTCTGAAAGAGGCCTTTTACTTTCCTACCTGTCGAGATCCCGAAATGTTTTGAAAGCGTGCAACGTTAACGTTAGATTAAGTGTAAACAATAACCACAATTAGGTGTTCGGCTGCTATTCATAAGTTTCATCTGTACTTTCAACAAACCAATAAACGCTTCAAAACCCAAAAACCTTGCACAGCTGGTTTGCAAAGACATTGGGGTTTGTAACAGATAGCGAATACATTTAGCTAAACATTTTCGATATAGGCAATTGGTGTCGGTAGCATTCACGAATTTGAATTAACATAGCCAAGTGCCAAGCATGCAAAAGTGATGTTTAAATGCATTTTAAAAGTGTGGTCGCCCTGTCAAGACATTTACGAGGTAGTGACGTATCAAACTAGCACGTTACACGGACTGCTGCCTAATTTATCCAACTAATAAGACTGCAGATTATTGAAAACAGGATTAAGTACAGAATTAAATGCAAAGACCTTATTCAACTTGGTTATGCAGGCTCGCGTCTGTTTTGGTTTTCAAAACAAAGGTCTGAGACATAAGGCCTAGGCCGATGAAAAAGAGGGTCGAGGCTAGATGCTCCCCCTCCAGAGGACAGAGATGCGAAGTACCCGTGACGTAAAATGCGCGAGATTCACCGTCGTAACTGACTGTTCGGGTCATGGTTAGGGTTAGGGGTTAGGGTTACGGTTCGGTCACGCACACTGTAAAAACGAAAACAAACAACAGGCCGATAATATCTAGAATCGCATACTGTCCTCTGGGGGGGTAGCATCTAGCCTTTACCTTAAAAAGAGCCAAGGCCGACAGAAACCTTTGTTTTGATCTCCGCTCCTCCCATAACAGCGCACACCTGCACATTTTGTTTTCAATTTTCATTGAATGTGGAGCTAAATCCTACCCGACATAGAAAGTATATTTCGGAGACGTCGTTTCCCCGCCAAAAATAGCCAGCCACCCAACTGAACATAAGTGTAATTTTCTCATTTGTACCTGTCTGTTCTCCTTTAACGAATGAAATACAGACCCGGTTGTCCCTTTGTAAATCCCAAATTAATTTTATGTAGACTATTTTCCTTATTCTCTGTCCGTGTGTATATTCTGCTCTTTAAAACTACAGCTACGGTCACCGCAGGATCATCGGAGGCAGTCTCTGTACTACTGATGCTGCAAAGGGGAAAAATTCAGTCGAGGAGAAAGTCAAATGAAAACGCCCACACCCCTCTCAGGGCTGCAAGTGGTTGAAACGAAATGTTACGAAGAACATTTCTCCAGCGTATCTAGACCTAATTCAAGAATGAATTAAACGGCTCAATCGTACTTCTTAGTTTTAACGTCATCGTTTTCCCGCTCGTTCTTTAATATCTAAACTCAGGGAGAAACATATCGAAAGAATGTCCTTTTATTTTCATAATCCCTATTATTTTGGGGGCAATCATTTGACACCTCTATCCTATTGTTGAATAAGCAAAATAAAAACACCCGTTCCTTCATAATATCAGAAACATAGGTTATTAGGCGACATACAATAACATATAACCTATTATTGTGTACATCATTTTATTAGGCTATATCCAGGAAATGCAACGTACTGTGAGCTTTCAAACAAATATGGCAATATATAGGGTACTAGACCGTAATTCATTGTTTTAGTAGATGCTTAGTTGTATAAAATGGCATGCAAAATTGGCTTTTTTATTTTGCCCTGGCTATGCCCGCTACGCAGGCGGTGTGGTCGCGATGTCAAGACATTTGCGAGTCAGTGATGTATCAAGGTAGCACGCTACAGTGAGGTTTATCCAAGACTGCAAATTATTGAAAACAGGATTAAGTACATAATTCAATTCAAAGACCTTATTCAACTTGGTTATGCAGACAAACGTCTGTTTTTTTTTTTTCAAAGCAAAGGTCTTAAACGAACCAAGGCCTTAAAAAGAACCAAGGCCGCCATAAACCTTTGTTTTGATCTCCGCTCCGCCCATAAGAGCACAACCGCCATTTTGTTTTAAATCCATTGAATGTGGAGCTAAATCCTATCCGACATGGAAAGTATATTTCCGAGACGTCGTTTCCCCGCCAAACATAGCCAGCCACCCAACTGAACATAAGTGTAATTTTCTGATTTGTACCTGTTTGTTCTCCTTTAACGAATAAAATGCAGGCCCGATTGTCCCTTTGTAAATCCCAAATTAATTTTATGTAGACTATTTTCGTTATCCGTGTGTATATCCTGCTCTTTAAAACTACAGCTACGCTCACCGCAGGATCATCGGAGGCAGGCTCTATACTACTGATGCTGCAAAGGGGAAAATTCATTTCGGGAAGAAATCAAAATGAAAACGCCCACACCCCTCTCAGGGCTGCAAGTGGTTGAAACGAAATGTTATGAAGAAAATTTCTCCAGCGTATCTAGACCTAATTAAAATGAATTAAACGGCTCAATCACATTTATTAGTTTTAACTGCATCGTTTTTTCCCGCTCGTTCTTTAATATATAAATTCAGGGAGAAACATATCGAAAGAATGTCCTTTTATTTTCATAATCCCTATTATTTTGGGGGCAATCATTTGACACCTCTATCCTATTGTTGAATAAGCAAAATAAAAACACCCGTTCCTTCATAATATCAGAAACATAGGTTATTAGGCGACATACAATAACATATAACCTATTATTGTGTACATAATTTTATTAGGCTATATCCAGGAAATGCAACTGTGAGCTTTCAAACAAATATGGCAATATATAGGGTACTAGACCGTAATTCATTGTTTTAGTAGATGCTTAGTTGTATAAAATGGCATGCAAAATTGGCTTTTTTTATTTTGCCCTGGCTATGCCCGCTACGCAGGCGGTGTGGTCGCGATGTCAAGACATTTGCGAGTCAGTGATGTATCAAGGTAGCACGCTACAGTGAGGTTTATCCAAGACTGCAAATTATTGAAAACAGGATTAAGTACATAATTCAATTCAAAGACCTTATTCAACTTGGTTATGCAGACAAACGTCTGTTTTTGTTTTCAAAGCAAAGGTCTTAAACGAACCAAGGCCTTAAAAAGAACCAAGGCCGCCATAAACCTTTATTTGTAACTCCGCTCCGCCCATAAGAGCACAACCGCCATTTTGTTTTAAATCCATTGAATGTGGAGCTAAATCCTATCCGACATGGAAAGTATATTTCCGAGACGTCGTTTCCTGCCAAACATAGCCAGCCACCCAACTGAACATAAGTGTAATTTTCTGATTTGTACCTGTTTGTTCTCCTTTAACGAATAAAATGCAGGCCCGATTGTCCCTTTGTAAATCCCAAAGGAGTTTTATGTAGACTATTTTCGTTATCCGTGTGTATATCCTGCTCTTTAAAACTACAGCTACGCTCACCGCAGGATCATCGGAGGCAGGCTCTATACTACTGATGCTGCAAAGGGGAAAAATTCATTTCGGGAAGAAATAGAATGAAAACGCCCACACCCCTCTCAGGGCTGCAAGTGGTTGAAACGAAATGTTATGAAGAAAATGTGCCCAGTATATCTAGACCTAATTAAATTGAATGAAACGGCTCAATCACATTTATTAGTTTTAACTGCATCGCTTTCGTTTCCCCCTCGTTCTTTAATATATAAATTCAGGGAGAAGCTAATGTTAACTTAATTATGATGGTGACGTGCATTACCCGACCTTATTTCCCACTTTATTACCAACCTCTGTCGCCTGGAATCCATTCCATTTCATTTAAGTAAGATACTGCAAAAATTAGCCTTGGCCATTTGGGTATATGATTTGGCACAAACCCACAACGCAGTAGTAGCCTATTTTAATCTCAACAAAAACGTTATCAACGTAAAAAGTTACTCACATATACAAATGATATACTCTATTCCAGTGATTCTCAACCGTGCTCCTGGGGACCCACTGTCTTTGCTGATTTTCATTCCAACCCTAATTGCAACTTCTAAATGATAACTGTCAAATTTTCTTAATTACACATTCATTTCTATTAAAGCATGATTTAGTCTCTTAAGGCCACATTATGCCAGAATTTTTTATGCAGGCCATGAACAATAAACATCCCAGTTCCGATAAACTAAGCTGTAATTTTCTGTAATGTGCTATATGACCCAAGTCATTAAGAAAGAGATTACCTTTTTCTCAATTATAGACTGGCAGGTGGAATAAGTGGGGGCCTAATTATTGAAAATGTGGGCACCTGGTCATTGAAACTAAACCGTTTTGGAAAATGAATAGTTCAATGACAATGAGTCAAAACAGCATTGTGTTAAAATAACTTTAAGGAAAAATGACGGTACATACACACGTGCTTTTAACCTTAATTGATCAACAGATTGTAACAAAAAACAGCATATACAGTGGGTCCTCAGGACCGAGATGGAAACCACTGCTCTATAAATCTGTAAAAAGTATAATTCAATTATAATATAATTCAATTTAAATTATACGATGAGCTAAGGACCATGAGTTTTGTTATTCGTTCAGTGACTTGTGTTGTGCAATTGACACTTGCTGAGCCAGCTGCAGAGCTAGCGGCTGAACTACTTACGAATTACTTTGCAAATAATAAAATCCAAAGAATATGTTCTGTAAGGTTACGTTTAAAAAAATGTGTATTGAATTATGTTTAAACAAAACTATTTGATCATCTGTGTTCTGTTCTGTGGTGTAGCTGCTTCTGTATTCGGTTATTTTATTGTACCATATCTGGCCACTAGAGGGCAATGTAAGACTGAATAAGTGTAGAGTGATTAAATGGAAAATGAATGACTGATTACTGCCTCCTGGTGAATTAAAAGAACTTAGTTAAAGGGAGACTGACACAATTTTAAACAACTTTTAGTTACCCTCTTTTTGGTGATATTCTGACAATAATATGGTCATTTTTGGTGCTTCTCTGGATCACATTCTCTGCGTATACGGTTCTTGACCGCTCAAATGAGAGCTGTTGATCAGGGGCGGGACTTACAGTGGGAAAACCAATAAGGTTTGGTCAATAAATATCCCAACAACAACACAACAACGGGGGAGCGGTCAATAGAACCACGGACACCAATGCAATGAAGAGAGCAGGTCTAAACGAGCCACGGGCCCAGTGAAAAACACCATGGAATGGTGGAAAGATAACAGGGAGCAAGTCCCCAGGACCGAGTACAAAAAAACATGAGCCTGATGTCACATGAACATCACAGTCAGAGAATACAGCGCACCTCACACCAAAGTGAGATAAGTGGGCAGCCGTGAGCACTTCTGGGCGTGTGCCCCCAATGCGTGCCTATATCTGCGGGGGAGCACATCCAACAGGCCCGTGGAGTCCTCCCTGGCCACCAGCAAGGTGTCCGTCGCGGCCTTGCCCACCTCACTGAACGTGCCAGTGGGGTCCATGTGGGTCGCCTAGGACAGGTTCCGTTTCTTTGTCCGGGAGCTTTACGAGGTTGAGCCATAAGTGCCTGCGGATAGACTGCACCCATAGGCTAACCCAGGCATGGGCAAACTACGGCCCGCGGGCCACATACGGCCCGTTGGGCTTTTTACTCCGGCCCGTCGAATATCAGTACCAAATTATAGTAAAGACCGCATTCATTTTGCCTTTTTCCTGCAATGCCCGGCGTTTCAGTTGATCTCACTAGATGGCGCTTGACATGACATGACATGGCTTGACATGGCTACCCTTTAACTATGGCATGGCGAAACTTTTTATGTAATGGCTTTTACATGTAATTTATATTAGTTCACACAAACACTCTCCATCCATCTGCTACTGGCCCGGCCCGTCTGTAAATTTTAAAACCCATTGTGGCCCCTGAGTCAAAAAGTTTGCCCACCCATAGGCTAACCTCCTGCGTGCGCTGTGCACTGAACTACACGAGGTGAGGTCAGTAGCTGTGTGGAGCTCTGCTACAGCTCCTACGTCTGAGTACATCAGGCAGCAGTGTGGTATAATGGTTAGGGAGCTGGGCTTGTAACATTAAGGTTGCAGGTTCAATCCCCAGGTGGGACACTGCTATTGTACCGTTGAGCAAGGTACTTAACCTGAATTGCTTCAGTTAATATCCAGCTGTATAAATGGATTGTAAAGAAATGTAAAACTGTAAGTCGCTCTGGATAAGAGCGTCTGCTAAATGCCTGTAATGTAATGTAATGTAATGTAATGTAATGTAATGAGTAGAGAGGTCCGCTAGTAGATGTTCTTGGTATGCCTGGAGCAGTGCAACTGTGTTTATGGCACAGCATGCCTGGCCGCTTGCCAGATTCATCTTCTCCATGAGACACCGTGGCTCTGCAGGGCTTGGATGCCAGTTTGGGCTTCTTGGTGGGGAGCCCTGTGACCGATTGTGGGGATAAGCAGCCACCGTGTGCTCAACCTGGGGAAGGTGAGGAAGCCCTCCTCAGCTGCCGTAGCCACACCAAGGTAGGGGGTACTTCAGCTCTCCCCCACGAGTGGGCATATTCCCATAGCTGTGACGTTGAACCGTCTGAACGAAAGGGAACTCAGCATGCCATGAAATGTGCAGCCGGAAAGATCAAAGAACACACATACATTTTCACATTTCTAAATATTAGTTTGTGAAATGTTTTCCCAAGCATAGCTTCCAACCACCATTGGTACTGTGTGTGTTAGGGGAGGTACCATCTTGTGAGAAATAAACTAACACAGTACCCTGTTTATTCTCAGCAGACACATCTATACCAGGTCATGTACGTTACATTGCTCATCTGTCAAACCTCCACTGTTCTCATTGGTAAGCACATACAAACATTTGAAGAAAAGGTTTAGTCAGCTGACCATAGCGCATGCTATAAAACAGGAATATCGTAAGACATTAATTTAATCTTACTTGTAAATGTATTAACAACCACGGTAGCACATTACATTAAGTTGCACGTGTACTGTCTAGTTATATTATAACTACTTTGGTAACAAGCAGTTATAACTAAGTAACTGCAATGTAAGAAATATGTAACAAGAGCAAACTGTTCTTAAATACACATGTGAAACCAGGCCAGCCCTGTTACATGTTAGTTATCATTATGTAAATTATAACTCACTATATTATTATTAGCTATCCAATTGTATTATACATATTTATTTATTTATAATATCATTTATTATGATAGCTAGCATGCACCAGGGCTAGTGTTGTTTAACATAAAATAAAAAAACTATTGCAGAAAAAATGTATCTTGTTATTATTTATTTTGGTAAGATGGATTTAAATATAATTTTTTGTATTGTAATCATATATAATATATACCATTTAGCAGGCGCTTTTATCCAAAGCAACTTACAGTAGTGAATGCATACATTTTTCGGTATATGTGGTCCTAGTGGGAATTGAACCCACAAGCTAAAGTGTTGCCAAAGTGTTGCCGTGCTCTACCTACTAAGCCACATTGTAGTAGTTTTAGTTTGTGGATGACAAAAACAATTGTGATGGATGGTACAGATCATTGAAATACTGCTGCCTATATGTCACCTACTTGTCATCCATTTATAAGATAGACTTACTCAAAAACCAGGTATTTATTTCCTACATGCCCAGTAATTTTAAATATTAACCTGTTGTAAAACATATTAACAAGAACACAGACTGTGCAAGAAAGCATACGGAAGGCAGTGCAGAACTACTTCCACAAAGAGATGTGGATTTTCTGTATTAAACGGCACATTTGTATTTGCGATTTTTTAATCGGTGATAAATGTATGAAAAAAATATGCCTGCAAACTTTGAATTGAATTCCGGTATTTAATTGTCAGTGGTATACCAAAAGGATCCAGCAGAGGGCAGTAAATGACTTTGCTTTCACAACATACTCACGCATGCACGAACACAGTCACAGAGGGATAGATAAAGAATAACAGTCACAGGCTGTATTTTAATTTGGAACAGGATCTATTATTGCCATATCAGGCCTTGTACCCTATATGCAATTATTGTGCTATCCCAACTTTTAGTGTACAGTGGATTAGGACATACTGCTGTGCACAGCATGTTGGGTAAATATTTTCTCTTACCTCAATATCATCCAGACATGGCTAATGTAAGTGGAAGCCTAGGCATGGTCTCTTCTCTGAAGAGAATGTCTTGCATCATTAGGTTAAGTTAACAAAGAGCTGAACGCATTCCAAAAAAGGTTTGCGGTTGCATATGAATGAATGATCATTTGTATTTGCTGTGACAAATGTTGTCACTTGTACAATATTATGATCATTTTGACCTATAGCGTGTACAATAACTGAAAATACACCCTGCATCCCCATTTTGGTCTTCACCTCTACTCAAAATGAATGGAAAGAACAATATCCTGCTCCCTGTACCGGAAATGCATTTTCTGTACACAGGAATATCATTCAATATTATATTACTGTTCCATTTGTGTGGTTTACATAACATTTATATTTGTACACAATTTTAAATTTCAGATTTTACCCCGTTTTTCTCCCAATTTGGTAGCCAATTACCCGTGTGCTTAGTTAAATCCCCCTACCCCTATAGTTTGCTGCTGTAGTCCTGTGACCGGCAGTGACAAGGGCGTAGCGCTGCCTCCTCCAAGACAACACTCGTCGTGCCGTCGACTGTAATTCCGGTACCCCAGAACCACTCCTGTGCGCAGCTCCTGTGTGTGTCGGCTTCCCTCCCCCCTCCCTGGGGCGGACAGCCAATTGCCGCCCCGATGGCACTCCCGGCCAGAGCCGACTCTGGTCTCCGTGGCGTTGTAACCACTGGATCACGCGGGAGGCTGTACACAATTCTTTTATTGATTTCACTGTTTTGTTGGTAACTATTGCAGTGCAGTCACTAGTGCATCATTCCTTACACACTTTTATCTGAACTACTGTATAGCATTATCCTTTCATTTTTCATGCCATTCTCAAACCGTACACTTGCGCCTCTCATTTTCTGCAAAACTGTCAGATCTATTTAATCCACAATACATGGCATGTGCTAGCCCCTTTCTGATGAGATAAGCCCAAGGCATGCTGATTCCATTTGTCTTAATGCTTCCTGGAAATCGATTCTTCAGGTGTTTTTCTGTTTCTGCTGGCCCTTTTAATACACATTTTATTATTGAATGGTCAGCTGAATTGTCAGCCGCAAGATGTTAGCCACAGCAATGATTACAGTTACTGTTATCCAAGGGCGAACGCTCACATGTATGTCAAGGTATGAAAGGCAAGTGCATTTTCACTGGCTGTCAATCAATCCCGTCCAACAGCAGATCTGTGCCACTGTTTTAAGTCGTCAAGAACAGTCCAAATTGCCCTTGACCCAACACTCCATGCCTCACCAGACAGACACAGTTCTCCAAGTATGGAGTGAATGCTACAAACCTACTGAAATACCTTTCAGCCACACAGTGACTCTAACTATACAGACCATCAGTAAAGCTGCACAAAGAAGACCCTCTCTGGTCTTGCAGAGCAAAACACAAACAGATGGCAGCAATAAAAACAACAGTGGAGAAGGTGCAGACGCTTTGTGAACACGTTAGCCTTAGTCATAGAAGAGACTGTGTCCGGCCCAATACCCGAACATTTTAAGGAGTTCAACGTATGTTCCATCTGCAGTACGCGTAATGTTCCGGATGCCCTTGACCCCATCCCATCAAAACACAACAAATTATTTCTGCAGCTTTGTCAGAGTTGGGGGGCCTTTGGGGCAGGGGGGGGGTCAGGGAACATTCTCCCCTTCAGAAATATCCAGGGAAGGGCACACAGGTCTTAGTCAGCACTGATGTCCAGACCACAGGATAGTCAAAACAGCTGCTAAACAAGGACAATCCTGCTGAAATGCTGAGTCTCTCAGATAGTAACGTACAAACGGTAGTAGGAGCGGTCATCTTGGAAGAATCACCTTGACTCTGAATCACCTGTGGTTACGTGCATAGAAGACATGCTAACACTCCCTATAATCTATGGTTAATTATTACATAATGTCATTGTTTGAATGTAGAATTGACAATACTTCATTTTTTTCTATGCAAAGTATATATTTTACATTTACAGACATTTTCATTTGACTAATTTAGCAAACATTCTTATCCCGAGTGACTTACTGGTCCATCATGAAGTGCAAATCATAAGAGCTAAAAGAACAAGGGCATGGGTACAGAGTAGGAAGTGACACATGAAGTCACAGTATAGCATTTGCTTGTAGCTGCAAGAGTCTCCAAGGGTCAAGACAGACCTTGATTAAATAAAAACCATGTCATCTTACGGAACAGTTCCTAGAAACAGCCCCTCAAACAAAAGCAATCGTTCCTAGATTAATCTGCCATTGTTTTACAATCAAGCTGATTTTGAGGTGCAGATCTCGCAGCCAACAATGATTTGTCACAGAGCATTACCAGCAAGAGTTGTTGGGGATGGAGCATTGTTTGGGCAGTCTCAGTCTCAGTCACCAGATCTCAACCCAGTTGACCACTTATGGAAGATTCTGGAGCGGCGCCTGAGACAGCGTTTTCCACCACCATCAACAAAGCACCAAATTATGGAATTTCTCATGGAAGAATGGTGTTGAATGCCCTCCAATAGAGCTGCCAAAGCACATTGAAGTTTTTCTGGTGGCTCATGGTGGCCCAATGCCCTATTAATGTCCACAGTTCAGCTCAAGCGAGTTCCAAGCCTTTGCTAGCATACCCCGCAGCAACCAGATAAAGTCAGAATCTTTGTAGAAATCTCCTCCAGTTTTTGGACAAGTTACCATTTTGCAGGTCGAGTCCAGCGGGTGGCTTCAGTCCTTCCATTTCGAGGCGTTTTCGCTATTTTTATGTTCTGACACCATGTGTTGATATGTGTTATATGTGAGAAATCACACCAGGGCGCAGGGTAGTTTAGCCAACTTCATTGTGAACTGCCGGGACCACTTACCGAGCATCCTTATTTCAAGGATGGCGGATTGATATCATGACAATTAAGACACTTTATGTTGGTGTTTCCTTTATTTTGGCAGTTACACACACACACACACACACACACACACATATATATATATATATATACATACATACAGTGGGTATAAAAAGTATTCAACCGCCTTTGCATTTTTTTTAAACAAATATTTTATTTAGCTATTTTCATTTTCCAAACCCCCTTCCCTTGACCCTGGAGATAATCCATACAATTCATCATTCCTGTGCTTGCAAGTTAGCAACTTCATCTGCAGCCACATTCCAAGCTGTGATTGTGTTACAGGAAGCTCTGTGAAGTCGAGCTGTAGTTTTCTCAAGGAGAATAACATAAAAAAGTAATCCCGCCATACCGCTCTGTAATCAGTAAGAGGTTCCATCCAGCCCTTCAGCATAGTTTATTTGCAGCAGTTAATCCTGCAAGCACAATTTTCCTGGATTTTAAAGGTAAATTCAATTTAGAGTCGTCCGCCAGCAGAAGCACTCAGCAGAGTGCGGAAAATTTGCCTGAACATTTTACTGAATGTGGACACAACATATTTCCAAAGCCTATTAATTGCAAGACATTCCCAAAATAAATGTAGATAAATCCCAATCTCCCCCAATGTACAAGTCCGGCAGACAGAATCCGTCACAAGTTTCATTTGGAATCTCCTGAGTAGAGGTGCGTAAAAACGATGTGACAGTATAAAATGGATCAATTGGTGTGTTAAATCTTTTGATGACGAAAAAACTTTTTGCCAAACAGTAATCTAATCTGGCATAGCACCCAATTTCTCCGACTCCCTCTCCCACACTGATATGATCGGGAGATTTTTTAAGTTATAATCCGACAATGTGCTGTACACTAATGAGACAAAACCTCAGTTTGGGGCAGAATTATAAAATAACTTGGATGAGTAGTTAAAGGAGCCTGGAAGTGGACTCCACAAGCATGAAGGGCTGAACATGAAGGGCTGAACATGAAGGGCTGAGCGGAGCCTCAGATACAGAGAGAAAGAGGAGCCAGGTATACCGTATTGGTCACGCAATTCCCGAAAAGAGAGTAGACTAGCGCTGCAAAAAATATCCTTTACAGTATATATATTGCATGTCAACCATTGGGAGCATACAAAGGGGCACAAGAAGAGATCAATTTTGCCAGATAGGAGATAATGTGTGAAGCATGGCTGGAAGATTTTACAAACTCTGTCCCATATTTGCAGAGTGTTAGTAATAACATTGCCCATACGCAGAGAGACAATGAAAATGGGAAAACTTGCAAACAATATGGTTTAGATAATTGACTTCCAGTAGGACGCCAGGACACAGAGATTTCGGGATGTAACCATACCTGCATAGCTCTTAGTTAAAAGGCCCCGTAATAGTACTGAAAATTTGGTAGGGCAAGACCCCCAGCAGATCTAGGGCGCTGTAAAGTAGCCAACCGGAGTGGTCACAAAGTACAGAGATGGTACACATAACAGATACGGTTAGTCAGTTATCTGACCCAAGCAGGTTTTGAGTTTTTGTAGTGCTTTGATGGGTTAATTGTCATTTTGTTCCAAATTTGTTCCAAGTACTTATTTCAATTGTTTATGCTTAGCTCCTAATCTCAAGTAATTTTTTTGTGATTATTTCTGACCTGACAGATTTTGGGTTGAGGTATACCAAGGTATACTGAAATTCAGCTGATAACCAATCGGTTGCAGGTTCAAATCTCCGGTGTTCCCCTGCTGTTATGGAGCAAGGTGCCCTTCAGCGAATATCCAGCAATGTAAATTTACAATATGTAAAACTCTGAGCCTTGAAAGTTACCTTGGACAAGGTCACCTCTGCAGCAAATTGGTTTTACATGGCTGGCTGCGTTAAGGGGTTGACAAGGCCATTGTCTTTGGCTCGATACACAAGTTCCCCATGGGTGGGCCTGGTCTCTCCCGGTCCCTCTGACGTCCTCAGTTACAAAACCTACAGCCTCTTTTCCTCCCTCACCTTGCGATCTGTGGAAGCCGTGGCTCCATTCGCTCCTCTCCACCATATGATTGATATCAGCATGCGGCCAGAAAGGAAATGTTGGATTTCCCAGGGTAATTATTTGGGCGCTGAGGTGACAGGGAGGAAAGTTCCACCCTGCTACAGAGGAGTCTTGTTTATGTCCCAGGGAGAGGACAAGCCCCATATATATATATCATTTAAAAAACGATTCAAAACAATTGTATCAGTATAAAATAATATAATTTCCCATTTGTTTTAGCATACAGTATATCTCATACAGCCTTTTTGCTTATCTTTGTCAAGGGTGTGAATCATTTTGGACAGTACTGTATAGCATGTTGAGAAAAAAACCAAATGTGAGTTTGATGTGTAATATTTTACAAAGAGGCTGCTGGGAGATGGATCCAGAGTTTGTACCCCATATCTCACCTCCCTGGGGAAGTATTGCAGAACATTACCTAATGTTACCTATTGAACTTTATTTACTGACACCTTTCCACACATGTTTAGACTTTCCAGCTTCAGCTACCAGTTACAGCAGTTACCTTGAGAGAGACTTGTAAAGCTAATTTAAGGACAGGCAATTTGGACTTGGCCAACGACATTTTGGCACGACACACCTGATAATAGTATTGCACAATGTATCCATGAAGCGTAACTGGCTCTACGACATAAACAAAATAATAAAATGAACCAATTTGAAACCATGGTCCTGTCATAACAGTGCCACCATTCCTCCCTCTCTGCTTCTTCGTGCCTGTTCTTCCCAAAGAAAATGCCAGCTGTGTCTTCTCTGCCCCCCTCTAGTGGTGGAATGAGTTAAGCACCACCTGCAGAAAAACACCTCTTCTCAAGACTGCAACTGATGCTCTCTTGAATCTGAGGCCTGAAGCTGTCAATCACAATACTTAGTGCACTGGGTCTTTCTCTTGCACCTTAAATGCTGCACTTTTTTCTTGAAATCTGCCATGACAAAAACGTTCCAACCTCTGGCAGACCTAGAAAATGGACACTATGATATTTGACTTATGCTCTTTACAGCGTGCTTGTATTTCGCTCCACTGACACAACCTTAATTTGTAGGAACTGAATGTTCTTCAGGTTGTCCAATACATTAGAGTGTCATTGGGTTTGCGCCAGGGTAGTGTGCCACGCAGGGGGGAATCTGTTGTGCGTTTTGGTTGTGCAACTGCTGGGAAAGAAGTGTCAACAGGAGCAGGTATGCTTCCAAAAAAACCCACTGTAACACCAAACCCATGGTGTGGTAGCATAAGGAGACATCACATGTTGCCACGACTCGTGGAGCCAAAACATGTCAATATATCATGCTATTTCCTCCTTCCGAGTAGTGCAGCCGCGTAGCTGTAAACACTAATGTTTTCTGCATGCTTTTGCTATAAAGTGTTAAGATGTGCATTAGGCTTATTCATGACTATTTTGATGACTAGCCAGCAGATGTTTAGTGAGTAGTACAGTGGTTATTTGGAACACTTAGGTTTGCTTTCGTAATTAATGGCATGTGGAGAGCAGTTTGAAACCCAGTATAGGATGATTCAGTTCCTTGATAAGTGCACTAACACTACAGGATCAAAAGTCCTGTTGTTTCCCAGCTGTCCATGTGCTTAAAAACCAGGTGGGGTTCAATAAATATCCAGATGGAAAAGCTAGCAAAAATGAGTTTTCTCTGGGGCGGTTTAGTCCAATTTTACCATGCAGGTTTATTAGTCGTGTGCTTTTAAGACTAATTAATTCAAAATGTTGGCCTTGTTAGGGGAGGTTGTTTTATAATGGCGACTGTGTAGTTGCGTATGTGCCACTTTGTTTTCACTCACTGCAGATGTATCTGTATCTTCCTAAAATACCCTTTATACAACAACCCGTTCTTATGCTCCAATTACTTTTTATCAAAGTTATGATATGAAGAATGCCCTATTAAGACATTTTATGTTTGTGTTTCTTTTATTTTGGCAACAACTGTGCCACGGGTGCGCTACCGTCTCTTGTCACGAAATAGACACGGACACACAGAGCCTTCCTCCTGGACTAGCGCTACTGCCTGCGCATTGCGCTTTGACAGCGAAACTAGAGCCCATTGTTTGGAAACTAAGATTAGAATCAGAAATCTAGAATGAAAATGAAGGATAGGAAAATTACCTTCGAAGCTGTGGACTGAGCCAAGTGTATAAACACAGTTTATACAGTTTATACAGAGATATTGGTTGAGCTACCATGTGACGAGGCCAATCGTGAAACACGGGACCTCCGTTTTTCTCTGGTGCGGCCTGTAAAATGTAAAACATGAATGGCATCATAACTGTAGCCTGTATAAACACACATTGTGAATGAAAAGTGAATCGTGCAACCTACACATTAGTCTATAGTAGGCAATAAATATCCTGAGCGCATATCCTTGTTTCAGTGTGATGAAACATTCTCCTCTCTCGTTCTCAGCATATAAATGTATGCAAAGCGAGAATAAATGTAAAGCAATTTAAAAATAAGTGTATGTATATATAGTCACATATTAAGTCAAAATAAAATAGTTCAAGAGTCATTTGTTGATAATACTGAAAATGTTGGTTGTGCCTACAGCAATATGCTCCTTTGCACATCCATTTATTTCTTCATTTAGAAATTGCTGCTCTCCTCGATTCCCTACTCGTAGTCAGCACAAACAAAAATCTTTGTGAGTCTCTTGGTGCCATTTCCAAAATTACAAAAACTGTTTATAAATTGTAATTAGATTATCCAGTGTACTTCCTTAGTACGTACATAAATGTATACATTGAGAGATTGAATGATCTTGCTGACAAAATTCTTATTGCTTTAGTGGACTTTAGGCAATCCACTAAACCAAGAAGAATTTTGCCTGTTTGAGTAGGAACATACATGTGATCAACCTGTCCTACACTAGGGGGATCTTAGGCAACTTGAATTAACTTGACTTGATGAAAGACTTCTTACGGGCATAGACTGTAAAGCTTTAATATTGTTCCATAACTATCATCTATCAATCAGATTTTCTCATAAGATCCTTATGATCTTCAAATAAAGTAAATTTTGCCATAAGCAGAATACTTGAATAGTTTCTATATATAATATATAAAAGTGCATTGTATTTGTGTACAGGGATACACACAGCCTTACATATTTCACAATAAATTGATGGAAATCCATGGCAAAAACTGATGGAGCCGACGTATGTTTTCATATCTCCCACCTTTTGGAAGTTTCACCATATATAATATATCCCTTGTAAAAAGAAGTGATGCAAAAGTATGCTTTAACGGACGACGAGCTACATCACTTGAGTAAGACCCGCATACGTTGTGAGCTTGTGCATGTTTTAAGGGTGAGTGCATGTTCATGCTCCTTCTCAATATCAAATTGCTGAATGAGCGACCTCAAGCGACACACATTTTTGGTGTAACACCTGAGCCATTTTCCTAATCAGGTATTTTTGGTTGCCATGTCCATGCCTGATTACAGAAACTCCCACAGCTGGTGGTCTGCTGAGAACCTGGTGTGCTACAGGCTTGCAGAAGACAGTTTCAGTGAAGTCCAGGGCTTCCAGTTTTGACCAATTTTGCTGATTTGCCTTTATTTTCACTTTTTATTTATTTATTTAGTGAATGCAAAGTCCCCACGCCAAACAATTGCTTCTGGTCCTGTTGTGTGGAGTGTAACCAGGCCTCCACTGAATCTGTAAATTGGGCACTCCTCTATATTGTGGTGCATGGTTTGGTCCATCCCACATGGGCATAGGGGGCTGGCATTGATGCCCCATCTGTGGAGGTTAGCCAGACAGGGGCCGTGACTGGTCCTGAATCGGTGGAAAGTGGATCACTATTTTCTTGGGAGGTTGAAACCAGCTGGCTGTAGGGTTGGTTTTGTGATGATTTGGGTGTCCAGTGATTCCCATTAATTTGCTCAGGTGGAGTTGGTGTTGAAGTCCTGCGGGAGAGGGTTCTTTGAAATTGGCCTTCTTGATGGTAGACGTGTCTTGGGTGGGCTGAGTAAGTTGGCGTGAAGTGGCAGGTGGGGGGAGTTGCGTGCTTTTCCTATCATTTTGTGGGTTATTGCAAGCTGTCGGATGTGCGTGGGGGGTGATGTCTGCCAGATAGGGAGCCAGAGGGGTGGTGTTGAGCGTATTGTTCTGGTAATGGTGTGCATTGTGGCATTCAGCTCGGTGTCAATTCGATGAGTGTGTGATGATCTTGACCAGACTGGGGCACAGTATTCTTCTACTGAGAAACACAGTTTCAGAGTTTCAGAGGGTGATGGTACCTGCACCCCAGGTTGAGCCGGCTAGTTTGGAGATCAAGTTGTTTCTTGATTTGACCTTAGCTGCAGCTGACTTGAGGTGAAGGTCTGGGTCCAGGGTCACACCAAGATATGCTGTGTGGTTTATTTTCACCGATGTTGATGCATGGAATTGAAGTCAGCTGACATTTTTTAAGGACTTTAAAAAAGCATCAGCAAACACACACTTTTGAATGGGATGACCATGTGTTTCCGCAATTTAAATGCATGTGTTCGGCTGACATTCTTTCTGTTTAAGGACTTTAAAATAGCATTTACAGCAAACACATATTCTGGATAAACTGAAATCTAGACATATGTGGAATCATTTTTAAAGATGTCTTCCATAGGGATGATCAACATTTGTCCATTATTCTTTTAAAAACCAGACAGCTGCAAAACAAGTTTTATATCTTGAACAACAGGTTTTGAAGTTTTGTCTCTGTGTGTTATCTCACTAAATCGTTTCCAATGCCACAACCTAACAGAAATGAATGGATAAAAATTACTGATTTTTTTTTTATTTGATTTAACACCTGCTGATAATACAGTAAAAGTGGTAAAAATATGACTAACTGAATATAATCAGAATATCTGCATTGGGAACATTGTTCCAAAAAAAAGGTTGACCTGGTATTTTTTATCTAGGTTTTGGTATGTGTGTGTTTCCATAATGATATATTTACTGATTTATTTGTCCACAGTAAAGGTCATAGAACTACTGCCTTTTATGTTGGCTTTCATTTGACAGATGTCATGTTGGCTTTAGCTGGTACCTCAATGGCTGCTTTATCATTACAATTCAAAGGTTGACCGTTCATTCGATGGCGCATCATAATACAACAACTATTACAGTAGTGAACATTGCCCATCTGGCTGTTCTGCAGTCATTCGTCTGTCAGAGTTCTATATGCTGATGGATGGCTCCACACAGCCCTCTGTCTGCTTCCAGAATTAGGTCACAGTTAGTACACCAGTGTGTTGTGACCGGTTTAACCAGCAGTGTGTGTGATATCTGCCCAATAGAAGCCCATCCATTGTTTGAGGCCTTGTTGAGGATGAGCTGTTGGCCTGTTTAGATGTTTGTGAGTGAGGTTGATGGTTTAACTTAATTACATATTCCATCCAATTGCATCATGGGTATTGAGTATTCCTCCCCAAAACAGGTAACATAGACCATTGACTATTTTAATTAAGTATAGTGAAACAAAACTACAATAATTGATCTGGTTCTACAATAAACCTGTCTGTAGATCATCAGTAGGGTTTCCCCCAAAATAAACCATTCCATTGTTCCACATGATGGTATTTCGCCATTAGCACCGTGGTAGATAAACGATCCAAGATGCTGTAACATGACCTTATCTTGACTGTGATCACAGCTGGTTTGTGAGTGGTCATGCGCACCTCTTGAGTCTAAATTGGACCTTTGTTATTTCAGCAGTAACAAAAGAGCCAATGCGAACGTGCAGGTGGATGTGTAGCACGAGGGTCTTGGCCAGGGCTTCCTGGTATTGAAACATACCGATTTAAACGCTGGTTTGGTGTTAGCTGGAAGCGGTCAGCGCCCAAGAAACGATTGCTTCATTGCCGTTCATCATACCCTGACGGGGGCCAGGAGCTGCTTACCTTAAATCCAGCACTTTGAAAGACTTGGCTCTGCGAAAGAGAGAAAACGAAAGAGCAAAGACAGTCGAGCCCTCCCTCCCCCATCCCCCATGTGCAATGTGTACGTGAGTTGGGTCAGCAGAGATTGGGGATGGGATGGGGGTGGTTTGACTGGAACAGGCTGTACCACCGGGGTTCCAACCCTCCGCAAAATAGATGCCATTAAAGAGCGTAATCACGCAGCCGAGTCGTGGGCGCCCTGGGCAGGTATTTTTAGGAGCAGATGAGTGGACGGTAGCGCTTCTTCCGAATCCCAGACTGGCCCTCAAAACAAGACACCCCTCCCGAGGCCCCGGGAATAGTCCCCCGCACCCCTCCCCGGATCCTCCTGTAAGTCATCCCGGAGCGCCCGGAGAACAAAATAAGGCATTAAAGCGAAGGGGCGGAATGCTGAAGCGGGCTCGGGTTTCACTCAGACGGCGCTGCCGTGTCAAAATAGGCCCTCGGAGTGGCGACAGGGCCCGGGCCATCACCCTGACCCTCCCCTCGCCAAGTCCGCATTCCTCGCGATTATTTTTAGAGGTGGCATTTAAACTTGGCAGCGCGACAACTCCCAGGCAATCTGCAGTATTTCCTGTTCCTGTGGAAGATGGGCCTGGGACACAAACAGCCACCGGGCCTTGGCTAAAAATACAACGTCATCAACCGTTCTCTTTCTTTCCTTAACTCCTCTTTTTAATACAGAAGCACGCCGATTATACAGGTCATCGTCTCTGCGACACAGGAAAAGGCTGGGGGGGTCAGATATGCGGCCTACGGTTTTTATTGAGTTTTAGGAGCCGTTTACATGTTCCGCACGATGTCCAAATGAAGGGGCATTACTATACCTCAGGCATTTTATGAACGTAACCCAATGCTGAGCACAAAAACCGAGAAGGGATGAGTGCGTAATATGTGTTGGCCTGCCTCAACGGATGGTGGCCTGTTCGTTAATGTAGAGCTGTGGGGAAAAAAACCAGGAAGATTTGTCTCAATCTCATTTTGAGAAGGCCTCCTTAGCACTCATGGCCTCATGTTACACTCATTCTTAATGACTGCTGCTAGTGCTTTAGGATAAAGATGTACAGGAAGCAGGGGGATATATATTAATATATCCTGCTGTGTCCAGAACAGGCAATACATTTTATTGAGACAGCTAGACAGGGCCAAATGCATTAGTCAATGAAGCGATGAAGAGAAACACATTTCTTGCATCTTTGCCGAAGAAAGAGAAATTGCCCACCCACTGTTGATGTACGATCTCCATGCTGACCACTTAAGATTAAATATTGTTTATAACGTGTAATCAGCAACGCTTCTGTTGTTTCACTCGAGCCACATTATCATGGCTTTCCTGTCTAATGGGAACGGTGACCTTTTCGCCAGTCATCCCCCGTTTGTGGTTTAAAGGCTGCGGCAGAGTGGCAATTGGCTAGAAAGTGAAAGAGGGGGAACAAGCTTTGACTCCCACAAAATCTGGTTGATTGTTGCCGTAGTTACATTTATATCGAAGCGTGGAGAATCTAACTGAATTTTTCCTTTCAATACTACAATACAATATTCATATTACTGATCAGTTTAAATCACTCAAAATGTGTGAAAAGTATAATCAGCTTTTGCTACTGACCAGACCGTGTTGCTTTAATGCATCCCAAATATTGGATACAGGAATAAGCGCCCGATTTTCTGGTTCAGGAGCAAGGGATCTGTTGACTGCCAGTTTGCTACAGGCAGATGAAATACTGATGATCTTATTTTATAAACTTTTTGGCAGATTATAGGTAACTATTTTTTGTTCATAGTTAATTCATATCACACAACCAAGGCTTAAATGAATTTGAATAAGTATTACATTATATTACAGAAGTACTAAGTATAATAATATACGAAAATATTAAGCAATATAACAGAATTTCAGTTATTTACTTAACATTCTATATGATTACAATAGTGAAATAAAGATTGTAACAAACCTTTTCAAAGAGCACACACATATTTATACTTCATCTCACGTACGGATCCTGTTATTATACCCTGCACATTTTAAATGACTAGATTTGCATGAGTATCTGCTGCATGAGTCAAAATGATATTAAAATATATGGTGTCAATATACTGACTTGATACGTGTTATTAAATGGTGGGCATTGGAACTGTACAGCTTGGAATTGTTTGCTTTTATCTGCCATTTTAAAATGATATAAAAAATATTCATAGCTCAAACAAATGAATGAGACATACAGTATTCAAAGAAAATAGGTGATGAGCTGCGTTGGTGTATGAGGAAGGCAATGAGAGATATGCTGTTGTTGCCAGGAAGTTCAGGTTAAATAAGAAAAAAAAAAATATCAACAGGATGGAGAGCCAGAGAAGGACTACCAGCAACTAGTTTACTCTTAAGCATTGCAGTTACTTCTCATTGTGCCCTGGTAAATTATATTTGAGTAGATCCATTTATCACTTTGTTGTACGTCGCTCTGGATAAGAGCGTCTGCCAAATGCCTGTAATGTAATGTAATGTTATCAGTGGTTTTCATCTGAATGTATGTATTTTGCCCAACATTGTCTCGTTCAAAGCCACCATACACGTGCATATACCTGATACATTTCGATGTTTCTTTGAGAAATTCATCCATAAATCAGAAATGAAAACTATAATAGCCAGAAATCTAGTTTCCAAAGCTGATATCAATTGTCCTATTGTGAAATGAATCATATCAACTGGTCCTCGTGGGGGAAAAATAAAAGTTTTTTGGCCAAATACAGGAGTATTGGACTGAAAATAGCAGTCAAGCAGATCCATTTCATTTGAAACACTTGCCATTTGAAACAAGTATACCTGACGCACAGTGTGTCACGTCTTGTGTCTCTGGGAGAAGGGAATGGGAACTGGCATCAGGCTCATCGGTACTGCACGTCCATCTGGAAAAACCGAGTCCCAACTCATAAATCATGATATCCACATTGAAGGCTGGCTACAAGCTTTAGCGAAAACCCACTTCTGCGAAGACAAAACAAGAAACAAAAGAAGAAGAAAAAAGATTTACTGTCCCGTGACATATAGAATTGCCCTCTCAGATACAGATGTTTTTTCAAGTTCATGTGTTCCTTTTTGGCGAAGGCATCGCTTGTCTGTGAGAATGCTTGCCTCTCCAGCTGGCCCAACTGCGATTCGCCTCTGACAATCTGTGTGGCATTCGATGCACTGCCGACAAGTTACAAAACCAGGCTGCCTAAATAGACATTTTTTTGGAGCCATGGTGTGATTGTTTCTGTGAAAATATGATAGAAATAATAAACTCATAGAGTGTGTGCTTAACCTCTTTTTGTATTTCAAGATACACACAAAGACACATGCGCACGCACACAGTCTGAATGACAGAGCAATTATTTTGATTGTTTTGGTCACCTACATTTAAAGTGCTTTATAGTGCAGTTTTTACTCATTGTATCCAAAACAATAAATATTGAAGTAAAATGTATTTTCCTCTAGGCTTCCATCAGTAAATGGTCCAAACAACAAATGAGAAATAAAATGGGCAACAATTAATTCATTTCCTCCTGAATATAAACTGTGACACAATATCCACTCAGAATGTACATTTACATTTACATTTTAGGCATTTAGCAGATGCTCTTATCCAGAGCGACTTACAGTTTACATTTCTTCACATACAATCCTTTTATAGAGCTGGATATTATGTACTTTTTCAAGAGAGCACAGGCATTATTATTAAAGGTGCGTAGAATTTGGCCGTACCTGTATTTGGAGATTAGGGCATGTTCTCATTCCTCTCTTCTCTTATTTTCTGCATTATAAAAATGCTGGCGGTGTCAGAACCGTGGGGTGTCTTTCTCAGCATGTATAATTGAACTGTTTATGTATCTTTTAATGACATGGATCCTTACAAAAACAATGTGAAATATACATGTTTATGATATGCTTTGCTGCAGTGCCAAATTATTATTTGATCACAAAGCTTAGTCATAAATAAAAAAATGATTTTTATAATTATTATGAACTTCTTGTAGACGATGGACTTCAATCTAAGATTAAACATTTTTTAATGCAGTTGGATTTCATTTCTACATGTTACGCAGGTTATTTAATCGATTAAATTTCCCCCCGCAAGCAAGATATTTTGTTAATGACAGACCTGTGGATCCATGGCGTTGGTTGATTTAGAGGATATTTAAACGGGTATGGGATGCCAAAACACTATATACGCTATTTGATATACTATTTTATTTCCCCTCTGCAGTAGCTACTGTCCATTTTCGAGGCAAGGAACCAATATTAGGTGAAAAAAAGATTTCTGTTTATTATTATGCTGCACTAGGCAGGTGTCCGATGAGCGAACTGAATCACTCAGCGCGGTGCAATATATAGAAACACGTTTCAATCGATGTGGTCTTCTTCTGGTTACTGTCAACTTAACCAGGCACAAGCTACGGCACATATGCCGTTTAGCAGACGCTTTTATCCAAAGCAACTTACAGTGGTGAATGCATACCTTTTTCAGTATATGTGGTCCCAATGGGACCATCATTAATGTATGACATTTGCTAAAATGTTAAACTCCTGAAATTATCATTAAACACTATAATATATACGTTTCCACCAAATAACTGAAATATTAGTAATAAGTATGTTAAATAAAATCCAACACAAATAAGCCTGCATTAGCATGCTACTTCTTTTCATGTTAATTGAGTTAATCTTAATCTAAGAGTGTATTGCGGAAGTTCCACTGGGGTATAAAAATGAGGTAATAGATGTGTAAAATCCAATTGTCATCCATAACCATGGGGAAAAGCAAATAACTTTCAGAAGAAACAAGACAAATGGTTGTTGACCTTCACAAGTCAGGAGATGGCTACAAACAAATAAATACAAAACTAAAGATACCACTTTCCACCATTTTCCACTCAATAATTCAGAAGTTTAAAGAAGTTTACTTGAACAGTGGTAAACCTGCCTGGTAGTGTGTGCATCTTGTAACCATGCACAGCGCAGCAGAGTGTTTGGGGGGCAAAGAAAAGGACCGCAGTTGGAGATCTAGTTGGAGATCACCGTGGTGATCTAGTCCTAGTTGGAGATCTAGTCCAAGGATAACATCTTGGGGCCACTGTGGGCTGTTTTGAGGATGCATACAGTACCTTGCGAGTGCGAATGCAGCTGTCACAAGTGCAGATTTATATGACATTTCATATTGATACGGCGATTGAGTGGCACATAGAGGCGCAAGAACCTTTGCCCCTAGGTTGGTATTTTCATCCCTGTTTTTTTTTAGCGTTCACCCTGGGTCAGTGGAAAGGGGGCTGGGTCAGTCGTTTGGGGGTGTAGATTGGTGCAAACCCATGGCGCAGTGTTATATTAACAAATTGTAAGGGGTTTGATCATTCCGCCACCAGACACCTGGTCTAAGTGCAGAGGCAATCATGTGTCGACAATACCAGTGTCCTTGATAGGGGGCGATTATGAAAAAAAAAAAAAAGATTTGTTGAATATGTTGTGGATGCATATACACATAGATGCTACTGTTGTAACTAGTTAGCTTCAGTAAGCTATCCTTTGATGCTATGCATTTGATGTAATTAAATTAATGTACTCTAATTCCTGACTAGTTACCTACCTAAAAGAACGATAGAGAAACATCTTCGTATAGAAGGTTAACCACAGTTAAAATAGAAAATGGCTAGCTTCACTAATCTGTCAGTGTCTGTCACTTGTTCTTTGTGGTGAGTTAGTTAGCTTTAGTAGCTTAATCTTTGATATTATTCATTTAATGTACTCTCATTACTAGCTAGTCACAGTAGGCTAAATCACTGTATGTGACACATCAGAAATAAGCTATATCAATTAAATTATGATTTTTGGGTGGAATTCCCCTCATCTTATAATAATTTATTTTACAAACAAAACAAATGCAGTGAGTGATTTTCCCTACATAATTTTGTTTTTCCCCCAAACAAATGGCATTCGTTTGTGTGCCTACTCTGGGTCAAAGGCAACTATGGCTTGTTTAAAATAGCCAGTGTTACTCCCGGTTCGGACAGCATAGATTATGCCATAGGTCAGATATGCATCTCCTGCCCTGTTGAGTCACAAAAAGCATGATGTGGCTGTAGATCGTCATCACAGATATGTGTATTTATGTCTCTCCAGATATTGCTATTATTGACTGTAGACAAGGTGCTGTTGACACAGTTTGTAAATATTCTTGGTGTTGGGTTTTAGGCACTCTGAAGTGCTGTCGATTTAATTTGTAGATATTCCTTATATAAAATAAAACAAATTTGGGGGGGACACAGGGCTGGCCCCCTTTTGTGCCCCCCTATAGACAGGTCTGTGTAACATGCCATAAATATGATGATTTGTAATGGATGTATTATTTACATGATGTCACAAATGTGCTGTGGCCATTTTGTGGGTCAACCTCAAAATAAAAGTCAAAGATCCCCCCAATATGTTCACTGTTCTCATAAAAAACTATAGAAGACGACTCAGTAGTTATCCTTGCTAGGGGAAGGTGCACAAAGTACTGAAAACGGATGTGAATAATTGTGACACATCTTTTGTATTACTTTTCTTACAAAATCTTCTTTTCTGTGCAATTGTATTAGTATAAGAAATATCATTTTAAGCATACAACATTACCTTTATTTTTGCTATATAAAGAGTGCAATATTTTATTTGCATTTATTTTAATATATAAAAAAATATATATATGGTCTGAACATCTACATTTTCAATCATGTAGCATGGAGAATGAACTTCTTGTATGAATATGAATATAGTTCTTTATCAAAGCCTTGAATCAGACTTCTGGACATGGGACAAACAATGCATTTGTGGGCATAACTTTTATTTTATTTTGATTGTGTATTTAAGAACTGTATTAATAAATGATATTATACACAAAATATTACGTTACATCAATAATTTCTGTAAAATGCATTCATTTAGTATCTAATAATGAATCACTGTTATATACGGTAGTGCAATTCATAATACCTCTGAAGGCAGAATATGTGTAAAAACTATCTGAGAAGTCCATTGACTAATTACCTTTTGAAAGGTTCACGTAACCCTATTTACGGCTCTTGTTTATTGGCCAGTGATTTTGACAGACAGTTGCCCCAACAACATCACATAACAGTGTCAGATTTCAAAGGCGCAACGGCACGCAAACCTCTCATGTGTGCATCCCTTTGAAGCCCACATCTAATATCAGATACAAACAATACCAGGTAAAAATAGAGCCCACAAGATCAGGTATTAAGCTAAAACCATTGTTGGAATCATTGGCCATTTCCACGTGAGGGACTCTTGGTTCTTCCATTACTAAACCAAGTGTGCTTGGAAAATATACAAAAATAAAAACAGCGAATAAAGGAATTCCAAGCATAAACCTGACTGTGATATAATGACATTCATAGTAATTACATCACTAGCATATCATGGACTTATACATGCAAAGGTAATGGATATGAATAGGAATAGCTCCAATAAAGTGTTCAAACTTTGTGACAAAAACAAATACAGTGCATAACATTAAGTACATTACCTCTTTCAAATAAACACATTTACACATTTCCTCCCCCACCCCCCACCGCCATATGGAAGATTTGAGGAGCGTGCACCACATGTTACAGTGCTTAAAACGATGGATTCAGTACTTTAAGGGATCTCTACCACCGATTGTTTTTGAACCAGTAGGTGGCATTCTTACATTTGCCCTTAAAGGCTGACCTGAGCCTCACCATGGTGACAAAGGCCATACAAGTGGCCTGTGTTTCACTGAGATTCTGAATCTGAAGTTATTTTTCTCTAGCTGTTAAAGCTGCATGTTTAAAATGGAGTGGTGACCCTGATGTTATATAAGTGCTCATTAACAACAAGGCCAGCCCCACATGCCCCTTCAGTTGACGAATATCTCAACCGCCTTTTCCCCCTGGTATTAGGGAATTGGTTTCCAGTGTACCCAATGCTTTTGCAACAATAGAATTCAAGAATTGTGCTGTTGGTTGAATTTAATTGATTGATTTATTGAGATATGTTGACTCTTTGCTTTGGGAGCTAGGATAAGATGGATGTTGTGTGAATGTGTTTTTTTATTCAGCTCTGATGAAGGGGCAGGCACTCTTTGCTCATGGTGTGGATTAATCAGAACATTCATTACTGGACTTACAGAAAGTGTATTAAAAGTCTGTTTACAGAAATAATGTTTTGCAACTCAGTGATTCCTCTACCCATCCATCTTCAAATGTTCATCCATTTTGTTCCCATCTGAAGTGTCATATTGGGCTCTCAAAATGTGATTAATTTAATTAATTAATTTAGTAGTAAACAGAATGGCCACAGTTATACTCTTCTTTGTTCAACTGTCAATTTCAATGCTTTATACTGTGGCTTCTGTTGCCCACCACACAACCGTTTGTGTCAAGGCAAGGCAGCTGTTTTGGAGAGCAACAAACTGCCTGCCTATCAAGAACATTCGGTAAGCTACCTGTGTCAGAAACCAACACGCTTGTCCTCGTCAAAAGAAGACACGACAGCCACAATAAAGTTGCACAAAGCTGGGAGGCAGACAGGGGGCCTGGTTTTGCATATTACAGTCTCAAACCCCTTCCAGCCCTAATCCTTAGTCCTAAGAACATCCCCACAGTGATTGTGGTCAAGACTGTAAAGCCCAATGTTGGTGATTTATAGATACAGCTGTGGATTAGCGATAAATACACCTGTCCACCTCTCCATCACCAGTGATCCTCACTCCAGCCATCCCTGTGCTAACCTGGACTGGAATTTGACCCCAGTGACCTTGAGGTAAAAAGGAACATGTCTCACCGACAGCCTCTTGAGTAAGCCCGGTTCTTCAGTCCCTCGCTCTAAAACGCTGTTCATCTTCTCGCTGAATGAACCCAGGAGTGCACACGTTTTCTTTTTCTTTCAGTAGCCGGACTAATGACTCTTAAATGGACAAAATTATGTTAAGTGTTCTGGGTTTGGGCGAATTTTCATTTCCTCAACAGTTTGTGCATCGTGAACACTTCAGATTACATTTGCATAAAAAAATGTTTTCTGAGAGAACACTTTGACATTATGAAAATATATAAAGGCATATAGGCATATAAAAACAATAACCACCAGTGATGAACCCATGCCATTGGTGGACAGTCTGGTTTGTCCTTAACGGGGAGGGAGAGACTATGGTGGGGCGGCCTGCAAAAATGAGCTTTTGGCACTGGATCCCAGGGCATGCCACCGGCACACAGATGTAACATTATGTGAACGTCGCACGTAGGGACACCTCTTCATCTTTCATTGTTTACTGTTTGTAAGCATGCCCAAGGAACACAAGCAACAAACACACAGACAAGGACATTCAAAATGGCAAATACATGATATACTCATAATTAAACTACTTAAAATATATTGCTTCCTGCTATTAGATGACAATTTCAGAGTACAGAAATGTCTACATTATTTACAATGAATCTATTAGCAGATACTAAAAACCATTTAAAGATAACTACAGTAGCTACATTGAGTCTATGTAACCATTTTGAGTCAAAATTACACCATTATTGATATTAAATGTCTCTTTCCAAGCAACTATAAAACGGACTTTTGGAAGAAAATATTATTCATCAATGTAAAATCAAAGTTTATTGGAATCAGCAATGTTTAGCAGTTCAGTAATAGCATAAACATTCACTCAACCTTGTTACTGTTAGGCTAATATTTAAAGGTCTTCAGCTTACCTTAGCTGAACACTCGAACTGCTTTGGTAACTCCAGTTAACCTCTTTTGAGTTAAACACTAAATGTAAGTGTCCTTCTATACAGCTCATTTTTCCTGGTAATGTAACAGGGATGAAGTCATGTCATTATAATTTGCCCGTGGATGTATTCTGAATGAATTAACATTGAATAAAATAAACGCTCATTGAATAAAATAAATAAAAACTTGACAGAGTAATAAAATTCACTGCAATACAACACCCCTGGTCCGCTAAAAAGAAATTACAGCTCTTTCGTCCAGCTCACAAATTTCTCAAAGCAATAAGGAGTTTTGACCCAAGCAGGTAGGCTATACAATACCTTTCCTTTCAGCTTTAATCTGGTGAATTGTCTGACCAGACTGAATAGTAAATTATAACGTGTCGGCACACACTTCATTAGAAATCAATACACATACTTAGAAGCAAACGTCATCTTTTGGTGATTAGATGATTAATTGAGATTGAGATCTGCTAAATGGCATATATATATATGATTATATAACAAGAGGCTTGGGAAGAGACTACAGAAACCTCGTAGTGGTGGGAACAAGGAATAACTGGTAAAAAAGAAGTCAGGAATTTCTACAGGCCCTATTCATGACTAACACAATATTGTATGTCATTGCCAATAAACCATAAACTATGGGTTCAGTTTGAATTCATCACTAAGGAAAACCCAACTTATTTTCAGAAACTATTCTACAATACATAAAAGCGGATCTCTCCATGTGCCGTACAAATAAAACATATTGTGTATCCGGTACATGGACACACGTATATATTTATTTAATTGACTTATTCATTAGGTATTATTTATTGATATGTCCAAATACAGACTGTTTGTTTCCTAGGTTAAATAAATGTTCTCATTAAATGGTTCATCAGCTTTCAGTAAGTGCAGGACTTGCATGCGAGCCATCTATGGCAGTCAGGCTTGACCGTGTGAGTTTACGTCCATGCCCGCCCTTGTTTGACTTCGCTCTGACAAACTCCTCTGAAGTCTTTGTGTTATCACCCCACCCCCCAACTCCCCCACGGAGGATAAACAAGGCGGGCCATACTCGTCACTGCCCACCACAGGTCAGTGTACAAATCCCCGCTGGGCCCCTTTGTGCTAAATCTGTTCAGCTTGTGGAGGTCGTTGGCTCTGTCACCCGCGGCCGCTCACTTCATGTTCAACCCAGCTAAGTATGTTTTTCACGTGACTGAGGATTGATAACGTATAAAGACCATCTTCAAAGAGAGGGAACTTTCCATTCAGGAACATCTCTTGTGTGTTCAGTCTGGTTTACATCTTGTTCCTTTGTATGAACAGGAATCCTATGCTTCTGAATTCAAAGCCCTGGAAAATTAGGAATTTACCTATGAATCTACATTTTTAATCATACTGATTTGTACATTGTTTTTAATCAATGAATCAGTTTGTCCCTTTTGTGTTTATAACCCGTCAAACCGGGGACATTTTTATTAATTATTTTTATTATATCATTTTAATTTAATTTGAACTTTAACTGGACCAGTTCACTGCACAGTGTACCTCATTTCTTTGCTTCAATTTGTGTGTTCCTTTTTACTTGTCCTTCAAATGACTATGCCAGAGACATGTGACTTGGAAACGGTGTATCTTTTTAATTTTTTTTAGAAAGGAGTACGTTCACAGATGTTAAAAAGGTTTCAGGACTGAGCCCCTGTATGACTAATCTGGCCCACTGCTTTCAAATAAGATTGGAATCTTTGAATCTTTCTGCAGCCACATCCCATGCTCTTTTTGAATCACTCATGCAAAATGTTGGCCTAACTTTTCAGCGGTTTCCTCTCGTAGGTTGAGTTCTCCGATTGAAAATGGATAAGGCCCGTTGTTTGAACTCTAAATAAATAAATGATAGACACTACCAGCAAAAAGGATAAAGTTACTCATTCGTTAGTGGACATATTAGTGGTTTTTTTTTTTAAGCTAACCCACAAAAATAACAATATAAAGTATTATGAGAATTTAATTGGGAGTAAAATTTTAATCAAACAAATCAATTGTTCTGGATATAAACAGGCTGTGCAAATAAAGTTGTAAGAGATATTACTCTAAATTGATAACATTTTAATTTTTAACCTTTAAAGGCGCAATATTGGCTGAAGTCAACCCGCTAGCTAAGGAATGCAAATATTTATTTTTGTTTAACAATACTATAACTTTCACCCTATTTAAAAAAAAAAACCATGGCTCCAACATTCACAGCGGTTTGAAAAGTAAAGTCAATCGTATACAAGTGTGTGTCATAAAAATGTACAATGCCCCATTAACTAATTTATAATATATAATATGTATCTCTATATTTTTCTTTGTGGTACTGTTTAATTTTCCCAGACAAGCTTCTGTTAATTATATTCATTATAACTTGTTCTGTTCCAGCATTCAGTAGCTTGTGTCATCCAAAAATGTGTATTTTATTGTATTTGCAGTTCAGTTGTTTTTCTTGGTTGAATTTTATTGGAATATCTACAGTATATTGGAATTGTGTTATCCTATCAAACAAAAACAAAAATAATTTAGTTGGTCCCGTGTTATTATTGGGCCACCGATCAGGATTTCTATCTGACACTGGAGCAAGCAATAACATAAAAAAGATTATTCATCAAAATTGACCATTTATTCTGTTTCCAGTTTTGTGGTATACCGCCCAGCATGTCAAGGTGTGTCTGTTAAAAACAGACAGAGCATTCATGACATATACATTGCATCTACCTGACCATAAGATACCTTTCCAGAATATTCTAATGCAGGAGCAGGCAGAGAATGGATTTTGGCATGTTTTTGTATACAAATCACCACTTCTGCAGTTGTGACGTCGCCGAACTCTGGAAAAGCCATTGCCGAGGAACGTAACCAATCACAGCTGCCACGCGCATTCTGACTGGGTTCCATTTCCTGACCGGCATACGACTAGCAGTTCTCTCGCAGAAGGAAGAAATGACATGCAGAAAATCGCATGCGGTGTCCGTCTGTTGGTTTCCTTTCCACTGTGTGTGTGTGTGTGTGTGTGTGTGTGTGTGTGTGCTTGTGCGTCCATGTGTCTATGTTCCCCTCTGCGCATCCCGCCGCGAAAAGTGACCTGCAGGACTCAGAGTCACCCATCTTCCTTTGCGCTATAATTATGGCCGGGGTAACGTTTCAAGGGACATGCTCACTTGAAAGCTTTTCTGTTCTTTTGAAATGATATACTGCATGTCCTGTGGCCTGTAGAACTAAAAGGGAGATGAAAGGTTTGAAGCCCGGAATGGAGTTCTGTCAAAAAAGCTCCAGCCTAAGAACTGTGACATCACAAGGGACTTGACCAGCAACCATGGGAGGCTCTTACAGGCCTCTTTACGCTCAGAAACGGTGCTCCCCAACCCCTCAGAAAAGGTTTTTTTAGCACTGTCCGCATCGGCTTAATAATTCTGCCCGGCAATTTGGCAATGCTGATCCTATTCAGGACACGCATTCAGTGAGACAAATCCATTGATAAGCTCTGTTAGTTCGGAATCTTACTTTGACCTCTGTTCTGTCGTTAGGCATTTGTACATTTACATTTACATTTTACATTTTAAGCATTTAGCAGACGCTCTTATCCAGAGCGACTTACAAGATGTGCATCAATACATGGTAGGAACAATCACAGTTAGCGCACGAGATCAGTGCAGGAATACAGCAATAGACATCATTGCAGGCATCTGCGTACCATACCTGTAACACCGGGAAGGAAAAGGTATTTTACAATGTTTACAAAATGTACAAAATTTTTTTAATTTAATTTTATTTTTTTAAATAAAGAGTATAGTGTTGAACAAGTAGACAGTGGTGAAGACAATTTAGCTAGATGGACAGAGATCAGGGGTAGTGGAGTCTGAAGAGGTGGGTTTTGAGTCTCTTGCGGAAGATTGGAAGTGATTCCGCAGTCCTGACCAATTGCGGGAGGTCGTTCCACCAACGAGGGACCAGGACAGAGAAGAGGCGAGACCGCGAGGAACGGCTGCCAGGCGCCCGGAGGGATGGGGCAGTCAGTCTGCCAGCGGAGGCGGAGCGGAGAGGTCTGGACGGGGTGTAGGGCGTGATGAGTGACTGGAGGTATGGGGGAGCAGTACCTCTGGCCGCTTGAAAAGCAAGCACCAGTGACTTGAATCTGATGCGTGCTGCGATGGGGAGCCAGTGCAGAGAGGAGAGTAGAGGGGTGACGTGGGTGAACTTCGGCTGGTTGAACACCAGGCGAGCAGCAGCGTTCTGGACTAGTTGCAGTGGCTTGATGGCACAGGCCGGAAGGCCTGCCAGCAAGGAGTTGCAGTAGTCCAGACGTGAGATCACCAGGGCCTGGACCAGGAGTTGAGTGGCCTCTTGGGTGAACATTTGTTCCTTCAGGTAATCATGAAATAGGCAGACTTAACATCGAGCGCCTCTGCGTGTAGTAGACACTGTCACTGTGGGTCTGGCCTATCCCCTCTCCAAGATCCATGCTTCTCTAAAACGATACACTATATATATTTATCACTATCAGTGTTTATTAAATTTAATACCAAGTTGATAAGGACAAGTCAGTCGTGTATAACTCGATGCTTATTCCGAGCCTTGCACAGTGAAATCTCATACATGTCATTCTCAAGATAGTTTTTGTTAAGCTCAAAACATACTGAAATGTACACCATGACCACAACTGTAAACGCAGCCACTGCGCTCCAGAGAAAGATTCTAAACATCGAGCACCTTAACAGCAGAGACAAATATCCTAATGCACCTGCCGCCCTACCTCTCACCCCAGAAACCCCCACCCCCACCCTTCCGCATGCACAAAACCTGTGGCATAATCTTTTCTTTTAAAAGGGATAAGACGATCACTGCCCATTGGCTGAAGGCGGCAGATATCGTTCCGCCTGTGCGCTTTGAAGGCTCCGCGAGTCTTGCGTGCCTGACATAGAAGACAAGTCCTTGAGGAAGGTGTGAATAACTCCCAGGAAGGGGAGATGAGAAAAGCAGCTTCTTCCTCCCTGCTCTATTCCACAGCGTTGCACAGTCGAGTGCCTTTGCGACCGGCTCCGTTGAAAACGGCTGTCAATTCGCCCGACGCTACAAGGTGCCTTCTAAACCGCAAAGGCAGAGAGGGTTGAGAGATGGAAATTCCTGCGCTTTGCTTGGAACGCAAAGCTTGACGCGCCATGAGATTCGTTTTTATAGCTCCTTTTTAATGGACCGTTCACAGAGGGACATTTTTTTAAAAAATCCTCCAACAGGGCTTGTGGTGTATGGGACCCTGTTAAGGCATTGCTCTTAGTGCAGTGGCCATTGCATCGCCCAGGGAGAGAGGGGTTCGGTCAACGAAGTATTCCCCGCCTCACGGCTCAATGTGGACTCCCGTGGTTGACTGAGTGCCTGCGATCTGCCCTGTGTCACCGAAACAATTCTACACCTCACATAGGGCTCACTGAATGAAAGGCTTCTTTTTGCCACACCAGTTTGACAATGAAATGTGATATAAATTCAGCTATTATTAGAGAGCACGGTGGCCATTTTAGGACAGCATCAGACATGTGTGGACGTTGGCAATGTTATTTTGGTAGAGATCAGTTGCTAGCATTAGTTACAAAGGATGACTAAGAAAACTGCATTGTGCGTTCATGGAGTACATCCACATACATGTCTGTCCTAAATATGCTGCATATACCTAATATTTGAAAAATGCAATATACAGTATATCTTTTTAAATATACTGGATTTTCCTGACATGTATATTGATTATAACCATTCATCTGGAAAGATCAACTTTCCACAGTTTCTTGCAAATAGAGACATATGGATTTCTCGCAAGCCCTGTTTTTCCGTTGTACTTCTGTTTCCGTCACTAAATCAAAAACCTTTTACAAGGCTAAACAGCTAGCTTTATTCATGTGCCGTAGTGCAGCTATGATTACCCTTGGTGAAAAAGCATATGCAAAGTTATTTTCTCAACAGCTTTTTCTCCTCGTTATTTCATACCGTCTATTTATGAATCTGAGATTCTGTGGACTTGTGTGTCGTGCTACTTGCTCTCCTTAATTTTTCTGAATTGGATCGGTGTTGGAAACAGGGTCTTTCTTGGTTGCGTTTGGTACATAGTGTTAAGAAAACGTAGGCCTGATAGGGGGAAATATGCGTCATAAATGAAGCGCCAGATGTTCAAGTTCGTTTGTCAAGCCAGAGCAGGTAACTGCATCATGGCCCGATGGAGGACTCTATGCGGTGAAAGTGTTAGGACAGACAGAAAAATTATTGTGACAGACAAGGGAATTGGTGGGGCTTTGTGGGTAAAACTTAATTTACCGTAAGCACACACTCAGCACTGGAGGGACTTCACCTTCAGAACTTGACTTAAAGGGGCTGATCAGATGCGGACACTATGACCAGCGGTGACGCTGTGACTGTTTAGTCCTCTTCTGTCCAGCGTGAAGTGGGCAACCCCGATGTCACGTTGCACCCTTGATGGCATGGCGAGGTCTAAAGGACCGACCAATGGGGTCGACTTCCTGTAGATTCTGTCTGACACGCACAGCGTGATCGAGGGTTCCCAAGCACGCGTGTTTTGGGTGCTTCGCAGTACAGCAAGGTCTCACTTATCGCGGTTAATAAGGTAAATGAAGTAGCCTAAACCTGTTTTTCATTTGAAAAGTTTATTCAAATAGGTACAAACATATGCATAAAAATGGAAGGGTTTATTCCTTTTTCAAAAAAGTTAAAAGAGATGTTTGTTTTAATGTTTTCTTTTCTTCATACATTTGTTTGTAGCATCTAATTACAGAATCCATTTCTCGACAAACTTTCATTGCACGATCAAGGTCAGGATCATCATCCATTAATCTCTGTTTTACATTTTCATAATCACGAAAAAATGCATCAAGTTTCTTTATTGTGAGCTTCTTCCTCTTCGGCATCTGTTTCTTCATACGCCCGCTGTTGTTCCATCTCAACAAGATCTTCATTTGTCAGTTCTTCATCATGAGATTGTAGCAATTCTCTGACGGATTGATTGTCAATCTCACGAAAACCCAGCTGCACTCCGAGATCTCTATTTTAGCCTTCGTAGCACCAGCTTCATATTTATTAATTATTTCAAGTTTTTGTTCTAATGAAATGGCCTTTCTCTTCAGTTTCGAACTAGCAGTGGTAGATTCACATTTTCGTTTACCACTCATTCTTAATAGGGGTTTGTTATAAACTCTATAAATGGTTTGAACAATGTAGAAACACGAGCGAACGATGCGCACGGGATGGCAGCCAGCGAGGCACTGTTGCGTCTGCGGCGTTGCCCTCAATTTGGCGCGAACATTTTTTTTGGGCAACAATAGCCTACATAATCCGCGAGAAGTGAAATTATGCCGCATATAATTGGAACATGGTCACAAAAAATAAATCGTGTAAAGCGAATTCCGCACTAAGCGAAACCGCGATAAGTGAGACCTTGCTGTATGTCACTTACAACTCTGTTAGGGGCATGATTGGACATCGCTGCCTATGCTAATGGCTGGTCTCCAAGATGTTGTCTGTGTCTGTAAACTGTCCGTTGGCTGATTCCTAAGCATGAAGCAATTCACTGCCAACTCATTCCAAGGGACACACAGTGAAAGATCTGGTCCATATTTTGTATGTCTGAGTGTTCCAGTGGTGAATGTAGGCGTAATTGTAATTGAGTTGTGAATATGAGAGCGTTTTAGCAGTGAATGAGAGAGCGTTTTACATCTGTGTATGAGTTTCAAAAGCGAATGTGCGAGCATATTAGAAGTGAATGTGAGAGCGTTTTAGAAGTGAATGTAAGAATTTTAATGTGGGTATGAGCATTTTACAAGTGTGAATAATGGCCTAAAGCAGCGTTTCTCAACCCTTGGGTCGCGACCCAAATTTCTGGCAGGATCACACAAGCTCGAGTCAGATTTTTTTTTTTTTTTTACCAGCTAGCATCTAAATGCTATCTATCTCAGTCCCAATCCTACCTTTAACATACAAACTGATCCTCAATCTGCAGTTAATTAGCGCAAAACAATCACACTCAACCAATCAAATAAACTGTTTGTAACCACGCGCTTGATCACTGCTCCCAAGTCACACATAGGCTATCGATTAACATTACATTAGCACGTAACATCCACAACTGCAGCAGAGATATCTACTGCATTGGACACATACTTAAATTCGGTGGGTTTGAGCTGGACAAAGTGTGTTGGCGTGACAACGGACGGGGCAGCCTCGATAACTGGCAAACACTCGGCAGTTGTGAGAGAAATTCTTAGGGTGGCCATTTTTAAAACCCCAGAATGGAGGACACCCAAGGCAGCGGAAATTGAAAATGTAAATTATATGACCAATTTAAAACCATAACCTATACAGACTAACTGAGATTGAATATGCACGTACTCACGATGCATGTCGTTCGATAGCACCCTTTTCTTGGCTGCTGACGACCACCTCACAGCGACACATTGTACATAAGGAATAATAATAGTTTTTTCTGCTTCTAGAAATGAATCCGTGCTCTTTTGACCGCTCTGGGCTGTATGAAGTCTTCCTTTCGGCATTTTGCAGGCCTGGCTACGATAGCACCGAACTCTCTCCGATAGCACTTAAAGACGAATAGCGTGGTTTGCGCTCGCGCCCATAGTGTACGTAAGAACGTCTTACTAAAGCGTTTTATTTGTTGACATTTATTAGACCAATGACACAGGCGATTCGTTATTTGACAAATACATAAACCAATAAGAAGCACGTTCGAATCTTGTGACGTCAAACAGTGATTTAATGAAGAATTGAGGATCGTGCCGGACGGAGGACAGAGGGCTTGAAAAACGGAATGTCCGGCGGACGTATGGCCACCCTAGAAATAGCCTACTGGATGTAGATGCACTAAACGCAACATGGAACCACTGTTTTTCACACAGAGAAGCTTTAGCTGCTAAAGATATGGTACCCGAACTTCACGAAACACTGCGAGAGGTGGTCAAAGTGGTTAATTAGCCTACATCAAGCACAGTGCAAAGAATGCAAGGTGCTTTCGGGCTTTTTGTCAGGAGATGGGCAATGAACACGCTGGCTCTCCAGGGTCAATATATTGTCTCGGGTTTACGAGCTTAAAAGCGAGTTGGCAGCATTTCTCGCAGAAAAGGGGTCAGATCTAGCAGAACATTTTAACGATGACCTGTGGATTTCTCGTCTTTCTTACCTTGCTGACATTTTTGATTATCTGAATACACGCAATGTGTCATTACCAGAGAGGTAACCGTTTTGATCAAACAGACAAAATAAATACCTTCAAAAAAAGTTGACTGTGAGCCAAGCATGTTGCCGTGTGTGTGTCACGAGGTAAAACACTTGTCTGATTCAGACAGCTCAGTGCTGAAAAGGGTGATCAGCGACTATTTGGAGAAACTGCATGCACGGTTGGAGTTGATGTGGAAACTGTGACGTTATCATCCGAGGAAGAAACTCAACTGGTTGAGTTATCGTGCGATCGTCGTCTTCAGAAGAAATTCTCAGAGTTGAGTCTGCCTCAGTTTTGGTGCACTGTTGCGAGCGAGTATCCTGCAATTGCTAAGCATGCAACCACAGTGCTTTCGCCCTTCAGTATGACATATTTATGTGAGGGTGGTGTATCTGCTCATGCCCAGCTAAAAAACAAAAACAGAAACAAACTGAATGTTGAACATGACCTCCGGATTGGACTGTCTTCAATTACACCACATTTTGACAGACTTATTAAAAGGAGCAGCCCCAGGTTTCTAATTAAAGGAATAATTGGATCATAAAATTTAAATTTTATTTATTTAAAATATTCTATTTTATGCATAATTATCAATCTGTTTGCCCATTCGTTCTCCCCTACTTTTAAAAAACGTTATTAAGAAACAATCAAATTGTAGTAGGCATGATGTTGAATTTGAGAGAAAGCTGTATTTTGGGTCTCAACTGAACTTATATGTTAAAAATTGTTTGTGGTGCAAAAAAGGTTGAGAACCACTGGGCCCTAAAGGGTACCTCATACATATGCACGCACACGCACACACAGCCACACACACACATGCAAATTCCCCCCCACACACACACAAAAAGCAATATCAGTTCAATTTTTTTCAAAAGCATATGGTGCAATAGATCCTCAAAATGATCCAACTCATGTATTAACACATTCTGATCATTAAATTCATATACATTACTTATTGCAAAAAGAACAATGCAGTGGACCGATGACCCAAACCTATTCTCTTTAATATTTTTTATATGAATTAATCTTCTTATTTCCCATCAACATTGTAATTAACAATGTCAGAAACAATTTAGGCAAGACAAAATACATATGTTATGAAAGTCACTTGACATTCTTTTCCTCGCACGAACGGAAAAACAGACACTGTGAGCAAAGCCCTGTTTGGGCCTCTTGTTGCCATAGCTTTGATCCCCAAAACAGGTAGTGAAAAACAAATCACAGCTTTAAAAATACATGTAACTATGCATGTACTGTATGTACTGAATGTCCTTATCTGGCATCATGTTTTGTAAAGACAAGTCCTTAAAAAAATAAAAATGGATAAAGTCCCATGACTGAAATGCCAAGGAACCTGAAGGAATGCTATTGTCTTTGGCTAGATTTGTACAAGATTTTCCGCTCAGGACAAGTGCACTTTTTCACTGCAAGTCAAAGGAACAGACTGCAGTTCAACCTCTATGAGCGGAAGTCAAGTGATCCTGTGTGCTTCAGTTCTGCTGAAGAAACCGGCCTCCGGGCAAAAGCAAACCATTGAACTCAAAAGCCACCAATTACTCAGCAATTAAAAGACAGGCCGGCTACTATTAGTGTCTTTTTTTACTTTTAAGAGAGCTGCTAGTTTTGCCCAAAACTGAAAGCACTTTTTTAGATTTGGATAGGGGTATAGATTTGGATAGGGGTATGGCTCATAGATCTGTTTACATCACTGCCGTATAGTCTTCTTAATGTATACCACACTCGCTTAAAGGCAACCTACAGGAATGCAACTATTACCCTACGATCCAACACTTTCTCCTTTTACGGACTAACATGTCCTGCAGAAACACTTTCATTTCACTTGTTTTTTGGAGTAACATCATTCTTATTGAAATAACACCAAGGAACAACAGAGTAAATCGTCATTGCCGATGTTCCTCTCTTAAACTACAGTTCATTTCCAACACTGAAAGACAACACAGGATTAACTACTATCGTACTCAGTTCTAAAAGGGTGAAGACAGGCAGAATGCAGCTGGAATGAGGAAAACATGGTGGCTTATGAAAAGCGGTCCTGCAGGCTAAGGTTGGACTCAAAGCACACCATTGCTTAATGCCTCTAACTTACAGTGGCGCATCTCTGAAGAGCCAGTGGACGTAACAACAATCTTACGGTACACAGAGCAAATCTTTCCCCACAGAAAAACGATGTGGCCTTTGACCAGGCCAGACAGTCCTCCTGGGTCATGCATCCCACACATGCGGAGAGGATGGGGCGTTTCGTATCATTACTATTTCCTGCAATTGTACCAAAATAGCACAGTCAGAACCCTTCTTTAGTGGTTATTGATGGGTTTTTGAAATGCACTAAATGGACTGTGTTAAGGTAGGATAGGGCTAGGTAGGTACATTAAAAAGAGATGAGAATAAGACAAAGAAGATTAATGCTTACAGCAGTGGTGACAGTATTAACACAGCACCTGCATACATTCTTACTTTTTACCAAAAGAACAGAATGTATTTGTATCACAAAATAAAACCACAAATAAAAAATGCATTGTACCTGTTTTACACTCTAAAAAAACACGACATCTACAACTAATGATGCATGTATTGCGATCCTCGTTTAACATGCATGTTATGTTCATCTACATGAACCCGAGTCTGTGGATAATCTGAATTAAACATTTGCTTTGCTCCCCCTGTGATACTCGGCACCCCCTCTCTCCCCACCCTTTCCTAACGGGCAGTGTCTCCCTTCTCGGGGGGTCACCACGGCACGGCGGTGGCTGCAAAAGACATCAGCTGCCCAAGCGGGGGGATAAATCACATTGTAATAACAGATACCGGCAGGTAAGGGGCCGAGCTACCTGCCGTAAATCTCCCGGTCGCCGGCCGCCAAGCGTCCCCTTTGGTGTGGGGGCAGCGTGTAATCTGCGATGCCTCTGGGTTACGGGGACAGCCTTGATTTACTGCTGTGAGAATTTGAGGGGCTCACCCCGTTGTCCTCTGTGCACCCCTAACAAGGCCCTTTATTTAGTTGTCCTTTTATCCGTGAATGAAGTTAATTTGCACCCGTGACCGGCCCGCATAGGGGCCCTGCTGCACCTGTGGCCTCGGCCGCACACGCCCTTCCCTTCGGCTGAGTAAGATGCTTCAATGTTTTGTCTGAGGTGTCAAGTCAGTCGATTTTTCATGGGTGACCTCCGGGTATCACTTGCATATTCCGATTTACAATTTAATGACCACTGTGTGAATCTATGTCAATGACTCACCTGAGTGAATTGATTTCATTTGGTAAAATATAATGTAAAGAACAGGACCTATGCACTGACCAATCAGTGCCCAGTATCAGGGATGAGACAGTTTTGAGCCACTGTTGATGCATGTGTTTATTTGTATGTATCTTTTTTTTATTTCACAAATTCTTTGCAAAGCTTTGCTTTGTAGATATGTTATGTGAAGTTTATGTGAAGAACGGTGTGTGATTAATAAGAAAGACATATGCTTGCCTGTAGCTTTGTCCAATAGCTTGTACCTTATTGCCCCAGTACTGAATTAAAATGAAAACCTGTTTTTGGCTTGACTGGGACAAAACTATATCAATATCAACTATGTACACTATGTAAACTATGCATTTACTTATAGTTTGGTCAGATTTAAATAAAAAACGAACGCTACCGACGACTCATGGGTGATTTACCTATAATCTAACAGGTAACCTTTTATTTCTTTTCCAGTAGCTTGACAAATTGACCACAAAAAAAAAGCTCCTACTGTAACTCTGTTCCAAAGATAAGACGATGATGGATAGGGCAGACAGTGCAAAAAAAAAGTCTGCCTAAAGCATATTTCCAGGACCCGGTCCTGGTTACCGCTCTCCCTGTTGGCTAGACCTGATGAAGATTTGTTCATGCCTTCTAGGCCACAGAGAGTTCCTCGCCTTGTCAGGGCTCGAGGTCATTTCATGCGTCCCTGGGTCCTTGTTTTGGAAACGCGCTCTCTCGTACAGCGTTCACTAGTTTACCTTTGCGTCCCATCTGTTTCTGCGCTTCTGTGTCTATATTCGTTTTGCTTGCTCAGAGAACATAAACAACGAGACACATTTTAATGGCCATTGCCTTACTTTGTTAGTTTTACAATGTATGTCCATAACATATGTGTGCCATGTGCTCTGTCACCATCCCCGGTATGGTTTTATCATGACACAAAAAATAACGTCCTGGCAATGTTTCTTGTGACGTGGATGCATTCTGCATTCAAACCAACTTACACATAAATGCCAGTGTTTATTTTCTCAATATAAATTCATTTTTTTTACATTCATTTTGGTGATCGCTGAACTCTGACAGACAAACTGTTTCTGAAGAACAAAATTGAACACCTGTGGTTCTGTGTGGCACTGTAGGTAGAGCATGGCACTGACAACACCTAGGTTGTGGGTTGAAAAATGGATGCATTCGCTACTGTTAAGTCGCTTTGGAATAAAGCATCTGCTAAATGGTTTATGTTAATAACACATGTTGATTGACTCCAGGTGACAGCAGACTCTGTGTCAATATTTGTCATTTAGTACAAGTGTTTATGAATGCTTGTGTAGAGGTTATGTACATAGTTTGTATCATGCCATGTGCAGTTCTCATGCAAGACTCGCCATAGTATGCATTGCTGATTTTTTTCAAGAAAATGTTTTGTCATAGAAAAATAGTCATGTAAATCTTCCTTCTGATCAAATTAATCTCATGCATTCTGATTGGAAGAAAACCTTTATTTATAATGTATTTATTTATTCTGGTTTCCAGTATACAGTGCTATTGTAACACTAAGAACATATACAATCTTTGAAGATTGCCTTGCAGCTTCAATTTAACTTATTAAACTTATTAAAGTCCTTATTTTGAGGATTACCACGGCTGTCCCCGGAGAATTGAGTATAATTTAAAATTGAATCAAAATCTTATCTTATCGAAAACATATTAAATCTGTCAAAACTGCAGGATGTAGCTTTAACACAAATATCAGTTCTTTTTTTATATAAGCGCTTGATATCCTTTCCTGAGGTTTAGCATCGCAGTCGCTGCTGGGGCAGAAACTGTCAATCCCACGCAGTGCCTTTGAAGTTCCAGCTGTTCCTGCTTCCTCTGGTCACAGGTGTGGGGAACACTAAAGGGAAGGACTTGCTTAGGAATGGTGAGAACCTGACCCAGTCGTCACATAAACGTTAAGCATTAATCGAAAAATATTCTGTACAAATGCAAATCTTCTGTAAAAAAATGACATCTCACACTCCATCTGCCCCGCAGGTGAGGATGAAGTCGTAAATTCCTCAGGTGCGAACTGTGTTAATGCACGAGCAATGTAACATTATATTTGAACGCAAGTGTAAACCCTGGGTTCATAAATACCCCATATTCTTTGAGGGCGTTGAAGCAAGCCGTTAATGTGGAATTGACTTCTCATTCCGGTGGGATCACCAGGTGCAATCTCAATTAATGTAACTCTGGCTTTGTCCTGTTGTCCAAATTATATCTTTTATAATATTACCTGTTAGATTTTTTTTCACACACCGTCTGCATCTGGCTCCCACCCCCCCACCTGCTTTTCTCCAAATGTTTTTTATTTATTTGCCAAGAATACTACTCATTTGTGTCACCACTATGCCACTATGAGCATTGCAGCTGGGTCATGTGCTCTCTGATATACTTGTCCACTAGCCAGTGAGTATTTTCCACTATGCCAGCCACACAACATGCTACAGAAGAACTAGCATCTTGCACTGGTGACAAATGGTAATCTGTACCATTTGGGCAGTAGCAAGTAGCAAGAAGCTGTCGTGGTAACCCAAGGTATTTTAGGCTTGGGTGCCCACACTACCATGGCAAGACGAAGCCTTTGCGTACTACCACTGTGGACTTCCAGTCATAGTCAGACCTAGCCTGAGCTCTGCCCTGCCATTTCTAGCCTCAAGGGCTCAGCCTGACTGAAACGCTCAGGCCTGTTTTTCTATTTTTGTCATGAAAAAGCAACAAAAAACAGAACCATCTCTGTGCCCGACTAATCAACATAAAACTGTACACGATTGTGAATAATCCCTCTGATGTCATATCATCTCATATAATCTCCCTACTTCCTGTTCTGTGGCTCATCCTGCTTTCACAGTGACTGTGACAAGAAAGTTTATTGCTGGGACCCCGGGTGGCACGACCGGTAAAGGCACTTGTCCTAAGTGCAGGCTGCCCACTTGGGGGCGGCGATTGGCTGTTTGCCCCAGGGGGAGGGGGGAGGGAACCTGGCATGAGCTCACCACGTGCAAGTAGCTCTGTGTGAATCAGAGTAACAGTCTACGACTTGGCAGGTTCCACCTAGGAGGAGGCGGTTCAGTTCTCATTGTCACTGCTGGTCCCAGAGTTGTAGAGGGAGAACTTGTAGCATAACGGAAAAGGAGAGTTGACATAGACGAGAGTGTAACTGGCCACAAAATTGGGAGAAAAATGGGGAAAAAAATCATAAATAAAGAAAGAAATAAAAAAGAAAATTCATTGCTGGGGAATGATACTTTTCTTTGTGTAAATGTTTTGGTTCAGTATACTTTTTTATTAAATTGTATATAAAACTTATATATATAACTTGAATGTAACACCTTCATTAACTATTTAATATCTTAACAAATCATTCATAAGCAAACACAATGCTTTATGAAGGATTACATGATACATTATGTAAAGTTATATTGTCTCATGTTATAACACATTCTCAAAAAGTTTGAAATAATATAAAAACCCTGACTCTAATTGTGTGCTTCCTTTGTCAAACAACAAAGTTATACAGGACTAGTTGTAAAGAGAGTAAAAACAATGGATTTTTTTTGTACAATGCAAACATAATTTTGTCCCAAGCTGTGGGAGTAAGGCCATTTTAGAATATGGTATTTCTGTTGGGGGGGATGTACTCAAAACAAGTCCAGATTTATTTCAGGCAATATAATGCATCCAAGATAATATCTTTAGAAATGACATTTCTATAATTAACAGGCAGAGCCCATGTTCCTCAGTTCCCATCAGGCACTGTCATAATATGTGTTTATTCTTGTAACACGTGATTGGCATATTTAGGACAAATAAGGAAATATACTATATGTAACAACCCCTTTCACCCTTGCAGGCCTGGATATGCATTAAAGAAATGTTATCGGGGGTGGTCTATCATCCATTTGCCAGAGATTCAATCTAACTGAATCTAAATGCTTAAAATGTAAAAATGTAAATGTAACTGGAGTCCTAACTTTGTCCTTAACACATTTAAGCAATGATTGCATTTGTTCTAAATTCCTTCCATGTATGCACCAATACTTTCTCTTTCAAATGTTTAAACCAACACCCCAAACTAGAAAACCAGAAAATGGAACCCCAAAAGTCTGTTTGCCCAATTATTATATCTGAAGTATAAGAATAAAATAATTTTTAAAAAATCTGATTATCACAGAAACATCTTGTCAATGTTGTGAATGTGCACAATTGAATCTGTTCTTCCAATTTCATTTGTGCTTCTAATATTGAACTGATAAGCATCACAAGAATCAAGGAGGCTCATAAGCCTCCTTGCAATGATCCATGACATTGTGGGTTTGGTGGTTGCTGAGACTGATCTGAATATTATAAAATAAAATAAACTTAAATCCTTTTTTTAAAGTTAACAATAAAGTGCTTTGCACTTAGATTTGATCTGAATGCTAGTCAAATGACACATCCAAAACATTTTTTTAAACTTTTTTGTTTATTGCTGTATAGCTAAACATCTTGTACTCATTGGAGGAAAAAAACCATATCCTTTTCGAGGTTTGAACAACACTGCTTACGGCTTATCTTTGCATTTTTGGCCATCATTTCAAGCTGTTTTCACTTTTTATCGCATGTATTGTTTGGGATTTAACACCATGCTTTCAAGCTGTGACTTCTCAAGAAAAGGGTGGAAGCGGTCCAAGTCATCAAATGGGCCTCATGCCTTATGATAGCAATAGGAGAGAGAGACAATGTGGCTAGCAGCTGATAGCAATTATAGCACAGCAACACACATTTTTAGCAGCAGCGCATTTCTCTCAGAATAGACTGCAGGGTGACTAGGCCCGCGTGAACCAAAATGCTTGCTGTGGAGAACACTAGCCACCAGCGAGTTGCCCAGATGGGGAATGTTTTCATAAGGATCAGTGAACAAAAGCAGGTGAATGCTAGAAGGCATTCTCTGACCCTCTGTGATTACCACAGTTTAACTGCCTGTCATAAACTCACAAAGTTCGTATGCATGTGCCCCTAAATATTTCCCTTATTTTTCTTAATGTAACAAAATGCCCAGTTGTGAGTTTCTGATGTAGATTGTAGCATTAAAGTAGTACTCTAGTCAGCCTGCCCAAGATGAAAATGTTACACATATTGTAAGTCGCTCTCGATAAGAGCGTCTGCTAAATGCTTAAAATGTAAAATTTAAATGTGACTAATATTATAAATGTAATGAGTGCAGCCCTGTGCCAGTCTAACAAAGGCACTTGCTTAAGCACATATAGATTCACACAGCCCACAATGAAATCTAACTGCATTCCAGTTCGACCTCAGCCCTGTATAACAAATCCAGATCAATACCAACAACATATATTTTTTACTAATTTCCACCACTGCTGAACTTGTAATGCTATGTAAGGAAAAGGAGAAATAACATACTTTCCATTTTTTATTCAGAGTTTGTGACAGCCTGCGATGTGGATTGGTTGAATCTGCCATACTTGCAGAAGGCAGAGTTTTTGCAATGTGGGACGCACAGACATAGGGCCAAGGATTTTGCAGGGGTCCCCGGAGCAGGAGTGGAGAGGCCACAGGGTCACTGGCCCCTGATGCCACCACCGCACTTCCATGAGACAATAGCTGCTAAGTGCTTGACCCCAAAGCCCAATGAACAACTGGTGTGATTGATGTGTCCCTCTTAATGATATCTAAAGACCGGCTCCAGACAGAGCACTTTCTCAGATCCACTATTTAAAATGATACACTTTTCTGTCGAGATTTGAGTTGGAAACCTATTTAATGATGAGGGACAACGCATTGGCCATTAACGTTGGATGACTGTTGAAGCCCCTTGACCGTGCTCTTTGTTAGGCACGTACATACCCACGAATAATTACTTTTCTAGACGGGATAGTCTCTCAGGTTTCGTGTAAAAACAGAAAATCTATCATTTTATTTCTGTTACTAATCACAAATATGATGCACGTTTTGGGGAATTCAGTTCCATTCCACACGTTATTCCAAGTCAGAAATTCTAAAGTGGATCTGTGAGGAATCTTGAAAAGGGTTCACAGCATCAACACAGTTTTCTTGACCCTGGCATCTGTAAAAGGCATCGCCTGCAGGTTTTTTAAGAAGTACACACTGAGAGGCTATTAACCCCTTTGGTGCCCGGCGATGTCCGGAGAGTGTGCCGTTAAGGTAGTAAATGTGTGGGGTGTGTCGCAGCTCAAATGTCACACTTCAGGAAGCATATACACCGAGTGCTGCCAAACATCTATGGAATAGATTTTGTGTTCTGTCATTGAAATACCCGTTTAGTGACAAAAAACTGTCAATGATGATCGAACTCGATTCCAGGTGATGAAACTTTCACACCGTGATGTCCTTTTCTTTCTTTGCTCTCTAAAAGCACATCCATTTAGATTGAATTTATTTAGGAATGTGCAGGGTCATATGAGGCTACCAGATTTACAGTTCGTGTTAGCCAAGCCTAGTAAAATTCATAACCATATGAGCTTATGCAATGATGGCACAACAGACCAATATCTTTTACATGATCAACAGGCTAATATATTTAACATGATGTCACTAGCTGTGTTATACAGATATGTCTTGCCTTGGCATAAAACCACATTTCCCTTCACTTTTCTGTCCTTTGCAATGCAAAGACCGATGTGAATAGAGGTCATGTTTGTTTGCCTTCCTTTGCTGAGGGATTATGGGTACTATCGAACAATATGTGGGTTTCATCCTCCCTGTCTGAATTCAGTAATCTGTGGGAACTGAGACAGTATCAGGGTTTCATTTTCAATTTTCAATTTTATTGTTTTTCCCTAATAGGAAGTACCTGATAGCTCCATTAAACGCCATTCATCTTCATTATATATTTCCCAGCCTCATAAACATTCACATAATGTTTATGAGGCTGGCAAATATATCATACTCATAAACATTAACATAAAAATGAACAATCCCAAGATTATTTCACTCAGCCATCGTATTGATCAGGCACAGCAGAACCTCTGAGATACAAATGCATAAAATACAGAGGAATGCATAGTTGATAACTTTGAAAGTGACATAAAAATCCTTTATTTGATTGGGATCATTACTTACCCCACCATCATGTTATTTTTTAAATAGGCTGCTCTCATTTTGTAGCTATAAACCTTAGTTTAAATGAACCACTAATCAAACCAGTGGAAATCAAGATCTCATTAAAACATTCATCTCTCATTTTCTGTGACCTGCTTGATTTTGTTCTAACCCTCATTTATACCAAATACTTGAGATTTTTCCACCTTTTTATTTTTTTTGCAGTAGTGCTAACATATGCCCCATTGTCTATTTTTTATAGTGTTTTTTTTGTCAAAGGAAAGTGTGACTTGTTTAGCCTTAATGCTCTCTTTTTTGTATCAGTGTTAACAAAGAGCTTGGTATTGATAAAGCATAAGTGCCTTATCATATTCATACAGCCTAAGTATGAGGTTTGTATCTTTGGCGTTCTATACATCTCTAGCTCTGTATATTGTTTATTTATATCGAATATTATAGATTTATTGATATGATAGATTGATTGACTGTGTTCAGTTTGGCTGTGAAAAAAATCATTCATTCATGTCCTTCGGTCTAAGAAACCAGGCCGGTATAAAAAAAAGTGGTTTCAGGGGGCACGGTTTTACTTTCACTCTATTAATTAGCAGGTGGGTTTGAGGGTTTCTGTTTGGCGTGGGCTTGCAGCACAGGAAGGAAGCTTTTAGGAAACCTCGAGGAGACAATATACGGCCCTAAACTTTTAAAAGGCGACAGCCCTGCTCTTAAGATTAGGTTCCTTCTCCCTCGACCAGCTGTCTCACTTTTGTTAAGGTGGATTCTTTTTCACCAGTGGGGAGGTTGGAGCGAGGAATGTGGGATGCTCTCTCCGCCCCTCCCGTCCTGATGGACTTTGCAGGTTCGGGAATCAGAGAGGAAATGTTGGGGGCTGAGACAGTAAAAAAACAGCCCTGGATCATCGGACTGTGAAAGTTATCAGGACACGCGATAGGACGTGTAATAGGCCTTCTGCCCCTGTGTCTCAACGCAAAGTCACTCACCCGCACGGTTCCTAGAGTGAATGAAAAGTCAGAGGTGGGAGGCTGATATCCATTGCTGTCTCCATTTTTTCCGCAAGGAAGTGAATCGTTGTATCTGATCCCATGATGCATAAAGCTGTCAAGCACCAGTTGATGGTGACAAAGTGTGGCCATTTATCATGGCTGGAGAAAACTGGAATCATGCTGTACTGTGATTGAAAAGGTAATATTTCAGGTTATGGACAAGTTATACAAAAAATAATTTGAACGAATCTGTCAAAACTATATGAAACTCATCTTTTTCTCATCTCCAAACGTGCTTGCATACAGTACGTGATTTGGGTACTAATGCGCCAACCAATCCAGCCATTCGGTATGAATGAGTTTCACACCGCCAGTCACCATCTGCAAAGTGCGGCCTTAATTGGTGGCTTCCGTGGCTCAAGGTGAGTGTTTTTTAAAAACCATTCTCTCCTAATTGGAGCAAACACTTTCCAGATGAGTCACTGGGGAGTTTTTCCGAAAAACAATTAAACCCCGTTCCTGTCCGAAGCTCCGCAGTTGAAAAAAGGGCACTGCTGTAATAATGTTTATCTATAAGGCATTGCAACGATCAAGGCCTGGTTTGAGTTGTGTACTTCAGTCCCAGAGCCTTGCCCCCCGACCAGCCTCCTGGCCCGTGATGTCTCACGGATCATTAGTACCACATGTTTACTAAACGTGAACTTCAAAAAAGGTTGTTGCTGCCCCGCCCCCCCTTTCCCGAATTTGGGGGGAAAAATCGCTGTACCTATTACAGTCGACTCCAATTAAGTGCAAGAGCACGGGACCGCGCGTGATGCTACGCATGCAGTCAGCGTATGCACATAACGGGAGCAGGTAAAGCCGTCAGGATTAAGAAACTGGACCAGCTGTCCATAACGCAATAAAATGGAGTATGCAATTATCCACTACATGCAGTTATAGGGATGTGACGGGATGTGACCAGATTTTCCATTCTAGCCGAGGCTCCCTTTTCCGTCCTCTTGACGTCCCAGGTCAGGTAAAACAAAGGTGTGTGTGTGTGTGTGTGTGTGTTTGTGTGTGTGTGTGAGAGAGAGAGTGGGAGGGGGGAAGGGACATTGGGAAAGGAACTCCCCCTCCCCCCCCGTCTCCGTTAATGCACTATCCCTGAGGGCGAGGGTCCTCCTGCCCATCTGACCGCTGCTCTGGCTTCCTGCTCCCGCTTCCTTTGTTCTGCTCTGTGAGAACCCAGGCTACACACGGAGCCCGGCCCTCAGAGCATGTGTTCTTCTAATTTCGCTTGATAACTGCCAGATGATAGAGGCTGGAGCACCGCCCCCTCTGACTCCACCGTGCACGGGACAGCGTCTGCGGGAGTGGGCTGAAGATGTCTTGTGTTTCCTAAGGAGGTGCCTCTGCTAGAAAAAATAATAATTTGACTCCGCTTCCTTTCCCGGTAGCGCTTTTCCCGTCATTTGTCTCTGCACGCAAGTGCTGCTGCCCTGTAAGATTACTGGAGCGACGTTAGGGATGGCGGGGGTTTAAAAGGCCAAACTGTCACAAGATAAGCCGTTTTTCAAGGGGTCAGGAGTGGCGGAAAAATTAACTATTGTTTGTCCACTATTGTTGTGAGAAACAAGATCGACAGGGGCTCCACAACTTATTTTTAAAGGGATGTGCAAGATGTGACTGTGGCCCCCGCCTCCCTCCTATCTCCCTATTCACTGCTTACTGAAATAGTAATGGATGTTTTTAACCCATATATATTTAATAATATGTAGGATATAACTCATATACTATATATAAGAACATTTAGTAATAGTAAAATATTTCGTAATATTTTTTAGGAATATTTAGCGTGCTCTTTTAATAATCCAGTCAAAACAAATCAAGTGTTTTTCAATATACAACATTGGCATTTAATAATGAAAAACCATGGATAAGTAACAAAAGTTTATATATATATGTATATATATATATAGTGCTTATATTCAAATAGTCAACTCCAAGTCATGGACAAAGCGCATTGTGGCCTGATAAAATCTGTGCCCTCGTCATAAAATAACATTTGAAGACAAAAGTGTTTTGAAAAGCGTCTTAGAATATGTTGATTTTGAACAGTTTTGGCAATAGCTATAATATGACTAATCTATGGCATGCTGGAACTCTCACATACAGTGTGTATGTTTTTTCTCTTCAGCTGTAGATACCGACCACCCAAGTTATTATCTGACCATTGCTTATCTTGCTACTTCAGTGAGAAGTACAAGATTTCAACATTGTGAAACGTATTGATGTATTCATGTTAGGCCTTTGAACTTTTTTGGCTTTGCAATATAATTTGAGCCTGGTGTTTGACGTTACGGTACACTTTTGCCAAGTTGACCACACTTGATGAACTGCCTTGATTAATGTTTTTGTTCAAATCACGGTTTCATCAAATAAGTAACAAATGTGTAACATGAGCAGAAAATACATGAATTGTAACAACTAAATCAATTTCACTTGTTTATTATGTATGAGTAAGTACCATGTGCCATGTTGGTTTTAATTATTATTTTTAAATGGGCCTGCTCATTAAAATGGTATTTAACAAAATTATATATTAAGCTATACATGGCATTTTTTTGCATACTGAAATTTTGACTTATTGCCAGCTGTTGGTTCAGTTGCTCACCCAGTCAATGTAGCATTCATTTTTCTTGAGGGCCACCATTGACCTACACAATATCCCTTTTACAGCCTTAGTACAGGGCCACGGGCTGTTTTGTAGCTTCCATTCTACACTACTACAATCCAGTGTATTTTAGGTATGCAGTAAATATAGCAAGCTTGATTGAACTAAACCTGGTGATTTATGACACCACAGTATTGGTATGCACATCACTGTGATGCATCTGACAGACATTGGAGGAGAAGGTTGGGCTAAAGTTGTCATGTCATCCAGGAAGCAAAAACATTTACTACATTGTGTGGCATGGATTGGCTAAAGTAACATATGCGTTAAACTGTTATTTACATATAGGGGTTTTAGCTGATTTCTGTGAATGACCAACCCTGAAAATGTAGCACACTGAGTAAGGTTTTAATCCAGTGAATCTCTTAATCAGTCAGCCACGACTGTGCAGTGAATTTACATTTCAATTAGTCTCTAATTTAATTTAAGACATTAAGGTTAACGACTTTTTTAATCCCTAGAATAATTGATTGATTGACAGCTTAAGCTTAGTTGAGACAGATTCCTCAACTTTAAAGTGCAAGATAACAAAAATGTGTTAATGTGAGCAAACACCTTCCCGTAATCAGACCCCTGACAATGCACGTCTCCCTTCAAGGACTTAAATGAGGTAATGTCAGCTGGAGATTTGTATTCAATCAGCAGCTCAATCAAACCTAATTAATTAGAAGCAACAAAAACTGCATCCTCCACACTGTGTGACCTCCCACAGCCAGGGTCAGGAAACTCTAATCTAAGTCCTCTACTTCTCTCCTGCTACCCAGAAAATATTCACTCCATCAATGGTCTCCAGCCAACGGCAAACAGATGGCAGTTAAAACAAGATAAGAAACAATGTCGAACTGACCTGTGAGCACATTTAAGACATCAGAGGAGGAATGTCCGCAATAAAAAAACAAATTTTGCTTGGTCCTCTTTATTTTTATTTTTCAGGACCTCCTCCTCTTCTTTGACAAAAATATATTTGTTCTCTTTCATATGTAAGGTGCAAGGTAATTCTGAGAAAATATTAAGATTGAAAAGATCTTAATAGAAAGAAAATAAAAAATATATTTTTGCTCTTTCACACCCAAAATTCTAGACCCCTGCTGTAGAGTGCAAGATCAAAGTGTTGGCGTTAACAGGTGCTGCTGTGAATCAAGTTTTCCTCAGAGTTCCAGGAGTGAAAGAGCACCATACGCCGTAACTCCCTAAAATTGCACACACTTTCTGCTCTCACTCTCACATGATTTATGTACATCATATTTCTATGTACATTTCTACATATCATATTTAAGTCCTCAGAAAGGTAATTCAAAAACCTCAAAGGTCAAAAGGTCAAAATAAAAATAAAAAAATACCCAAGGACAAATTCTGATAACTAAGCTCATGCTGTTTTGACAAACTTTGCTAAATTAGTCAATTTTCCTCAGGACTGTCAGAAGTAAAAATTATTATAAATCCACACCTAAATCCACGTTTTTATCCAAAAGAGCGATACACATTTGCTCGTCCCATGAATGTTACCAGTTGTGAAATGATTTATTTTTACATTGGTCTCCAGTACAATGGAGTCTTCACTGGCATCCCCACTAGTTGAGACTAGATCTACTGAAATATGAAATCATTGTGTGGCTCTGAAAGATGTCATAACTCATGCTGATGAAGCACATTAATGTCTAGCAGCTGTACACATAATTAGGAAGCCATGTCTCTTTCCTAAAAGCACAGAGCAGGAAGCAAGACGCACCCATTCTGCAATCAGCGACTGATTGTTCTTTAGCGCTAATTGTTTTATTTAGTTATTTGGCGCTAATGTCAGTCTCAGAGCTTAGGTAGTTGATGTATCCACCAGCCACCTCAAGCACTTTCTCATATTCAACTTCAAAGTGCAAAAAGCAACAACACAATTCTGTGAACACCCATTGCTTTGTTTAGGATTGTGTTGGTGTAATTCCTGGCAAAGTCACTGTTATTTCATCAGAGTGTACTGCTGTAGATAAAATATGTATTGTATGCTTGTTAATTCCTTAACATTTATATTTAACTAAAAACAATACAAGTGAATATGAATAATAATATAAAGAAAGATCAATGACAGATGGGGATTTGGTTCCGCAATTAATTAATTAAGTCTCCCACCAAAGGCTCCCAACAATCACCACTCTGGTGATTAGGTATATATGCAGGCTGGGAGAACCAATTTAGCAGTGTTTGGTTTGATGCCCTTTCAAATCATTGTTGACAATTGTCATAGGTACATGATTACAGTACCACAAAAAATTATTAGCAGGCATCTTTAAAATCTTTAAATTGCGTTTATTAGCTCCATGAAAGAAATAATAAACAGTTTAAAAGTCATTATCAAGAGTTGGCAGCAGTTGTATTATATGTACCCAGTAATAAAGGTTACTTTACTGAATTAATAGTATTTTACTTGGTAACAGTTACTCAAATACGTTATGTTCTGTTTTGTGTTAGCACTGAACATCTAACTTATTCTGAAAGGTAACATTACATTTCCTTGATGCCACAACTGCACCATAGGTCAAGAATAAAACAATGAGTGCATTTAATATTCCAATCAAATAACCTGCTGCAGTGTTTCAAAGGTATACTGTATGACAAAACATTGCTTTAGAAAAACTGAAGATCAACCTTCACAAGTACCCATCTCTCTTGAGTAAATGGCTATGTTTTCAGTAAAGAAGTTACCCAGACTGGGGCACATAGAAACTATGGTTGAGCTAACCACAACAGGAGGTCAAGATGACCCTGGTTGCGAGATCCAATCAAAGTGGGAAAAAAAAACGTGGCAAAAACTCCAAAGTGTATTTCTTTTCATGGTCAGTTCACTGCACAAGAACGATGGCCAACTAAGGTTTCTGCGAATGGCCGTTCTGCACATGTCATACGGTCGGGCAGAGAATAAAGCACAAAGGCACGTTCTCTCCAGCTCGTAACATTTAATACAGTAAATATCATCGGTCATAAATGCTCGTAAAGTCCGGAGTCTTGCTGCTGCGCCGAGGTTTATGGCCGCAGCCTTCTTTGTGCCGCATGCGTCTGAACGTAACACATCTGGGATGCGGTTTTTCTGTTCAATGAAAAATAAATTATGCACTCATGTGGAAGTGTGTTCATTAGAGGGAACTTCACTTTGCAGATTTTTTTTTTTTTTTCCCAGAACCTGTGATGTGGGATGATTCAGTCCAATGGTTTTGCCTGAAACACAGTGCAGTTTGTGCGCAATTCTGCAGGGGTTATTTTTCTTGGTGTACGTTTCTGAACACTTATTTTTGACATGGACATATAAATATGATAAAACACAGCCATCTCAGAGGCCTTTCATGCCGAGGCTTGTAAAAACGTGTGGAGAGTGGAAGGGATGTGCGCCTGAAAAGTTCAGATTCGGGCTAGTCCACCAATGACCACAGCTGAGGGGCCCCCAAAACTGATTCCCAGCAACCAAGCTGACACAGCCATTTTTAATGAACTATCCTGGATTGCTATTACCAGTAATTGTACATCCGCCGAGGTATGTAATATACATCCAAATAGCTGAATGATTCATTTCGCTGCGGCCCTCTACTTCCACCCCTTTGATCATCAAGCAATTGTGTTGTTTCCATACAAATGTAACAATATAGCCGTTCTATTGTACATTATAACCAGCCGATCCAGGGGAAAGTGAGTGGGGTTCCTTTGGGCTAAGCATGACATCATAGTCACTCGCCTTTCATTGCGGGTCCTTTTACAGGCAACCTGCCTGTCCGGCTCCTCGCTTAGGATCCGTGATGCCCTTTCGGAGGTGAGTGACATGGCATGGGGGCGCGCACTAGAGTACTGCTGAGCAACATTAAGAATAGTTATGGTGGAGGGCTTCATGTCGCTATAGAGGAGAACAGAGCTGTTAGCACTCGTGATGAACCTGTTTAACGTTTCCTATCTCCCGGTTGTTCACCATGTTTCCTCTCTGTGCGACACGTCCTCCATGGAGATCTAAGTAACGTGACACATGATGCTACCTCCTGGGCTTTGGAGGGGGAAAACAAACTGGCCCATTAAATGCTTCATAAAATATGTTTTAGAGCACCATAAAGGACAAACAATGTGAGCTTATCAGCTGCCATAATTACAGTGTCCACTAATATAGGAGACGTGGAATAATATTTGTAGAGTCCATTACAGACTGCTTATTTTGAGCCTACACTGCTTTGGTGGTCTCCCCCACACACACACATACACATAACATTATCACATGTGTGCAAACAATGGACTATGTCACGTGAGCTTGTGTTTCCTTGATTTCTAGCAGCACAAATATCAGTGTTTGAGCAATACATTCCCATGCATGCTTGGAAGAGATTGTTTTATAATATACTAAAGCATGATTCTCCATAATAAAAATTAAAAAAACTAGTTTACTTACAAACAAACAAAAAAACATGAATGTTGAATAATCTATACATCCACAATCAGAAAGAGATACAGTACACAATCTTGTTGAGCCTCTGTAAAAGGCAACTATCTAGCTATCGGGTCCTAATAATTGCAGCATTGCTTTCGTATTTACATAGAGAAACAGACTGCTGTTTGCATGCCAGCATCAAGCTCTGAATATCTCAAATGATTTGTTCCAGTCCTGTGAATCCTTAATTATTTGAATGTAAACATGGTTCAGGATACAACATTCTCAATTGTAGAGACTTTGATGCTTGGACTTATTCAACTGGACATATTCCATTCTAACCTCTAGCCATCTTTTCCATGGCAGTTTTACAACTTAGTCCATAAAATGTTGGAAAGGGGTGGGGGTGGGTGGGTTGACTTCATTCACTTTGGGCGTATTAAATACAGCCTCCTGTCAACATCCACTTTAATTACACCTTATGTTCTTTCAATGTATAAAAAGTGGGCTTTCATAGTCTATTTGGAATGATTCCTTTGTATGACTTTGCTGAATGCTCTGTTTTGAATAACGCTATAACAAGCATTATTATTATTATTATTAGCAGTTGTAGTGTAGTTGTAGGCCTGGATTCCATGTGTAAGTCACCTTAACTGTGACTCAAGGTTCAGGCTGCTTTAGTAATCACCAACATTACCGAGCAAAACTGTGTTTGTGAAGAAGAAACTAATACCTGCATTTGATTGTAAGTCAAAGTGAAGGACACATGCAGATTGAATCCAGGCCTAAGTACTTTTAGCTAAATCTGAGACAAGCAAGCAAAAAAATGCAGTATGGCATTTTCAGAGAATACTATATGTTTATTATTCAGCGTGATTTATACTGTACAATGATTTGTAGTATGGGATTTTTCAGTGTGGCAGGTCATCTTTACTATCAGACATTGGCTCTTAAGCTTTTATTAATATGCAGAGCCTTCTCAACTTTTCTGACTTCCCAGCTCACCAAATAACATTTTTAAAATGTTACTTCGGTTGTGGAACGTTGTGAAAATGTTGTGTCCTCGTAATTTTGTTGTGGTTGCAAACACGTCCTTATCTGGACCTATTTACAAAGTAGTTGGAAAGTTGTGGTTTAAGTACAGTAAATAAAAGAGAAATAAACGTTGTAAAAATGTTGCAATGGCACTGTTATTCACCACAACCTTAAACAGCCTTACTGCAACATTGTAAAAATGTGCAGTTATAGTTTGCCAGCTGGCTGTTTCCATTAACACGGATGTCAACAGAAATAACCTGGGGGGGAGATAACATACCCCTGCCATTCCTACACTCACACCTACTTTGGATTGTCCTTATCGACCCTACATTTCCCTCCTTTTCCCCCCTTGAAAACTTTTTAACCTGTCATTGCCCCAGTTGTGCTGCCGTGAATCCTTAAACTCTATGATGCCATGGGGAGCTCTTAAACCAAGTCTAGCCGCTTAGACTAAACATCCACATGCATAAGCCTTTCAAGAATCTCTTTACAAAAATGTCCCTGCGACATTTAAATGCTTCACACACCGTGGGGGTATCATCCACTAATTCTCAAGAAAGGCTTTCCTGTGTGGGAGTTGGTGGTGACCTTGACCAAATCTCTCCCCTCTCCGTTATTTACAATAGCCAGTACTGTTCCCTATCACTTACAACAGAGTCATACCAAATTCGAAATCACCTTCCTCCTTCCACCCACCACAATGTAAATTGGACAGATGTGTATACATCGACGACCACAGCTGGAATCCAGACTTAAATTAATTAGAGTATAAAGAATAAAATAATTGATGGCATGAACACTTGGTTGATGAATCTGATAGATTTATTTGATTTTCTTAGTACCTGGCCCTGTTTAAGCAAATATTAAAACCGTTATGTCAAGTATAGAATGGTCTTTGTTTATATCATTAAAAAATTGGAAGCAGTAAAACAAAACAAGTAGAACCATGCTTTTTTAATTGAATCATAAAGAATTTAATTTGGTCGTTACCATGGACTGGTGCTTCTGCAGAACTGTATTGTGATTCCTTTCTTTCCCCCTCTTTTTTTAAACATGATTTTATCAACTGTTTTTACTGGACCCAGACCCAGGCAAATGACCATAGGTCTTTTGGAGCAATGGTAGATAAAGGGAGCAGGGATGACCTTATCCATCGCATTGACCTTCTCCATCGCAGGACCCATCTATACGCAGTAGTTCAGGTTCTTATGGAAGAGCCAGACATTGCAACCGAGGCTCATTAGAGTATACTGTATGTGTGCTGTCTTTGATGTCCCACCCGATGAATCCAATCGACCAATGATTATACAGGAAGCAGGGCAACTTGGAGCTAAATGCAGGAGAATTACTAAACCAGGAACACTGGTCCTTTGCAGTCATTAAATAGCGCATTAGGAGTAATGTTTTCCCCAGATGCTCTGGGCTAATTTTAAAATAAAGGGCAAAATGTTGGAAAGGGAAATAATTTTAAAAAATACATTTATTTCAGGGCGTAAAACGAATCAATATTATGAGAATCGAGGTCAATGAGATCTTTTAAGACTGTTATTATGGGCTGCATTTGATTGCGGAAGCTGTTATTGCCATTTAGGCCGTACAAAAATTTTTTTGTACATCAAAGTGCAACATCAACCAGCTGATTTAGTGGGCCTCTCTAGAAAAGAAAATGGCATACACCATTGAGAAAACACACTGGAATAAACCTTCCTGTAAATGATAATATTCAGATTCTTCATTTTCAGATGATGTATTCAGACTGTCAAATCTGATGACCCATACAGGATTATAGGATTACTGCGACAAAATGAAACAAATACAAAGAGAACTTTAAACCGTAGGTCAGATTAAGGACTCAATATATTCAATATATTCCCATTATGCCTTGCCCATAATGAAGAATAACACATTTAAGGGACTTGTTTTTCTTACAAAATGAGTGTTTGGCAATAATTCAACAGGGAATGATCCAAAGCAATGCTAAAATAAACAGTACATCTGTTATTGTTACTGCGATGTCATTGCTGGTTTACTACAATATAACAAGGAGCACTTAGAGATATAACATTGCTACATACTCAGTGGCCACCTTATTAGGTACACCTGTACACCTGCTTGTTAATGCAATGATCTAATCAGCCAATCATGTGGCAGAAACTCAGTGCATAAAAGCATGCAGACATGGTCGAGGTTCAGTTGTTCTTCAGACCAAAAATCAGAATGGGGAAGAAATGTGATGTGAGTATCTGAGAAACTGCTGATCTCATTGGATTTTCGTGCACAACAGTCTCTAGAGTTTACAGAGAATGGTGCGAAAAACTAAAAACATCCAGTGAGCAGCAGTTCTGTGGGCGAAAACACCTTGTAAATGAGAGAGGTCAGAGGAGAATGGCCAGACTGGTTCAAGCTGACAGGAAGGCAACAGTAACTCAAATAACCACGCATTACAACAGTGGTATGCAGAAGAGCATCTCTGAATGCAGAACATGTCGAACCTTGAAGTGGATGGACTACAGCAGCAGAAGACCACACCGGGTTCTACTCCTGTCAGCTAAGAACAGGAAAGTGAGGCTACAGTGGGCACAGGCTCACAAAAACTGAAGAGTTGAAGATTGAAAAAACTTCACCTGGTCTGATGAATCTTGATTTCTGCTGCGACATGCAGATGGTAGGGTCAGAATTTGGCGTAAACAACATGAATCCATGCATCCATGCCTTGTGTCAACGGTTCAGGCTGGTGGTGGTGGTGGTGTAATGGTGTGGAGAATGCTTTCTTGGCCCACATTAGGCCCCTTAATACCAATTGAGCATCGTTTAAATGCCACAGCCTACCTGAATCTTGTTGCTGACCATGTGCATCCCTTTATGGCCACTGTCTGCCCATCTTCTAATGGCTACTTCCAACTAAGGCTGTGTTCACACTGCCATTTTTGTATACAGTGCATTTTTTGCGTTAACCAAAGTTAACCAGTTGAACTTTTCAACTTTCAGCCAATAGGATGCAGTTTAAAGTGGGAGTGGGAATTCTGTGGGCAGGATATAGATACCTAGATACCATACTAGCAGAGAAGAACTGTGAACAAACATAAAAACCAACAGCGCAATCTGATGCATACCCTTATTTCAGTTGAACACAGCATTATGCAGTATTATAATAGTAATTGAAGTTTATTTGTACAGGATGGTAAGGTGGCAGTGTGTAAAATCCTTCAGAAAGGTTTGTTTGAGATAGTATAAAATGTTTTTAAATAGAAAGTGACCTTTATTAAAAACAGTTAGCAGTACTTGTATCAGTAGGATATCCCCCATATCAACACAAGTGCTAAGGAAACTCCATTGTTTGTTAAACCATCCCCAAGGTTATATTGTTTCAAATGCGTCATCTGCCATTTTATGATTTGTCCATTCTGCTGCCACATTGACCCCTGAAAGGCATTTGTTGATACTCAATATCCTTGTGATATAATGGATTTGTGCTTGTTTAATCCAGTTTGGGGTGGTAACTTCTTTCTATTTAAGAACAAACATGGAGATAGTGTAAATAATCCCTTAAAGGAAACAGAAGATGTGAACTTCCTCAGCAATCATGGGTTGTACAGTCCTGACAGTAATCAAGGAAGAATCCCTGTTGTCATTTGCGTGCTGACTGAAATTTGGGTTGCACTTTACGAACATTTCAAATAACGCCAGGGACATCAGTAGAAAATATATTTCTACCATTTATTCCAATACTGTATAAATGCATGAGAATATCTACATAAATTATGTGCTATAATATATGCAATACATGTGAATAAAGCATTTAAAATAAATGATACATTTTCCTCTAATTAATTTTCATCAAAAATTCATGTGCATGAACATGCGTTTGTTTTCCATAAACATATGGAGATGGCTAGCCTATGATCAGTTACATGTAGCTACTTTCCTTGGGCTACAATGCTTGAAAAGAAGAAAAACAGACTTTGAGCCTGATTAACTTGATAGATGTTCATTAGAAGTGCCCTTTCATCTTCTTAATGAAAACAGGGAATTTAACTTTTTGTGTTTTAAGGCCTTCAGCAATTACAGACAATGCTGGCGGAATGTTTACATCTGCCAACTTTATACCCTGAAATACGTCAATTTAAGCAAAACACAAGTTCACATCTTCCTGTGAAGTGTCAGTTGTTATTATTGTAAAATGAAAATGAACATTTAATTCCAAACATTTAGTCTGGGACTTGGTTACACAGCTCCTGACCTTCAGGGTTGCAAACCAGGGTTAATTTGTGGATCTCTTGTCAGATACAACATCTCAAAAAAGGGAAAGAGGCCATTAACAGCACTTTCCCCTTTGTACACAATGTGGACACATCTGGGCCAGTCGTGGACAAGAAGACATTATTTTTCCTTTTCCATTCCAGATTTGGAATGTGCGATTGTGCCTCTCAGTTACTGCTCCTCCGTCATCGTACCACGCAAGGAACGCTGCAGCTGCATCGATCGCACTACGCCGATGCACTCGCCTGAAAGTCAGTGACCGTTTCTCCCACACTACAGGTCACAGGACAGCTGAGACTGATCAAGGAGAAACAAATTGCTTGCTAAAGATGACTGGTAGCCTGTGGGCACTATGACATTACATTACATTACAGTCATTTAGCAGACGCCCTTATCCAGACCGACTTACAGTTTTACATTTCTTTACATCCATGTATACAGCTGGATATTTTACTGAAGCAATTCAGGTTAAGTACCTTACTCAAGGGTACAACAGCAGTGTCCCAACTGGGGATTGAACCAGCAACCTTAACGTTGCAAACCCAGTTCCCAAACCATTATACTACTACCGCCTATGAAAAACCTATCAACAATAATAGTTGGTGTAGTTTGCCAATTAAAGCCTCGAAATTTAGAAAAATTTCAATCTTTTGGCTCTCAAGGACAAGACTTGACGGATGGAAGCTAATTCCTCTTATTAGAATATATCACATTCCTGTGTGTATTTTCTGTGGAAAGGAAAGTCTGACCTGCTTATATCATTTGATGGGTCATCAACTGAACACTACTAAATGAGCCCCTCTTAGAAATTACTCCCATTTAAAACAACAAAACGGGATTGATTGTCCCATTCACTGACATGGAAATGAGCCGTAGGTGATTTGCCTTGAGGCGTACGCGTAAGAGGAATTGCACCAGATGTGTCTTATCTGAGGAGTTGTATTGGGGAAAGAAATAGGGACAGATTTTCCCAAATTTGAAAGAAAAAAACTCCCACTTTTTTTTTCAATTTACAACTTTCACAACCAGTGTTTAAGTTTCCATAACATTGATTCAAAATTGCATATTATTAATATGCTAGCCTTTTTTCCTGTAAAATGCAAAATCACAGAATGGCAAATACCTGCAAGCAAAAATAAATTACTTTCCACAAAGTGCTGCCATGGTCATTAACGACAAGTCTACCACCTGAACCAACAGATTCCGTGCAAGCATAATGAGACTTTTTCATTTACTTAGCTCCTAGTCATGTGCAATATGGCTGCAATTACATGTTCTTGACAATCATTTAACGGAACAGTCTGCTCCCAGTAGAGCATTTGCGTGCGTCGCAAGGAAACGTCTTTCTAGCCATTAAGAATAACAGCAAGCCACCTGATTTGTTTCATTAAATAACACGATGCCTTGGGCCACTACAGTAATAAGCTCATGTAATGTAATGTAAAGGCGACGTCTGAACATATCACACCTTTTAAGGGCGGCCAGCATTATTAATTGCTTGAAGTAAGGTGTTGAGGTAAGTAGGTAATTAATTAGCTTTGTTAAGTCATCAAGTGTGCTGAATGAAAACCAGACGCTCAGTGAATCCCTAGAGTGCGAGAGTTGTGTACCTACGTTAGCAAAACAAAAATGCAACACGTGTAATTCACAAGGTTTTACATTTTCGTTAGTTGAGTCATTTTGATACAGAGAATTTGTTATTTTGGGACCATTTCTGAACACATTTCAGAGGCCACCTCAACTGGAAAATCGGCAGCAAAGAAATGGTGGCCTGTTCATACTGTAGGTTTTTCACATGAATGACACCATTAATTATCATTTGCCATTTAATTATCATTTGACAAGGCAAAAGCAGGTTAGTGGTGAGAGTGTAGGGAATATTGTGGGATATGTCCCCATTTCTTATTAGCAGGAGATATATAGAAAGCAAAATAATACAGCAATACAGGAGTGCAAAAACAGCAAAAGCATTAATGATGAGCAAAATTAAGATTGAAGTCAATATTGATCGTTGACTATCATGCGTCAGGAATAAACCTTAGGTTTTCAGTTGCAGATTGAAAATGTAAATAATTGAGAATGGAAGGACAAATAGCCAGTGGCATTATGGGATGGTAACAGTCACCATAGCATAGGATGTCCTGTAATTATTATGTATTAGCTTTAGCAGACACCCTTATCCTGAGTGACTTGTGAGGCACAATCATTTCCGTATTCTGGAACCTATTTATTCAGCTGTATGTTTACAGGAGCAATTGAGGTAAAGTGCTTTGCTGGAGGGTACGAGAGTAGTGTCCTATTTAGGATTTAAACCCACGACCCAGAGGTACAGAGTGTAGTGTTGCTCTAGAACTAGACCATGCAACTATTAGTGACAAGCCAAGACATCACTATGAAAAATAAGGCTGGGTCATACATATCTCCATGATCCTCCATGATCTGCCTATGTCATCAGAATTCACCATTGGGAGAAGGTGAATTGGTTTGTTTGGTTTGTATTTACAGTCTCAGGCAGGATGTTATTTGGAGCCCAATGTCTCTTGCTAATACTAAGGACAAAACGGCACCATTCTGGGTGTCATTCCTCTGTTTTTGTTTGAGGCCAGGATTTCCTAGGACCTAGCATTGACACTGTACCATAAGCTTATCATGTCAGTCACATTACAGTAGCAGTGATGCTTCATGGAAGTGTATTGTATGCATGCACATCCTGACAAGCCATTTCAACAGGACGAGGATATACCAAAGCAACAGATACAGAACCATTTACTGTGCTAATTGTGTCTTACACCTCACACCAAAGGAATAAGGCAGTGAAGCTCTTTCTCACCTTTTTTTAATTTGCTTATTCCTTGAGTCACAGTACAATGAAACATTATAATGACTGTGCATCCCAAGCCTTTCAAGTCTTAATGTATGGACATCAAAATGTAATAAAATTAAACAACCGTAAACTATATGGCAAAAAATATGTTGTAATTTTGGGGAAAATCTTGTTTTAATGTGTTTATATTAAATGTGATAGTGTCTCTGGACCAACAGGAAAAAATATAGAAAAGCTTTAGGTTTGAGAGATTTATGTTGTTTTGTTATTTTTGTGAACAGCTGTGGCATAACCTTCAGCCTCATTAAAAGCAGGGGCTTTGTTTTTTGGAGCATCACTCAAACCCGGGGAGGGAGTTAGCACAGCACTGTCGGGAAAAGGGGCAATAAAATGCCTTCCACTGAACATTGATTCTCTGAACTGAAATGGTGTCGAGTCAATGCCATAGATTACAAGCAGAGTTTCATATAAAGTGTGGTATTTCATTTGTATGTGCCAACAAATCTGAGTCCCAGATTTGCCATGCATTTGTAATCTTCCAATCTTCCAAAATATCAGTTTGGAACCCCCACTGCTCCATGAACACACACACACGTGCATGTGAACACACAACCCCTCAACCACCCACCATGCTCTGAGAAACACTGGGGTCGATGCCAGAGGTAAGGTAATAACCCAAATAAGAGCCTGAAGCAGAAAGAAGTGTAAATTCATGGTTTATTGCCTTGAAAACACTTAACCCGCTTGTTGACCCAGGGAGGATGAAGTCTGCAGCCCACGGTGGGGATCGGCTGTGCTTCAGTGGGCAGCTATGACTTTCAGGGAGCCAGGAAGAATGCAGGCCCACTTTACAGTCCTGTCACTCACTCGCAGGCCCCGCCCCCTCTCCACCAATCTAAATCTATAAGGAGTCTGGAGTCCTGAGTCCTGTCCTTTTTTTCCTGGGCGTTTAATCATTAACACTTAAATATATCTTGGATTTCTAGTCAGGACAATATTGTTAATTTCCATTGTCTGACACACACACCTGGAGCCCCGCCGATAATTTTGGACAAATTTTAAATTGCCACTCGATGTATCATTCCTATCCACAGCAGGTGCCAGTTTATTATTATTATTATTATTAGTAGTAGTAGTAGTAGTAGTAGTAGTACTCAGGGCTGTATTACATGGAGTATATGTAATATTTTGCAGGGGGTGGGGGTCTGGAGGAATATCACTTTGGAGTTTCTTTTGCATGTCATTGTCATTTTAATTTTGCTATTAGGTAGCGAGAAATTAATATGAGTCCTTATGCTCAACATAGGCTTGGAGACTGAGATCGAGTAAAAACTATTTTGAGTCCGAGACGAGACTAAGACCTGTAAAATGCCCCCTCCCCCGGTCTTGTTCTTGACTCGGACTTGAATGACCTGGTAGTAATATTGAACAAAAGGGGCTTTTTTTGCAGGGTTAATATGGCATGATGCATTAAATACCATGCATGGGCAACAACAATAATATTTACAGATTATATGGTTATAATTACAGCAAATAGACATCAAGCTGAAAAAGAGTAAAAAACAAACATAGTAGAAACATTGTGTTTACAGAAGGAATTAGTATTTAGAGAAACATGCATCGTACCAAGATTAGTGTACAATCAAATAAAAAGAGTAACAGAAAGAATGGGGAATAAAAAGCAGGAAAGATCCTTCTTCCCCATATGACTAACTCTCACTGTTCTATAGACTGTGTGGAAGTTGCAGAGCACCAAAGAACATATGTTTATTCCTGCCTGAATTTAGGGGCGCACGATCAATAACATTTATGAGAAATAAGAGCCTCATACACCTACCCAATGTCAGGATGCCCCCAAATTATAGGTAACTCTCTTTAGATGCCATTGAGGGGCAACTATCCAGTAAAATAAGCACCCAGATCCTTCTTTTGATGTTAAGGTGCATCATGGGAAATGAAGTCTCCCTGTCTATGTCCCAAGGGTATCAAGTGATGTTTCTTACTGAATTAATTTAATTTCTGAGACAAATTCCGTTTTTTTCTGGAGTTAATCCGGTTGACTGTTTGGTGTAGTGGTAGGTCATGAGTAATTATTTCCCAAAGGACATTTCTGAAGTCAAGCTTCACAGGATGATTTTTTTTTCTTTTGGAAGAAAAACTGGTTAGAGGATGGAATAGTTTATGTTTAGGACCAGTGGCCTGAATAGAATTTAAATCTGGAGCAGCTTTGTTGCATTAGCATTTGACCCCTAATCTTACAGCTGACAAATCCATTTATCTATCGGATTTGCTTCCAGAACAAAATAATTGCTGAAAATTATACTCAACCTCTTCTGGCATACAGCCTTGATACAGCAAGTACACCTTCTCCAGACTCTAAACTCTGATTTAAAGGTCTACCTCATTGTAGAATATAAAATATGAACACTTGATTATAACATAAACTTTATAATTAGCGAGTGTTTCATATTTGTAACATTACAGTTAAATGACCAAACCATGTGAATAAATTATATATTAATTAATTATATGATAATTAATTAAGATTCAAGATAAAATCATTGTGGATTGTGAAATGGAGGACATAAATACCATACAAGTTTTAGGTGCTCATTGGGTTTTGGGTGTTGATAAACTTCCAATACAATGAATCTTGAATGAATATCCTTGGAGCAGAAAACTGAAGAAGTTACATTCTTACAATACTAGTTCAGGACCATTGTGTTGGGAACGTCTGCCAGGGATCCTGGAAGGCTGGTGATTAACCACAGATCCATTAGACTCACCAGAAACTCAGCTCTATGTTCTTAACATTGCAACGTTGCAGGTTCTACAATAACAATACTGTGGCTGTTTGCTTCCTGGAATTTAGTCTGAAACTCCATTTATTGTAAATGAATAAATTAAGATGATATTTCTTTCCATATGAATCATGGTCATTGCTGCTTGGCCATGGTAACTGGCTGTTGACAAGTTCCAAAGCCAAAAGCTGTGGGGAGAAGAGAAGTGTTCACACAGGATAATCACCTCACACGGCTGCTTTCAAATATATTTTTTCCTGTCTTGATGTTCCTTAGACTGCAGGATATGGACAACTTCTCAGGGCTGAATCTTACACTTTTGTCTCTTTTTTATTAGGTTATTAATGACTGTGATAACATGGTTTTTGCAAGAATCAAAACACAGTGTCCTTGGTTGATTTTATGAACAGGGAGTCCGGAAGGGGTATCTGAGGCCTCTAAGGAAGGAGTGGTATAGATAACACTACAGACAGAGTTATGCGCACTTCCTAGCCCTGAGCGAGAACCTCATCATAAATAACACACTTACACACACTTACACTTACTTAACAACTACAAGGGCTGCTAAACTCTGGGCGATTCTCAATGTGAATCAATGGTAATCATATCATATGGAGTATCTAATTTAATTCTGGTTCAGAATGTCAAAACATGTCCAAAGTTTAAGATTACAATAATAAATAAAAAAATTAGGCCATGGAGGGTTTTGATGATGAAGTCTTTCCCTCAGACTTCCATGCCAACATCACCTTAGCTAATGTTCCTCATTGAAACGTCAGCAAGTTGAACAGTCTTCATCACTGAAGCTCCTCCCAAATGTGCCCCAACACAAGGTCACTGAGATCTCTTCTCCTAGCCGTGGTAATGAAAATAATGGGCACCTGGGTCTGCCCAGAATTTTTATAAATGACCCGAAGCATGGTGGGATGTTAATTGTTCCTCATTCTCAAAACATCAGCCTCAGGAAAATGTGCCACAGGTCACTGAGATCTGTGTGGAAGCACCTGGGTCTGCCAGAATTAATACCCTACTTTGTATCCCTAAAGTGTTCCCTTTATTTCAAGCAGTCAAAATGCTATACAAAGCATTAATTCAGGGTGTTGTGGTATAAACTGAGCATACAATGAGGGCACATTGACATGTTGGCAGGACATAGGAAAGTGACTTGCAGCACTAAGCCCCAAGTATTCGCTCACATAACATTTGAGCTGCTTTGTGTTATTATCATTTGGGATGCACTAGAGTGGAGAGGCTGGCCGTGATTGGTGGTTGCTGAAAAGGGCTGAAAATGTGCCATCACCACGGAGATGACTTGACAGGCAGAGATTAGGAATTATTATTGCAATTACACAGGTAGAGTTGACAGAAAAGACAGATAGAGTACATTAGCCTCCAGACATAGAGAAACTGTGTGAATGCAGGCAGAGCCTTAAAAACCACCTGTGATTAGGGACAGGGCGTTCGAACCGTGAAACACAAAACATATTGGATTTCTCCACAATTTATTACACTGCCTTAACTCAGACCACACCAAATATAAACATTGACAGCTGAGGTGGGTAAAAATCAAATGTTTCCTGTGGGTAAACCTGAAATTTTGATTTACAGCAATGATATGCAAACAAAGGATTTCATTGGTATTGGATAGTACTGAAAACAGCTGTGCTTTTCGGTAGGTTCGTTTTTTAGCTGGACCATCATAAATATTGATTATGTTTATGGAAAACCTCTGTAAAAAAGATTCATAATTTGCATTATTGTTCTTTGTCAGGTCATCATTTGACTTTGGTTAATCTAATCTTGCATTTTTCAGCAAGTATTTCTTGACAGTGTACTCACTGCATTCAAACCTTATGTAGGAGGCGGTCGAATACATTTTTTTTGGCTTAAGTGTTTCTACGTTTCACAAAATACACCTGTACTTTGAATACGATCTCTTGTGGGAAGTGTCCATGGTGAAATCCAAACTCTGTTTTTAATAGGAAATGTGTCTGAGACATTTAAGCCAGCAGTTTGACTCCGAGGGGGAGCTTTAGGTTGGCATTCCTGTGATCCCTGCCAATTCAATTTGCTCCTCCAGTGTCTAATTAGTCACCCGATTGCTGCGATTACGAGCAGCACAACCCTGTTTTCTCAGCTGACCGTCCACCAGATCTAGCCACGGGCCAGCAATTAGTCATTGCTCGCATTTTAACGGGAGAAAAATCTGGACTGGCATTCACGGGTTGTCTTCGATGAGTGTCGCTGTGCTGCAGGAAAAGAGGCATGTTTGCTCAATGTTCCCAGAATGCTGTCCTGCTAATTGAAACTGACCAGTGTAAGCATGTCTGGGACATCTGCTGGTGTGAGCGGACAAAATAGTGGTGTTGCGTTTGGCTCTGTCGCTTCCATGCTTGCCATTGCAATAACAGGAATGTTATCCCCTGACACACGTGAATGGCAATGCTGCTCTTTGCATGGCTCTTGTGGCACTTAAAAAATAAAACTGCTGGATGTTTAGACTGCGCCCATGTCCAAGAGAATCATGCAACGCAGACGGAAATAGAGTGAACAAAAAAAAAAAACCCACGTGAGCGATTAACTCAGCATGGCCTTCTTAGCGCAAATTCAGTGAGAGACACGGATTGCTAGCTCATCCTGTTTCTTTATTCAAGAACCCGGCAACTGCTCGCAAGCATCAGAGCCCTGAGTTCAAAGCCAGCCAACAAATCACCGAGCAATTTGCATCCAATATCAATGGAGGGAAAGTGGCTGTGGCAGCTGTTTATTTGTAGAGTGCGCTAGAAAAAAATCCCAGGTCATTTAAAAACATAAACATACCCAACCCGGGCACATTAAAGGCTCAGACAGGTATGTCTCTCAGCTCTCTCAAGCCGCCCTGTCTCCCCTCACGTAAATCTAACTGACAATCAAAACATTTTGTCCAAGCACTCAGCGGAGACGTTACATTTCCCACAATGAGGAAATATCAAACGATTTGAATGGTGTTTCCTGGCTCCTGCAAACTTACCTGCCCTTGAGAATTGGCTGAGCTGTGGAGCTGTACCTGAAAACGCGGAGGCATTAAATCATAGAAAGCAGACACATTCGGACACCTTGTGAGCCTCAACCATTGACAGCGAGCATGAAGAAGTTGCCACTGAAATATTGATTGTAATAATACAGTCTTTAATGTGACCATAAACCTAGAAAGGCAGATACTGTTTGTAGCATGGTGGCAGGGGTGGCTACCATGCCAGGTGGTCAGTGGATGAAAGACCAAATGAAAAAATTGAGTTCCGATAGGTCAACAACCAATTTATTATCCTTCTACAAAAATAAAACAAAACACGAAAATAAAGCAGTTAAATCAAACTATTCATTCAAGGGAAACAGCAACCAAAAAAAACCCAGCACTTCCTCCCCCATGCCCCAAAAACTCTCCTCAGGCATGGCAGGCTGTGCTTATGGCCTAACGAAGGCAATGGCTCACAGCTGAGTTGATTGCTCATTAACCTCAGGTGAGCCTGCTTGTAAGTGAGGCTGCTGCTGTTCGAGGTCCTGTAGTCCTCTCCAGGCTGTGGGAGGGAACAGGAGCACTTGACAGCAGTCAAAAGGGAGGCATAGCCCTCTCTACTCCTCCCTCCACCTCTCCCAGTGTCACACTGTTGTTTATGTACAATTGTATAGCAGCAGGGGTTTTGAGAATTGTTTTATTTGCAGGAGAAATTCCTGATTTGCATGCTATTAAATTGATGCCTTTTTGAATTTGCTAAAGATGATATTAAGATGTTAAGATGATGCGTATAAGGGCATTACTCATCACTGTCACCTTATTGCCATTAAAATCAGACACCTGGCTATGTCTGTTTACCTGGCAGATTTATGTAAACATGCCATATTTGTTCTATGAATTGTAGATTTTTCAAAATGATTGTCCTTTTGAAGTACACCACCTGAAAACCTTTTTTTTATGCTTCTATTGTGCTTTCTCAAGATAATGGATAGCATTGCTGCTGTAGTGGAGTATGGATTGGCACTTCATGGGTCTGATATGTCTCTTCATACAATAATTAAAGCTTCCTTCAGCTTCCCTTTCCTCTGACATTGTTAACTGGCCATTATCAATGGTACTACATCATATAAATGTGTGTTTACATACAGTTTAATCCGATAAGTTATTGAGATGAGTACGGATCGGTCATGCTTTTCTCCTTTTGGTGCAATTGGTACGTAACAAGTTTGACACTGAAGTGATAACAAAATGTGCAGTTATCAAACATCCATACTCTTGCTTGAATTTTGTTACTAAAAGTTAAGGGCAAAATGTATTATGGATGGATTGTGTCAAATGCCCTTTTGAACTCAGAAAAACACAGAAAACGTATCTACAAAAGGTTCTGTCCAACAAATGGATTTCCAGTGACACAAACCTCCTGGTTACTGCAGACGACAGATGAGAGTTAACTTCAGGGCATGTTCCACTCAGCAGAAAATGAATGTCTACCACCCCTGTCCCAGACTTCAGTATGGGGGAAAACTGCTGATGTTGGTTACAAAGGACAAAGTGATTTATATTTTGTCTCATGCATTGGAAACATGCATGTAGGCCCGAGTGCACAGTCATTCAGCAGTCTGCGCTAGACCACCATGCTAAATAGCTTTGACGGGTGATGTAGCCTGCTTATTGCTTTTGTGTTGGCCCGTCTGAAAGTAGACAGGCCTGTGAGGAGGTCCAGGTTGACAGGGGATGGTGGGAATTGGGGGGAGGTGGGGGGAGGTGAGGGAGAGTGATGGCTTGGAAGTTGTCTTGAAGGGCATCAAAGCGCTTCCTTCCCTCTCTGAGTTTCGCTCCGGGAGACTCAGGGGAGGATCTGTCAAGCGTTTTAGAGCCCTGACAGGCAGCTTCCTGCTTGTGGCTGCACGCTTGTGAGTGATGGGCCGGGCAGAACATCGATCGTCACGCTTGCCACTGGCTAAATCCTCACGGAGGTGCCTGGGTGCACTATTTTTGTTTCTCCGGTGTAGCCCCCCCTAACACTGCCAGTGTGATCCTTCCCGTCCTCCCTTATAACGGTTCAGACTGTGGTCACCTTGCCCAGATTTAAGTTATATCCTTCTGATGCTGTACCATCTCTGAGTGACTATCACTGTATCACAAACTGGGTAGACAGCTGACAGGCTTCTGAGGGGACCAACCATTGCCTTGGGGACAATGATTCAAACCAAATTAAATGTATCCCCGCCAGCAATCGGAATAACCCTGACAATTCATGTGGCAATCAAATTTAAGCTGTTGATAGAAGCAACATAAAAGAATTTGAAAATATGTCTGCTTCTGGAAACAACGAGTGATACCATGCCACATGTGATAGCTAGAGTATATGCCATCTTAGTTTTTCACCTGCTGTTTCTTTGTGCCCAGGCCCCAGGTTCTCACCACCTAATCGAGTACAGTGCTAGTCTGAGCCCTTTGTGCTCTTCTGCCTGGGCCACTGCACTTATTTCCTGGCAGGTGTCCTTTCCTGCTCAAACCTTTCCCAATAATCCAGAAACACAATTCTGGTCTGGTCTCCTTCTTCCCCACCTACTCCCACACAACCCCTTTCCCCTCATCCTTCCTCCAGCTGCTAATTGCAGCCCGCATCTGTTTAAAACCCCTCTTATGGGTCTGCTGTTCTCTCGGCCTCAAACCCTCACATATCCACATACCCCATGCTCCCCTAAGTCAGGCCGGCTGTTAGTCCCTCCCTGCAGTGTCTCTGGCTGTTCAGTGGTGGAATGAGATATCCACTGCTCTCGGGACAGCTGAGACTCTCACCACCTTCTGTCTCCTGCTAAAGACCGCACCTGAGCTCCCCAAGCATGAACTTCCCAGTGACCAAATTTTACGCCGAGCCTCTGACACTGTCCTTCTGAAGCAGCATATCTGCCAAGTCATATGTATTCTAATATGATACAAATATGTAATATGTGTTATAATCATATTCAATGTATGCAATGTGTGTAATCAATGTGTGCAATCTTGCCAAGTGTCAGCAGAAACACAAGGGCAAGTTACTGGAATATATTGGAAGCGTTTCTTTGGAACAGTGTTTGTTTAGTTTCTGTGAAATATATTGATGAAAGTTTCATTGTAACTTGGCATCATTTTGATATCAATAATTTGGTATGCAAACCGAATTTAGGAATTGTATTTTACAGATATGCAGAGAGTATATGGTTTGTATATCTGAGTAACTTGCCTTTTTTACACTGAAACCATTTTTGGGGGAAATATACTGTACAATGGGTTGTAAAATGTCTCTGGAAAATGCTATTTAACTTAGAAGGTTTCTTTCTTTGAAGCCACCAAAATGAGATTCGACCATCTGCTGAACATCATACAACAGACTGTGGGTGCTGCTCCTGTCCTGGGCTGCCAAGTGTTCCTTAAAACCACCAATGTGTCCCCGTCCCAAATTACTTCTACAGCTTGAGCAAGAAAGCAGCTCGACTTCCAGACAGCAGGGGAAACGTCAAAGAGGTCAGACCCTGAGTGGGAGTATCCATGTCCTCCGCTCAACTAACGAGTAACGCTCTTAGGACCAGGGGCATGTTCCGAACTTTAGTTTTGACCCAATCCTAAGAAATAGGCATGCACGTATGTGGAACCTTGAGGTGAGCCAGCACCTCGTACCATTGGTCAGCTGTCATGAAGCTGAATGGCTGCAGCCAGAGCAAGTGGAAGAAGACCCAACGTCCAGTGCTTTTTGGCTCCACCTCACGGAAGCACAGCATTCCCCTGCTCTTGTGTTCCTGGCCCGGCTGCTCCATGCCCAGAGGCTCTTGACATACTAGGGTCATGTCTGCGACCCCCCAAAAAAAACCCCACTCTTCCCATTGTCGCTCGACCGTGCGACTACCTAGGCATGCGGACCTAGGCTGGTCTATAAAGGCCAGGGGGCCTGCATCGAGCTGCTCTCCTCAGATTCTTTTTTGTTACTGGGACATGCCGACACTGGGCCAAAAGGAACATCAGGCTTGAGGGGACCAGGGGGTGCTCATGTCACGGATGATAAAGTTTAGTGTCAGAAGTTCTGGCTGCATCCCACGCCACCTGCTAGGCCCGCTTCTACCGTACCATGGAGTCCATCAGAGCCGCACAGAGCATGCCGACCAGTCACTGAACGTCACGACCGGAGCGTGAGACAGGAGCCAAGGTACACGCAGCCCGGCTGAAGTATAAGCCTGGCTGAGGCCCGGCATAGTTTCTCAGACAGCTCCACCCCCCATTCTCCTCCCCTCCCCTCTGCCGATGTGGTCCAAGCTGATACGTTTTCCTGACTTTGGCCCATGGCCACAGATGTGTGTTGTGTGAAAAAAAACAAGAACTTTCAAGGTTTGTTCAAGGGGATAGTCAAACTACAGGTACATGTGCCTTTGACCCACAGCAGGAAAGATAGACAGTGAAAAGACTACCATTCTCTGCACTTGAGCAAAACAATGTCTAGAGGTGTCTTCTTCTTACACTCTTAATAATGTCATTTGGGCCTGAAATGTAGAATTTATCAAACTTTACATCTTGAATAGATTCAATTTTAATGGGAGGGAGCAAATCAAAACATTTCCATGACATATTCAAGCATAGGACACCTAAATGTAACTGGAAAACCAGTTATGAAACTAAAATATGAGGACAATCTGTCAAATGAATATATGTAAATGCAAACCAAATGAACACAAAGGGCTACGATGTAACCAATGTCTCAATCACATATTCACATTTTGATACCCAGTTTGTTTATGCACTTAATTTATAAGTGGTGAGCTTCCAAAACACAAGGCCACAGATGGGCCGTCCACATTGTGGTCAAGCTAAAATCGAAACCCCAGAACATATTATGGTCAGGGTTTATAATCAGCAGCCAACCAGAGCAACACCATCTTTACATTTTGAATAAGAAATGGGGTGTGCACGGACGTTGAGCATGGCAAAAACAAAAGCAGACCAACCGCTGGGATAGAATCTGGTGCTGAGGCTGCACTTTTTACTAAACCGAGGAGCTGAAAATAAATCACTTCTAGTGACCTTACTTGCCGTTGGTTTGCTGTAATGAAATCGTGTGGCTCAGATATCTAAAATAGGTTTGTTGTAATGCACATCTTCTCCAACTTGATATTAATATACGTAATAATTTATGGTAAAGACTACATTTTGTTTCTTCACTTTCACCCTTGGGGGGTATTTCTGAGACCCTGATTACCCATCTGTAGTGTGCTTTGCCCTTAGTAAGTTTGACCATTTTTCATATCTTGCACAACACTTTATTAATTCCAGTGACAGCCAGCCTCACGATCCTGAGTCGCATAGCAAAAAAAAGGATCTCTTGCTGAAATTTTTGTTCAAAATGAAAGACAAAATGCTTTGCAGGTAACTTGAATCTGCACACAAATTACTCATTGTGACAGGATGATTTAATAATTGTGACATTTAGTCTGGAACCCTGGAATGACCCTTTAGGAAAGAACATGGACATTTCAGATGAATCTTGGTTCGTTTCCATGAAGGTAATCCATGCAGATAAATCTTCAGAGTGTTCAGATATGCATATGCATATATAGAATATAACTTCCACGCTAGATCAGTGAATGTCAAGGGTTCTCATCTCTGGACACTGCTGCAGTCTTGGACATGGACAAGAAAAGACAGCAGAAGAACTTGATAATAAATCACATGTATGACATCTAAGCAAATAAAGCATGTAATCCAATAGACTAAAGACTGTGAGATTTGATGATTTAGATGATGTTCATTTTCAGTGCTCAGCAGGAATTGAACTCGTAGATCATACCAAATAATTTTTTGTCCCCCAAGACATAGTTTTTTCCCCCCTGTTCGTTAAAGCCGCCATCGTTCCACATCTGCATCCAGAGATGCTCTATTTTATGAGCACGTGTGTGTAAAACCACAGGGTACCTGTTTCTAATTTGTACTCCCGGACGGTAATGAGAAACAGGCGGGGAAGGCGCGGGCCTCAATGCGACCGAGAGGGGAAAGTGAGGGAAGCGAAGATGTGCTCTGCAAACTCTCTCAGGGGACTGTGAGAAAAGTGCCAGATGTGACCTGCTTCACTTTCCGAGTCAGAATTATGGCTGCTAATTGTCACCTTCCTTTTAGAACCCTTTTCCTTCAAATGGGCACGGATTGACCATTGGAAAACAGGACAGCATTGAATCAAAATCAGTTCAGGTGTTGTCCGATTCACTTTGCCGGGTTAGTGCTAGGGTTCCTGGTTTGAACCAGCTTTTTGAACCATTTCTACGCGAAAAAGGTATGATCAGAGCGTGTGAGTGCAGTGGAGCGAGTAGGCGAACCAGCGTATTGTTCATGGAGAACTATTTACAATATTTTACAGATTTCAGTGCCATTCTCTTAAAGTTGTTTCTCAAACAAAAGGCCAGAATGTGCTGCGGTTAGACTGAACCTGATCCTCGGCCTACCCTGTACATTGTGTGCAAAAAGCCAACCAGTTATAATTTCTGGTCTCGCAGGGTAGAAGCAGGAACTACGCAGAAGGCAGACAGGTGCCTACAGTTGGGGATGGAGAGCTGACAGGAGCACTTACCAAAGCCAAATGACCTGACCATAAGTGCGGCAGGCCTATAATTTATTTGACATGGATGTCAGCAATACTTTAATATCTAGAGGAAAATAACAGAGAGGGTGGAGCACGGGGCTAATTATAGAAGTGTGAGAAAACCGCACAAACCACGGGGCCTGAGGCAATGGCTAACCGCTGGGGCTGAGGCTCAGGAATCCACCATTCCTCATGATATTTAAAGAGGGCAGCCTTGTGTTTTGGCTAGCCTTTGCCAAAGGGAACGGGGAGGCTCTTGGAACGCTGAGACTGAGGCAAGCCCACTCTTGCCGAATCTCGCCGGCAAAGAGATCAGGCAGTCATTTAAATAAGCTCCCCGACCGCGCCATCGTGCAATAACCCAGCGCAGATCTTGGTAGCGCATAAGATTGAGGGGGGAAAAATGAAAATTAAACATTTTTTTAGATCAGCAAGGATGTGCTATATTCATACAGTATGAGCTTTAAATTTAAAGTGTAAAATGTTTTGTTTTCGTTTTTTAATATTTTTCTTTTAATTTAAAATCTTGGTATGTTGAGTAAATTGTTTGTCAAAGAATCCCCCTCATTATAAATGTCCCATGTTGTCACTGGTTATGTTTTTGCAATATTGATGTCTGTTGTGTTTTACTTTTCCTCCGTGATGACAACACATGTAATTTGCTCGTCCTATTGACATGAATATGGAATTCTAAGCTGTTGGGGAGACTAACTGGAGACTAACTTGTCATTTTCACCATGACAAGTTACAAACAGGCTACTGCCGTGCTTTTTCAGAAAAGCATAATAATAATTATTGTTGATCATTTTGACTTGAGACTCATGAACCTCTCTCACCACTTTATTGTTTCTTACATATGACCTTAAAAGCAACAGCTTTTGTGCTATTGGTCACATACTGCCGATACATAGTATCTGTTCTTTGGTTAAAAAAATGTCCCTCCTAGATATACAGATGGTTCAATTATTATCATGTATGTTAATGCAGGTGGGCTGAAGTCCATTTGAGGTACCGGACAATGAGTTCATATCTAGGTTGTATATAATGGCATGGGACTCATAAAAATCTCCACCCAAATCAAGCTGATTGGCCAAATTTGCCTCAAATGCACCTGCAAATAATTTGCACTGTTTAGCCGTAGGGATAGCACTGACAACCTTCATTTTTCAAGATGTTTCCCCACACCATCACATAATAGAGAGGTGGCGGTTTAGATGGTGTTGGGGGTGGGGGTGGGGGGTGGGGGTTTCTGATGAATCACTACAATTGCCTGATACAGGATGTGGCCCCATGATCTGTTTAAGTGACAGCTTAATTTTTTTGAATACCAAGTTCAACAAGCAAACGGTCAGAGAGTGTCACTCCCTCTTTCATCCTCGCAGAATTCTGTCCATCAGCAGTGACCTGCAGTTTCCCTCCGTAACTCCATAGCGAACGTGTCTTTGTTGTAAAGGTAATTGGCTCGACAGACTTGGGACCATGTGCAAGATTTTCCCTGCGGTGCAGTGCACATAGGTTGCAATTACGCCACAGCAATAATTAAGCGGCGCTTTAAAAAGGTCCAAACGTTGACCTCAACGTTTGATGAGTCACATGATTTATCTCAGGCAGACATGATACAAACAGTATAAACACAGAACTCCATTTGGAGCATGAAACTTTGAGTGAATTTTGATTTTTCTCATGCCGGTCATTAAGTACTGTAACTCCAAATAATTGGTAGAAGAATAATGAGTTTGATTACTAAAATGTTGACCAAATATAAGCTACCTTGACATTTTAAGGAAGATAAATGCATATTAATAACTGAAGACTTAAAATATTACATTTCTGTAAAATAACCTTGCAGAAACATTAGTTGCATAACAAAATTATTATTTTAATATTATTTTACACATAGGAACATTGGTTGTGAGCAGTGACTCTAAGCAACTACAAGCTTTTTATGTCTTCAAATGTCTCCTGTTATTTCCTGTTATATCAAGTCCATGACATTTCATAAATGTGGTATGGTAGCTGGTGTGGGACAGATCCAGCTCTGTTTTACAATGAAAATCGGTACCATTAAAGACATTTACATGAAACCATCTCCTCCTTGACCCAACCAGGACAATATGAATTAACCATTCATTTATGAAGTCCTAACAGAGCTGTATCATGCCTGTGTGTGGGACATGAGACTGAAGGCACTCATAAGTAGTGTGTTGGGGACTTCATCAGAAAAATCCCAACAGTCTCCACCAGCCTATCTCATCCCACGTTTTAACTCCACTTCACAATAAACCACAACAATGGGGCAGAAAACTTATAAGTTGGTTCAATGAAGATTAAAATCATTTTACAATGTTCTTTATTTGCTTAGCAAATGAACAAATAAAGGTTGACTCACGTATGGCTTACATATCTGTTTATTCAGCTGAAGCTTCACCTTGCTCAAGGGTATGAAAGCAGTTTCGTTATATGCCCCTAAAATCCGAATATCCTAACCACTACAACACACTAACTGTGCTCTGGTTTGGATCCTAGTGTGAATCAAATGATACAAAACAGCACAGCATCACTGGGTGGGTCTATATGGTGTGTCAGTTGGCATATAGTTCATTGGGCTCTGGTAGTTTTAGACATATGTAGTTAGGAAGCAGAATTCCACTTGCTTTATGATACAGTAAACCTTTCTTGCACTATGTAACTGTAGAGGTGCAAGACTCACTTAGTGCTGAAGAGCAAGAGGCGTCTGGGTCTCATATTACCCAAGCATGTAATGACCCAATTCAATGCTTTCTGATCGAGTGCCCTGCTCTCTGCCCTTGGTATGATTGAAACATAAGATGTGCAAAACCTGTTGAATTGCAGCCCTCCGTGACTGGATTCGCGCTCGCCTGTCATTTGCAGCGAGCCGTTTCTAAAAGGGGAACTGGAATTTTACCGGGAGAAATCTCAGATGCCAAAGGACTCTTGCCTTTTGGGAGGTAGGTTCGCACAGCCCATTACGGTTGGCTAACAAGTGTTGAACCACAGATGCACCTTTTGAAACAAGAGTACCACGCGGGCGGGGAAGAACGTTTCCAGAAACGTGGGTAAGAAACCGGGCTTGAAACTGGGTGGTTGCGGGTTCACATCCCAGGTGGAGTACTCTGTAATCCTATCCTTAAATGGGCTCTCGGTGTAATCTCCACCTGTATTCATGTATAGTATGTGAATAAAATGTACATTTCCCCCTGCTACATAAATAAGGAAAAATACAACAGCATTAGCTGTTTATTGTTTATGGCCTGCACTGTACCAACGCTCATATTTGTTTACAGCTCATCGCGTGCCAGCAATGCTGAGTAGCGCCACATCCCCATGTCATCTGTATGAGTTATCGTAGTGGGTTGACCAATATAGGGAGGTGCTGAAAGATAAATTTTTCTCCTGCTGTCCTCAGCAAGATACCTCATTGGCCATACCGATACAGGCTGGGGAATTTGTCATATAGTCTGAATAGCAAAGACACCAACGGCTGGCAGTCACAGGCCCAAGAGGGAAGAGCCATGTCTCGTGAAAAGGACAACTTATTAAGGCATGGTAAATGGCTCCTTTCCTCCGCGGTTGAAAGACTACTCAGCAACCACCCGCTGCACACTTACCGTTAACGGTTCACTGTTAAACATTTCAATATGTGACATCGAAGAGCAGCCATTCGGATAGGAGGGTCAGAACGTCTGCAGTTGCGCTAATGTAAAATCCATGCCTTGCTTTTTTTTTTGTGTGTGTGGCCAGCACCAAAGTGGGGTCCAGTTTTTAAAGGGAGTTTAAAAAAAGAAAGAACGAACGAAAGAATGTTGTTATGCTTGGAGGGTTAATGTTTCTTGGTGTCTGGTACGATTCCATTTCGATGTGTAAGGTAGATTACGGGAAGTATAAAAAGCAATGTTGTTCCAAGTCATATTTCTTCAATTTGAACAAAAACTTTTCTTGTTTCACAATCTATACAGCCCATCAGACCCACACCATGTTTTATAACCACAACTCCCCATCTCCCTGTTTTCTTTCACTCCCGGTCTCACTCCTCTTTACCCATCTACGCCATCTGTCACGCGTCCAGTGACCAATGAATCACTCTGTTTGGCAACCCACTGGTGAAGTGAACTGCTTCTCTGTGACTGTATAGGACTCAATGCCAGTTGCCTTGGCAACATCACCTATGCTCTCTCAGCCATATACTTGACTATGGAATGTTTGCCTGGGCCAGTGGTGCCAAATTCTCTCCATTAAGGTTGCTGGCGTAAAGGGCACCAAGGGTTGTACTCTACACAATATAACCAGTTTACATTACAATTATCAAATAACCTATATCAAATCATGTATACTTAAGTGAAGCTTTCACTAGATTTTAACAAGTATTGTTTTTAATTCAAGTATTTCAGAGTAACCCCATTACTTGCCAAAAATGTACACCAGATCTTTTGCTTTACAAGGATGATTTGTAAATGCTTGAAAAGTTGTCCGTGGGTTTTATTTTTCTCATGGTAGCCCCCCTCCTGCCCCCCTGATGTAAGGCTTGGGAAAGACCACAGTGGTTTTACAAAACTGGCTTATGCTAAGAGAAAGACAATAAATTGTATTTTGAGTCAAAACATTGACATGCCTTAATGGTAAATTCTATGTATACTTAGCATAAAGCTGAAACTTTAGATGGATATAAGTCTTTACAGTCCTGGCTATTAGGCTTATGGTGCACTCAGAAACAAAAGCCCAACTTGAGTCAGCCTCTGTAAAATTGCCACACAAAAGTCTACTGTGCCCATTTGAGCTTTTCACAAAAAGAAAAGCTTGCGCTTGCGCTTAAACAGGGACTACTGGCCAACTCTGTCCTTCAACCCTTTCCAGCAATTAATTCCTTAAGTGAAGCTCACTCTAATTTTAGTGAGGGTATGCTTAAACCCAAGACGATTTTTCACTGTCATTGCACATGCTAGGGCATTGAGCTCACGGCATAATTACTGAGCAGTTGACCAGAAAATTGTCAGGTTGAAATTGTATCCATATGCCCTGGGTTCTGATGCACTGGCTAAAATGATTTTCTCTGTCCTTTCTAAAGAGGTAGGTTTCTGTTGTATCAGTGTGGGTAGGCTCTGTAGGAGATAGGTGAGGTGGGAGCAGTGGAAAGGTGGCCTCAATCAATAAAGTGTCTGATTAATTGTGCAGATCAATCACGTATTATCACCAGACCCACACTAAGTTTTTGTTTTTCTGCCCGTGGTTTGTCCAGATGCGAGGCAATGTCTGGGATTTCCCAGCCGACAAAGTTCCCACAATGTTAGAAGAGACCTTCTAACATGGCTTAAAAATTAGGTTTGAACATTGCCATTCCCAACATTCTAGGATTCCTCCCCAGATATTTTACATTTCATGATGAGCACTGATCTCAGGCATCATATGGAAAAAACAACAACACAGACGGCACAATTTGAATTTGAATTTGAATTCCATTCAAATGTTCACAGGTATTTTTCAACCGTTCTCATCTGATGAGGTTTTACCATGCGATGCGTCCTCTCTAAAGACATTTTAATTCTTGGAAACGTGTCATGATCAGAATGTTCTCTGAACAGTTATATTTATTCACAGGAAATGTTGTAATCCACAAGGACAATGGGACCCGATTGTTTTATCTTTGTTCTAGAACATTTACTTCTGCAAAATAAGGTAATACTGTCTAACCCTGAGGAAATATGCCTTCTTTGGAAGACTTTTTAAATTATATTGCCATGGGTTCATACTAAGGGCATAACCACATATTAAATATTGGGCGGGACATAATGAAAGGGATTGTTTTATGTCTACAAATTATTGGGGGGGACTAGTTCAAGACTATGACTATGTTATGACTATGGTTCATACTCAATAATAGCCATACTTACATACATACATAAAAGATTTGAAGATTTGTTATCGGGTTATCAATAATTGTCAATGCAACATTTGATTAATGGAAGCAAATCTTTTGTCAATTTTTATGAGTCAGGCAACACGTACATGCAACAAATATAATATATTAAATACATTTTGCAATAAAAATCAAACGAGCATACTGCATCTTTATTTGATAGGTACCACTGCATGTATACAGATATAGGTCTGAGTGCTTTTGAATCAAATGTTTATGAATATGCTTATCATTATGATTCAATTGCTAATTTAACAAGAAAATTATATGACAGATCTAGCTGCAAAGAAATTCAGTGTTCAATATCTTTGACATTAGTCACATGTTAGTGAATATTTTATTGCATTACCCGTGCAAAGACAGGTTTGATTCAGCTGTGTTACTAATTTAACATTTAATTCATTCACAATTACGTTACATCAATGCACATTTATAGCAGGAGTTCATATCTTTCTTAGTCATGAGACGAAGAAGCAATTTTATAATTACAAGGGGTTATTGCGTAGTCCCATTAAATGTCCCAAACAGACTCCCTGCCTTAGTAACAAACCTGTATAATTTGCCACGTCAGGACCACTAGCTTTTAAGATGTGGTCGACGGAGAGAGGACGTCCCCCACTGATCACAGACTACAATCACAGACAACGTTGCAAACCAGGAAATTCTCCATTAGCTTTTTAAAGCTTTCTGTGGCCCCTGTGGAAATGCGACCGTAATCCAAGCCACCCGCGCGGTTTTGCAGCGCAATTAGACAGTCACCACTTAAAAGCACGGCCATCCCAGTCTGGTGGCTGACGACTCATCTGCCAGGAGCCCGCAGCTGGAGTTACCACAGACAGCGCAACAGCAAACAAATGTCAGAATTATTAAGACTGACAAGAGACCTGCAATTTTAGAGATTAATGAAAATGCTCAACAAAAAAAGTGATATTCTTAGAAAACGTGCAGGAAATTGGTGGTCTTCCTTGAGAAGAAACAAAAGGGTCTGGCTGACAATATCTTATTTGAATGCTGTTAGATAGCACTTTTTTTTTTTTTTTGATATATTGTTTTCTATATTTTTTCCCAATTTTTAGTAGCCAATTACACCCTCTCTTTCATGTCAATCCCCCACCCCTCCTCAAATTGTGAGGTCGCTGCCGTAGCCTCGAGACCGGCCGTGGCCAAGCAATGTACCGCCTCCTCCAAGCCGGAATTTCGTCTGTTATTCTGGTACATCGGAGCCACTCCTATATGCAGCAAACTCATAGCGGCTTCCCTCCCCCCTCTCTGGGGCGGACAGCCAATTACCGCTCCACAGTGGCACCCCTGGCCAGAGCCGAAACTGACGTGGCCGGTGGAATCGAACCCCGGTCGCAGTGACCAGCGTCGAACGTTGTAACCGCTAGACCACCCTGGAGGCCTTAGATAGCACTTTTTAAATCAGCCTTCAGTTTTGAGGAACCACATAAATGATATGAACACTGTACACAATCTAAATATTGATTCACTTAAAGTGGACATGTATTAGAATGAATAAACAAGTTACATACAGTATTATTCAACCTGAAAAAATTACTTTTTAAAGCCCTTCAAGTAGTGGAAAATGACCTTTGGGGAAAGCACACACTTTACTAGGCTAAACAGAGTATATAGCATTTAACCAAACACTTTCCCTGTAAACCTTTTTTCCAATGAACAGCTGTAGGTTGTATAAAATAAAAAAATAAACATAACACATAAAAAAAACAAAAAAAACACCACCTCCCTCCCCTCATCCCCACACAAATACACATGTGCAAACACCCACCCCCACACACACACACACACACACACACACACACACACACCCACTGCACACACACAAGCTCTGCAGGCTTTCTGATCACATGGAGAACACAAGCGTCACGGGCCCCTACCCGTGCCGGTAGGGGCCCGCCCCGCGCAGACAGAGCACCCATGCCCCCTGCCCTTAATTTCGGGGGCAGTACTGGATGCCATTCTGTCTGTTCAATCAACCCTCCACTGCAGTGAGACTGTGCCAGCTGCCTGCCACTGTGCCAGCTACGAATGCAGTTTACATTCAGAGGACAAGTGTCCTTTTGTCCTCCGGTGAGTGAGTGGGCATAGTTTTGTTTGGCCCCTGTCAGATATACTACAAATAGGGGTCCCAAATTTAATAGGACTTGGTGACATCGCCCAGTGTGTCTCAAAGGACTGCAGCACAGAGTTTTATCCAAAGTTCCCTTGCTAATGTTGATGTTCTCTATTGATTCAGTGCAGACAGTTCTTTTTGTATTTGCTGTATTTGTAAGGCCATTTTGTATGGCTAAAATAGAAAAACAAAATATTGTGTGACATTCAATTATACAATTAGCAATTTAGCCATTTAGCAGACGCTTTTAACCAAAGCAACTTAATGACTTACTTATCATTTATTCAAACCGCTAACCCTTACATTTTATATCTCCAGTAATCTTTTCTTTTCTATTAGTTTATCACATTTTGACTATCCTTTATGTGGATTTACCTGGATTTACCAGCCTTTTACCATAGCAACCAGGGATATTTATAGGGAGCAATGGAAAACACACACACACACACACACACACACACACAAATAAATACACACAAAAATGTCAGATGCCATTAGAAGGCCTGGCAAACACGCTGGTACAAACAAAAACATAGACAACAGCTGTAGTCCCTCTGGCTAGCTATTTATTTTAATGGTTTGGAGACTTGCACTTCAAAGAGGGCCTGTGACCAAGGCAGTGTACTTTGGCTGTGGGCGAACACAGAGTGTAAACTGATCCAGTGGTAATGTTTGCCTCTTCCTCCTGACCATGCCATGCCCTTCCCCCAGCAGAGCAACAGGAACTGAGAGGAATTCTGGTCACCTGCAAACGTAACGGGAAATGGAGAATACACTGGACTGAGTGCTTCTGACCTGTGTACCATTTGGTGGGATCGATTCCACTGAGGTCAGAGATGGGTAAAATCATAGAATAGCCTTCAGCTTATAAGTCTCCAGACTTACTGTTATATTCTTTATGTGATTATTTAACTTCTATTAATATCTGTTTTTTGTTGTTGTTTCATTTTTAATGATGAGAGTTTGTAACTCAGGACTGCTGTGGAAAAAGGAATGTGAAACTGAACAATATATGATGACAAGCTACTAGTGAGGCTATCTATTTACCTGTCCCTTCCATACTTCCATCATCCATGTGTCTATCTTTCCATCTTTTAAATCTCTTTGCTGTCATATCGTGCACATACATGCACACACGCACACACACATTTTCACAGACTTGTGTTTTCCACTCTCACATGAGATGACTAGATTTTAGTTAGTGAGATAGTTCGCTGGGGAATTGGCCTTTATTTATTTTCTGCTACACCCATTTTTTTGGTGATGCATACCAGTACTCAATATCATGGCATGTGCTTTCAATGTGAACTGTACTTACTGGCACTCCCACCATACTTGTAAATCTTTAAATTAAAAAAGATGTTTCTGGGAAAAAAATTCTGAACACAATTTTTTATTTTTTGCAAGAAACTTGTTTTTGTAAGGATCAAGTTTCCCGCCATCTATTTTACTTGGAACACCCCCTACACCAGATGTGTGATTGCTCTGGGTGTTTTTTTTGTTGTCTCATAGCTTCTCGGTTCTAAATGCTTTAGCTTGCATGACACTTTAGTGTGGGCCATTAAACCGTTTGCTTCATGATTAGTGATCCTTTTATTGAAGAAATATAAAAATGTCTTAAGTCCTGGTGAGGCATTACTGCTGGCCTGTCATGGCCTCCACGTTTCTGCTGTCCATGTAATCATCAACTAGAGAACCAGTTTCTCTCTCTTTCTCTCCCTCCCTCTCTTCTCTCTCATTATTTCCCATTTTTCTGTTCCTCCTTCTCCCTTTCATTCATGTGCTTTCTCAGTCTCCCTTCTTTCTTCTCTCTCTAGGTTGAATTAATATATTCATACCGTTCTGCTCCCTACTCACTCACTACAGAATAAGACCTAGGTTAAGTCAGTCCTACTCAATAAAAGTACTCGACTCTTTTTAGCCTGTGTTAACTGTGAGTTTGTGCAAAGTAGATTAGTAAACCTTTGCACATTGCACCTGATGCACCTGAAGATTGACATTACTGAATTAAGCAAGGATATGATATCAATAAAATAACTCCCAACCTGCTTTTCAACTTTAAAGTAAATACACAAAATAAGAACAATAATTAATTGAAGATTATTGTTCGCACTGGCATCCAATGGCCGTTTGACCTGTGCTAATGAGAGTTTGCTAGATTGTGGTCTGAAGATGGATAAGACTCTCGCAAATCATTGCTTTCTGGTGAGATAATAACACTGTATTAAAATAGGTACCATCTACAATATGTGTGTGTGTGTGTGTGTGTACCAAGTGTGCATGTGGTTAGTTATAATGGCATTTGACCCATTGTAAGTGTATGAGGAGCCTGATGGAAGAAGATTTGCTACTGGAATAAAGGACAAAATGATGCATTTGGCTGCAGAATTTTGCAAGACAAGAGGCTGCTCAGAGATTGAAATAGAGACACACCTGAAGGGATGAGGATCAGGTATTGTAGCATAACTGTACAGTGCCCTCTAGAATTATTGGCACCCTTGGTAAAGATGAACAAAAAATAAGTTAGGTTTCTCTCATATTTTGAGGGTAAGATCAAGCTGATGACAAGACATTTTTTCATGGCCTTTTTTGGTCATCTTCACCAAGGGTGCCAATAATTCTGTAGGGCACTGTATGTACATACCTTTAGTTAAGATAGTTAACCTGTGAATTCATCATACCACTGTTAATTAGCTATTAGCTATAGCTGTTGAGCTTCTGCTTGCTATAGCTGGGTAGTTTACAAGCTTGGTAATGATGACTCGCTGATGATTACTCATTACATTATTCATTACAGGCATTTAGTTGACACTTTTATCCAGAGTGACTTACACAGTTTACATTTCTTTACATACAATCCATTTATACATCCGAATATTAACTGAAGCATTTCAGGTTAAGTACCTTGCTCAAGGGTGCAATGGCAGTGCCACATCTGGGAATCAAACCTGAACCTTTGCGTTTCAAGCGCAGTTCCCTAACCATTATACTGCACTGCCAATTATGATGATGACTATGATGATTATTGTTAGCTATTAATGTCTAAACTGCTTGTTATATTGGTAGGATATTGATAAGTATACTATAGGTAGCTAGAGAACATAGCTACTGATAAATAAGATCCTTTTTTGTATGAAAGTATTCTGTTTAATTTAAGATTTTATGTAAAATGTAATGTACCAACTACTAAATGTTGGAACCATGGCCTCCAATGTCATGTACACAACCAAAATGCTGCACCCCACCTGCTTTTTTAAACCACTGGTCAGGTATTGGGGCATCCAGTCAAACCATCTTTTGTTGACACTTCCACACCTAATATTTGATCCAATATGGCTGCCGGAATGAATAAAGCCTTTTGATCTCACCTTGATCTGACCCCTTGCTCCTGGTTGCTGGGCACCCCACAACCGGTGTCCATCTTCTCATTAACATTGATGTGTCCATCTTCTTACATTAACATTGATGTGGGAGTGACCCCAAAGTGTTAACCGTTCAAGAACAGTTTAGCTGAAAGCCACCCTAGTGATCATAGGAAAGTTAAACTAGGAGTCCATTTGAGGTAGCAGTAAAGCACTCAATGCAGGAAATAATGCCTAAGGGACGTGGGGTGACAAAATGGACAGCTGCAGTAAAAAGGAGTCCATTTGGAAGGGAGGTGCAGGGGTGGGGGCAAAATGGAAAGCTGCAGTAAACCTGGTGGGGTTGTGTATTAAATTTTGGAGGTGAGATGTAGAACCAACAGGTTAAATCAGAGGTATGCACTATTTCCCTTGGAGAGCCGCGGGGTGTGCTGGTTTGTTTTCACCTTAAAAATCAGCCACTGATTCAGACCCAAGAAACCCGGGGAGGTGAGTTAACTGTGTAATAAAGTACTTTAAATGATCTGTGGAGTGCTGAGTAACAACAAAAACATGCAAACCCTGCAGCTCTCCAAGGGCAAGAGTGAATGCCACTGGAACAACGTTTGATAGTTTACAGTTCAAACGTGCTCTGCCTTATGTAGTACCGCCATGTCTACCTGTATAGTGCATGGTCTATAAGTGTTATATTGGTGATTTTTGTACGCTATCTGATCATTAAGGAGACTTGCAATATTGTACAGGTGCAAATACATTAACTTCACTAAAAAGTGCACCGGCACGCAAAAGGTTACGACTGTGTCTGTCCAGTGTAGGTTAAGTCTTGGCTCCGGTACCTAAAAATACCCCCCCACCCCAACAGTGTCGGATCAAAGAGGGGGAGCAGCTTCAGCGCCAATCCCGCCCAGACATTTAGCCTAAATAAACGAAAAGGAGGAGCTTCTGCCTTCAGTTGAAGCAAAAGGCCCATGGTAACCACTTCAGTGCGGAAGGTAATGTGTCGGGTTTCAGCAAGTGCAGGAGTGATCTCGCAGAGATAGTACAGCCTGTACAGGACGCTTACCGCTGCAGAATTACTTTGAAGTTATCTTCAAATGGCAAATGAGAACTGCGCCGCAATTGAATAAAGCTATCCAGCGAAGCGGACAAATCGATTAAACTAAGTTAACAGAATGCATAGTATAGCTTTTATATAGACAATCGGTCGAAGATAGTAGGGAGGAATCGACAGCTGAGTCTTGTTTAAGCGACCCCTTGATGTCCTCTCCGAATTGATATTCCTTGCTTTTTTCCATATTACGCCTCATGAGTATTGGGATTTCGTGGTGGATAAACACTGAATAGTTGCACCAAATAAAAACAAACACAAAAAAACATGGAAGAGGACCAGAAGTGGAGCGTTGCACCTCAATCGAGCTTGGGGAGGACTTGCACCGAGCATCCTTGCAAAAAGAGGTTTTTGAAGAATTGGAAAGACCTGTCTGGGATAGCTGTCTGTAGTGCGTTATCCTTGTTGTCCTTTGGAGTTTGCATTTTGGTTTATCTGAAGACTTCGGACCTGCAGTCCAGGGTTTTAAATCTGGAAAAGGAACGACACACGCAACTTTCCGCGTGGCTGTCACTGGACCAGGTGGAACCTATCATCATAGGTAGACTCGATCAGATTTTGGAAGAGGTAATTCGATTTTTTTAAATTATAGTTATAAAGGTTAAATGTCTCTACTTTACTTGTTCGCATTGCTGCAAATGTGTGTTTGTGTGTGTTAAATATATGAAAAGGTAGTCGTAATGATTTACAATTAAATTACAAAGTGAAGTTGCAGCTTCCCATATAAGATCAGTTGCACGTGCGCTCCTCATACGAAGCCTGCACTCAGTTGACACACTGACAGGGGAATCGTATTCCTTCGCGCCTATATCGTTGTGATAAATTGGTGTATTCATCCGAATTAATATTTATTTAGCTGTGTTTGGCTAGTTGAAAGCATAAACAGTGATTTTAGCATAACAAATCTCGTTTGCTTTAGCCTACTCCGTTGTCATGTGCCGCTTATTTAAATAGCCTTCATCGAGTAGACACAGGTAGGCTGCACTAGCGGCTGGATTCAAGCAGGCTATAGCTATAGATCAATTGTAAACTTGTAATCAGCTCGGACTAGTTAATGTTAAATACTTATTTCCTGAGAACATAGTTATATGTTTTGAATACCTCATCTCCTAACACAAACTGCATTTCTCATACTCATAAACATTACATTTCAAATGTATTCTTGCCAGAGCTATTCATGTATGTTGCTATTAATTAACTATGCATTTAGATTCTAATCAATTGCAAGTGAGAATGTTAATCAATTATTTAAGTTGTTTACTCTTAATTTATGATGCAATAAAACGTGTCAGATCGTTCGCAGGGTAGGCTATATAGCGTCTACAATCTAGTTTGTGGGTTAGGCTACATGTAAACGAATCTCAGTGTAAGTAACTTAGCGTTTATGATAAACTGACAAATAACTAAAGGCAAAATAAATAAATACATAGAAATTTTACATCCAAGCCTGTCAAGTGATAAACCGTCGTAAACTGACTGATTCGATGCCCCTTAACTACACTCTGTTTTTGACGTTTATTTCGACAATAGTGTTTCACAAACATACACACCCACTTATAATTGACTGTTTTGTCGTGTTGTGTCATTCTGTTGTGATTAATCAGTATGTTTACAATGTTGTCTTATCGCAAGAAAGACGAAGGAGTATGCTTGTGGGGGAAAAAAGATTCCTTCCTGACTTTGGAATAACATGCCCACGAATGCAGCTGTGTTTAAGATTTGCCACTTTATGACAGCCTTTGAAGCGGCGAGCTTAAAGATAAGAAAACAGCACGCGACGGTAGCTGCGACCCGCAGATCACATCTGTTGTTTTAAAATCCGTTTCAACGTGCCCCGCGCTGGTTCATAATTGACCACTTCCCCAGCTATACCAACATTCTCTTCTGCATCGATGGTAGTCCCGCAGGGCTACCGTTTTCACTTTCCTGTATTGGTTCATCTTTGTTCTGGCTGTGGCCACTTTCACCTCAGATTCGAGGGTGCTCTTTTTCGTAGTAGGCACGCTCGTTTTGAGCTTTGGGCAGGATGTAGTGTCTCCCAAGTAAGTCGTACAATTAGAATAGATGTAAAGCGTAATTACAGCACTGGTACAAGGAGGGTCATTCGTAGTGGTGAAACGCAGGTTATTACTATGGAAATTTAACGATTTTTAAAATGTCCATGTCTTTCATTAAAAAAATAAACCCAATGACCCGAAATATGGACATTTAAACCTAAAAAACGTATTTAGGAGTTCGTGACTCATTGTTAAACTTGTTTTATTGTGTAGTCTTGGTAATGAAGCACACGCGTAAAGAGTGGAGGGACGGGGGGGACGGGGCATGCCCCCCCCCCAATATTCAAAACAGTCATATCTGTCCTCGCCAATAATTTGTAGATATAAAACATTCCCTTTCATTATGTCCCCCCCCCCAATATTTAATATGTGGTCACGCCCTTGTAATGAAGAGTTTTTCTTTTTTGTGGGTGGACGGGGGTAGAGAACGTGCAGCGGTTAAGTGAACCACAAACGTTTCAAGGATAAGAAAAGCAGGTCAGGTTTTTCACTCATTGGTTTGCTTACTTCAGCTGTCATTACTCATGAGCGTCTGCCTTTGCTATTGAGTATGACCGGAGCCCAATAAATATCAACTTTGTTTTACTCAAATGTAGCTTCAGGGCATTGTGATTCATCCATTTGTTTTAGTCTGTTTATATAAATACCCATTATTAATGTGACGCAATAGCAGATGTTCCCCCTTATTACAGATGGCCTTATAGGTTTCACACAATAGTGTCTGGAACCTCTGATTTCAACTGCTTTTGCTATAAATACGCTGCATATCAAAGTGCTCTCTAGGAAAATGTAGCATCAGATTCCTTATAGTTTTCATTTACACGTACACAAGCTTAGTTGTGTGTGGGATTTTTTCACCCTCTGGTCTGGTTTCAGCATATGACTTTCTAAAGGGAAAAACTACTGCTTTATAAAGTCTATTTGAAGTCACGAGGCCCACACAATGACTATACCCAGCTACCTCGTAGACTTGGAAAAGACAGGACAGGTGAGATTTCTGTGCAGGAGATTGTGACGTTTAATGAACATTTCCTCTCTTGCTCGTCTGTAGCATGAGGACATTTCTGTGAAATTTCACAAACGTAATGCATTTCTTGCTGTTTGAAATTAGAACCCCCTTAGAAAATGATTAACATGCCTTTTTTTGTCTTTATACCAGAAGTTGAAATGTGCATTTTAACCCACTTGACTTCACCTCCCCTCAATGGTAAAATGTCCATACAGGAGTGGTGTATAACTTTATTCATGGTTTATTTATGATCTATGAAATCTGCTGTGGAAGTCATCATTCAAATAGAATTTATGCATTGCGAGGGACAAATATTATTCCAATTAAAAAGGCCAAACCTTTGCACTCAGTGTAGGGTAACAAATCTGAAGGAAGGAAAACAAATGCCTGGCTATCAGTAATTTTACTCCTAAAATATACAGGCTTCCCTGAACACATCATTTTCTCACCCTAAAAGAGACCTGTTCAACATTAACAACTAACCACAAAGTAGTCTCACCGGGCTAACAGGGGTCTAGCACATTCTTAGCTTTTTTGGTTTGTGTCTCGGTTTCAGCTCAAGTTCTGAGTGAAGAAAAGCAAGAAATACGGCCCGGAGTTCCGTCAGCGCGTCCCTGTCGATCTCTCACCGTTCGAGTGTAAAGTATTTACGGTGTGCGACAGCTTTCGGGCCGTGAGTCCATCGTTAAGTGCAATCACCCCCCCTCCATTCCGTAACCTGCCACCATAAGCGCTGTCAAATAATGGAGTTTCGGGGATAAATGCTTTCTGCGTTGATAAGGGAATAGTATTAAAATGTGGTCCTGCGCCCTGGAGTTTTGAACCTGCCATTGCAGTTTCAGTGAGCACAGCTCCTTTTTTTAAGATGCTCTGAACCTGTAATTGGGAATTGGAACCCTCATAAATAATTTTGCTCGCAAACCACCGTGGTGATTTTTGAGGCGTTTCCTCATGGCTAGTGGGATTGCGTTTTTACTGTATCGCAGGGCCAATGTTTTCTTTAATTGTTTTTGTTTTATTTGCCTTCTCTCTTGTCCATCAAACACTTTTAAGACTGATGGAATATCTCCTGCTCGACAAAAAGTGAATGACTCCTGTAAAAATCCATGAAAATTGGATCACCGAGACCACGGAGGATAATTATGGCGTAGCCTACTCACTCATTTAGACCATAACAGCCCCTGTATCAAATTTTAAGTTCGGATGGTGTTTCCATCAGGGATATTGACAGCTGCTATGGGTGCACCACACTGTAAATTTCTACGCTTGACAAAAAACCTGCTATTGCAGTAAATTTGTACTGCCATGGTCTCCCTTACTGGAGGTGCCTTGATGCTGTGCTAATTGCCTGGGATGCAAGGGACCGCGCAAAAAAAGTGCTGGACAGGGAAATTGGGTGGATAGTTGGAACTTGTTCAAATGAAGAAGTTGTTACTCTGCTTTTACAGTCTGAGTAGGTGCAAGGGACGGCTGACTTTAGTATATGATTCAAAGTAAACATGAAGTAATAGGTGTGAAATGGCCACGCGACGGGGACTCTACGTGCCTGGCACGGGGGACCAAATGAAGCAACGCACTCTTACTTAAATCCATGTGACGCCCCTCAGGTTTCAACGGTTTGTATTCCCCCTCAAGATCGGTCTGCTCCTCTCACGGCCCTCTGCATCCATTATTTGTGCATAGGCAGGCCAGTAATACTCCAGCTGTCAGAATTAATTTGACTTCACGAGTAGAGGTTGGTCATAATACATAGGAAATGGACTTCAGAGGTAACAGGGGAACTCTCAATTCTTGCATTTTTTGAAACACTCAATTTTTCCTTCATTACTGCTGGGCTAGGGACAGTATCAGGTTATTTTATACATTTGATAAATAAACCACATTTTCGAGATTGCTTCCAAACCTGTGCATGTGTGGTTTGGATGGCAAAAGGTGGTTGCTGCAGTAAGAAGTACATGCTTTAGGAGAAGAACATTAAGACCGATTTAAAAAAATGGATACCTTGACATTTCTTTGAATACCATCAGTCTCTGACCTCATCTATCATAATTCTAATGGTTTTTTCTTTATATCTTTTTTTTAAAGTATGCTTCACCTCTGGCACACAGACAATTTGTTACTGATTGAACTGGGTCCTCAAAATCTAAATTGGTGTCTTATGTCGTACAGATATTCTTCATCTATATAGAAAGCTTATTGTGTGCCATATTTCTCACTAATGAATACCTTTTGAAAAGAAAATGATTAATGGTTTGAGTTATTTATACCTTTTCACCTTGTTTTAATCATCTGTATATGCTTTACCACACAAAACCGGCATTTACCCCTGCCACAGCCTAAACAATACAAAATGGGGAGAACAGCCTGCTTGTCCTCCATTATTTGAAATAATCCTCTGTAATTTTCCAAAGTATTTAAATGTACCCAGCACTTAAGTAGATTACGCAAGGTGTATTTTCTCAATTTGTAAGTGTGGTGATTGTCTTGCCTTTTGGAACACAAAGTAATAACGCCTTGAGCTTGCCTTTTAAACATCTTGCACAAAGTAGTATATCTGGTGCAGCTGTAGTGTATTCTTGTGAAGGTCCTCGGTCACTTGTTAAAATGTGGTGAGCGTGTTCTTAGAGTGGCACAAAATGAAAACATTTACAAGGAAACCAATAAGTTGGATAGCGGTTGAATTGATTGAATGGTTTATGAGTTGTTCACATAGAAGAGAGTAGTGGTTAATGTTAGCTTGCATTCACATATTGTAAAGTGTATATATTGGTGACCGGATATTATAAAGTAGGTAATGTATGGAATTCAAGGATTCTATACAATGGTAAGCCTACGGCATTGCTGTTTAAGTACTAACATTTTTAAATCAAGTCTTTTTTTGTTGCTTGCTTTCTAAGTTCATTTAAGTTACCAAAGATGAAGTTAGAAAAATGAATTTGTATGATGTTGTGAGGTTTGGTTGTAAAAAAGAAAAGAAAATGTAAATCAGGTCTGTGTCCTTCAGAAATATTGATGTAAATAATGTAACTGTCAATAAGTAAAGCCGCTTCAACTTTTAAGCATTGAGTGACCCTGCTCTTTTGGTAAGTGGTGGCACAGGTTACAGTTAACGGCCGACAAAGTAAAGGTAGATGTCCTTCAATGACGTGGATTTTCACAATGACTGGTGGAATATTCCAGCAAGCATTTACCCCATGATAAAGAGAGATGGGCGAGCGCAGTGAGAGTGGTGCAGTGGGCTCTGAGCTCGACCATAGCGGGGGGCCTCCGGCGGCGAAGGCTGGGGTCTTAGTTTTAATCTGACTTTGGGATTGTAAAACGTTTTGTCATCCTTTTAAAATAGAATGTTAAAACCAGATCAAAACTGTGGGCATCGGGTTACCATTAAAGAGGGGAGGCAGAGAGGCGGGGAATGTTCCCCACCACCAACCCCACCACCCCTCCTTCCCTAAAAAGAGAGTCTGCTTCAGCTGCTACCCTAGTGCCTGTACCGTTTACATCACCCGAGAGCTCTGTCAATGCCTGTCATCAATTCCTCCAACAGTGGCTACCTTTTAATTAAAACTGCAGCTAGTAGCCTGCTCTCTCAAAATGGTTGCTTTGTTGGGGGAAGACAAAAAAACAACAACAAAAAACTTCCATGGAAATACTACGCACAGGTGTATAGGAATATGCAAGACTGATGGGTATTCAAGCCCTGTCATTACTTATTGTTTATTTTTTCCACCGGCAGACTGCTTTATCCCAGGTGACTTAAAAGGTGCTTTCTGTGTTCACACATGAGCCTTAATGTGGTTGTGTCAGCTTTTTGTCTCCCGCTTGGCCCTGGTGATTGAAGTAGAGCAGCACCCTGCATTCGTGTCTGTATTATTTTCTCGTCTCCTTCCCATGGCCTACATACTCATACGGACAGAAGTGTTCTTTCAACCTTCAGGGAACCACTGAAATTAATCCACCCTTAAGGCTGAAGTGGATCTGAAAGGAAACCGTTAAATCATGCGTTGGTTATAAATTTCATTTCGATTTTTGGCAAGCGTGCACAGATTTTGCATTCGGATATGATCTTAATCTGTTCAGTTGCGTCAACCGCACCTAAGTGTATCGAGTCCTGTGAATAAGTGGTGATAGGACAAATGGGAGGGGGTCTCTGTTCAGTCTAATCCCTAAAGCATAACACAATGAACTTTCCCATTTCAGAAAATGGGATTCATTATTTAAGTGGTGTAAATTCAACTCTGGCCTCATTTCATTATACGTGTTAAGTAAGTTACAACAGAGGCCAAGGAAAAGCATTTCTTTCGGAGGTTAGGCTCTCTTGTTCAAATAGTACTGACATGTGCATCAGAGGGTTTAATAGAGACGGGTAATATAGATTTTTATAGCTCCAGCCACTCTTTTCAGATTCTGTCAAGGGTTCAGAATCCATGTATGTTCATTTTCAAGTTGCTGTCAACAGTCTACAGTCCTAGTCACCCTTGCCGTGCTCCAGTTCTGTGGTGTGTTCATTGAAATTGCATAGTTAATGAAAGCTTGTAGTCTACGACTGGTCTTTGCATAAAGGGTACTCCAGCTGGGCCGTAGGCTTGCCAGCATCAACCAAACCAATCCCAGCAACCCTTTATGGTAAATATAAACTGTACAAGAGAGCGAGATGTCCGAAGGCAGACAAATGTTATTGCTTTAGCATGACTCTTTTTGATATTCACCACCGAGGGTATCCTCTATATTAAATGGATTACTCAAAAGGGAGAGGAAGAATTAGAAGATTTGAAACTGGTATCATACAACACATCAGGAAAGATGTATCGATGGGATCTACCTATTTGGTAGTGGGAGATCTGAGCATGCCTGAAGGTTGTCTGAACTTGTCTTAAGCTTGACTAAACTTGGATTTACTTCCCCATGAAACAATTCACTGTACTGCTTTCCATGGGAGAATTCCACTGGTGCACATTGCTTCTTGTTTTTTTCTCTGGTAATTATGTAGCTTGCTATAGTGATATGGAGCTTAATTTCAAAGTTTCCAAAGTTTTACATATTCAATATCTTTAACTGTTAATCCGAAGACTTGCCAATCCAAGGAAGTGATCGATTTTTATTATAAATGTTCCGTTGTTTCCAGTGACCTGAAAATTAATGCTGTGCTTCAAGAATTAAAAGTATCACTTGGTGTGAACTGTGACATTTTGAAAAAAAAAAATGTCATGCTTGTATTTCCTTGTAGTTATCAGACTGCCTTTGCCATCTTTGTTTTATACTTGGTAGAAATTGAAAGTGTGCGACTGGACTTTTGACGTGAGGGGCTGTGGGCTTGAGACATTAATCGAGGGTGAAACTTTGATGCCAAGAATCTTAGGCCAAGTTATTGAACTGTTGTTGCTCCTAAAAAAGCTGTATGACTACATTAATGTAAGTGTGAGCTATTAAACGCGCTGAGAGGAGGTGAGCAACGTGTGCGTGGTAAATGAAAGTTTATTATTGAACAGCGGTAAACATGGCGTAGAATGGACGATCACTGCCTGAAGAACACCAGATCAGTCAAAATGCATTGCTGTGTGCAGTGCAAGCAGCAAGCCATTGATAGTTTGATCATTTATTTATTTTGAGTGCTACTCGGGCATTTGACTTAATTGCGCACAGTGCTCAGCTTGTACCTGTCTGTGAGTTGTTGTACAAATACCACTAAACTTGTGCCTTTCAATCAATCTGACTGAGTTCTTGAAAGAGCTCTGGATAAAGATGAAAATGGGTATGATAATAACTTTTCTTTTTTACTCTGAGGAAGGTATTATGGACACCGAAACATTATGGACACTTGTTTTCCGGTTGCACATGTGCATTGAAGCTCTGTGCGCTCAAGCTCTGCTTTTCATTTTGGGTTAGTCGTCCAGTTTTAAAGTTGGCTGAGTAAAGAATTCCTGTTTATACATTACTGTCCTGGCTTTTGAGCACCAACCTCCGCTCTGTAATAGCTGGGTTGGAGCGTGTTTGGACACTACTTTTTTGTACTTGGAAGAAAATAAGTTGTTATTATGTCAGCACAGCATTGTTAATGGAGGTCAAGTGACCAAAGGAGTTTTGCCATTCAGGTTTTATGATGAGTTGGAATAACCTTTATTGAGTCTCAGTTTGCTGTTCATACTTTCAACTGCTCAAGTATTGACAAAGCGCAAAAGTTGAAAAATGTGGTCTCCTTGTCATTCTGTTGTCATTCAAATATGTCCACCCTCTTTTCCCCCATTGCAGAAATTGGCAGCACGGCTACCGAGGGTCCGAGAAGCTCGAGAGGTGCCTCACAGCTGCGTCTGTCCACCAGGTAGGCCTCCCCCCCCCCCTGCCCTCATCTGCCAGTGTGATCCCTTTTGGTCCAGAGCTTCGGTGCTGCAACTAATCTGCGCTGCTATAATTGCGCTTGTTTTGACACTTTGGGGGGTAATGGGACTATGCCTCCCCAGAGCGCTCTGTTCACCGTGGGCATATCCTAAATGGTTCAGCATAGTGTCGGTCCGTTGAGGGAGCGGACGATTTTTGCCAAGCGATTGCTGTCGGAGCGCTCCCTCAAAGCCTCGTTCCTACTGTTAGGCTGTTGCGGGTCCTGACACAACTACCGCTACAACTACTCAGGCAGTGGTTTTTATGGGCCTCGCTGTACTTTTTTGTAGCTATGGAAACATTTTATTTATTGACTCCTTTGTGCTTTAATGACCCTGGCCTTATGAATGAAAGTATCAAAACACTCATCACGTTGTCAGAGGTAACAATTTGCGCCACCTGTGGAATAGGTACTGCGGGATTAAAAGGTATGTGCTCCAGGATAAAGAGTCCTAATCTCTACAGTGCATGCCGTGACAGTTTGAGCACCTAATGGCCAAAATACAGCTATTTGTTCATCATTTCAAAGAGACCGCCAGGTCTTGAAACGCCTGATAACTGTTTATGTGTGGGAAGGTTTATATACGCGTGATAAGCCTATGTACATTTGAGTATGATCATGGCAACAGTACAAACAGTGCAAAAGGGCATTTTAGTATCCTTAAAACATCAAGACAATACAATACAATAATTTCGCAGACGCTTTTATCCAAAGGGACTTATAGAAAGGCGGCAGTGTAATGTAATGGTAATGGTTAGGGCACTAGACTTGTAACTAAGAGGTTGCCGGTTCAATTCCCAGGTGGAGCACTGCTGTTGTACCCTTGAGCAAGGTACTTAACCTGAATTGCTTCAGTAAAATATCCAGCTGTATAAATGGATTGTATGTTAAGAAATGTAAACTGTGTAAGTCGCTCTGGATAAGAGCGTCTGCTAAATGCCTAAAATGTAAAAAAAGAAAATGTAAATGTAAAATGTAGAAAGACATGCAGACCAAAAAACCAAAACGTATCATATAAGAAATGCAAAATGTTAAAGCAGGTGTGTAGAACTCCTTTCGAGGGGTCTATTTCTCGGGTCTATTTTAGTTTAAGTTAAGTTAAAAAGTTAAAAGTAAGTTTAAGTTAAAAGTAAAGGGGAAAAGGGCAATGCAATCAAGTTTATCAGGGTCTTTTACCTGAATCTCTTGTTCCAAAGGTGGAACTTAGGAGTTCCTTATGCCATGCCGCGGTGCATTGTGTAACACCGGGCGGTGACTTTGTGGGCTTCGTGCACTTGTAGCCTGGCAGGAGGCATCTCTGCCCTCTATGGCCTGGCAACAGGTGCGGGTGTATTTCGGGCCCCTCCAAGTTGTTGGCGGCACTTTGTGTCATAGTGGGTCGTGATGCAAGAGCGCCGAGGCGCTGTCATTAGGGCATTTCTGGGCACGGGGGCCGTCGGGGAGCGCTGTCGCCATCAGTTAACAAGGAGCATCCGAACCCCGCCCGCTTTACAATGACTCAACTATGTGACTCACATTCCTGACAAGAGTGGCGATTTTGGATAGCTGGCACCAGGGTACCACATCAAGTCCTACTCAGCCCACTTCATGTCCTCGCGATGGGCGGCGCGTGTTGAACGTCCTACCAGTGTGTTATTTTTACTTAAGGTTTAAGTTGTCCTCTGTCGTGACGTGGAGCTGAATTTCAGGGGTGTGGGGCAGTAGCATTTTAGACCAGCTTATGATATGGGGTGATGGTGCTATGCCCATGTTTTAAGGTACTGTATTTAACCCGAGTTGCATCGAAATATTTAGCTGTAAAATGATAGGTATGCGACTTTCTGCAGAGAAGCACCTGGTTGTCTGCTAAGCAGAAAAATAATGTAATGCAAAGAAAGGAGCAAATTATTGTTTTGCAACATTCTACACATTTTTAGTCATTGAAAATTCTTTATTTGAAAAATTAAGCAAAACTTGCGTCTTACGTAGCATTCATTATACCTTTCAATTAAGTGCTAAATAATTCATCATAACCATTAGCATAAACATACTGTACACATATATAACACATTTATTGCAAATGCTTTTCATCGGCCATGTGACGCATGTCACTAGTATTATAATTATTTTTATTTCGATTTTCAAACAAATTGCGCACACCATGTTTAAATTTAAAGTAGAATTTGTAAAACACGTGTGGAGCAATAGCAGTCTACATGGCTGCATTTGGTGTTTTTCTACTTCTACTTTCTACAGGGATATGACCTGTTCACATGACACATTGGATCTGACAGCAAACCACTTCCACCCTAATAGAACCCGTCTGCTCTGTGGCTACCATACCCACCCGTTTCCCAGCCCCGGCCCCCAGGTGTCGACCATTAAATCATTTGGCAATGCGGAGGTGTTCCCTAGAGAGTGTGTGTGTGTGTGTGTGTGTGCGTGTGTGTGTGTGTGTGTGTGTGTGTGTGCGTGCGTGCACGTCTGTGGGTGTGTGTGCGCGTGCATGCACATCTGTGTGTGTGTGTGTGTGCGTGCGTGCGTGTCTGTGGGTGTGCTTGTGTGTGTGTGTGTGTGTGTGTGTGTGTGTGTGTGCGTGTGTGCATGTTTGTGTGCTTGTGTGTGTGTGTGTGTGTGTGTGTGTGTCTGTGTATGCGCGTGTGAGTTTGGGCCTGACTGAAACAGACCTGTGAGAACCAGAAGGGCAGGCGCATGGGCACCTCGGTGCTAATTGGCCATGTCAGTGGGAGGCTGGGTGTTAACTAGCTGGTAAGTGTCATCGGACATCCACGGAAACCAATTAAGGGGCGCGACTCAACGGACCCTTTGAGAGCCTGTCATTGTTCAGAGGTGTGGGAGCCTTTCGCAAGAAGTGTCCCAGATGGTGCGTGGCGTTTATGGCGTGGGCAGAATGTTTGAAAATGTCTTGTCACACTCCTCTGACTTCTTTGAAACTTGCGTCTTAAGGAGCCGTTGTCATTTGCTTAGCTGGTGGCAGTCTCGTCATTACACCTCCCCCTCCCCCCCTTTTTGGTAGGGGTGTAATCTAATCATTCAGACTTTTTTCTGTGTAGCCTCACAGCCTTCACCGTTACAGCTGGAATTGTCACACAGAGCACTAACTGCAAGAATTTCAAGAATACTATCTTAAATATTTTATCCACCAGCAAGCGACTTGGTATTATCTTGTAAGAAGTATATATTGAATAGAAAAACAGTGATTGAATGAAGCAGAATTTACCAAAACACACAATCGGTATGAGAGATTAATTTGTAGGAGAACAATAATGAACAATGGACATTCCAAGCTTTTTAAAAACATACTTTGAAAGGGCAATTTATTCGTACGCGTGTTTGTTTAGTTGGAGTCACGGCATCAATCTCCCTGTGGCTCATTTTCAAACACCGACTTTTTCCATAAGTCTTAAAAGCAATCCAAGCTGTGATTCAGATCTCCCCAGTAGTTAATTAGAGTAGGCTGTATACACTATATCATAAATGCAAGGTGCTGATTATTATTTTTTTTTCAAAGAGTAACCCTAGGCGCCCTTTAAATTGCAGCCTGTGCAAATCCACCCCAAAGCTGTTGCCCATTGTCCTTTTTCTCTTAAAGCCCGAGGACTTTAAGAGCGTTCCTTTAAGCAATTTCGCCACCTGTCTGCAGTTGTCTATTCATCATGCACCTTACTATAAATGGGACTGAACAATGGCAGGTCCCGGTGCGGCACTGCCTTAGCCCGCCGTCTCATTGGCAGGCGCCTGAGGTGGGTGGACCCGTGCGCACCACTCCCGGCCCACCTGTCCCCTGTCAGTCACCCCAGCACACAGTGTTCGAATGGCTGTCATTCCTCTATTTATTTTCAGTGCCAGGCAGGGCATAGCTCCCCCACCCCCAGACCCCCAACCCCCCACCCCACCCCCCACTCAGCCCCGTGAGCCTGCCTGCCTCCAGAAACGGGAACACGGGGGCATTGTTTAATGACGTCGGGAAAGAGAACGCGCGCACACTGGCGAGCGTCGATTTTCGGTTCGTTCCGATGATGACGGAGACGAGATCCCGTCACCTTTCGGGTTGTTTTAATCACTTCACCCGTGCCCCTGATTCCCCCAAAACACAGGTGTACTTCGGATCGTAGGTGGGGGCTCCGCTTGATTCATTGCTACCTGCTTGTCTTTTTGTTTTTGACGCAGCCTTTTGACCAGCGTAAGCTCCCTTTGAAAGCTGTGAAGTCGGCTCTCGTTTCCCCCGAGGAAGGAAATAAATGCTGCAAGTCGCCAGAGCGGTGTGCTGCGGCTTTTTATCATCAAAGAGGGCGCTTTATTCCAGGGGCTGACATGTTTGTGATTTGCCGTGAGGGATTGCCTTTTTGCTAAGACTCACCGAGGAGGTGCGGAGCGACAAATCTTAAACATTTCAAATCTTGCTTACTTTATTTCACCAAGCCATAGTACATATGAGTGATTGTTTCATCATATAGTTTCATTTTCATATGTGGTCAATAAAGAATTTCCCCCACAATGTTATGCTTGCATGTTGGCAAAAGACCTCACTTGAACATGAGATTTTTTATTAAACCAGAATGTATAAAAACCTAAAGTATAAAAAGTGCCACGTAATTTAACTTTCTGTTACAGTTCTTTGTTTTTATAGTATTTATTTATTCAAATATTTTACAGTTAATTGCATGCTCACTAATCTAGAACTTGAATATAAAAATTCAGTGATACGAAGCCAAAAACAGTCCATAAATGTACACATCACCAGTTGACACTTCAGTTATATATTTACAGGAGCACTAGAACATTTACTTGAGTTCGCAGAACTAGGAATTTACATGCGAGGGAAGGTGGAAGTTGAGCTATCGATGCACCCCACCCAGTGAAGCTGGCAGGATGAAAGACTATTCACAGCACTGTGCCTCATCGGGCCATGATTCACAGCACAATTCTCTCCATGCACAGGGCGTGATCAGCAGATGGGAGGATGTGGGAATTCATAATCTTCCAACTGATAAGGAAGTCTGTGCTGCTCACCTTTTGTGAAACCTTCAGTATGAAAGAAAAGCAAAACATTCCTATTATAAAAAAAAAGAAGGGCCCATTAAATTAATGTAGAACGGGACCATATTAAATGCCTTGTGAAATGCATAAATATATTTGCTGCATTGTAATCCAGCATCAGTCTCGAAATATACATGTTTAGCATACTATTTATTTTGATTTTGGATTGAATAACTAAGTAATTGTTTCAAAAGTGTCCTTTTGTATAGAGCACCACATATTGCAAATAACATTTTTATTTACTTCATTATTGCAAGTTGTCTTCACAAGATACAGTGGTATTCAAAATGTACTCAAAACCATTTGCGTATTTTGGGCTGCATGTGTTGGTTGTATGCGTGTCTCCAAATGTGTAAGTGCCCACGCAAATGTCTAAACAGGACAGGATGAGTAGTACTTCGGGTGAGTCACCCACTCGTTACCTCATGTCGGATGTCATGTGTTTACGGTCTGTGTTTGGACGCCTTACAGCTTCATAATGCATTTGTCTTAGCCAGCCGGAGTATGCCGAAAAGTTTCAATGGCACCTGGCATGATTCTATGTGAACGTAAACCTGGTTAATGTGTTTGGTTTATGAGTCAAGCTAGTAAGCTTTTACGGTGTTGAGTCGGTGTGCGCCTGGTATTGTCCAACAAAACTTTCTCAGAACGTCATTCGTGAATGTGTTTTTCCAGAAAACGTTTCAGACCGTTGATGTTAAATGATTATTGTAATGGAAAACTCTTTTTCTGAGAGTGACCTTTTTAAATTTTATTTTCTTTAGTGTGAAAGGCAGGAATGTAGTATTTGACAATTGATCATTTACAGATAATGTTCTTCTTTCAGATAATGTGTCACAACATAACTAGGCTTCCAGTTCATTTCAGTGCCTTTGTATTAGCCAAAACATAAGCCATAAAGGTAGTACAAAGAGTAAATTTGAGTAAATCTAATTTGGTAAATACATTTTGGATCTGTAAATAAATGTTTTCATGAAACATGCATTGGTGTGAATCTAGTAAAAAAAGGTTAAAGTTAAAATTTGAACAAGTGCTGCGTAGAATTTCAATAATTGGAATGACGGGCCCCCAGATTTACATTTGCGCAAATCCGTATCCGACAGAAATGAAATTGTCCCCTTGAGGGCCTTTCAGAGAAAAGCACATAAGTGTCTCTCGCCCCGGGTTTGTTATTTCAGGAACAATGTGGAGGATGGCAGGATGTTTATGTTATGGGTAAATATACTCAGGGAGATATATTTGTAATTGAGGCATTGTTTTGGCCGGGTGTATTTAGGAATCAAGGATACAGCTTGTGTATGTCAAGCCCTGATTTATTTGCGCGCGCGCGTGTTTATCCACCCTATCGAGCGGACGCCATTAACGGTGTTCGTTTTCATTGTGTTGTCATCGTGGGAAATGAAACTGGGCTGGGCAGAGCTGGGCGTGTCCCGCCTCCGCAAAACGGCAGCAGCAGCGAGACGGACCTAACGCGTCAGAAATGTTCTGATTCTAGGTGACTTCCAGGAGCTGTGCTGTGTGACGAGAAGCCCGATGGCTTGCTCTTGGATGTAAGGGCTGAGAGAAAGGGGAGAGAGATTATCACCCCCCCCCCCTTCTTCTTCTTCCATTTTTCGCCATTGGCACAGAATTTTCATTTCCTGACGGACTAGGCCGCTTTGAGCCAGAAACTGTGGCGCTGACAACAGTGGCCAGCCACGGGGCGGTCCGTCCTCGGGAGAGCTTGGCCTGGGATCTGTGCGAGCGGCCCAATGCAGGCAGGTCCACGGCCTCGCTTTTGGAACGGAGCGGAGCGGGGCGACCGCGTCCTGTCCCACCGGGATTTAACCTGGGGAGCGGAAAAAAGCACAGAGGCCCCAGGGAGCCTGGCGTGAAGGCCTTTAAAGCATGCCGCCAGAGGGGAGGAAGTGGGATTTGACAGTTTACCTGGACGGGGTCCGATGGAAAGCCTTATCCACCCGCGCATGTAACAGGAGCCTGTGGTGGGGTCAGGCAGCCTGGCATATTTGTCATAGCTCCCCCCCCCTCCACCCCGAGCACAGACGGCCCACTCGAGTCACCACCACCCCCATCGACTCCTCCCTGTGGATCTCAGAAAGGTCCCATCTGTAGAACCACACACCTTGACCTGCGTAAGATTCACATCCTCCTGAGAAGTGAACAAAGCCGCATGGAGGAACTAGTTAACACGTTAGGTTCTCACAACGTTCCAGCGGGATGGCAACTTTCCATTGTGAGCACAGCCTCTTAAGCCTATGCATTTATATACTATATATATCAAACTAACTACTAGCAGGAACAGGAGGTGACAGATATAAATACCTGGTGGTATAAATATGTTCGCCTGTGGCTGGTACACTTCGCAATATAAACACGGTCCAAATTGCCAAGGTTGAACATTTTCTAAAGGACGAGTACTTTAATATGGGTTAAACATGCATCTGTACCTGAAACCCCAAAATACAAAGAGGATGTTGTTTTTCCAGCTCAATTGAAGCTTTCATTCTAAAGGTGACATTTATCTTAATAATAAAAAATCCATATAGAACAGGGACAAGTTTTTGGAGAGACGTTTGCATTCAACAAAAATGAATTACAGTTTTTAGCAGATTTTGTTTCAGCCTGGGTGGGCAATTTTGCCTTCGCTCCTCGCGGCTGCCTGTCGACCTGAGTGCTTTTGTTTCCCGATTCGTTCACGGGACAGGGGAGTCTGCCAGCGCGAGGAGAAGAAGAATGTGCTCCGCGGTGCAAATGAAGTGATGTCCGGAGTCTATTTCTGATGCAAAGCCGGGTCAGTGACACAGAGGCCGGGCACTCTGCTCTTGAACCATTCGTGGCTCCTGTGGTCAGCAAGGTCAGATTAAATAAAGAGCCCCAAAGACATTTTTCCTTGATGAAAATAGCAGGGGGAGGGGTGTAGTGGGGCTTGGAAATAGAATAAAATGTAGAATCGGATATTGACTCACACACACAACGTACAATTAAATGCAAACACAATTATTATTATTTTTTTTAACCATCAAATGTGAGATGGTTAAGGCTTCAGTTTTCCTTTTAAATACTTTTCCCCCTTTTTCTCCCGATTTGGAATGCCCAAATGTATTCCGAGCCGTGCTGCCTGCAACCTCCGCTGTCAATTCTGGAGAGCTTTGACAAGCACGTGCACTCGTGTGATGTCAGCCGCTGCTTCTTTTCACACCACAGTAAAAGTTAAGACCGCACAGACATGAGTCGGAGGAAGACACTTCATGCGCAGCGTAATACCAGCAGACTGCGGGTCCCCGATTGACCAGGGGGGGTCGCTGGTGTGCGACGAGACACGGAAAACCCGGCCAAATTAGTCCCTCCCTCCCTGGGTGATGCTACCGCTAATTATGCATCGCCGCAATCGGCGCTGGCGCAGTCTGCATCTCGTGGTGCTGGCAAGTCCAAAAGTCAAATTGGTCTGTTTGATCAAATCAGTGTGTTATTATATGGCACCTGTCATGGTTTCACAATTCCCATAAGTTTCAGAACCACCGCTTTTCACCGTGAAAAAGAATAACTCAAAATAGCTTGCGGTCACCGACCTGAACTGGAAAATGAGTAATCTTTATACTGACCAGCCTACGGAAAAACGGGGCCAGTCCAAATATTGTGACTTTTTATTGCGTAAGGTGCAAGTATGCCTCAGAACGTCTCAAGTGCCAACACTGTGGGCAGAGCAGCTGGCATGCCAGGCCTGCAGAGTACGCCCATTGCCGCCCTGACGACAGACCAATGGAGCACCTAGGGCTGGATCAAAGGGCGAGGGACTGGGGGTGTGAGGGGTGGGGGGCGCCTAAATTAACCCAGTGCAGTAAAGCCTATTAATCCAGACGCTTAAAAAAGCCTTAAAAATACCCCTTTGCAGATGTTAATGCAGTTAAAAAGACCTATTGCCCTTGTAAACAAGAGGCTTCTTCTAATCTTCACGATGGGGTGGGGTCAAGGGGGTCGTGGGGGATGGTTATTTAAGGAGTCCCAAGTTCACCTTGACATCTCTGCTGACAGGAAGAGGGGATGGTGTATCGCCTTTCCTCACCCACGATTAGCTTTCGGAACAGCTGCCAGTGAAGCGCCCTTACCAGGGGAGCGGTCGACTATTGCAGAGCGGGGAGACTGGACAGCGCTGCGGGGATTTGAGGAAGAGGGAGCTCATATGAAAGAGGGAGAAGGAGGGGGTGAGCATGAATAAGATGTATGGAACAGGGAGAGGGAGAGGGTGAGAGTGCGGGAGAAGGAGGTATGAATCTTGTGTAAGAGAGATGGAGGGAGAGAGACTGCATATGAGAGGGGAATGGAAGGAGAGCACATGAATAAAAGAGATTGAGAGAGAGACAGCATATGAGAGAAGGAATGGAAGGAGAGAGCATGAATAAAAGAGATGGGGTGAGAGAGTGAGACAAGAGACAGGAGGTTGGGAGAGAAGTAGGCAAGGAGGAGGGAGTTGGCCATCTGGTTTACACATAATGTCTCCCCTTGACCAAAGGGCCTGTTGTCACCTGATTCCCCCCCGTCCCCCTCCCCGGCCTTTGATGCGCCTCCAAAAGAACACGCGCATCCTAAACTTGTTAGCATCTTGTTGGTAGACCTGCCTTGGCCAAGTTTTGTGCCCCCTTACAGAAGAACTACCTTCAAGGGTTCATATTCACCCTCAACATTCTGGGTGTATTCTTGGTGCATTTAAAATGTACATCTATGAAATATGATATTTAATTACACTTTGTGGTTATATTACAGGTAAAGTTTGTTCTAAAAGTAATCTAAAGTTTGAGTAGGTTTGCGTGTGAAGGTACAGCTGGTACATGATCTGCAGGTTGCTTGTGTTAACACAGAGCTTGCATGTCTACTCATTGTGCTAGTCTACCATTTCCTCAATTCTGTGCTTGGGTTCAAATATAGCAATACCCCAGTCAAGGTCAATCAGTGTGATTAGAGCCTAGCTTGTATTTGTGTTTTTAAATGTTCTACATATTATTTTTTTTGAGTGCAAGTAGCTTCAGGGGATGAATTTGAGTCCATTGAAACGGCTGTTTTTGGCTGTATGGAATCAAATCACTAAATAATGCATACGCTAAATAATGGAATGTGTATTTGGTTTCACTTTTTGGAATGCCATTTTTTGGATGAATACATCTTTTGTAGAAATGTGGCGGTCTTTGACTTGGGAAGGCCCAAGAGAAACGTATATAAGACCTTTACAAAAGATAGAATATTTAGTGAAACTAACTGTACTTTAATACATCCTCCACTGAGCTTTCAGAAGTATTGCAGCTGTGTTTCGTTTCAAGATTAAACACCGCTGCAAAGATCTGTGTCTGCGGTTGACTGTTGTAGAACAGAGACTGGATAGTGCTGTGCGGATCTGTCTACCTATGGGAGCCGGAAGGAGCTTTCCATGGAGATTTTGGTCTTGACAGAATTTTACAATGTTGCAAACGTGCAAGTTTGGTGCCTGAAAGTAGCAACACAAACCATTAAGCTGAGCTTTATTCTGACAGGTTGATATTACGATGGTAACTCAGTCAAGACCCATTTGAATATGGTAACAGAAAGTGTTTCTTGGATATAGGGAAATTCTCTTCCTCATCAGGTTGTGTCTTCGATACTTTGAGACAGTTCTCACTTTGAGCAACTTATAAAGACTTAATAAGAGAATGAGCTTTGCTGCCAGAATGCACCCTCCCGCCTCGCACAAGAAGCCATAACTTGATTAATGTACAGGTAGTGAACAAAAAACTGGAAATGCATCAATCAGTGTTCCAACAGTGAAGGGTTCTAATGGTTCTATAATGGTGAGGGGTGCATTTTCCTGTCATTGGTTGGGTGCACTCATACCCTTAGAAGGCAAGGGCTGTTATTACATAATCATACTGAGTGGTCATATTCACCCCCATGTTAAATAATTACCTTACAGAGAGGGTTGTCTTTAAAGATGATAATGCCCCTGTCAACAGAGCATAAGTGGTCATACGGACCATGCTGGTGGCCCAACATCCCATTCAGGGTATCCACATTTTTGTTCACAACCTTTTTTGATTGTTTGCTACTTGATGGCGACCACATGTTTGATATCATTCAGCCTCAGATCAGTGGCTTGCTAAAAACCAGGTGAAAAGCAACATATTCTGAGGGTTAATTCACTGCTTTGTTTGCTCGATATTCTCTGTAAACGAGCTCAAAAGCTTCTCACTGCAGTGAATGCTTCCATGCCTGGATTTATGGAAGATCAACTCATTCTGAATCTACAAAATTTGTAGTCCTGAGATATGCCCAAAACAGCCATTCATAAATAGTTATTCATGGTAATGATACAGCAGACTTAAGCTAAACTAAACGTTTGTCTTATTGTTGTTTAGGGGGTTTAGAGTTGTACTCACTGGTAACACTTCCTCCATCTCTTCCTGCCAATGCTGCCCAGAGCCAGAGCTCCCAGGGTATTATATCATTTACCGGTAGGACTGTCCAACATTCTGGAGTCCATTATGGGAACGATCCATGCATGTGTGTACATGTATTGCATGTATAGTGCTAATAACTTGTCCTTGGACTGCAACCAATGTATACAAACTTCTAAGCCATATTTTTCTTCTCAGATGTGGAGGAAAGAATGAGTGGTTGTCCAGATGGCATCGTAAGCCAACAAGCACTAGCAATGCAATTGAACTCTAAACTGATTTGGGATACCAATAATTATGTAAATGAAGCAAAAATAATTTGTGGCAGACACTTGAATTACACACCCCTATGACCTGAAGAAGCCAAGACGCTAAACTGCTTTTTTTTTTTTTTTTGCCAAACCAGTTGAATTCAAATAATTGATCGCTTGAGTGTGGATCTTAATGTGCTTTTTCAATTGCACATCTATACCAATTGCATATCTACCCATATTTAACCATGCCATGGTGAACCAAGCATACACATCTCTTTTGCTTTCAAAAATCCATAAATTTTTTAATTATGAACCCATGCACATTTAAGACATTGTCAAGGGTACATCTTGTTGGCTATGAAGTATTTAGCATGATCTTAATGACTTTCCATGGAATCAAAAGTATTGTACTGCTGTTGAATTCAAACCCATTATTTTCATCATATTCAGTTGACATATTGAGTAGTCATATTTAATACAGATACATTTTTTTGGCTCACATTCTGAAATCCTAAATACAGATTTAGTCCATGATCTGCAGCACGTACACTATGTAATTATAATATGATGATGTAAACTATCGTGCTAATAAATTAGTAAACCATTACTTATTATGGCCTTACCACCGATGGAACACTGCAAATAATCCACACGTGAACAAATGACTGCCGATGTAAAAACAAGAGTGTTTTGTAGAAGTAAAAAAAACGCTGCTAATTTTTGCAGGCACTTGTCCAATGAGAACAGTTTTTAAAACAAAATGGGGAAAACGCTCTGTTTCCTGCTGGAAACACAGGTTGTATTGGATGTAATGGATCTTTCTGGGACCTGAGAGTCAGAAACAAGCCTGGAGACCTGGATCACATACTGGCTGGCTTGGAAACTTTCTAAATTTCAGAAAAACGTCTAGACGTCTCCGAGAACGCTGCGGTGAGGGGGGAGCAGACCCTCTTGCCTGCTTTTGGTGGAACATCAAACCGAGCGCAGGTTTTAGTGGTGGAAATAATTGCTCCTTTGGTGCTGGGTTAGAACGGATGACAAATCGACAGGGGGGAAAATTCTGAGTTTTTAATCCTCATCAGAATACGTTTATTTATTTATTGACATTTCTTTAAGGACTTATCGGTCAGATCAAGAGCGCTTTAGCTCCAGAGAGAACTTTTTATAATTGGAAGTTATGCATGAAATATAATAGACTCTGAATTGCTTCACAGTAATGATACTGTTCTAGATTAGCCAATCGCAGCCTGATCAGTGCAGACCCGCGGGTGTGGCCTCCATGCTTTGCTGCTGTCTCTCACTGGACACGAAGCCAATGAAATTACTTGTTCAGTGGTGGACAACCTGTGGCTCACGGGCCCTCTGGTCCAATGACATTCAAAGTACTTTGTATACATTTTAGTGCCACAAAAGGGAATATGTTCATGTTTTACGCTAGATATTGTTCAATATTTATGTAAACTGCATAAAATAATGGAATATGTAACTTCAACTGAAAAACTTTATAGTTGTTGTAGCTATTTTATAATAACCTTTATATTGCTCCTTCCAGTGCTCCTTCTATTGCTCCCTCCTGTATATTGCACTAGAGTTCTTTTGACCGATTTAGGAGAATTCAGACCTACAAGTCTAAGGTTGCTCACCACTGTCTGGAACCATGAAAAATCATACCATCTGAAGATTTGGTGTTCTACAGAAGTATGAACCTGATTTTAGATTTCAGGAATCATTGACTTTATACAATGAATTGAACACCTGAGTGTGTGTGGCTTAAAGATTTTTTTGGAACGGCTCACATGGGCCTGAATGAACTGATCCTGGTTCACAGATGTCTATAGAATCCTGGCCAATATCAAAATTAGGTCTTGCATACTATTCACAATAAATTACTTTCAACAGTACAATGCCTGTTATTTTTATGCCTGGGTAAATATTACTCTTAAGTCTCAAGAAATCGGGTCTCCCACTACTCCTGGTTTGTTTTCCAGCGCTTGATTGGGGAGAACATTCATTTTGGTTTGGGTTAAGACCATAAATGTGCTAAAATGTGCTTTTCCTGTAACTTTGATTTGCAGATTTTCTTATGTCTTTGTTCAAGTCGTACCATTTTGGCTTCAAAGCAAAGCGGTTGTAAAGCATAATTTGTAAAAAAAAATCAAAAACGCTACCAAAAAGGAAAATATAAATGTGAAAACCTGCTTCTCAACCTAAACCTCCTCAGAAAACCTGTGCAGGCAAGAGTTCCTAACGGTTGTAAGGATCCTAATGTGCCAAATGGGGGCTACATTTAAAAAATGGTAAATCTCAGAATTACATGATGACAGGCTCATGATCCAATAGAAGCGTACATGTGCAGGCCCATTTCCTGTTCATTCCAAGCCACGCGGTTAATCAAAGCTCACATTAGATTAGATTAGATTATTGTTATTGCAATGGCATACAGGTTTCTCAAAATGCGGTCACGTTATTTCTGTTAACCTGAAATTATTTCCACCTCGAGTAGTAGTAGTAGAATTCGTAGCCAGCTTTTTTGCCACGACGCTTGTCAAATCTTTTGGGTCTTGGTGGAAAAAAATGCTGTATATAGTCAACCTGGTCCACGTCATCAAGGTAATTGGATGTTTACCACAACTCGGACCCTGGCTTATGTGGAGGAATAATGCGAGTGTGTGGCCCTGCACGCCTCCCTCCCCGCCCCCCCATGCACATGTCGGTGTTGTCTGTGTCCCCTGCTCGCTCCAGACATCCTGTGGGCATCAGAGCGCACTGTTTCTAGCAGCCCAAGGGGAGCAGGCCTAATGTTAACAGGACTGGGAAGATTGCCAAAAACAACACATTTTATTGAAATAGAAACCAAAAAAAAAAAAAAATCTAAACTTTTTTTTTCTTTCTTCCCTGTGGCCAAGTGCAAGCACCGGTAGTTGGAATTGCAGTAGCTTGTTTCTAAGGGTCATGTATCACTGTCGAAGTTTGGTCTAATTAGGGGAACCAAAAATACTAACCAAAAGGGACACCGCTGTTCTGAAAATGGCACTCTGCCACCGTAAAAGTGCATGGCAGGAACTGACATCCCTTGTTCACAAGCAAATTGTTGCAAAAATGTATAGATTTCGTGCTTCAGGAGAGAAACCCCTAATGGTGTGATTGTTTAGGAGGCCCGCTAAAAACATGGATCAATGTACTTTTCTGAAACTGGTGCCGAAGTGGACCATCTGCTTTGCATCAGTTCTGACTGGGAAAGAAAATTGAACCTTGTATGTATTATGTTGGAAAAAAATTATACGTGACTATCTTCCAAGATACAATGCTAGCCAGTGCCTTTCCTGCTGAAACTGAAGCGATCGGTTTGCAAAATGTGAGCAGTAATCAAGACTTTGATTGATGAATTTGTTTTCTTGGAAGACTGTATTTCTTTCTAATGCTCAACACATTTCTGTTTATTTCATGTTGGTTACGTATAGAAAGCGCATAGAAAATGCAGAACCTCATATTTGTTTTCATCCGTATTTATTAAGTGTCTCTCATTCGCAACCAATATCTACAAAAGCGTTCACAGAACACATCTTCAAATGGTTTTTCCAGACAGATGTTGCCGTAAGAGTGACATCTCCTTGTCAAATACTCCCTCTCCCTCACATATGTAGGGATATTTGGAATTGAAAAGGCTCCAGAACATTCCAAACAAAGCCTCTGGGTGAACATCCGGTTGGAGAATTGGTTCAGGTAAACCTTTTGGCTCCTTTTTGCACCTCTTGTCGGTTGCCCTTACCGGTTTCTCTTTTGAAGGGAACAACATGGACGCCGGCTGCACGGCTTTGGCTTCTCCCTCTTATTACAGCTTCCACTTGGCCGTCCGGGCAAACGCTGTGGTGGAACGAGCCACTGGAAACAGCTGGCGCTGCGGTGGGACAGATTGCGTTGCGCTCTTTTACAGGCCCCCGTTTAAAAGACAGCAGGGTCCAAGAACGTTTGAGCTGGCAGTCACAGGTAATGGAACCAGAGCTGGAGGGTGGTGGGGGGGTTTCAGTTCTCCTGCCAGACCAAGGCTTCTAGATTCTGGACAGTCTGCCCTTAATGATACGATGGAGAGGGACACCAGGATGACGCAGGTCCCTCGGTAAACATGAAGGGACGTTCTAATAAGCTGTCATTCAAAACGGCCTTCTGTCATTCAAAATGACAGTGGCGCATGAATGGAAGCTGAGAGCTGGAGTCAATAGTATACCTCGTGTTTTAACATCCACAGGGTTTGTGACTGGATGGTTCTGCAAATTAAAATAATATATTTGTTTAGTGGTTGTGGCACCTTGATTGTAAAATAGGGAGGAAATGCAGTCTGGGAAATATGAATGGCAAAAAGTATTCAAAGTTAAAGCTGCTTCAAAGAGAAAGTTTAAGATTTCAGAGTGTCGTTCCTTTGAAAGGGAAGCCAAGTCATTGCGGAAATGAAGGGCTGAACTTTGTCTTAATAGAATCGTAGCATTCCTGCGGGTTTCTTAACAATAAGGACTTTCACAGACGTTGAATATGAAATGGCAATACGTAGATGAGGTACCCTTTTTACTCTGTGTTAACAGCAGGTACTGATTTCATAAATCTGCTATGGGACTCAACCGATGATTGTTTTTCTCCCTTTGAAATGAAATTGCCTTTTCATATGAAACGGTGATGTCAAGAACTAATGACGTGCAGAGACATTTCACAAAGGCCGTTTAAAAAATAATAATTTAAGGTTAAAAACACTACCTTGTAGAAAAGCGAATGTATTAGTATTAGTTCCTATTAGTCCCTTTCCTTTGAAAAACACATTGAAGGGGTGTCATGCCGTTAAACTAGGAAAGATAGAAACTTTCTGGGATTACATTTCTGACGGTGTACGGTGGTTGCTACAGCCAATGTTACATTCTGTTCCGGTACACTTGCATCCTTGATTACATGTTAGTGTTCTAAAATCTGCTCTTTTAAGACAGAAATGTGATGAAATATGCTTTTGTCCTTGCCAGCTACAGTTTTGAAAGAATATAAAGCTATAACTGAAAGCAGCCATGCCAACCTGTTGACTGCCTCTCATAATGGCAGCAGCTAAGCAGGGCTGGGTGTGACTCGAAATTGGATGGCAGACATCACAGAAATTAAGTTGTTGAAAAATATTGTTGGGGCAGTTGCGGGCATTTTTCACACCCACACGGGGAAGCTTTTTTTGTGCATGAGGCGAGCTCGTGCCAGCTTTCCTCCCCCTCTCCCTGGGGTGGACAGCCAATCGCTGCCCCTGAGTGGGACTCCCAACCAGAATAGCACAGCCGGGGAATTGAACCCCGGCCACAGTGGGTAACCTGCACTGCGGGCAAGTGCTTTTACTGGTTGAGCCATCCGGGGGTCCGGATTTTTCTTTTTGATTGAATAGCACCTTCCTTAACGCCTTGGTGGCTTTGATTGTATCACAGGGTTTTCTCTGTATTGACGACTGTTCAGGTAGAGTGTGGGTGCTTTTATAGTACGTTTCCATACATGAGTGGAGCAGTTGTCCTGTAGGCATGCTAAAGGACAAACACAATGGTTGCCTCAAGAACCATTGGCCGGCCAACTGTGCTGAAAGTGTGCCTGCCTTTTACCTGCCGAAAGACTGGGACACAATACTGGGAGATTACTGTAGTGGGAATACCGGTGTGGCGTAACTGGTGTGGAGGAAGAAATTTGTATCAAGTTGGGATGCTAGACCACATCCACAGAGGTGGACAGTAGACACTAATTAACTCAGTGTGACGCTGCAGTTCGGTGTGGTCCAAACTGCAGCGCCACAGAGGTCAGAGACAAAAGGCTTTTCGCGCCACAACTTAAAAGGAACAGTTGTTCGTTTGTAACGTTTCCCCGCGGCAGGAAACCTCCTTCCCATTGGTTTAAGACCCTTGGAGGGCTGTTCTAACAACCTGTTATATCTTCATGTTAGCCCATAGCTCCATTTACCTGTAAGTTAACGCCCTGTTACTTCCCCTTTGTGATTGTTCCCTCCCCTTCCGTTGTGTTGGATATAAATATCCATTTGAATTTGAAGGCGGGAGATTCACTGTCCTGCGTGACACGGGTCTCCGTGCAGCTGCTCGTAATTAAAGCTTTAATACTGTTTAAAGGAATTCTCTCTGATCCTACTGAGTTTTAATTTCCACGACACTGGGATCAGCGGGTACTTTTGTTTGTTTTGGGCGCAGGCCTGCGGACGAGCCAAAAAAGGATCCCTCTCTGAACCTGCGTCCTTTCCTGGAACATTGTGGCGGAGAGTGGAAGGTTTGGAATTGCACCGCCGATGACACCAAAGGCCACCGCCAATCCTGAGGGGGGAAGGGGGCAGGCGGTGGGGAGTCGGGATCGATTACAGGCCAAAGAAGTCTCCAGCGGCTCGCTCTGACCTCTGACCCCCTGTGATTACCCATGATCATTTCGAAAGGGACTTAATCACGCTCACGCGAATAGATACTGGAGCCCTCTGAGGGGGTTCTGGGGAAGGCTTCCGATTGGGTCTTTCCCTGTCCGCGTGTCTGACTTCAGCGGCATCTGCTACACTGCTTATGTTGGCGAGGAGCTTCACTTCGGAAAACAGCAAAGACGTTGCGAGCAGGACAGGCCATGTGTGCTGGGAGCAGAGGAACGCACACAAACAAAGTCTCCACCAGTACTCCAGACAAATGGGAGAACTTCCTTAATCGTTAATTTCTAAGTCAAGCTATTTAACCCACCTGAGGCCTTTTGATAACAAAGAAGTGACAGGCTTTGGTTTCCCGTTCTGAGAAGTCAAATTGAATAATCCAAGTTAAACAATTTAATGCACTCGGTGCGGGTTCCGTCCTCCGATGGATATTGCAGAAAAAGGGCATTGCTCGCTTTTGCAGACTTTTAAACCGCTAAGTTGGGGGGAAAAAGAAAGTGTTGTTGAAAGTGTAAGGAGGAATAATGTTTTTAGCTGCACATTTTAGCAGAATGGTAGCATTCTCCTTTCCCTTCCTCTCCATCACGGGGCAGGGATCTTGAACGGATGTTTTTGTGCTCAGCCAGACCCCCCGCTGACACTTTGTACAACCCCCATCACTGTGTCTGCGACCCCCGCCCTCCCCCCTACTGGAGCCCTTAAGAGCTTATTAGGCCTATTAAACAGATAGGCCCGCATTTCCTCCTCTTTGTTTACCTTGGCTGGCTGTGACGGCCGTCACCCGCCACCTCGTCATCCACTTTCTCTGTCCTTTCAACCTCTACCTCTACCTCCTCCCCCTTCTCACTCTCATTCATGCAGCGCAAGAGCCATGGGGTAACCTTCTCTACCGCCCCAACAATTGATTTTAAGTGAGGAAAATATCCTTACGTTTAACCTTTATTTAGCAGTTGATATAAATATAAAATCATTCCATTTTAATAAATAAAAACACTAAATAAATATAAGATAAAAGATACAACATAAAATTCAGAAAAACAAGTATTAAAATGATTCATACATCTTGTTAATATAAATATTTAGTTTTACACTTGCCTAAAAATAATACATCTTGAATCATAAAGATGAAAAATAATACTGATCATAAAGATAAAATAAGGTTTCGTGAGATGCAGTTCATATGAAGCGATACAAGTCTTAGTCTCTAACAGAGTGCAGTGTGGAGTTTTTTGCTGTGCCTCTGTGGGACTCAGAGGAGAAGCTGATGTCAACCAGAGCAGCTGTCACAGTACAGTAGTGTGAGTGACCTTTCCCAAAGTTACAGCTCTGATGATTCATAGAGTACATATACACGATAAACATATTATACGTGTTGCATTCATTGATGTCTTTTAAAGCTGTTGAAATAGTTTTTTATTTTACCCTGGCTTTGCCAGATAATACTTCACAGTGCTTGTCTGAGAAAGTATACAGCTGAAGAGACCTAAAATGAGCATTAGTACAGTAGCAGGTTTAACCTTGTCTAACATTAATTAACTTCCTTGCTCTTGCATGGAAATAAAATGACAAACTAGTCCATTCTGGCTGTGCAGTAACTGCAAGTTCAAGTCATGTCTTAATTTATCGTTCTGTTGTGGTTTCTCCCATCTTTCCTGCTCAGCCCTCTGACAATATAAACCTTTCAGATTCTGTCCTCCACTTCAATGAGAGGGAGGAATAAATATTTAGTAATGTACAATTATATCCACTAGAATTTATATTCACTAACAGTTGTACATGTGAGATCTGTTGACCCGACCAGAACAGCCCTCCAATCAGAAATGAGCATATTACACTGATGTGAACTATCCACTGAGATCTGTATGGACCAGACCAGAGCACACCTCTAATCAGACATGTGTACGTTACACTGATGTGATGCACCCAGTTTGGTCAGTGGTAGCAGTCCATGCCATGAAATGGACTGAGAATCTCTCTGGGTAGTTTAGCTGGACCACACTGTAAAGATTACCGTCTCAGAATTCAGATGCATTTGCCATTATTGGTTATAATTTTAGCTGTACTATAATCAGTTTGCTTAGCAGAGGGTGAATTAGCTTCCATTTATATGACTGTGTATTTACAGAAGCCATTTATTTTTAAGTACCTTGTTCATGGTGTATAGCAGTGGTGCATAATCTGTGATCCTCGATCCTACAACCTTGTAGTTACTGGTTCAGTTCCCTGACAACCATGCCAGACTGGCGCCAAAGAACTATACTCAATGTACTTTTTCCACTGGAAATGGTTTGCTTTTGTTTCTAATGAAAGCTATTGAAAGTGCTTCATATTCAGTGTGACACAATGCTAAAGAAACTCAGGAATAGACCAACGGATTGGCTGTACTCATCTCTTATTGAGACACGATTTTATTTCCTTTCTACAAAAAGCCATTGTCAGTTGAAGCCATGTTGCTTTTTCGAATCGGGGAAAAAGTCCTGTGTTTTGGATTCCATTCACAAAGAGGAATGTTAAGACTCCCACGACCGGACCGAATTATCCTATTGTCTCTGCAAAGACGTTGGAGCCTGAAATCTTGGGGCCAGGAAGGCGGGGGGACGCAGAGGTAGCTCTATGCATTTAGCAGGAACACTGGATCCCGCCACTGCTTCACAAGAAACTGAGAGTGGTAGACTTCCAGGGAGAAGAGGGCTGCTGTAGAATTGCTGGGATTCCATTGTTATATGGGTCTCCGGTTACTGCAGAGTTTGGTACAGGCACTACTGGAACAAGTGGGGTCACCCGGGGCTGAGAGGGTTAGGCATCAACTCCGGACCCCAGCGTCATCGGTGAGTCCAAATCCATCCCGCAGAGAAAGGCCCGCCCACCCATCCGTCCATCTGTCTGTCCATGAACAAATGGGGAGGTTGACCAGAGGCTTGGTGTGGGAGGACGGACAGAGGTCACAGACCACAGAAAGGCTGATGATCTCAACTACCACCGGCTCACCCAACTCACCAAGCTGAAGTGTCACAGAGCTTAAAATGTACAGTTTCAACACAGCATGAGGTTTGAGTTTAGCAAGGTGGTTTATCGGACAAGGCTAAAAAAACGGTCAGCAAAGCCCTGGTTGTCACACAAACCTGAAAGTTGAGCTTTTTTCCGACCCTGAAGGAGCTTGGCAACACGGCACCTTTTTTGAAGCTCATATTCATTCTTGGAATCATACATTGAACCATTCACAGATGAAGGAATCGAAGGCTTAGCTTTGTACAGTGCATCCAAAACATACATGGGGTATGGAAATATATCTTTCATATTTTGCACCTCATCTTGTATTTATAAGGAGACCAAAGCAGGGATAAACGGTACAAAGCAAGTGAGATATGCTCCCCAAACATCTGTATGCTTGAATCAACATTCTACGTGCAATTTTGTATTGGACGACACTTCTTTTAAAACTTTCCCATGTGTGATCGGTGGCTATGATATGGAGGAGCCGAGTGTGAAAGTGCCGAATTTGGCTCTGTGAAGCCTCCACAGACGTGACAGAATTGTGGCCCCTTGTTATGTCCACCTTACACTAAGCAGTCGCTGCGGTTTTTTAGGCCTTATCTGAGGTCAGGGGGGGCCACCCTGCTGCCATGTCATTAGGGGTGCGTGAGGGGGGAGTCAGTCACTCCACAGAACAACTTCTCCAGCTGTGAAACGGGAGAGCCAGTGCGTGTAGCGGGGGGTTGTTTGAGGTGGGGTGGCCAAACGGATCTCAAATGGTCCTTGGCGAGCAGAAGAGGGTCCCACGGGCAGTTGGTTTGCTCATCTAGGTGCTTGGCGGCTGTTTGATGTCCTCAAGATAAACACGGTTATTTACTGTTGGTGAGGGCCTTTGACGAGCCAGCAGATATTCCTCTTAAGGAAAGGGCCTTTCGCGGGTTGTCAGGCAAACGCGCGCGCGCTGGGACAAAAGGGGATCCCACGGCTTGAGATCGAAGAGGGGCAGTGTGGACGAGTCCCAGTCGCTGCCCAGGAATGCCTCTGACCTCGGCTTGCCCTCCTTACTCCCGGAGCTGTACTGCACTGTACTTCAAACGGTCCACTTCGCCAATTTTCCCTGTGTTGCAGAGGAGGTGGAGGTGGGGAGATGGCGCAGGGTAAATACTGGTAATTACATCATTAGAGACATTCCTTTTATGTCCGAAATGAATCGGGGCAGAAATGTAGTCTAAAATGTGGGGAAATGGTAAAAAGTGGTATGATTGTGCAAACATTATTGTTTTCAATGTGAAGTCTGTGGTGCTGCAATGTATGAGGTTTACGGACTTAAAAAAGAAACTCAAACGAAAGTGTTATTTTTCACAGTTAACCATAATACTTTGACTTGCTAATGTTTTTAAACATTCATGCAAATCATGCAAATATGCTTTGGAATGCGGTATACACTTTCATGGGGGTGGTTGGGGGGTACACAAAGTACACAAAATCTAAAGCTCCCCTACCCGTCTTGGGCGAGTCCTAGCCCCTCTAGTCAGTCAGAGCCACCTCTTGAGATGGGTTTCCTCGAGCTGAAACAGTGTAGGGAGTAACGCCTCCCCCTTACATTTCGATGTTAGCAGTGGGGCCCCTGGTGAAAGGTGAAGACCTTCCAGATAAAGAAACCTCTCCCAGGCACCAAACTTGATATCATAATTTACAGTACCCTAAGCACGGGAGGCGAGAGAGGGGGGACTTTATCAGCCTGTCAGGCCACACTATGGTAATCCAGGATTAGAGATCTTGTGCGCCGTGTCAGATCCCAAAACGGGGGGCCTCCTTGTTTACCACCCATCAATACCAGCTCAGCGGGACCTAATGAATGAGCCTGCTCCTGGAACAGGACTGCCGGGGTGGAGGGATGAGGGTGGTGGGGGTGAGTGGTGGGGGAGAATTTGTTTTTCAAAAGCTACAATCCTACTTTTGAGCATATATACGTTATGAGAGTATGTAAAGTATTTGTATCCTGCAGCTGATTCAGTTTCCGGACATGTGAGAGAGTGACATGTGTTGTTGTTTTTTTGGGGGTTGGAGGAGGTGTTTGATGGCATGCAGAGGGCAAGAGGTATGGAGTTACTGATTAGTCTGTACTAGTAGTCTGTTTACCCATCCACTTAAACCACAAGGCAGCTACTGTGGAAGCTACTACAGCTTCCTAAACACACAACAAAATGTGCAGCATTTGAAAAAACTAAAGGAACCTTATTTTTGCTAAAAGCAAACCTTCCTCCAGGGCAACTTGCAATGATATGACATGCATACGGCTCATAGAAGTCTAATCCATACAGAATTTGTACTGGAAGACTTGAGGTACCTTCCTTGATGGTATGGCAGTAGTGCCTCTCCTGGAATCATGGGAAAACACCAGCTTTGTATGGTGAAGCTTTATTAGCAGCAATGGCGCTCTGCTGGCTGGATTCACAGGGTCTAGTGGAGTAGTCTGTGTGCCTTTTGTCCTCTGGCGCCTGGATGATTTGCGGCCCGTTGAAATGCTTGGCTTCGGCTCGCGGGTGTCCGTGCCACTGGAATGAACTTTGGGGGATACGAGAATTAAACAAACACCTGCGTTTAGCAACAGGTTCATTTCACTCCGATGACTTTACAATGCAAGCCCAGGCAAGGCTGTTATGAGTTATGGCATGACCGCGTTCCAGGTCGTTACCAAAACTCTGCAGATGCCTTTGTCACCTAATTAAATGAGAATCGTATCTCTGTTTTCCTGATTAGAGAAGGACCATGGAATAGATGGTCCTGTGGTCCTGTGTTTTGTATGCCTTAGTACTTTCATATGTGGCAATCTTTTTAATTATTATGCCTTCAATAATTTTTCCAAATTTTTTAGCATGATTGAAGATTGCATGTAACATAGTGAAAGAAAGGCATAATAGTAATATGACAAAATCGTAAGGTTGACAAGCATATGTGGGGAAACCTGTAAAGGTGCCCCGTGGTTGGATAGGAGGTAATGAGTGCTTTTGATCCCACCATCCCTCTGCGTGAGGTGTGTGTCGAGAAGGATCACAGAGGTGAGCTTCAATGGAGCGGATAGAGAGTCCTGCCGGGAGGCAACCCAACCAGAAGTCGCTCCCAACCGAAACCAAGGCCCTTCCAAGGCCCTTGCCTGTGCTCTTGTCACAAAGAAATGCTGGCAGAACCAGTTCACAGTCCCGTCCTCTCAGAGGTTCTGCCTGAATGATCTAACGGGCCACCAGGGCGAGAGCGGGTGCTCCGTCCCACAGGGGTTGATTATGTTTTGGGGGGATCTGGCAGATGTTTTTAAACCCATGCTGTCACAAGCTCACTCCCCCGTTTTATCTGTTGGGGTTTCCTTTGTCAGGAAAGTCGGGATTCTAATTAGCACCCAGAGGAGCCCACGCAGAGTTGGATAGTTTTATTAGATTCTTTGTCACGCCTTGTGGAGTGCCTGGGCTTTGATGTGAGTGAGTCTTGGAGGTGCATGACCAGTGACCACCTTGGTGTCACTCGCCTAAAATCATTATCCAGAGGGTGTTCTGAGGGTCTGCCAGGGACTATGAGAATCGTCTGGCAAAATACTTCCAGTGAGATACATAAATGTCCAGCATTAAAAACAATGTAGTCTCTGTAAAATGAATCTATATAAAATATAGTAATTGAATCAGGACTTGAATTTCAGTGTGCAGTTGTGAGAATCACGCAAAGGTTTTGTCAACCCTCATTCCAGCATAAACATTCTGAAATTAATGCAAAATATTTATATTTCATAATTCCTAAACATGAAATACTAGTAAGTTCTCTACAGATTGGTTTGAATGCTCTTGTCTGTTGATGTGTGAAGTGACGGGTGACCTAATTTCATTATAGCTAGTTAAGTTTGTTTTGATGTTTTGAGTAGATGTTAGTTTGCTAATTTATAACCAAATTGTGAAGCATAAGCCTTGCATGATGCTTTGTTGGAAACGCTTGTAATACGATAAATAAAGATAATAACAAATAAAGATGAGAATAGTCCCCCCCAGTAGCAGAAATTCCAGCCCTAATATTGAGGACTTGCTGCAGTTAGGACAAATTAATTTCGATGTACTAAATATAATTTAAGCAACAGATCGACAACACATTATGATGTATCAACAGACTGTTTTTCAGCACATACTGAACCAATGCTGTATGCACCAGAGTTATTAGTTGAATTGCTTTGCTTTTATCTGAAAGCATTTCAATGTTTTTGCTCTTAACGTTGTTAAGTACGGTAGAAATGTATTTTCACACTGTCCACTTTTACATGGTCTAACTGAACATTTGAATCTGAAACCAAATATCATTTTGCCTTTTTTTTTTTTTTTCTTTCTTTCCTGTAAATGCAAGGAGATACCTTTTTTAAAAAAGAAATTCCAGCCTGAGGCTGTACCAACTTGGAGTTTTGATCTTCCAGGCTTTTCATGGGCTCAAGAACGTGGGGACTGTTAAGTCATTGTGGGGCGAATGATTCATTTACTCAGAAGAGCTTACTTCCTCCAGAGAGAAGGAACCGATGCCATACCCCGGAGCAAGTGGTAGAGTTCAGCAAGACATACCTAATTTATTATCTCACATTTGAAACTAACAAGCCCTTGTCCATGTATATTGGAGTTGGGTAAGCATTTACGATCCACATTTGCATTTGGGTAATGTTATGCACCTCTCTGTTGGTTTTTGGTGGTTTTTAATCATAAATCATCTGTGGTAGTGTTTATCATTTTCTCTGAAACCCATTTTCTAGAGGGCCAGTTGTTGAAAATATAATTTAATGCATTCCCTGTATTGACATGCAAGAAAATAACCTATTCTCTATTATGTATCTGCAAATTGATGCAAGTTTGACTTTTTTCTTCCTAAACACCAAAATTAACTTGCCAAACTGTAGGCAAACAAAAAAAGTAACACTTGCATTTATTTGTAAGTCAAATATTGATTTAATCCCGGTCTTTGGTATAACCCCCCCAGCAATGTGCATGTGCTTCAAAACCAATTGTGGGTAAGAAAGGGAAGAAAGTAACATCCGTCTCTCGGATGCTGTTGCTGGAAATGGGAGTTGGGCGCTTGCTCCCGCAGGGAGTGTGACGAAGGGGTCCACTCCTCGGTGACTCTCCTGGAATGCCGTTTTCATTCTTTCCCTGGCCTCCTTGTCACCATGCCATCCACTCCCAGGGAGCTCTGCTGCTGGCAAGTCAGGCGGCCGACCGAAACTGTGCCTGCAAGGTTGTGCAGCACCCAAGCAGCATCGGTAGGCTGGGGGTTGGAGGCATTGGGGGGGGTTGGGTGTTCAGGATTAGGCTGCTGATTGGATGCTTGGAACATTAGATTTTTTAGGATTAGGCTGCTGATTGGATACTTGGAATATTAGATTTTTTAGGATTTAGGCCGCTGATTGGATGCTTGGAATATTTGTTTTTTTTTATTAGGCTGCTGATTGGATGCTTGGAATATTAGATTTTTTTAGGATTAGGCTGCTGATTGGATACTTGGAACAGCTGATTTTATGAGGAGGAATCTGTTTTCAAGCAGCCTGTGCTCGGGACACCTATAATGGGCCAAGTTTGAATTTCCTGATGGGTCACATGCCGGTAAATAGAAGGGCTTTGGGCCGTAAGAGGGAGAAATGAGGGAGTCGATTTATTTTTTCTCCCTCAGTTCGCCCAGCAGATCCAAGAGGCAGACGCGTAGGAAATCCCTTGAAAATCCAGCGGCAGATCCCTGGCCAGGAAGGGGCTGTCTGCGCCGATGCGCAGACATCTGGAAAGTGCGCAAGGGTTGGATGTTTTGCGTTGACGGAGCACAGTCTGGGAACGGGCTTCTGGCGTTTGGCACCCGGATGGAAACGGGAGCGAGGTTTACTGGAAAGGCTCAAAGACTCAGCAGATTTCAAAATAAGTGCTTCCTCTGTCATGTGTTGCTATGGCATCAGGATGCAAACAGATGGCCGATGTGTACTCTTGATTATATGCTATTTTTCTACAGATGCATTTCAGCGCCTGTATTATTATTTTTGCATATAATATACCCATATAAAATTGTTTTTAATACATTGTAAACATTTTTTTTGCTTTGGACATTGGACATATTAAAGCAACTAGCTAGCTGCAAAGTTAACCACAGTGCACGTGCGTGACAATCCTACCGGTTTTGTTTACTGTAATACAACGCCGACGAGATGCTCTCAGTTCAGTAGCACACAAGATTATTTTGAGGCGTAACGGAGAAGGAGAGGAAAACGTTCCTGGTGTCCCCGGCAACAGTCCTTAACTAAGCACAGCGAGTCTGTGGACATAGCGGCAACAATTTACAAGTGCCGCACGTGATTTGCGTCTGATTATTTTTGCTTTTGGTTAGTTTCTGGAGATGGATTACAGAGCTTCCTCCCCTGCACCTGAGAGATGGCGGTGGGTGGGGGGGAATTGTGGGTAAAAAATATGTGTTCGTCAGTCATAATTCCACTCAGCTGGACTAAGACAGAGTCTGCTTTCCTCATCTGGACATCTCAAACTTCTCGAGGAAACCCAATCCTTTCATCTGAATCTTTTTTTTTTTTGCGGTCGACTTTGTTTGTCTTTTAAGTAGACATGTCATCCTTCAACAGGCCTAGGTTTATTTTGATATCCTGTTTATCAGAACAGAAGACAATTGATTGGACAGGTTTGGCTTTTTTGTACGGTGTAAGACTGATGCTATCCACTAGGCCCAAAATATTCAGTTTATTATGTGAATACCATGTTTCTGTATATTTGTTTTATATACAGAAAGAGTTTATTTTTAACAGGATTAAAGCCCCCACTTCTGCTTGAAATATATACACTTTTCTCAGGATTGCATATGGGAATTACATTAGTAGAAGAAAAAAACACTTTAAAAGGGAATTCTTTAGTCAAAATAACCTTTTCATAGCAGAGGACAGGAGGCTGATTCTGTTAAGTTGTAATATTAACCTGCTTAATATTTTTCAAGATTAAAGATCAAAATTTCTGTGAACTACCAAATCATTTGTAAGATTAATTCGGTTAGCAGAACAAGCGGCCACGGGTGGAAATTAGTTGAAGGCAAATTCCACACACATAAAAAATAAAAAAAACTTTTTTTTACACAGTGCTGTCAATGCCCGGAACAGCTTGCCATGTCAGGCAGTTGAGGCAGAAAGACTATACAAGTCCAGTCTTGTGCTTGTATGTTTGTTATTATTATTTTTGCTTAATTGACTGCGTGCACAAGAGCTGCGAGATTGTGCAGACTGCAATAAACACTGCTATTTTGAATTTCCTTATTTTGTGTGTTTTGTACAGTTTCGGCAAGGAGTTATGAGTCATGTGTATCATGTGCTAGGGCTGAAGTACACCCTTGGCGTTCAAGTGGTTTGGCTAGCACCAGGGGAAGTTTTTGAAGTCAGAAAATAGCAGTATTACCAATAGAAAGATGAGTGATTTGTAGCATGAGATTTTGGTGTTCCTCTATGAAAGCATCTGTCCTCAGCCCACGTGCTGATATGTTTGTGAAACCAAGTCTTGCCGCTGCTTTTATATTGTCTTAAATCTCATATTTCCGTACAGTAAAAAACGGTATACTTGCTCTGGTTCGGAAGGTCACAATGCGCTTCACATTCCATTACATGTGTGATGTATGCAGGAGAGGTGTTTGAAGGAGAGAATGTGTTTCATCATATTGTAATATGACGTTTCATAAATCTGAGAAGGTTTTTTGAGTTAATAGCACTTTCCCTTAAAGGGGAATTTCATTCAATCAAATCTACAGTTAATATGTTGTTTCTTCAACGACAGTTGGTGCAAGTCCTTTCAAGTGGCCAATCCAAAGCTATAGAGCAGAACCAAGGTACATCATACAACACGATGCAACGTGATTCACAGTAAAATACTATGCCCATGGTCACATTTCCATGTCTGCTCGATCCCAGTCTTGCAGTATACTTCCCTGTGGGAGCCAAGGTGGGAAGCTGGGGTGGGGCTTGTGGCAGGACTTGGCTCTTTTAGTTGAATCCTACTCAACCAACCTGAACGATGTGGCTCTATGCTCGTGAACTATGTTTCTATATTTTATTACATATGCATATGTATGCCATTTAGCAGACGCTTTTATCCAAAGCAACTTACAGTAGTGAATGCATTCGTTTTTCAGTATATGTGGTCCCAGTGGGAATCGAACCCACAACCTAAGCGTTGCTAACGCCGTGCTCTACCTGCTGAGCCACACAGAACCACAACATTAAGGGCAGAGGGAGGGATATGTGAAACGTTATGCCATCTGGGCACCTTTCTACTGCTCATCGAGTTGAGAGAGCTCATCGTGGGATTTTGGCTACATCTTTTATCCATCTGTTTTGATAGCTGTCCATTAGGGTTAGTTTGGGTGGGTGGGACCACAAGGTACAGACCTCCGGGCAGGCTGTTTTTCAGGTGTGTCAGATGAAATCATTGACCATCTTCCCTTCCTATATATCCAGATTTCCAGATATGCTCCTTAGATTATGTCTCCAGGAATGTTTATCCCACGTAGCTTGTAGCTTAGTGCATACACACACACACACACACACACACACACACACACACACACACACACACACACATGCATACAAAAGCTCTCAAATCCCACTTGCACTTTTTTACCGAAATGAGAACTCCATGTTTGAAATGGCATGTAACATGCAACAAAGGATATATATTTATTGAGTTTACAAACATGCTTAATGATTTAACTTAAAAAAATAAATAATTACCTACACTATTATTTTTGAAAAGATGAAAGCGTACAACATATCAATTCCCCCAGATGGAAAATCGATTTGTTCTCCTCTCAATCAAAGCTAAGCCGGCCACTGCTCGTAGCTTCTAAACACTTAAGATTCCTGTGATGTTTATTCCAACAGGTCTGTTTTCCCAATTACCTAATGGGCAAACTGGTCTCGTCTGCTTTCCCTTTAAAGCTGGATGTCGTATGCTGTGCATTGGCCCGATGCCAGCCACACACATGGAAAAGGCATTGAGTTCCCCTCATTTATTTCAGCAATGCAGCGAAGTCTGCTCTCTCCAAGCTTCTGTTTTAACGACTCTGGCCCAGCAAGACTCCCCCCCTGTTCCTGGTAACCCTATATTAAATGCATCAACTGAAATCGCAATCGCACTTCATTCGGCGCTTGGCTGTGAAGCCACGTTATGAAATCGAGTTCCTCGTGTGCACGGTAGCGGCCTTCGTCTCGACGTCTGCGCCCTGTCATAACGCAGCACTGGCTTGACAAGGCCGCGAGGGAGAAGCCCCGTCAGCCCTGAGGGACAGACAGACCCCGGTCACGTGACCCCTGGAGGGGTGTGTCCCCTGTGTTCCGATGTCGTCTATTCAGATCAATAATTATTTCAGTAATAATAATGGATTGCAATTTTATAGAGCCTTTTATGATCTCAAAGTGCTTTACGGTGAAGGGCGGAAGCTTGCACTGTAAAGGAGATTAAATATTAGATTAGGAAGACTAGTTAAGGCTTACAACGCTTGTTAACGTCAGCCCCATGATGACATTTATTGATGTATTTATTTATTTTTCCCCATAGGCAGTGGCAAAAGAACAGTTCGTTTTTTTCACAATGGGTTATTTTCATCTGTATACAGTGTATTGCTCTAGCACGTGAAATGTTTACCTTGTCTTTGTGCATATCGGAGATTAAGTAGGCTTCATCAAAGCCTACCACATTGTACCAGAAAATGTACAATATATGTGACTACCAATGCTTCAGATTGGGTATGAGCAACTTTTGTATTTGGAGCTATGGTCATCATTCAGTACATGCACTGCATTTGTGCTTTCTTTAGACTGCAGTATTTCAAGCCAGGCTACCGATTTGGCTGCTCTTATCTCTGTTATTGTAACATATGGACTATGCAAGGTACTCTGCTGTATTTTTGTATGACTGATTATTCTTTTTTTTTTTTTTTTTTTTTTCAAAGGTCAAACTTTGAATTGTCTTGACCGATTTTGAAAAATGACATCATCTATTTTCTTCCCAAATCGCTCACTCAGCATGGCGTTCTGCCATTATGTGTTTAATTGGTCTTTGAAAAGCCAAGGAGAGAAAAGGCAGTCCTGCACATTGTGATTAGAATTTGCTCAGTGAAAGCATTATCCACGTATAAGCTAGTACGTTGTCCCTGGATTTTCTTTATGTTAAATTATATGGCTGTTGTTTTAACCTTATGTGTGTGGCCATTTGTCTTGTGTAAATAATGCGTTTTTGGGTCATAAATCGGCAGGGCTTCCCCTTCTCTGTGTTAGCATGCGGTCAGAGGAAGGGCCAGGCGCCTGTTTGCTGCTGGCTACTGATGCGGCAGAGGGCATTAATCAGGCCTGTTCGGATATGCAAACAATACATAATTCACCAAGTGCCTTTTTTCAAAGGTATGCTCTTATAAGGTCAAATTATGACATACAGAATACAAGCAGATAAATATTGAAACTGAATTGCTTTTCAAGCCAGAGGGCTTCTCAGCATTTATCGCTTTGTCCCAAAATTGATAATTATTGAATTGAATTGAATTTAAACAAGTGCTACTGTAGCGGAGCTCGGAAGACGTAAGTTAAGCACTTGAGCGTCCACTGCGGAAAGTGATGTAGATAAGAGTATGATTCGTTCCCTTGGCTGCGGACTCTGGTCTTTAGCTTAGCGAGCTAATCGTGTCTCCTGTGGCATTGGGATCCTCGGTTCAAATTCGCTGCAGGCAGAACCACCTCTGTTACATTGGTGCCGTGACTCGGATCATATGACTGATGTCTATCAGTTGGGCTGTGGTTGCTGCTGCAGGAGTTTCGAGGGGGAGTGTAGCGGCGCTCGGAAAACGTGAGTTAAACACGTGAACGTCTGCATACAGTGACGTCAATAAGAGCGCGATTAGTTCCCTTGGCTGGGGTCTTGGGTCTTTAGCTCAGCGAGCTAATTGTGTCTCTTGTGGCATTGGGATCCTCTGTTCGAAACTCGCTGCAGTCAGAACCAACTCCGTTACACTACCTAAATTACAACTTACTACTTCACCGAATTTGGAGCTTGGTGGTTGTAGACATTAATAAAATGTGCACATGTGTGCTGATAATAGAAACACCTTTTCTTTTCAAAATGTTGAAGACAACCAGACAATCGCCAAAGCAGGAGGGTTTAATAGCACCTTTAGTGCTTTGCATCTTTGGAATCAAAATAGAGACGATGATATGGCACGTAGTCCAAGTGACTAAACAGACACTGGCAAAATAAAGAAAGGCGATGCTTTTTCAGTAACATCAGAAATTGTGAGGAAGTACAGTATGTCCCAATCTTAAACAATTGTCCTTCTCTTGTGTTTCCTCAGAGACGTTACCTCGATAGATTATTATAAGTTATCTTTTGTTGATAAGCACTCTAGCACTCTTAAATGCCAAAATAAATCATACAGGTCCCAACGGGAAGGGTGGAAAATGGCTCCGCTCTTCCTCTTCTGTGGGACAGAATCCAATCACAGGACATACTTTTACCCAGCTCTCATTATGACTTTTAATCATGAGCAAAGGAATGTCCCTACAATTAATAATTACAGAAATGTGCGTGATTCAATGCACGTCTTCAGTTGGCTGACGGCAGACAATTTAGGAAGTGCAGAACGTGAGGTTATTTTTCCATGGCCCCGGGGGCTGGGAAGGATAGTTAATTATCACAATGGGGACTGAGATGTTTGCTTGAGGAACATCCTGAAAAAATATGCGAGGTCATCTGGCGTTTGCTATTAAAACATCATTCTGCCTGACAGAAACAACAGCCTCAAATATATCAGCAGGGGGCGTTGTTCTTCACTAGGCGCAAGGCAGAGAGAGCGCCGACTTAATTGCTTTAGCGCCCAGGCTTCGTCAGGTGTTAATACCATTTTCCTTTTTAATCTGCGCTTTATTTAACAAAGATAACCTGACCTTTGGCCGACTGGGGTGGCGGGGGTGCAGATTTTCAAAAGGGCAGAGTTTGGAAAAATAACTGTCCTTTATATCTCCGTCGAAGTTCCCGTTTCTTCAAAGGCCACCTTTTGTGCCCGTGAGCTCAAACGCTTTTCTCCTTGACTTTTGTGCTCCGCCAATTCATTGCCCCAAGGCCCAACGTCCTAGGGCGCACAAAGCCAACCTGTCAGTCACGATGAAAGGAACATGCATTTCAATGCAAGCCCGCTGTTTACCCGATGAAAGGGGAAAGGGAAATCCTCACTAAAAGCAAAAAGTTGGACGCAAAGGCCTGACCACGCATTTCAAATGATTACGTGAATAGTCGAGAGTGAACAGTCGGAGCGGGGGAAAAATAAACGTTGGCTCCGGCCATCCTGCAGATTTTTTCCGTCTCTCAACATAATTAAGAACTGAATATGTTCAACAGATGGTCAATAAATAAATACACGATACGCTGTGTGACATGAAATTGAAAATATATTTGCCTTTTATGCATTTTTACATTTTGCTTTCATGTTTTGGCACCTATTAACACATTCATTTTTCACATGCGTTCATAAAACCCATTTGGGGTCTGTAAGCTCTTTAAAAAACTTTGACCTTTTAAATGAATTCCAAGCAGGATTTTCTTTTCACCTGGAATTTTCATGAAATGCTTCATGGAACCAGCCACAAAACCTGAAAAGTGAAAGCCAACAGAAGACCGAGGGTGTTTCGCCACATGCAGTAGGATCTTGTCAGCAAGTTGGATTTAGGACCACTTACAAATGCGTAATTGTTATTAAATTCCTACGCTTCAATTGTTGCCGTTTCAAGTCTATAATTTAAATAAGGGAGGGGGGAAAAAAAACGTGCAAAAAACAAAGCAAGATTTATGCACCTCTCTTCCTGCTGCCCAGTTCAGTGGATTGAAGTGGGGAACCTTTCTTCTGTGCAGACTGGAGTAGCTGCTTGAAACATTTTAATGTATGCTTTCCCCTCTGGGAGCAATTTGGGAGAATAATGGCAAAGTCAAGTTAATGGTGGCCTTTCTGGCGCAAAGACAATGTAGGCTTTGTGGTGATCTCCTGTAAAGCAGCACATTATTTAATGTAATTTTTTAATCTCGGATTTGGATTTTTTTATTTTTTTGGTCCAAAACTGTTTGGGGAAAATAGTTGAGCTTTTACCAGGCTCTGTTTTTGGCATCGTGCGCCAGGTGGCTGCCAGGTCTCTCCTTGCAGACATTCTGGAACCAGTAGCTATTGAAAAAGAGCAGAGTGTGCTGTGATGGAGCGTATTTAAGTCATCCCACTACTGAAAAGAAATGGCTCTCCACCCTTATTCCACCACGCCACCGCCCCCCCTCCTGCCCTCGGCTCTGTAGTGATGGCAAAACTGAGAATACGATTTTGTGGGGGAATGTATCAAACCAGCATGTGATTCTGGATCTCTACTCTGCTACAGATGAGATGGGAACATTTATGGTGGAGATGAGCTGCAGGGCTCTGCTTGCCTTGTTAAAATGAGCTGGTCCATTTTTTGTGATGATGGCCGGAAGTGGCATCATGAGCCCCAAATTAAGTGGCGCTGCCGTGCATTACCGCTGGCTTGCTGATTTTGAACCAGTTGTAATCTTTTTTTGTTGAGAGCACAGTCTGATTTTGATCTAGTTTGACTTTTGATTAGTTTACTCAAGTCTTTGATTGACATCATATGTTAGTGTAGCTCCAGCCATTATGGGATTCATCCCATGGCAATTTGTGTTGCTTTTTGGAATCTAACTATGGACAATATACTTTTTCTCTGGCATGAGCTTGCCGAGAAGCGTGAAGGGTGTCTCTAGAAAGTAGGTGGGCGAGTTCTGTCTCGGAGTTCTGTCTTGGAATGAGCTTTCCCCCTAGTGACAGATGTTTGTGGGGGAGGGCAGAAAGAAAATTGGCTACCAAATTGGGAGGAAAACAGGGAAAAAATCAGAAAAAATATATAATCAGCAAGTGATCGAATTTGATTGAATACGTCAATACATTTACTTAATACAAATAACAAAGCAGTTATGAATTCTATTTAATACACTTCCAATAGCGCATTACATAGAAACAATGAAAACTGTCACAGATCGAAAACAATGAAAACAGTCACAGACAGGGATGGATGACAGATTGCAACTATACATAGACATCAGGTGATTAATAACTTGATAGTGTCAAATCATTTTATATGCTCAATTACGCTGCAGCCTGGATAAAGAGGTGTCTTGCAGCAGCACCTTAGTATTGCATATCAGACTTGCCCTTCGGGAGGATAAAAGCCAGAAACCAAAAAATGAACAAAACCCCCTCATACTATAGAGAGGAATAATGTATATCCTCAGTCCCCTAATGGAAACCAAAGATCATCTGCAAGAACAAATCCGCTTTGTGTTGGGGTTTTTTGTAGACCAGAAAATGAAGTTAAAAGAAATGAATCCGTAACCGATATGAAGAAGTTGCGGTGTTATCAGTTACTAACAACTGAAACAGATGAAAACAGCCATGGGTTCCATGAACCATTGTCTCTGTGTGGGAGATTAAGCTTCTTGGAGAGCGAATTCCTCTTTCGATCCGTCTGTCTGTCCAACCTCCGCAGGAGATTGGTTAGTGTCGCCTCGCGGCGATCCGGAGGAGAATCCGGCGCCCTCCAGGTCGAACAGATTTCCATGTGACAGGCCTCCCGGTCGAAACTTCCTCGGCCTTGGACGCATTCCCGGCCTTAAGGGAGACTCGAGGGAGAACATGACAGGCCTGCTATATTGTTTTTGTCGCACGGACACTGGATTGCGTGCAGACGTACAGCAGAGTCGGGGGGCGACGGTGACCGCCCCCCGAAAGACGCAGGGCCCAAAACTACCAGGGGGAACGAGCCATAGAGACGCGGTCGGGAGCTCTGAGGAGGTCTTGTCATGCCGTTCATGCTTTTCCAGGAAGCTTCTCTTTCAGCGCTGCTCAGACCGCAGATATGAATAACAGGCGAGGGGGCACCAGGGCACTCGCCACTCTCCGCTCCCCCCTTTTTCACTAAGTGCCTTGTTCTGGCATGGCCTCCCATCACACGGGACGGTAAATAAAAATGTGAAACGTTTCAATATTCTGTCGGAGGGAGTCCATTTTCTCCGGTATGGCAAAAGTGGTCTGGGCCGGAAGTGGATCTTTCAGTGTCTCCTTACATTTTCTCTCGAGAGCCAGGGAACTGGACCGTTAATCAAAAGCGCCATTCCTCACGTGTGCTAAAATACGCCTGGGCAAGAGCGCACCAAGCATGGACTGACTAACCTCTGCAAAAAGATTAAATATTTAACGTTTGCCGCTTGCGTGAGGGCATGCATGCATGTGGATGTTTGTGAACATGTCCTTGCTGGGCACGGAAACATGATTATTTTAGCCAATCAAACTGGGGGATGATCAACTTCCTAGATTGGGACCTTGGAATCTTTACTGACAGTCGAGTCAGGGTTTCGGTTTAACGTCTCGATCCATAAGTCTACTGTTTTAGAATCGGGGTCTCTCACAATGTGCGTCTCCCCAGGACAGTTTGAATACGGGAGGCAACTGAGTGAAGAACTGTCGAGTTGTCTAGACCTGATATTTTTGTGGAACATTTGGAATCCGATCGGCCCTTTTGTTAGTGTTTATTGGTTCCCTGCAGGTGGCTGAGGTGTATGCAAAAGGATATCACATTTTTTAAAAGGCAACGAATATTTTTTGTCTTTCGGAGGCCCTGTACGTCCGCGCTTTTATTCTGAACCTGAGTAGATTTATATACGGCGAGGTTATATATAACAGCAGTGAAAAGGCATGAAATTCATGCAATGGCTTTTCCAGATCTGAATAAGACATGGAATTTCGTCAAACCATAGAAGTGGAAAAGTTCATTTCCCTGTCATTTCCCAGCAGATAGGTCTACGTAAATCCAGTCTACTCTTTCCACAACTCCAAGAACAACTTCTTGAAGTGTGAAATGGCTCTTGTAGGGAAAGAAAATCAACTGACTGATGTTATTGCAAAGTATCCTGTTCCAAAAAATATTGGAATGGTTTTAGTCAGAACTTAAGTCACACAGAGTGCAACGTCCAGTGTAGGTGGGAAGATGATAGATGTGGGTAGAAATAATTGAAATGACATTTTACAATTTGTTTTCCTGTGCTTATCAGTCTACACCCCTTTTTAATATATTTAAATAGATATTTGATGAGAACAATATAATATACAGTATATATAATTCTAATACTGCACTTATGATAAAAAGTGGTGAAAGCCCAGCCGACCATTTCTCCATCCATCCGCTATAAAGCCTACACATTCACAACATGGGTGTGATAAGGGAGCACCTTAGTGCTTTTGCTGATGTAGCCATTCAGTCAGGCATTCTTTGAGCACAGGGTGAAAGCTCAAAGGAAGTGCACATTTTGTTTGGATGCTTCTTAATGCATACATGCACTCTATAAGGCAGCGTTGAGCATAGGCCCGTGGTCCTGTCCTTTCTAGTTGGCAAAGCTTGCATAACATCTAGCAGTGTCTTTGGCTCTGATAGCTGGCCTGTGTAATGAAATTCCTCTTCTACGCTTACAGTACGGAAGCCTGAAAGCTGACACATTTGTTCAGGGCACTACTGTGTTTACGGGGGGCAACTGGAGGAGCAGGGAATCCAAGAGATTGAGGGGTATTTTCAGCACTAGAATTCCGCAGGTTATTCCTGGACGTATATCACAGAACACTGATCGTCTTAAGATGGTGTCCCACCTGCCCCAAGGCCTCTGGTCCAGTGTACTCAAATGACACCAAAGGTCATGTCAATATAGCAACAAGGGGGAAATTACTGTTTATTTATATATTTTTTTACTTTTTATTTGACTAAGCCCCAATGGGTCTATTCTGCTCCCTTGAGACCTTTTGAAGCACGATGCAGTGCGCGCTGTAAAAATGTCAAGTTGTAGAATTGGACTTCCTAGAGATGCAGTGTACCATAGGCCTTGCTGACTCAAAAGTGACGAGAGTATCGTCATTCATCAACACTGAGCACACAAAGGCTGGTAAAGTAAACGGCGAGAACCCCAAGGTTGCCACAGAAGCAGCTGAGCAGAGATCAATTGTGATTCAACGAATGCGCATCATTAAGAGAACGTTGAGAGCGCTTCACCATTTGTATTTCAAGTCGTCCACAGACTCTGGTGCGTAAACCTCCAAAGCCTGTCTCGCGAGGGGAGTCTTCTGAGCGTCATCACTTGGACTATATTTGAAGCTTCCCTTCCAATGTGCCTTTGGACCAAGGTTGTCTATAGATGTCCCAGCGCGGGATGGGCAACAGGATGTGATGGGGGCTTAGTATGCAGCAGGAATTTGAGTACACGCTTCCACATGCTTGCGTGCGGGTGTAGTCTTTCTTTTTCTACCAGGCGGCCAAAGAGTTATTGGAGTTCCCCAAAACTCCCCTCCGCCCACTGCTGGCTTGGGCGGGTGTAATTTATAGAGCTCCTAGCGTCTCGCTGTTTGCTTTGCATGGGTTTGCAGCACCCCATTTGCAATGGTTTCTTGAGGATGCATGCAGAACGCATCGCCATTCACACAAAGTACAGAGTGCTTAAGCAATAGTCAGGCAATATCCCTTTCCAGGCCATTTTCTAGCATACATTTTCTGTGCAATAATAGAATGTAGGTGTATTAGACATTATATTAGTAATAGATTTCTCTCTTAGCTGCTTAAGAAAATGGGTAAGAATATTATTTTGATCTGAAACATATTATCCTTGGTAACGCGCTCAGTTTTATGGATATATTTATTTAGAGGGAAAAAATGAACTGGACTGACAATGGCATGATGTTCATCCAGCCATTACATTTGTAAACTGTAAAGTAGTTACAGAAAATTGTACTGTGAATATGGAATGACACTTCTGTTTTTAAATACAGCACAGTAAAAAAAAATGCTCTAAGCCAGAATTCCAAATAATCCAGAACCAGAATATTTCTGTTGATCATATCAAAGTATGACTATTTAGTAAGGAATGTAATACAATGCCTGTAATATAATGTAATGTAATGTAGGATTGCAGCAATGGCATTTTAAGGTGATTATAGGACATTAAATTGCATAAATTTGAAAGAAAAGCAATGCGTACTACCAGAAAAAAACTATATCATTCAAACAAAACAATAGTGGCAAAAACATACCCAAACTTTTCCACCTGACTAGATTTATACAGTAGTTTTGTTCTGATTTGAACATGCAGGTACATCTTGTGGACGTACACAGCTAGTGCCCGACAGGCCTTGTTTGAGTAAAGGGATATTGCCTCAATCGGTGTGTAGTTCAACCCCTTGACTAACTACTGGTTGTTTTTAAACCAGGGCCTCCTGGGTCCAGGGGAAAGAGAGGTCGCAATGGGGATCCAGGTAGGTCTCCCGGCCTCCTACTGTTCATGTCCCCAATGCAGGTCTAAGCAGTGCTGGGGAATTAACCAAAACATGGTTTGCTAACCATTTTTGTGTGATTTGGTTACTCTCTGGATTTCAGGTTTCAGTTATTTTTTTGTGCGCATCTTTTGTGTTGGCCAGAAAGGGACTGAAATGCAGATATGGTGCTTGCCGTAGATCTGATTTGTGTCATAGGTATGGTCCATTTTCCTTTGGTTGGCGTCTGTAATTGGATTGGAAGCCATCTACTCAGGTTGGTAGCTACTGGTGGATCTGTACCTTGGTGGTTATGGAGCTGTACTTGTAGGCCCCACATTGCTAGATAGGATCTCACCGATTTTGTGCTCAGTAAATCCCCAGCTGTGCAAGTGTGTAACACTGTATCTAAAACACTAGCTATGGAAGTTTATGGTGTCTTCTGAAAAAAAATAATAATAATGTGTGGTTTGGAGGTATCCATTTTCAGTGTTTAGGGTTCACTCCATCCATGGCCACTCCATCCATGACCCTGACCCTCCATGAATTCTTTTTTTCCGTGTGCGTTTAAACTTTGTCATTCGTTCCGCTCTCCAAAGGCGTAAGGCGAAAACGCACGCTTCCAAAGCACGTTCTCCGGTAGCGTGCTCAGGCCACGCCGGGCTCACAAAACCACTCTCGTCCAGCGGGCCGGTTCTGACATATACACGACCTGGTCCGTGGGGGAGGAGGGTCGTAAATAGCACCTGCAGCCTCAGCAGAAGCATTTGAAACATGCTTCCTTGAATTACTACAAAAACATTCGAGCAATAACAGGAAAGGAAATACGTACAAAGCCCCTCCGGTCCCCCCGAAAAAAGACAACTCGTCTGCAAATGATGAGAAGCGGGGCCACGTCACTGGTCATTCCAAAAGGTGTCGCCCGTTAGAGCGCTCGTTAGGTGACGCGGAGCGTCGGGAAGGAAGGCGCCCCGCTCTGTCCCGCTCATAGATCTTTGCTTCTGCGAAAAGAAACCTTTGGGGCGGGGGGGGGAAAGGCTCCTTTTCAGAACTCCGTTCTCTGAATCCATGTCTGATTCTCCAGGATATTAAGCCAACTGTAGGAACAACCTCTGCACCCTGTCTTTTTCAATCATGCGGAGATGACACCACAGGGCTTTGTGCTCCTAATTACTCATTCCTCAGAAAGCTCCTGTCTCTTCCCAGCTCTGCGTGTTTCCTCTGTCGGCCACAGGCCATTTGACCAAAGCAAACATGTGCTTGTGTCCATTTTCCACACTCTTTTTTAAATTCAAACAGTGTGGAACTCCTGTCATACCCCTCTGTTGCCTTGCATAAGTTCAGCTGCTTGATTTTCAGTGGTAGCTGTCTCCCCCTGAACAAATTTTTCTGACAGCCTTATTTGCGGCCTGCATGGCTGGGGATGGAGACCAGACAAAATAAGCATTCGAGATTGGAGGTGGCGTGCAAGGAAATTATTTGCCATCCGTGATCCATTGCGATTTGGAATGTAAACGCGGTGGTCTTTTGCGGGCCCTCGTCTTGATTATGTGATAAATACTTTGGTTTCCTGGCTTCTGCGAGTGGTCTGAAGAGGTCAGTATACATGTATATGTATTTATGTGATTATGCACACTAATGTGCTTTGACATGCCTTTAGAAAGGCAATGATTTTGATTGAGCAATTATTTTTATTTTTATTTTATTTAACCTTTATTTAAGCAGGCAGTCCCATTGAGAGAAATGTATTTTTCAAGGGGGACCTTGGCGAAGGAAGCAGCAGCCATCAATACAGACTATATATATATACATTTATTTTATGCACATCCCTTGTGATGAAGGCTGTATAGAAAAGGACACATTGTAATGGAGAAGGCACCATTAAGATTTCATCTTAAGGTGGAGCCAATTTCATGAGTCATAATAACAACTTATTTAATCACTGCGCTCCCCCGACCTTCACACCCAACAGCTTATCTTGCCCTTTGACCTACTGCCGTGTTGTATAGATGTGTGTTTGTGTGCGTGTTTCTGGTGTATGTACGTGTGTTTGTATGTAGCCATAGGCCATATTGTAATAATGGCAGGTGCTCCATCTTTCATTCGTTTGCCACGACGCCATGCAAACATAAACCGGTGTGACACTCACCAAGGGATGTGGGAGTTATTTTTCACCCGCTGCTTGTCATAATTTGTTAAGAGCCCCAGGAAATGACCGGGAGGTGATCTGAGATGGCGGTAACGCAATATACGCCCCTCTGAGTCTGCATATCTCAACTTCCTCACAGAAAAGAGAGGTCACGTCATTTATATTGGATTTAATAGGTGGGCACGGGGAGGAGGTCGAGGGGAGGGGGGGGGGGCGACAACGACTCTCTCAGTGTCGCGTTACCGCCTTCTGCGCCCCCTTCTCCCCGTCTTCATCAATCTACCGCTTCACCGCCCAGCTCCCGGAGACCCCTGTGCAGGGAAAGGAAAAGTCAGAGGCTGGAACTGGGGTCTCTGGAGAGGGTGGCGGCGGGTGGCGGTGTGTGGGGGTAGCGGGTGAGGTTATCCTTTCAGACGCATGATCTACTGTTGCAGAAGCTGACCCTTTAATGTATGCCTTGATTTATGCACCGACCATTCTTCAGCGAGAATGCACAATCTTCCTACGCAGGACGTCCAATTACCTGTATCTCCAGCATGTGTGGGCAGATGTCGGGCTTTGCCGACATCTGAGACATTGGCTTGTATACTTACTCATTTATTGTTTTACACAGGCCTAGTGTTTAAGTAATTACTCTTACTTTTTTTCCCCAAGGCCAGCCTGAAGGAACTGGTCTTGACCAGATAGAGGGAGGGGGATGGGAGTTTATGGAGAGGCCACATTTTGATAGCCGGCTGTAAGACAGCAAGGATTTAACTCTTCATCACGTAGATTTAACTTGTTATCACAGGCTCTGCAATCCAGGAAGGCGAAAGCCTCCACTCCATTTTTATTGTACTGTATATTTCCACGTAATTAATGTTGTTAGCAGAGTGTCATGGTGAATAAAGTGCATTTTGCTTTTTTCTTACATGGGCCAACCTTTGTGACTGATGCTCATGATCATGTTGATGTTTCTTGTTGCCAGAATCTAATATCTTTGCCTTTTTCTCTCTTCTTCTCTTTTTCAGGTCCTCCTGTAAGTAGCTGAAGCGCCAGTGTATGACGGGATTGTGGTAAAGTGACGGTGCATTTGTGTGTGTGTGTGTGTGTGTGTGTGTGTGTGTGTGTGTGTGTGTGTGTGTGTTTGCATGTTCTGTTTGAGCATTTGTGAACTTTTGCAGGTTTTGGTGTGTGGGATTGCTTTTTGCAAGCGTTGATGAATCATTTTAAGGATATGGGGTGTTTATTATATGTTACTGGCCTTTTTAAAGCTAATAAAAATAAATTCTTAAGGAAAATTCATGCTTTGTAAGTGGCATTAGAAATGGTAGTAATTGACAATTAGTGATTTTGATCATTTATCTTGCGACTTTAGGAATGACTCCCAATGAAATTTCCCAATATTCGATTTTGATAAGTATTGTTGCGCTTTCATTCACACGCAGGTCTGCTTTAGAATCAGATATCCAGTATTACCCGAAACCAAAGCTGCACACTGTATCAAAGTCAGATTGCATAGATGCACTGTATAGCATAACACATTTGTACAGAGTGTGAACTCAACGACGGGCCGTGCCAAAATCTCCCTCACGAAAAAATGCCATATCCCACGAAATGCGTCCACAGAGGGACTTTTAGAGGTGCTAAAAGCAGCAGGAAGCCGGGGTCGGATATCCCAGCGATGACACCAGCCGAACTTCCGTTTTCGCTTTCAAACGCCCCCAGTCTGTCAAGTTTCCACTCGACAACCGCGAAGCCCGCCGAGGCGCAACAAGAGTTCGGGATTCGTCTTCCCCCGCCCGCCTCGCTCTTGGACGATGCCCAGAATCCGCGAGCGATCCGCCGCCTCTGGGCGCCCCTGCTCAGTCGCCATTCCTTTCGTGGGAATAATGCCCCCGGACACCTTTTGGCGAGGGCTAAAATTGGGAGCAGCTGCAACAGCTGTGGCCCGTGCTGAGAGGGTGAAGGTTGCCGTCCCGCTCTGGGCCGCCACTGTGATTAATTATCCGACAGCAGTCCGGGACGCCCGGAGCAGGAAGTGGGCTCTGGACGGGAGCGGTCCGGTGGTGGACATGCGCAGATACGTTCGTAGCTGAATCGTAGGTGTTTGAGAGACATTTGAATAAAATGGGTATATAATATTTAAAGTGAACAAAAAAAAATATAAAACTTTTGATTTTTTTGGTCCAAATTGTTGGCATTACTCTGTCTACCTCACATAACACTCTGCTATTTTTCTTATTTTTTGGGGGGTGGGTGTTTTGGGTACATACTCCCTCTACGGTTCATGTAACATATCCCTTCAGGATCAGTACATTACTTTAAATGTTAGATGAAAATGTTTAAAAAATTCCAGAAATTTTGCTTCCTAATATTGACTTTCTTTACTGGTTTATCTCGACACCTGTTACTTTCTGCATCCCAGGCCGGAGTGATGAATTGGCTGGCAGATCCCATTGGCTGGCGGGTCGAATTTGGCTGGCTGGCAGCTCTTCGTACTTCTGTTGGTTATTACTTTCTCAGAAAGAGCGATAATTAAAGTCTGTAGTCGTTCCAAACCCGTACGTGATGTGCTCCGAGGCTGTGGGGAACTATTCTCAGAGCCAATGCCTCAGGCACCTCATTACTTAATCAAGATCAAGGGTTTATTTGTGATTAATCACACTTTGACTAAACACCGCTGTTTGGTCTTCGGTGGTTAGGAGGAATGAGATGACACTTCCCATGATTGATAACCCTAGTACGCCTTACACATCGTAACATTACGCTGCCCGTTGACAGGTTCATGGGTGAGAGAGGAGTGATTTGTATAAATTATTCCATACCCTTATTTACATAAGCTAGTTAAGATAGCATAATTACGCATGTAATTGCAACTGTAAAACTACATCAAATTGGCCCTTTCCTGTTCCATGAGATTGTGAGCCTAGACTTTTAAAACATAATAGTGCATAATTCTTCAAAGGTCAAGTAGCAGGGCTTTTCCTCTTTCTCTCTCTCTCTCTCTCTCTTTCTGTATAGCACGTCCTCTGACAGCCAGTGAGGAGGGAAAACGCCTTTAAACTTAACCCATGTGCTGATTTCTTGCCACCCCAAACTGTCAGGGCAACCTGAAACCTCAGAGATCAGTATGAGGCAAATGAAGTTAGTTTGCTCAGTGTCAATATTCCATTGATCTTAACCAGTATGAAGAAGCCAACAAATATTGGAACCTTGAGGTTTAATTACAGAAAGGCCTGTAAACTGTTTACTGAACTATTCGCTTTAATAAGTTGCACTTGTCATTACCGTCTATCAAGGCTGCTCCTTGCGTTGGCTGTTGGCCCTTTCGGCTGATAGCCAATGAACCAATCAGAACAGAGCAGAGGTGTGTCAATGCCAGGGTCAGAATGAGGAAAAAACTAGGTGTATCAGGCAGATCATCCCCTCATCCCTTAATCCAAGGGGGACGGGGGGCACAATGGGCAAACTGGCCCAGAATTCCCAGCTCATTAATTCAGGAGCAGTCCGCCTAATGGCACCCAGATGTGAGTGCTGAGACGGGACCACTCCCGTGTAATTCGGGTGAAGGGTCTTTTCCGCCAGAGGGGTCAGGGTGGGGCCCCTCTGACCCCTCCAGACAGCTGAAGGTCAGGGAACCGATGGAACCTGCGCACACCCAGCGTGGTTTGTCCTCACTCGGCGCTCAGCGAGGGCGCGTCTGGCTATCTGGTCCCCCAGCGAGCAGCTCCCCTTTCAAACGTGCTGGCCAGCAATGGCTTTGATGGGGTTCATTAATAGCATGTAATCAATTTATTTCCCATAAGCGGAGCGTGGAAATATGAAAAATCTGCCAACGGATATAAAAAAACACAGGTGCAGTGTTGTATTTTTTTGCTTTTTAGCTTTGTTTTTTGGTTTTATGTTACTTTGTGTCTAGATTGATGGGATTTTCTACGGTCTGCATATTGAACAAATATAGTCAAGCTTTTCTTTCAGTATAAAGACTTGGCCAGTGTGGTCTGTTAAGGCATTCTCCTCAGAGCTATACCGCACGATGGTATGACTGGGATTAAATCGGCAATCTCACGCTACGAATCATTGTAAAATGATCAAAGTGCCGTGGCGCTAGAGGGAGAGCGTGTTTACACCTCTCCTGCACAATATCCTTGTAGGATTGTGGATTGGCGTGGGATTAATGGCTTCCTTTTCACGATCGCGGGCCAAGAATAGCCTACGCACTCGCATTCCAAGAAAGGACTGCATAACTGCCTGCCGCTTGTTCTCCAAAGAAGACTGGCGTCAAACTTTCAAATACTGCCGATGCACAGTTACGCGGTCAAGCAGTTTCGGAAGGCTTTGGAGAAGTCAAGGGTTCCTGTTTAGCCTGACCAGCAATTAGCATTAGACTTTCAGCGCGGGCCACAAACAAAGACACATTGATTCCATTTCTATGACCCTGTTTTTCACACTGAAAACATTTGCTTTCTTGTATAGATTTGGAAATTTGCCTCATGTTCTTTCTCCCTGTAGCTCTACTTGTACGACAAATGTTTTCCTTCTTCTCTATTGCCATACTGGCGCAGCGTTTCCAAATAGCCTTAATAAAAGAAAAAATACAAAAGAGTCCTTGTCTATTTGATGCATAATAAAGCTGAGAGACACAACACATTTCTATGGTGTGTGTCGAGTCCAAGCAGGTCAAATGACCTTTTAAGTACTTAAAAAAAGTACTTAAAAAAAAAAGAAAAAAAAGTACTTTTTCTACCGCAATAAAGACCATGATGTAAAACTCACAGTCAGACTGTACTGTTTAACAGTGCTGAAAAAGATGAGTGCAAAAGCTCTTTATACAGCCAATGCAAGAATTTATTCAAAAAATGATTTATTAAAACCGGAACATAGTTAAAAGTCTTCCAAGAAAAATGGCACTTTTATTAGTAGTGACTTTGTGAAGTAATTTATTTCATATCAATTATGGTCAATGTACCGCAGCAAAGGAATGCAGTGGTTTGGATTGATTTTTTGAAGAATGCTATGTTTTTTCTTTGTCTGTCCGTGTGCAACTGAAAGCCTGGCCATAATAAAATTGGAACGCAAGACAATTTGAACAGTGACCATAACGTGGAGCGGATACGAATCAATATTCGAAAAACAGCATCGGCCAAAAGTCAACAAGGTTCTTCCAAAGCCACGTTTACTATAGCCAGGCTACGTGTTGGCTTTCTCTGTGATGTGATATTTTTTAATTTTTCTGTCAAGTTCACTCTCTCTGTTTTGTACCCATTTCTCTCACCCTTTTTTCAGGGTCCTCCTGGAAGAGCTGGCTTTCCGGTAACTGTCGTTTAACTGTGTGGTCGTGTCTGTGTGGTGGCGGTGTCGCTTCCGGCCCTCTCAGGCCTTTCTACTGAGAAGCTGTGATTGGTTGTTTTTGCATCTCCAAGGCAGTCTTGCACCTGTCTCTCCTGGTCGTTAAATCGCCACTGAGATGTATTAAGGATCATACTAGCACAAAAATGTTTTGAGTAGAAATAGTCTCAAATGCAAGCATTGGATTTGAATATGCATATTTTTGACTACTGGATTAACGGCTTCTTAGATGAAAGTGACCACTGAGATATCCCTTCAACAAAAGGACATGGGAGATACAGTTGACACAAGAGCAATTGGATAAACTCAAATTTGTAATGTTTTCAAATTGAAATGGTAACACAATGCCATGCAGTATAACAAAAACAACCATTTGAATTGTCTACGACAAGTCAATTGAGTCATATTGTTATATTACTTGCTGTGTATTTTATACAAATTATTCCTCCATCCATTTATATAATTTATTTATAGTCCAAATTGAATGTAGGATTTTTATCTTCCTCGTCCCGTTGTTGCGCGGCTGTGCTTTTTTCTTCACTCTCAACTTGAACAGATTCTAATGTTACTAACTGAGTACCGTACCCAGGCTTCCCCTCATGGCATGTGGGATGGAGGCCCCCGCTTTTATTTGAACTTTGACCCAGCCGCCAATCACAGCTTGCAAACCCCGCGGCTCGCGGCTGACTCCTTCCATCCTTGCAAGAAATGTCTACTTTTTTTCCCCCCCCATTTGAGTCTAGCTGATGGGTCAAAGCTGGGATAGAGTCTCTGCCAAGGTTTATGATTGATTGTGTTTTCTATTACTGCGAGGGAAAGCCAATACTTTTTTCTTCAGAGGAGAAGGATGTGGTTTTCTCGGATGGACTTGTCCGTCAGATTAACTCGAAACGTAGGGTTTTTAAAATTCTTATTCAGCCACCCCTGTTCTCCATCTGCTATAGCTGTCAGGGTGTAACATGCGAACTGCAGGATGATTTCACCTTGTTATCCCGTCACATATTGGTTCCCATTATTGGAGCATGACAAAATTATGATAGAAAACTAGATTATATACAGTAATGTGTAGGATTTTGGAACTAATGATCACCTCCCTGTGCTCTCTTTTGTGGTCTTAGTCACCTAGATTTCATTAGCAACAATTCATATTTTCACATGTTCTGTACTGTAGTGGTGACATTTCTGACACCACAAAATGGTTATATAGCTATACTGACAGGTTACTAGACTACTTTTCTCCCTTCCCAGACTATTGGCAGATTACTATAAGAAACTTCAGAAGCAATATTGCTTCATGTGACAGGAGCCCTTTAGTTTTTTTCTGACCAAGGCCCACTGCAGTGATTCCATTTTTCTCCAACGTCAACACAAAACCAGTGTTTTCTGACAGTACCTCATTGCCTAGAATCATTCAGCTACACATCAAGCATCAACTCAACTCATAGTCGTTTTAATGTCAGGCTAACAATAAAGGCATCGAAGGACATTTTCCAGATGAGACTGATATTTCACAAACATGTTTGTGTAAAGGATGGATAGGCATCAACCCCTAGTGATTGCGGCCCTTGTTGTCAAGGCTTGAAACCTGTAAAAATGTGTCAAAAACTTTATGGACATACGCAGAGCACATTACTATAGCCTATAGTTAAAATTATTAGCAACCATACTCATTTATCTGGCTTAAGTTGAATATATTTATGCATTTAGATTTTCATTAAGATTTCACCTATACATTTATAAAATTACTGTGTGTACAAATTTAGAAGATGACATTCTAAAGATGCACAAAATGGCATTTCAGTTTACAATCAGCCCATTTGTATGTCAAATTATAGAATTTAGGCTAATTTAATTTAAATAATGGTAAGGTTAATACATTGTATATCTTTTTGTATGTGCTTAGATGTGCTTGCTACAACAGTCCATTCAATTGTAAATGACTTAATCACTATTTTGAAAAACCGTATCAGACTAGATTTCCTGTATCCCAGCCTTTGCAAGTCTGTATACCTCCAAAATAATGAAAAAACATTTTTATATAAAAAAAATGGGTAAACTGTATGGGTTGACCAGTCAAATTGGCATTATTTGTAATAGACGAAGTTGCATTGTATTTTGCAATTATGTAGCTGTTCTGGGTAGTTTTTATATTGTAATTGCACTCATTATTCACAATCTTTGAGGACATTGCGATCATACAGTGAGAAAGATTTTTAAGATATATTAATTTGCCATATTATGTTATTCATTTTTAATAGCTTTTCATCATTTATTATGACATCACTCAGATGTAAGGGTATCCCATTTATCCACACTGTGGGTGGGTAGGCAAAAGGCCTGCTTTGCCAGAAGACCAGGTCCCCAAATCTGACATATTCACCCTCAGTAATGATCAAATTGAATGCCGTTGTATAGAATGTGCCCATTGACCTGTCACCACACGCTCTCAGCATCACTTGAATAATAACCTTAAGATGTCAAAGTTTTAAGGCGCTGGGTGACATCCTAGGTCTTTATACACACTAGTGTGTCATTAGTGTGGACCCAATGCTGCTCCTGACTGGGCCACATCCAATGAAATAGCGGTTACTGTCAATATGTTTTCAAACTCTGCTCACTAGGGCTTTAAAGCCACCGTGGATTTTCTGCAACGTTGGCCAGTTTAACTGCGGTCAGTCAAGAAGTGAGCTGGGACAAGACGAATCTCATTACTCCTGTAAATACACCTGAGGGGCCCAGATAGGCCGGGGGGGGTGGGGGCAGGGCCCATAAATCTCCCAGGCTGAAGTGACCCCTTTACACTGGGGGCCTAGGTCGTGCGCTGACGAATTTGAGACCCCCAAAGCCCCCATGACCGAAAGCGAGACTTGAGCGTTGTCCTCCGCGGAACAGGGGAACGCGAGGAGCCAGAGACCGGTTCCATGGAATTCTTATCTTTTTTTTTTTTCTTTTTGAGCCACAAGGCTCAACAAAGGAAGTCTTAAAGGGGACACGTAGAGAGGCTAGGAGTGGTAGTGATCGGATTTCTGTCTGGGCTCTCCCGGAATGTTCTGGAGCACAATAACAGACCCGGCAAGCACATCACACGTCGGTTGGGTCAAAGGAGCAGGGCATCATGGGGGCGAAGGGGCCAACGCCAGGTAACCGCTCTGGGAAGGTGTGAGAGGCACTTAGTGACAGTTTTAACTTCCTGATGCCACCATTTGCATTGTGTTTGGCCTATATTGTAGTAGTACTGTGCACAGAATGAAGGGCAAGATATTAATATCCATGACTATAAACCTATGATCCCTTGGCTGGGAATCAGCACCTTGGACAGGGCTTATCAGAAGTGTTCTTCGAGTGTTGTCCCGAGAGGCAAGGGCGGTGCATTGAGAAGGAGCTTTAGCCTGAGTCTGAAATGAGCGGTAGTCACACAACTCGTGTTCCCCTACTAAAGCCCTGACATAATTTCTCCCGGGGAAGAACGGACAGATTAGTAATCTCACTGGTGAATGATTTTTCTGCGTAATGCTGAAGTACATTTTTGGGGATTTTTATGGTAGCCCAGCCTTTGGCCCATCCAAACTTGCTGCTTCAGATTGCTTCTCTCTGCCTTTTTGGAATGATGGATTTTTAAGTGCATCTAGACCTCCGGACGAAACTGCCAGCTGTGTTCAGTGGGTCTTTTTTTCTTTGTTTTGCATATTATCGCAGTCCTCCGCAGTCCTCATTACGGTTCGTGATTCAGCAGATACACTGCAATGACTTATGTGGTCTGGCCTCGGCCCCCAATGCACCGCCCCCTCCACGTCCCCCACGCAGCTCGAGTGAGCTGTCAAAAAGCTGTCATCGCTGGCCCACCCGGGCTCTCTGACACAGCAGGTTGCGAGACTGCGAGACTTAGCGGCGAGGTGCGCGCGTAAAAAAAAAAAAAAAAAAAAAAAAAGGGCTGAGGAATGAACACCTCCACATAGTAAGTCATCTCAGCACTGCAGGAGTTCAGGGTTATTTTGAATAGTGAGAAATGGCTAAGAACACATCGTGTGTGTGTGTGTGTGCGTGCGTGTGTTCGTGTGCGTGTGTGTGTATACCTGTGTCTGTCTAGGGCTGGACAGGGACCTGCAGTGGAACATTATTTCTGTCATGGATGTTCACTGGTATGTTGGTAGTGGGAACTTTCTGTAATTTCTTCTCATTGAAAATTACCTTTTGGACCCTTGGAGTCTTGCATTCCTAATTTGAATGAGAAAGGCATTTTTAGCTCCTTTCACAAGGACCACAGCACTGGGGTTTAGTGCTACTATTTGCTACTAGCTGTAATCTGTGCTTGGACTTCTGTAAGTGAGGAAAAGGGAATGTGCGCAGGCAGTTGCAAGAGACCGTAAAACCCAGGGAAGGTGTTTCAGTTGAGCATACAATAATCAGTGCTGTAACGGTGTATTTTTAATGTGTGATTCGTTTGTCCAACTAAACACTTTCCTAGGGGTTCATTTGAAGGAATTAAGAATGAAAACAAAAGATTTTTCACACCAATTTGATACGCACGCTAAACGGTCATTTTAAAGTTAACCACTTGTTACTTGTCACTTTATTCCGGGAATAGGAACTTTTCTCCTTCGATGTTCTTTAAGGTGTAGAGAACTGCTCTGCTGCTCACGCTGAAGGGGAGTTATTTCACAGGCTTACCAGAGGACTGTATTCGCTGCCTTGCATTCCTAGTGGGTTCACATTAATCCTTTGTGAAGCTACAACTTGTTCCCCCTTGCACCCTCTCTTAAGGCCTTGTGTAGTTGGCAGTCGGTCTAAAGGCACCCACACTTTTTTTTTCTAGCATGTCTGCTTTGACCGTGTCATATGGAATGCTTGGGAATCCGTAGCTGGGTGTAGTCAGTTTTGCCGTAGCTAATGGTCAGCTTAACTTTACCGACAATGGCCAGATCACCATCTGTGCCAAAAGGAAAATCACATATCCATAAATAAATTAGTTCTTGATCTCTGATTTGCTTTGGGGGAAATTACGTGGGGGTGGGGGGAAAGTCCAAAAGAAAATAGTGCAGCTTCTGTTTGTAAGGTTAAGCTGATGGTATTGACCTAGTAGTAGAACTAAATTCTATTTAGAACTTTTGTTTATCACCCTCCTTTTGACTTTACGTTGATCAATAGGGTGACAAAGGAACAATGGGAATTCCTGGAAGAATGGTGAGTGACTTGAGAATGTGCACACAAAACAACCTAGTGTGTAGAAACAGTTGATCCTGTACATCTTATAGTGGGTTGATATTGTAGTTTAGCGGCATGTCATTGTTCTAATCAGTGGTCAGAAGGTCAGATATCGAAGCTTTGACCGACTCACAAATCACAGAACACAGAACTTTGATGTATTCTCTAGATTCAGCCCAGAATGTGAGAAGGCAACCTACCTTCAAGGCTAGTTTTTTTTTTTTTTTTTTTTTTACTGTATCCTTCCTGGCTGGTGATTTATTGGGTTGGTCAAAGCATTAAATTGGGATGCATCTCAACCAAGCAGCTGTGCACTCTGCCTGTAACTTTGATTAACAAAGTTTAAGCAGGTGTTTAAGTAAAAAAAAAAATAATTTGGTGGTCAATGCTGTGCAAGAAACAATAGAACACTTGCTTGGGTGCATTTCTCAAAGTTAAAGACGAATCCCATTACAGTCGAGTTGAGTTTGTATTCTTTAGCGCAAAAATGTTGCTGTTATGTTATACATGTATAAAGCTGTTTTATTTGTTGCTCTGTTATCACTGAATATCTTAAAATGTCTGATTCTGATGAGGATTTTAAATGTTTTTATTTTTATAAATCTAAAAATAGCCTCCTCCATTTCTAGAAAATTTGGTCTTGGATTCAATCTATATTTGCCCTAAAATTTGATGCACAATGAAATGTAAGTTTACTTCAATGATCTCTGATCAGTGATCAGCGATCAGTGTTTTTACAATCACCAAAGTGAAGCAAAAATACAACTTGCATTTATTTTAAAATCAAAATTTAGGGCAAATGTGCATTTCATCCAGGTGGTGGGGTTAGTCTAACCACATTGCGTTTTGTCTTTAACTCTGAGTACAGATGTTAAGGTTGAGCAAGTGATACTTTTTTTTGTGCTTCTTGCATAACATTGTGAGTTGCTAAAATGGTAGTAAAAAATATGCAAGGAACAAAAACATTTTGAACACATGCTTGAAGTTGCTACTAAAATGTGGGAACAAATCACGTTGCGGTTACGTCAGATTTAGTTTCTACGCTTGGCGTCTTGTGCTTATTTGAGAACTCCAGCGTTGGTGTACTCCAAACATAGTGTCTGTGACATTATATTATTATTTCATGTCAGCTTCAGATATATATCGTCCTCTGAAAACCCAAAAGGGAGAGGTTAAAAAACAAAGGCCACTTTACTGCTTTTGGAGTGAAACAACTGGACTTCAACCAAAAAAAAAAGGCTACAGAGAGAGCACATGTATACAGTTTGCTTACGAAATGAGAAAAACAGGTTGTGCATGCATGGCGTAGTTCCATGTTGTGCGTAGCGGTTTTGTTTTCTCATTGGTTACGATTTATGCATTTCGAATGGGGCTTTAATCTAAAGCGCAGCGGGATCATGCCTCATACAGATGAAAATTATTATTTTGCTTTTCTTTTATACTGCATTACTTTTTTTTTTTTTTTTTTTCGATTAAATCATGTCGTCAGTATCTTATGTGGAAACTTCGTGTGAAGGGATCGCATAATGTTTTGGCTTCATATTTTGGATGAATAAGTCATACTCGCAGTTGTCTTTCGAGACTCCGAGAGAAACGCAGCGTGCTCGACACACAAGTCGCACGGCGCAGTGTTGCTCCGCTACTACGGGGCCCTTGGGCGCAGCCACACAGGAAGTTGATTTAGCAGCTGAGCCCTCTTCCCGGTCCCTCCCTTTCCCCCTTTCCACCCCCCCATTCCACTCACAAAACCATCTGTGAGAAAACAGTACTGAGCGTCTGCCACTGCGCGCCCCCGCTCCCCACAGCCCCGCGATTCAGAGACGCATGCTCCATCTCCTTTCTAACCCCTCTTCTCCTCTCTCTGTGTCTCTCTCCTTCACACCTTGCATGCGACTGTGTCTGCTGTGACTGACCAGGGGTTAAAAGGCTACGCTGGGGAAAAGGTAAGTCTAGGGCTTCCGTGTTGCTGGGCCGTGGGAGGTGGGGCTGTGTTTGAGACTCTGGTGGGGGGTGGTGGGGGCTGGGGGGGTTTGGGGTTTGGGGTCGGGGGGTTTGAGGAAGCCTTACCCATCACACCGTACGCACAGGTAATGTGATTTACGCAAACGCCCGGGCCTTTATTCAGAAAGGTCATGGTCTATACACGTTTCCCACCATGCTTGTATTACATACGTTTATTCCTAATAAAAAAGCACGGTAAAAAAAAATGTCATGTGAGGGTTTGAAAGCACTTTAAAAGTCCCTACAGATTTCAGATATTTTAGGACGACAGGAGGTTATTCCACTTCAGATGCTCTGACATTTGTTTTCATAGCTCAAAATTCTGCGGTTTGAAAGAACTCTAAAACGATATGCTTTCAAACTGTGATTTCATAAGTTGGCATATCCATATGTGTTACACCACTTTTTCATCTTAAAAATAATTTGCCTATGGACCCTCCACCTAAATATAATGGTGAAATGACACCTTTATCCAAAAACCACTACAGGCTGTGATCCAGTGTCTATTAAACACAATGAGACAGACATATCTACATTGAGATTAAATAAAGTCCCTTTCCTGCAACATTAAGCTCTTTGCACAAGCATTTGTAAATGCATAGGTGAAATAACGATAGATTGGATTTAGTACTCTTGCCCAGTCATGCGTTGACTGTACTATTTTCTGCCACAACAAACTACTCATATTAATGGTAAAATGCAACCATGTGATTTCTTTGTATTTACTGGCCATGCAGCCTTGTAGACCTACTCATCAAATTAGGATGAATTCAGATGTTTCCTCATTCGGGAAGGTAGACGTGCAATAGAGAAGAAACATTCAACGTTTTTGTGATTGGCCTAAAGTACAGTACTGCCACGAGACCACTAACGCCGGTAGTAAAAGGCAAGTCAGTAAATCTCCATCAAGGCCAGTTGTAGTTTTCTTCATGTTCCTCTGAGCCTTTTACTTTTAACGGCACATTTCGAGCTGCTATCTGGTTTCCTAAGGTGCGGTCAGTTTTTGTTTCCAGCAGGCAGCAGACTGAGGGAAAACAGTGATTGAGCAGTGAAGGCCGGCTGTATGTCTTCGTTACATATGAAAACAACCGCACAGGAACAATGAGAAAGAAGCAGGCGTGAAGCAATGTAGAAGGCCCGGCGATGGGCGTTTTTTTTTTCGTTTTTTTTCGCTTTCCTCTTTTGAGCAAATAAACCCTGTGGCTTGGCGGATGGAGGCTTGTGTGGCGAGCGTCAGGCGACGAGCGAAAACGCAACCCATGATGGATAGGTCGAGCCCAAGGAGGACTGCTAGCATAACATTGCTGTTTCTCTCTCTGCCTTTCGAGAGAAACTGGTTGCACTGGAAGGAATAAATTAAATCCGCAGAGGCCCCATCTCTCCCGCGCTCCATATCCCGGGATCTCGACTTGTTTGTTTTGGGTCGTTTTTCTCCCTGTCTGATTTGAGGTTTACGTTCACAAGGTTGTTCCGTCTTGATACTCCTGCATCCCGCTCCACCCCTCCAAGCAGTCGTAACTTAAACCTCCAAAGAAGGATATCTGGACATCCTCAGTTGTCCAGCCGCTCGGAACCCAGCATGAGCGGGCGGGGCGGGGGGTAACTTTAAACCCCAAATTGGACCGTTGCCGCGGCGATGCGGCCGTTCCGAACCGCGGACGTCATCGATCTGCTTTTGCCAGTAACGGGGCAGACGTGTGCACATGATCGTGTGCGAAAGTGAATACCTGCCTCCCCAATCGAAAATGTCCCCAACGAAAATCGCCACAGTTTTGATGGATCGCCGGCCATCAGCGAAGATGTGGAGATAGAGTTTCGGGGGTGGGGGTGGGGTCTGGGGGAAGCTAATTGGGGAAAGTGCCAGTAACCTGACCTCGGTCCGTCTGGCTACTGTTTTTTGATTGTGGGGAGAGGGTCCATTGAGCAGTACGGACAGTCTGACACCGTGCAAATCACCCACTTAAAGCAAGAGATGCAGTCAAAGAGGACTGTGTGTTTACACTGCGGCATTCTTGACCTTCTGAGTGGTTCAGCGTGCAAGCTTGAAACAGGATCTCCTTTACTGTTTTGCTTAAATCCACATTTTTTGGTTTGAAGCTTTTGCACGTGCGTTATTGCTCATCACCACAATGTTGGGCTTTTCTCAAAGCCACTTTCAAGAAGAATGCAATACAGGGTTGCATACTTAAAAAATCGATGTGGTTACTTTGTGGATCATGTATATAACAGACGTGTTAAGTTGTTATAAACTTGCTGTCTGTCACTGAATGTGGATTACATTGGAGTGTGAGTCCTGCTGGAGCAGGGGATTTCTGAAGGTGCTCCGCTCATGTCGTCTCCTCTCTCTCTCACTTTGTCCACAGGGGGCGCCAGGGGAGCCAGGCTTGTCCATCATCGGCCCACGAGGACCCCCTGTAAGTGTCATTACCCCCATTGTGTCCCTAAAACCGTGCCCTCATGCTATTTTCTGTGCTATTCAAAGATCTGTGTAAACGTGCCATTCATCGTGAGGCGAGTAATGAAAGGAGCAGGGGTTGCCTTTGAAGGCAATATCGAATGTTGGCTCCAGATAATGTACAGCAAAAGGTCAGCATATGGCAAGGCTTGATCCCGTACAGCTGTAATGGCCGTTCTCTCACGTTTAAATGGGCAATAATTTGTATGGTAATAAGTCAAGTAATTGTAAAGGTTTTTAACTATGAAACAAATTATTGACAGTTTTTAAAGAGGGTATATGGTTGCCATTTTGCATGATTAAAAAGGCTTCAGCCACAATAAGTGCTACGTTTTTACCAGGAGAAAGGAAATCTTTCACCTCTCTCTCATCAACAACATCACGGGTAATAAAGGTTACCCACAGCCCTATAAAGTTGACCTGACCGACCGGATTGACTTCTACCATATCAAGAAACAAGTGGTCGAGAATCAAGATTGCGTAATGCAGTTTTTTTGGGGGGTGATTTTTGACCGCGATACTTTTTAAAATTTTTTTTTAAGCGTCAGCAACACAAAGGCATAGTGTTTCATACGTTTCAAAATGCAATTTCCTTTCTGATTACGCTACGAAGAATGGGTTGCATTTCGTACATGTCCTTTTCCACGGTGAGTTTCTTCCCCGGTAGAGGTTACCTTGTGGCAGGTCCAATAAGCCAGTAAAGCCGACTTGACATCTGTTTTTCAAATTGACGATCACGTAACACCGACCCCCCACCCCCCCACCCCAACCTGCACTCTGCCCCACCCCCGCCACCCCACCCCCTCTGTAATAAGGCATCACTAATGAACACCAGACCCAAACGGGTGCAAGGCCCTGTTAGAGAATAATATATGGAGGATATAGCGGGGCAGGGGCTCTTTCAAGGTGACCTTTTACGACAGGTGAGGATGACAGGAGGGGCTTTACTTTGACCTTTACGGGGGGAGGCTTCGCAGGGAGGGTGCGGAAGCACGGGTGGAAATGACAGCCCGAGCCATTGAGATGGGCCGTCTACTCCATCACACTCCATCACGCTCTGTCACCGACACAGAAAGGCTGAATGAAGTCTTTCAGCACAAACTTGCTATGACCACTATTTTTCCTTTTTTTTTTTTTTTTTTTACTCACTACTACTAACTTTTTTTGGCACAGTTTTTGAAATGATAATCTATGATATTTGGGCTAAATTGCTTCATCTGTGTTCTTTCTAAATCTGTTTCCTATTTATCCCACTTAATTTTTTTATTTTTGTCCTTTATTTTAATGCTTACGTGTTGGACGTCCGATCATCGGATGCATCAGATGCATAATGGCGGTCTCGTGACTGATGAAGGGATGAACGCTTTGTGAAAATATGCTGTATATTAAATATGCATAAGGTATTGTCACTCAAGTGCTTTGATGTGCAGTTTAAGAGTATTCTGAATAAACTACATATGTATGTACCCAGATAGAATTGGAAGGCCTCCAAAGTGACAAATGTCAGTGAAAAACTCGTGAAAACACTCATGAACGTGTCATCTTTTAAAAAAAGAAACCTAAAAGCATGAGTCTAAACAAACGAACTGTTTTGAAAAGATGATCAGCTCACTTGCATGTTCTCTTCTATCGGTCAGTCCGATAACCACAGACTAAGTATGGCAGACCGAGAAACAGCAGGAGGCCAAGAGGGGCAGGCCAAAGCAAAGCTTTAAAAATTGTTCGACTTGGTGGTCTTGCCCTGTTTCCAAGTCAAAGTTTACATTCTGTTAGACCGCATACTCAGACGCACGGGTCGGTCTTTTATATGGGTCGTGCAAACCGCCTGCAACCAGGCGTGCTTTTCAGAAATATTGACAAATTCCTTGTCTGCTAATCTTACTTCCTTCCCTTGGGAGAAAAGACGCGCGCAATTCCCAATGACCACTGGAAAACCCAGACGTGCAATTTTTTTTCATTAGTCGCGTTTAGTTTCTTCCTTGTAATTTTCTCTCGGTTTGTCTGTATTGCGCTCGCTTTTACTGGGACGGAGAATGACCGTCTCTTGGCCCAGAGGCTATGGACCATTTCCAGAGAAGAGGTGCATGCGTTTTGCATGTTCCCCGCTGTTATTGTTAATTTAATTCACTTTTTTTAATACATAATTTTAGATGGTCTATTTTTACTAGAGAAACGAGGGCTGACGTTTTCCCCTTCGTCTGCACGTTTTTTCCTCGCTCTTTCCTCCGTTTTGGAAAGCTGGGCTCAAATTTCCCTGGAAGCCACACAAATGGTGCTCCCTGAAGTCTCCCGTATCACTCCGTCTGTCAAACCCAATTACGGAACCGTCGGAATGCATCACCTATTAGAAGGAAAAATGTTGCCTTTGCCTATGGCCTTCTGTCAGCAACCCCCTGTCAAGTCTCTCCCAAGTCTGTCATTTTAAAACTCTTGTCTTCTCTTTAGGGACAGCCTGGAACGAGAGGATTTCCTGGATTCCCAGTACGTTGCTGCATCTTTTCCAGTTAATCCCAGCTAAGGCTGTAAAAATGTATTGTACGAGTTAAAGTAAAACTTCTATCAGGGACGCAAAAGGCTCCTGGAGCTCCTTCACGCTAAGAGCACATTTTCATGCCCACAGGGGAAGCACATGCAGTAGGGGATATATTTTTTTTGGATAAGATTTCAACCTCAGGTCCTGGAATCACTGCGGTCACTTAAGAGGCACTTACTGCAAAGAGAGCAGGTGGTTCCTCGTAATCTTGGGCCAATCTGGCGCTCTCAAGCTTGCCGTCCAATCATTACACAGTTGAATTGCCTAAGCTGATGTGAGGTGGACATCCTGGTCAAAATGGCGTCACGTGAGTAGGTGCTACACATTGGTTTTGTTTTAGGTGAACCATCCCCCTCACTTTAAAGTGCTTTCAGATCTGTGAAAGGTGCCATGTAATCGCAATCTATTGTTATTCTCATTATCGTTATCAATGAAAATACATGGTTTTATTTCATAATACAACTGCCTTTGATCAGACTTAATCAGCACTTGACAAAATGGCACATGGCCGTCTCTGATGGAGTAAGGCCTGCTCCTAGTCTTTTTTGCTCATGCCTATTTTCATCTGGTCATACCATACAGGCTCTTGTAAGATTGACGCAGTCTTCCCCTGTTGGTCATGAAACATATCTGTAGGCCCCTGTCTGAATACTGTTTTCACAATACCCTGCAGCGTGCTTGACACATGTAGAGCAGGGCTTGAGCTGTCAAGGAGGTGCCTTTTTCCCCCATGCTACCTGTCAGTTAGACGATACGGGGGGAAAAAAATCCCAAACTCCTGTTTAATCCTTCTCCTCCTTCTCTTTAATTCCAGGGTCCGATTGGAATGGACGGAAAGCCGGTGAGTCTCAACCAGTTCCTGACAAATTGTGGATTTGTAGTTTTAGAGCCGCCCAGACCTTCAATTGTAAATTAATAAGTAGTAATTGGAGATGATGGTGATAATTACGGTGATGAGGATAATTATGATACCGGTAATTATTGCAATTATGGTAATAACACAATTATCGTGGTAAAATGAGGATAATATTGGTGTTACGGATATTTGTAAATGTTAGCTTTAGTAAATTGAGGCATTAGTAGTAGCAGTGGTACAGCTTGGTGAGTTTAATTTCATGTGGCGTGTGCTCTGACACTAACATTTTACTTTTCCATTTGTTTTATTCCTTGGTTCCAGGGCCAAGGTGGATTGAAAGGGGACTTGGTAAGAATAATGAAAATACTAAATATGAACGAACCTGCAAATCCATAAATTGTGTTCTTTGCATTTCTTATGTCCCTGCACTGCTCACTTAATAGACTAGATGCATAGATTCATCATCATTTATGTCATCGTACCGTTTGCCTATAAAAGGGCCTTTTTGGCACAGTGGCTTGCTTTGTGCTAGTATTTGTTGAAGAAATAATGTTCTAGTTTGATTTATGGGTGGAGTAATGGGATTGAAGTTGGCTGTTTTGAGGACTGGGAAAATGTTTTCTCATGTTGACTGGGTGATATATTTGAGAAGGAACAATAACATATCAGTGGGATGCATGTTTTCATATGGTCTGCGGGGAAAGTTCTAAATTTTTCATGCACATTAATTTCAAAACATATGCTGTGATGTCATAAATTGAGAAATATTAAGGTGCGTTCTGTCATCCATAGTGTTTGTTTTTGAATTAGGAAAAAACCAACTAACCCATCAATTCTAAAGAAGACATTTTTAAGGGTGTAGACCAAAAGAAGCGAGCACTTTAACATGCTTCTCTATTCAGGAGTGAAACATTGCAAGTAAAAAGCTGAGCATTACCAGACTTAACGATCGAAGCTACACAGAGAGGCATTTACACTTTCCACTGAGGGGCGCCATGGTTGGACTCAGTTCATCACTCTGTCAGTGGTCCATATGAGACTACTTATGATTGAAATAGGGCCATAAATGTGTCACAGTCAGTCCACCGGCCACAAGAAGACTTCATCCGGGTTTACGGTTCACTCTTTTATTGATTAGCTTCCTGTCCGATACGAGCCTCGTCTTTTTCTACCCGCGATCAAGACAAATTCTTCCCGGATGAAATTTATGGGGGGTCTGAAAGCGATTCCACGTTGCGCACCTCCGTCGGGCCGATGATCAGAGTTTCACCAGCCCAGCTGCTGATTTTATAGTCCGATGTGTCCGTTCTTAAACATATCATCCTTCGTTCGACTCGTACATCATACGGGGGGCCGCGTTTCACAACGATGTTTGATTAACTCCGTACGGCATTAAAGCGTATGGGAGAAGGCATTCGAAACGGCGCTGCTCACAGAAGCTCACACGAACAGAGTCTGGGCCAACACCAATTATGCAGGAGTCCGGGGCAGAGCGTGTCTGACACAGCTCCGCTGTTTCCGAATGAAGATTAATGTTCCTGCGATGAATCACACTTCAGCTTTTCCTCCAGCAAAGCTAAACAAACGGCTGCTCACTTTTAAGAAAGAAGCCCCTGCAGGAGAACGAGGGCGTTGCAACGGGTTTGGCGCTCTTTGAAAGCTCTAGGATCCGGAAGCGTGGCGAAGATATCAAACGAAAAGAACACATCCTAATTGAGCGCTCCAGATGCCGAAAGTGGAAAAATTCCTTTTCATCGCCCGTCTGAATATTCATGGCACGCCGTCTGTGCACATGTCCACGTGCAGTCAAGTAAAAAGGAAAAACATTCCTGAAATATAAGGCACAAGTCTGAGATTACACAATAGGTTTATATATTTCCGACATCTGAAATCCAACTGGAAATGCAGTTGTAGCATAACAAAATGTCTTAAACCTTTTTTTAGACATTAGTGATTCATTATTAATATTTTGTTTTTATTCCGAAGGGTCCACGAGGTGCAAAAGGATTTCCAGTAAGATTATTTCCTTTTTACATTTTTTTTTTTACTTTTGTTTTTGTGTTGCTGTTCTGTGTCAGTGATTTATTACTTGCCGTAGTTCTGATTGCGTATTTTTGCATTGTAGGGCGAGCCGGGCCACAAGGGGGAAAAGGTGAGATCATTTTTTTTCAGGTTCTTAATTACCTTATTAAACCATTTTGCTTGTCAGCTTAAAGACTTTGAGACCGTTTTTGAATAGTGAATCAATTCCCTGAAAGCCGACAGTAGGTTTAAAGCCAGGATCAGCCAGTAGATGTGGAGATCCATTCTCGGATACTCAGTAAATAAATCATGTTAACTCATGTGCATTACTTTGTAAATGTACTGCACATTACAGTGCAGTTTATGCTGGCTGGTTGAATCATATTTAATTCAATTATCTGTAGAGCGGATGAAATCAAATACTTTTTTATGCTTCAGTTTTGTTTGTTTACAATAACGTATGTAGCGAATAAGGAATAAAGTTGACTCCTTCTGAAAGTAGTGCTTTGTAGCTTGTAGGAGAGAAAATAATCTCTGGCTTGCAGTGGAGTGAATTGGAGGGATGCACAAGCTTCGGAGGGGGGGTGGAGGGGGGGGGGGGGGCAGGGCACAGTAGTGGCACAATCTGTGATTCCCAATTGGGGAGAAAAATGTAAATGTAAATAAATACAGCAGTCTGTATACAATGCATGATTTTTTTACAATGATGATTTCTTAATATATGCAGTCATTTTGAGATGAAAAATCACATTATCGTTGTCTCTTTTTCTAGGGCGTGTGTGGAGATTATTCTCACAGGGTAGGTGCATTATTTTTATTAGGTCCTATTGCATCATAACACACCATTGGTTCAGCAATAAAGAGCTCTTAAAAATGAACTGAAATGATTGAAAAATTATAGATGACATTAACAGCAGATGTGACCAAGCAGTTCAATAAATACCAATCTGTGCATTGTAATGTTGCATTTAGCCTTCACAAGTCTGATTGGAGCCTTGTCATATATTTATGATTTAAAGGCAGCAAGTTATTTTTACACTTTGGCTATGACGCAGTTTGTTGTAAAAACGAACACGTGTTTTTAAGAGGGGATCAAAGCCATGGCCAGCCTACATGTCATGATCATTGTTTGCTTTTATATTACTGAAAAGAGTCATTCATCCTCTGCTCTTCTTGTGATGAAATGAAATATGTTCTGTAAGTGCATCTATTTAATCATTCAATACAGAAAAAGGTAAGAAAAAGCATGATGAAAATGAATAGGAAGCATATTGCATTCCAGCCACTTACGGTTCTAAAGTAGTACTAAACACACCTGTAAGTGTGTTTGAAAAGTTGAATGTTTTTGCTAAATACAGTTCTGTGGTGGGTAGGTAAATACAGTTCTGTGTGATATTTCTGCAATGATGGAACACTTGATTGATGCGCTTTGTGTCCTGCAGGCCTTTGTTGTTTTACAATGGTAAACATGGCAATATCTGCAATGCACGGAAAATGTAATTCGAGATGAAATTGTACATTGAACCACTGTTAAGAATACAAGGCAGATGGGCTTCCCATGGTGGTGTGTCCAGCTAAAGGCCCCTGGTCCAGAATCAAATCCTGACTGTGGCCGGAGGTGTTGCCACGCAATAGGGAGGGAGGATTGCAGTTTACAGGGCTGTCCCCAACTCATCTCACATTAGCAGCTCTGGTGGATCGGACTCCTGAAGGCTGCCTGCCCCAGCTCCGCAAGAAGTCTAGTCTTTGCTGCAATGGCTTTGGAGCTTGTCTTTCCTCTCCCAAATTGACGGAAGATGTTGAAACAATTACACAGGCTCACAATTGCGGTTGGGCATTCCAAGTCACACACAAAAAAAAGAGGTTAAAAATATGTTTAAAAAATAACACAAAGAAGTAGGAGCCAGTGGCTTGGCAAATTAAAGTGTGATTGGTAGCATATGTACAAGGAAAGAGGCAGCCCTTAATGCAAATTAGCCGTTTTCTCAGGGGGGCTAACTGTCTGAGTGAAAATAAGGCAATTTGACTGACGGCTTGTTGTTGTGGTGGGGTTCCAAGACAAAGACAAAATGCAGTCTGGTATTCCAGAGATTAATCAGTGTCATTTCAACGCAGTTTTGACTCCCGGGTGTAAAATAGCTGTTTTCAATATTTAAACAACCTTTCATTGATTGATTTTTGTTTTTTTGACAACCCCCTATTCCACTCGTGAACACTAAACAGCAAGGAGATTTTTTTGTTTTTGTTTTGTTTTTCTCATTCTAAATGATGATTCGCGTGTCAAATTCTCAAACTAAAATGTGTAAGGGAGCCAGACGACACTTTGCACAAGAAAGGAAGAGGTCAGGCTCCGCAGGGCACCTCAGATTGTTTAAAAACAGAACGTTTTGTAGCCCCCCCGCCCCTTCTGAGCTGTACTCTTGCCCCCTGAGCATCCCGTGCGTGTGCTGAACTGTTTTTCTACACGTCTCGTTCCCTCAAGTCGGGGGGCAGCATGGGAGGTCTGTGCCAGCGGGCAGTTTGACGCGGGCCCTCCCAATTCAGAGGGTAAACCACTTTTGGGAGGAGGGGAGGAGGTTTGGGTGGCCGGGCGCAGCTTGTTCCAGTCTGAGGGCGGACTCGGGAGTGGTCTGGGTGTTTCGGATGGGGTCTGAGATTCACCACCTTCTCTGTGTGTGTGTGTGTGTGTGTGTGTGTGTGTGTGTGTGACTGGGCCCACTGCATTATTCAGGACCTCCCGCTGAAAACTCTGGCTGCATTACGCTCCAGTCAGGTCCTGATGCTCAAGGTTTGTGGGTGCCCCCCTCCCCACCCCATTCGTGGTGTCCCCCCCCCCCCTCTCCCACCAGTCGTGCCGCAAAGAGAAACAATACTCCGAGCTTGGATCCCCGCTTCTCACAGCTGGGCATTGCAGCTGTATAGCTGTGCAGCTGACAGTCTACTGAGGAACAGAAGAGCGCACTGCCCAAGCTAGATCCTGCCGTCAGATTCTGGAGCAGGATTCGAAATGGTCACATGACTGTGATCGCTTATTCACATGGTCGCTCTCAGACAGGGAAAGGGATCTCTCCTGGCAGGTCGTCTGCTCTCCTTTTGCCCAAAATGTTTCTATGCCCTTCGATTCGCTCAGGTTTTCTATGCCACATTGTAGTCAGAATAGCTTAACAGCATGGGACACCGGGGTTGTCTTAACAAAACCAAAAAAAAATAGGAAGGCTACAATCTCAGACATCTCTTACCTAAGGGATTCTCAAGAGTATTGCGTTTCGGCATTTCTTTCTGTTTAATTCTTGAATTTTGAAATTGACAGTGTCTGGTTCCAGTTCTGGGTTTTGAAACCTTCCTAGCACAAGGTACACATTGTGGCATAGGAAATCTTGAATATGGGGGACAGTCAGGGTTCAGCCCAATAAAAAGCAATACTGACTTGCCTACTGTTGATATTTGTACCTGATCACCAATGGGCCTCTAAATGTGCAACTGGAATTTGATCTCAATTTGATCACATATTTTTTTCTGAAAAAGATTGGAGTGGTAAAACAAAAGCTACGCCGGTGTTTTAGAAACTGACTTTGTTACGGCAATCTTGTGCCTTAATCATTAAGGCAAAAAGTGAGTTGTTCACATGGTTGTTCGCTATTGAAATTCTACAAAAGGTAAATCATTCTTTAAACTTTGCATTGAAAAAGCAGACAGTAGGCACGTCCAGTTATCAGGTGAAACGCAGAGCTCTGATGCTAAATCCTATTTCACGTGCTATTTGATGAGATAAGCTAAAAGACCCCTGCTTGGAGGACTCCATAAACTGTGTCTGATAATGCTGGTGATTTCAACAGAAACGACGTATTGTACACAGCTGTACTGGAGGATTGGCCACAGTAAGTCGTTGTGCGCTCTCTTTGTGGCAAGACTGAATCCAACCTGATCTCTTCACCACTGCATCAGGGAAAGGAGGAGTACGTTTGCTCTGGGGAATTGGTCTCTAGTAAGCACGGCATAGCAAGCGGTTCACATACTTTATACATTTCATCACTGAATTATGTGCAGGAAGTTGTGTCCCGTGAACCATGGTTCCAGTTTCATACTTCAGAATATATATATTAGAATGGAATATTTTTTTTTAGTTTATATTGCTTTAATCTTTGGCAATATTATCAACCTGGAACACTGTTTTAGGTTGTGGAAATCCATGCATGTGTTCAGGCACATTGCTTCAAGAGTATTTTGACATTTTAATTTATATTGAACACTTTGTGAAAACAGGCCATTTCCAAGAATTTATTCAGCCAAGTTAAAAAAAAATCCTCCCAGTCATAAACTTATTGCTATCAGATGTGTATATTCATCATACTGTAGATGCCCCGGATCCTTATTTCTGTACCAAGAACTGGTTCCCCATGCAAACGTCCTCCTAGAACCTGATTGGCAGTGTCGTTACCTCTCGCTCTCTCTCCCACCTTTTCTCCGCCTGCTTTGCCATTTCCCTGCTGTTCACTCTCACTTGTTTTCTATTTCTTTCTCTCCCTCTGTTTCCAAAACCCTTTCCCTTATTTCTTCCCACTCTGTCCCCGGACCCTTCCTGCCCCTCCCTCCGCCCCACTTTCCCCCGGCCTCCCGGTGACCTTGTTGCCCCCGTGACTTTTGCCCTGCTGGCCACCTGTGCTGTGTGACCGCAGCAGATGTTGCCCATCACCGTACGCAACATGCCCCCAATAAACCATCTAATGCTAAAGCACCAGCTCAAGGTACATTTCTCTCTGCCTGACTTTTCCTGGATGCCAACTGTTGTTGACAGAGTCCCACTTTAACCCCCCCTCCCCCCGCCACCTGTGTGTTTTTTAAAACCAGCGTGGCATCGATGGAAAATGGAAGACCACATGTAACGTACTGTATCAAAGAAATAAAAAACAAACACTGTAACAAGCAGACGTGATAGTGCACACTGCCATGGCTTACATTGATATATGTAGCACCTGACTACATGTCTTGTATTTGGCCTAGTCACATACAGGATATGGGCTGGTTATGCACAGGCAAGCACAGACCCCCTGCCGGTAAATAGTCTTAGGTAGCTAACTCGCTAGCTAGTACAGTTTTATCTTCTACCACACTGGGCCATTATATATTAAATATTTGCATGTCATTTTCTACTGTAGCTGTGTAATCTATTTAAAAGTTTCCTGTCCCAAAGAGGAATGTTTTTAGTTTTTTGTCACAGCACAGCATCAGGGGTAGCCAATCTGATTTGATCGATTTGAACATTTTAGCAAAACTGTGATGAGCACACATCGCTCTGTTTTATGCAAGAAGAGGCCAATTCCTCTCTTGCATTCCAACATCTGCAGTTTTCATTGCAGTTTTGCTAAATAGTGAAGCAGGCGTCTTAAGATCTGACTTGATTCAAAGAATTCATGATTGTGGAGTTATCTTCTTCAGTGTGTTACAGTGAGGTCATATTAGACACATTGGTGACTTAATTTGGACTGTAATGAGCACAGAACACAATAGCCAAATTAACTGATGTCTGTTGTGGATTTTCATAAAAAGCTGCCATGATCCTTGACGGAATAAGGTTTTCAATACACAACCGACCGCACAGAGGGTTAAGAGCAACTGGGACAAATTAGACAAAATCCATTACAGTGAGCCCCATTTAAATTCCATTGAGAAAGCACATTTTCATAAGGCATCAGGTAGATCACATCCAACTTGGCCCACAAGCCCCTGTTCCTTTGGCACACCTAGTCCTGCGATGGGAATGCATTGTTTCTCGAATTCATTCAGACCCGACGTGAATGAACATTAAAAAATTGCCAGGGTCCTTTTATGATTCAGATAACGTCGGTCAGATAACGAGTGAATGGAACACTATTCTGGCAGAAGTGAATGGTCTCCATCTTCCATTTGAACCCTCGCCCTGACTTTCTCAAAGAACCCCAGTGTCCCAGGTACCCAGAATGCACTCTGCCTGCTAAGAGAAATGGCTTTTTGGCACAGGTTGACTCTGTTGGCATCCGTTCTCCATCTTGTTTCTCCAGGTGTGCAGTCTTTTTTTGCCAGAATAGGATACCATGTTTGGAGACAATGGTACATAGTGTAGTGAAGATTTAAAAAGAAAGAAAAAAAAAAAAGATACTTCCAGTTGACTCTGCTTTTCAAATTAAATCTGGACACAGTTCAGGACAGCGTAATGGAATGCAGTCCCATTAACGTGCATCCAGGAAGAGAAATGTGCAGACACATCCTGCCAAGGAATACATTAATAAAATACAGAATTAGGATGTAGGAAATCATGTTCGCTGTCACCTGGACTTGTGTGTCTTGCAACAGAAATACCACAATCCTGGTGATGCATGTCCTCTGAAATTGAATACCTACCTAAATTATTGTAATGTAATACTTTGCCTGTGAAGGGAATTAAAACACAAATTTTTGCTAATGGAATTTATTAATGAGATTAATAAATGCATATTGCATAGTAAAATGTTGCATAGTAAAATGTAAATTAAAAATGGTATTGAACGTCATTGCAGGGAAGAGGTAATATTGCAGCCCAGTGTAAATGCCATTGTTTTGGAAGATGAACTGAAATGAGAAAATTGATTGGTTCCTGTTCCTGGAAATACCGGTCAGGACCATGAGCAGATTGAGATTGTAGGATGATGCCAGTGTACAAAAAGGATAGAACAACAAAAAAACATTGTTGGATATGTTACTTTGTAGGTAGGTCTGTAATTAAAATGTAGTAGCAGAGCATTTCAAAAGTTGTTGGTGTCCTTCCTCATGAAGATTATTTTTATAGTTTTTAAATCGTGTTTTCTGTTTTCATGTCCCCTCTTTTTGTTTTTCTTTGAACTCTGTCTGGGATCTGATTTTGTTTAGTCTCCTGGTTTCATTTGGGCATTAGCTTTTGGGTTATATTGAAATGTCTGCATTGATAGTGTTTATGAAGGAGTCTCTGATGTTAATCTTTGTGTTTCTTGTCGTTGCAAAAGTTAAGTATCACTGAAAGGGCACAGGAAGCCTGAGACCGGATATTTTACTTTGCAATAGCATCATAATGGCATCAATGAGAGCACATGCTGTAAATCCAAGACCTGAACCCCTACATTAGTGCCTATGGGGTTTGAGACAAATGTACCATCACAAAAATTATTTGGTGCAGACAATGTAAAAAAGAACATTCCACACTGTAACCCCCCCCCAAGATCTCAATTAAATTTGGTGAAAGGCTTATGTCTCCTGAAACACTATAGAGCAGTTATAGATTTCTGTATGGTTATTATATTTGGCTAAGTGCTCACATATCGTATTTTGGGGGCGAAGTAACGCAAAGCTGTCATTTCTCCAAACATGGTACTCCAGAAACAACCAACTGACACGGTTTTCTAACCCCCCTCCATATTAACTCCTGCTAATATTGCCATTCATTCACTTGCATCGTGCTAATGGCCGCCACACGGAAGAGAATTGTGGCAGTTGGTAACTTTTGATCTCTTAGCAGGGCGAGCCGGGGACGCAGGGCCCTCCAGGACCTCCTGGCCCCCCGGGGCCACCAGGACTAGTTGGCACCAATGGAATACCGGTATGTCTCAATGAGTGTGTGGCCTTCACGCTACCAGGGAGGGGTTTAACGTTGACTATTTGTTGATCAGTTTTTAAGGGGGCCTCGTCATCCATCATTATATCATTAATAAAACCGTTTCTATTTTAATGAAGTACTCCCAATGATAGGCAGGCACAGATAGGCTGGAAGTGCGAGTTTTCAGATTTTTTTATTTCATTTAGGGAAAACCCGGTGAACCAGGGAAGCCAGGGAAAGACCCCAGAGTGAGTGAAAAGCGCACAGACCGTGTCCTGAAAGAGCTGAAGATCCAAGCCTGTATTCGATCAATATTGACTCTCAATTAAATTGAAGTGTTTTGCCCCTCACTAACGGTTTGGAGAGTTTGACATGCCAAAATGAACTTTAGAAAGAGTATTTTATTTAAAAAACATGTATTTGTAAGTCATAGTTGTTGATTGAAATGTTGACTGAATTCAGGCCTCAGTCTGATGGCTTCATGAGTGTCCTTCACTGGGGCTTGTGCCTGTGCACTTCTGTGTTAATTTACCGTTATGATCTTTACGACGGCAATGAATTTCAGTGAATGCATGCGTCTTATTGTTAAAAGATCTGCAAAATGAAAAACTTCTGCTAAATGAATCACCTCTTTAATTCTGCTTATTTTCAGATGCTACCTGGAATGAAGGTAAACTTGAGACTTTATGATTTCTGTTCTTGCTGTGCTGTCCTGTCCTGTTCCTCTCTGTTCACCAAGACTATCATCGTTCATTGAATCTTGTTAAATATAGAAAAGATAAAAGTGAGAAAAAGTAGAGAAGTTAAAGCTGCCATGTCCTATAGACCTGTGTAGAAGTTAATTTGATATTACTTGTTTATATTCTTTTATTTACTACCAAAGTGGTCATTTATTATCATTTGCAAGCCTCTGAGAAAGTCACTGCTGGTCCCAGCATTCAGCAAACAGTTTGCAGTTATCCTTTACTTATAGAGCTGCAGCTTTTTCTAATGGAGCCAAAACATTCATATTGGAAATGACTACTGCTATTATTTGCTCAAAAGTCCTTTTCAAAAGACAGTCAGTGAGACTCATAGACTGTACACTGAGGTGCCCTTTGTATATCACAACTGTCATACAATTAGGCATTCATGGACATAATCGGAATGTCTTACATTGGGGTAACTACATTGTATGGCATTCTCAGCTATGGTATTAAGATTGTATTAATTTGTATTGTAAAATAAATATAGGTACGTATATAGCATACACATAGAATTTTAAGGTTCTGTTCTACCTTAAGAGCACAAAAGCTGGGATAAATGCACACCGCATTTGTTTTCCATGTTGCTTTTGGACAGAAGCATTCTCCCTTGATACGCTAATTACAATGGAGTATTTAGTATGGGGAATTTTAATCGTTTGTTATAAAATACTAAGGAGCAGTAAATTATCTCACCCGGGCTTGGATAAAAAGCAAAAAAATTCGCTTGTGTCACAGTAGGAACTTGAAAGTCTGTTCAGGGCTAATTTAAGGGCTTGGCCTGTTCCAAAAATAGGAATAACTTGCCTCAACTGGTCTGTGTCGAGATTTGACCACTGAGGTCGTAACCTGCCTATGAAACAAAAATAAAAGCACATTTAAAAAAATCATGTCAATAGATTGTGATCATGACATACATTGTTGATCCCTTTATGGATATCAATTTTCAACGATCGTTCCGTAATATGTCGGATGGAGCATGCAGCATTACAATGTTCATAAGCATCGCACTGTTCAGTGTCCTTGAGATATTGTTAAGCAAACGATGGTAATAACAGATAAGCTGCCCAGTTGTCCTGGACGGTTCTAGTTAACTCGAGGTGGCTTGAGAAGGGACCGTGTCTTCTGATGGCCTCGCGGTCACTATTGAGTGTTTCTTCCTCCTCTGTGATTTCAGGGTGAGCCAGGTGTGCCAGGACTGAAGGTAGGTTGGATGTTTACACTGAGAACTCCCCGATGGGGTTACAGTTTGGAATGGGAATAACCGGCCGCCATAAATTGCATTACACCCCTTGAGGAAATATCTCAGTTTGATTTAAAACGGTTACTTTATGAGGGCAATGACGGCACGGTTATTTTATGTTTTACCGTGCACGTTGGAAAATATATTTCATAAATACATCTGCTGAGGGACCCTTTATATTTTACCTTTTAATAATGAAATGTAAAGAGGGAAAGGTTTCGCCTGGGCGTTCCGCAGCCTAAACGTCCATGTTTGCTGGTTGTCGGAAGTGCCACAACAGCAAAATGAACACTGCAATTGCCCGTCAATATAAGAGATAGGAACTTGAGCAGGTGATCGCTATCAGAAAAAGATCTGCAACCCGCTTCCTCTCTCCCTCTCTGTCTCTGTCCTCCTCTTCTGTCCGTCCGTCTGTCCGTTCTGTTCATCCATCACAGGGACACCATGGCGAGGTTGGCCCCAAAGGTCCGGAGGGTCCCCAGGTAATGACTCTGATCTGCCTGTGCACCTGGTTGTATATCTTTTGATCGGCGTGTCGTCTAACGTTTCCCCGACCAGAGGAGCCACGCTAGTTAATCATCAGGGCACGGGAGTCACTTATGCGTGCCAGGCAGCTTAAAGCCATGCTTCCTCAGGGCGGGGGCTTTTACTGACCTCAGGTACATTGGAGGGTGGCCGAGAGCACGCCTGCTTGTCCCTTGTCTGACTCAGTCTTGGGAAAACTGTCTCGGACAGAATTATTAGATTTTTTTTTTTTTTTTTTTTGCATTGCCACAGCTGGGTATCCCGAGCCTACTTAAATTCGGTGATATCCGATGTCCGTAAGTTTACAGTATAGTTCCATTTTTTTGGTTTCTCTTCCAACATTTGGTTAGAAACGACATTTTTTACACTACATTTCTTTCATTTTACTGACCTCTTTATGTTATTTTTATCTATCAAACTAGTGCCAAAGTTTCCCAAGGCGCATAAATAGTACAAGGCGCTGACACATTTACATTTTGGATTCCTTATTCTGCAATGTTCCTTGCTAGGCAGTAAGGCAGTATAAATCATGATGATGATGGTTGTTATTGCTATTGTTATTGTTATGCAGCAGAGTTGGTCCTCTGTTAGCAGTAAGACTTGATCATTTCCCTGAGTGTAAAGTAGTCCGAGCTCTGGCCTCCGAGCTGTCCAGGCTTGAAACGGCTCTCTAGTTCCTTATTTGTCACAGAAGCCGCTCAGCTGGAGCCAGCCTTTTACCTTGAAGCACAGTGGGAGGGCGCTCTGCCTCTTAACCTCTCCCACTGCCCAACTCTCCAGCTTTCCATCAATTTAATGCACCTTCTCCGAAGCGGTGACTCGCAAAAGGGCCGCTCGCACCTCTCGAGGGGTCAGCCAGGGGAGGCGCGAGCAGCCCTTTCATCGTTTTAGCGGTGCGGTTCCTCTCCAAAAAGCAGGCCTCCACTCCGCGCGCCTCCGAACGGCGTTAACGTCTTCGCCATCTGTGCGATGTAGAGTTTTTGGCACCGCTCTGTAAAAAAACGTGCTTAAAAAACAGAATGACGTTCCATAAAAAAATAATAATAATTAAAAGCTGTGTCAGCTGCACATATTTGTGTAGCTGGCTCTAGTATATATGCCATTTGTTTATCTTCAAATATATGCTAGCTAAATATCTTGATGACAGCCCCACATTTTGCATAACAAAGTGAACATTTGGAAACAGGTGATTTCCAGTGTTGATCGTTAATACCAGTTTCTTTCTTCAGTAGACCCTGAAAGTTCTCTACCGTTTTTTTCCAATCTCTCAAGAATCTGGACGTTTGAACTTGAGCTTTCCTCTTTCCAACTACTTCTCCTGTAAAGGCTTCCTGTAAAACTGATTCTGTAGAAGCTGAGCAGACGCTGCAGCATAGAATGATCCGATGAGTGATCCTGGTTCTGCCCCTAACAATAGAAGACCGTTAGTTTCAGAGCTGTGAGTCATTTTGTATTAATAGGCGATCTGTTTCGAGCAGTTTGCTGCATGCCGCGGAGTTCATGATGGTGTGCGCTGTCAAGGTGAACGAACAAACTGGAACTGTAGTAAAAACTAGAGGGTCAAGCATGACTATTTGAGGGCATACATGTCACTTACTCTAGAAGAAGTAGATTTCTGAATCAGGATCTCATCAAGACTCATCTGGAATTGTTTTTGTTTTTTTAAAGTTAACCTTTCAGTTACCATATAGTATGTATTTGGAGCTGGAAATGCATTTGAAAAACAATACATATTTAAATGTGACCCTCTGGGGAAATACACCACAAATACAAGCACTTTCCCTGTTTTTAATTTTTTTAGAACCTTGTAGATTTTTTGCAGCACTTCATATGTGTGTGATCTTTTTATAAATGTTTTGGAACAGTTTATTAAAATCTTTTGCATATTTTTAACATTAATAACTATCAACTTATTTTTATTAATGTAAACGTTTTCCATCTTAAAAGTCTGAAGGACTGGGGCAAATTAGTTAGAGACCATCGTTTTATCAATCACAAAAATAGTGTTTAGGGCAACACCTGGTGGACGTTCGAAGAACTGCAGTTTGAGCCATATCCTGCACGTAAGAGGAGAAACAAGCTTCCAAAATATTTAGTTGAATTGGCAACCTACCCATATTCATTGAAAATAAATCTTTGAGAAAAAAAGGCAACATCAACGCCTCATTTCCTCCAAAGGGAATCAAGAGGTTTCTCACAGAGCTGAGAATTCCTGTACTCTGGGTTCAGTTCAGCAGTTTTACAGTAGACCTGACAACACTTTCAGTGGGAGAACAGAGGCCTAACAGAGCAGTTGGAGTTTAGGATACAAATGGACAGGCACCCTTTAATTGATGATAGGTGAAATGCCCTCGAATGGTGTTTGGTTTTCAATGAATATTTTTCAATTAATGTGGGTGCACTGTACATGAAGCCATCCACATTTCTCACTGTTCATTTTTCTTTTTAATATGCTCTTGTTATCAAAGAATAGCAGTCAGGGCTGTGTGTTTTTCCAATAAAATGATGTGTGCCAATTTTATAACGAAGTTGGTGTTTAAGTTGTGCCTTCCTAAATGAGCTGAGTGCAGTTACTCGGGTGGGAACGGGGATTCGAGTCCAGTCTCTGGTGCTAAGCAGTGACTGAAAGCTCTGTGATTGATGATGTGACTAATGTTTGTTTTCTCTTTCCCCTTTGATAGGGACCAAAGGGAGATCAGGGGTTCAAGGTAAGAGCACCCTCTGTCTTTCCAGCAGTGTGTGTTTACACTGTTAAAATTGAACTGCAAAATTACAGCACAGTATACTTTATGGTAATACTCTGGCACAGTCACTGGTTTATGTTTGGAGAAAGCCAAACGAAGTCATCAACCCACATTGCCTGTTCCCAAACGGTTAAACATGGTGGTGGATAAGGTATGGCATGGGCAGCCATCTTGTTGGAGTCATTGAGTCCAATTGTTACTCTGCATGGTAGAATTATGGCCAAGGAATATGAAACCATTTTAGGCAACCAGGTGCACCCTATGGTGCAAACATTGTTTCCTCAAGATGTTCCCATATTCCAATATGATAATGCCCCCATACACACTGCTAAACGGATTCAGGAGTTGCTTCATGAACACCAGGAAGAAGTCAAACACCTTTCATGGCCTCCCAGATCACTAGATCTAAACATTATTGAACCTTTATAGGAAGTTCTGCAACATAGAATGCAGAGTATAATTTCACTGACTTCTCAAAGAACTGGAGGATTTCCTTCTTGAAGAATAGTTCAATATCCCACTAGGAACTTTTCAAAACTTGGCCCAACTCACTTATTAGTTCATAAATGATCATATATTGCTTGGCATTTCAATGATTTTGTCTGCCCCCTGTATAATTTGATGGATGTTTGCAGTGCAATTCATCCCATAAAAGATTGTTAATTACTTTTGCGATTGCGATCCTATTCCAGTTTTACCCAATGGGAATATTTTCATTTTTAAAATAAAACAAATTTATGGTGGAAATGTAAGCGGCCCATTAACTGTACACCTGCTGTAGCCCTACCCCCTCCCCCCACCCCCACCCCCAAAAAACAAGACAAAAACAAAACCTGTAAATCATCAGATTATTTTTAATGAATGGGTTTCATTGTTTCTAAATCCGCACAGAACGGCTTCTGAAAATATTTGTGCGGGCGTGCACTTGCAAAAATGATGTATAAACAAACCCAGAGCCCTTATCTTCTCAGCTGAAATGAAATGGAAAAAGGCTGGGCTCTGTTCCTGTGTCTGGGACAGATATCAGGCGAGTAAAAACCAGAGGGCTGTGGCCTCGTCCAACTCCCTCCCAGTTCGCCTCCGATGTTAGATTCATTTCCCCTTCCCCCAGTCCCTTAGACCACCTAGAAAGCTGGGCCCTTTGACAGAGAGGCCAATGGCAAGAGAGTGCAGGACTTCTTTTTTTAAGGGGGTCTGGGGGGGATCCTCTCAGGGCGAATTATGAGGCCCTTTTCGCATCCCTGCGGTGACAGGATGCAGCGATTCCTTCGCTTCGCCGGTTCGTAGTGCTTCTCTTTAAACCACGCCTCCTGCTGAGGATGTCGCCACCTCTCTGTTTCTGTAGGGCGATGAAGGGAAGACTGCTCAGAAAGGGGAGAGAGGCGAAAAGGTACAGGGGTGAAGGAGTGATGTGCCTTTGGTTGTGTGCAACTTTGGCGCCTTTCATTAATTGCATGGCAGTGCTCTATATGAAAAAATATATCAAAACGGATGCATCCTAATATTGCAGTTCTGGGCTCTATTAGCTGTGTTTGATGCAACTTTTAAGGAGTAATTTATCATGCCAGACACAGACCGCACTGGGGCACGTTTGGAAAAATGGGTCTGGTTTGTCCATTGGTGACTAATGGAGCAACAGACAGTGGGGTCCCTGAACTTCCTTCGGGCGTAAAGTAAGTGTGTCGAGTCTCTTTGTGTAAACCCCTCTGAGCGTAAATCTGGACCCTCCAGCGTGGAGTGATAGGGGAGGGTGATGTGACAGGCCAGCGGAGTCTTGCCTCCTGCAGCCATTCCCTCCCTCCCCCCCTCGAGCCAGAGCAAGCATCCTCGGAGCTTGGTCTGTTGCCATAGCGAGCATTCCCGTGCTCTGGGCCGAGGCGGACGTGTGTTTTTCCCATCGGCGTCACCTGGCCGCAGACACGAGGGAAAACGGTGTGCTACGGGAGGCGGTACCCACGGCAACGGTGACTTTGTGAAAGGAATTGCTTTTTAATAAAGAAAAAGTGCTTTTACAGACGAGCCCTTTGATGCTATTCACGGAAGGGCGATAGCTGTGATTTACCAAGACTTATGTTTTTGTCTTCTAAATACTCTTGAGTTGTGCTTGCTTAAGCAGAACTCAGTTTTAGCCTGTTAATTTGATATTAATTGACAAGTAACACCTTTTTAGTCTGCCAGTCTGTGGACTTGGCAGGTTTGCATGGTTTGGTTGGTGTGTTCTTCCTGCAGTACTGGGATAAACCATCCCAGCTCTGGCTCTGTTACCAAATGTGAAATATTTTTATATGTATTTTTTTCATTATTATTAGTTTCAGATTTTTTCCAGTTTTTTTCCTCCCAATTTAGTGCCCAATTATGCCCTCTATTTATTTTGATTAGCCCTCCACACACGAATTTGCCTCTACGTGGCAAGCTAATTCTCAGAGGGTAGCGAACTCTGCTTCCTCCGAATTCGCCCACCCACATTCTGGAGACACCCTTCTGCGCTTCTCAGCCAGTTCGTGCAGGTTCCCCCTCTCCCCTCCCCCTGGGTATGGACGGACAAACGCCGCCCCTGATCAGGGCTCCCCACCAGGGCTGGTCTGGTACAGTCGGGTGTCGAACCGTGACCGTGATAGGCAGCTCACACTCATAAACGAGTGCGTTAGACCACTTCGCTATCGTAGGCCCAATATTTAGATTTTTTTGCATGCATTGACCTTTACAGTTAATGGGGCATGTCTCTTCACCGGCCTTGAGTGGTTAGCACTTTAATGAGACCTTTTAATCCCCCTTTATGTCACCCTCGAGGGCGGATGTCTGGGCACTCCCAAGGAGTAGGAGTATGCAGGAAACAGATGGGGGTGGGTTTCATGACAGCTTACAGTTTAGGAGGGCAGTGGTGGAAAGTGGATTGAACATGGCTTTGAACATCCTCTACCCTCCCGCCACAGCCAATGATGCCTCAGGGTTCTGAACATTACAATTGCCTGAAAGAGGCAACCCTTTGACCCACCTACCAACGAGGAGAGGGATTGTTACCGTTTTGGAACTTACGTTCTAATTTTAAGGACGATTCTACACTGACCAATACCTTCAGAGATAGATCCTTGTCATTCCTCTCAGTAAATCCAGATAAATCCCTACTACTGAGAGCTGCTGAGTCCACAGATTTGTTTTGCTTTCTTCATGTCCTATTTAAGCGGCGGCAGGTGCCTGCTGAAGTCCAGTGTCAAGACGCAGGCAAATGAATGAATCAACGGCATGGAATGTTAGTGGGGCCGATTATGTAAGGGGCGCCCGCTAGCGAGCGGCCGGAGCGCCAACGCCGAAATAGACCAGAGGGCAATGACGACAGATAAAGCGGGCGCGCGGAATGTTGAGAGTCAGGTAATGAGAGGATCAAAGGATTCTCCTTCCTCTTCCTGTTTGCTGCGTTCGGGCAGAGTGGTGTGCGATTGAACGTCGGCCATCCCTGCGTCTCCTGATCCCCGCTTTGGGACGGGGCGGGGCTGGCCCCCTTTCATCTTCCTGGAACCCGCGACACGCGATCTGCCCCAGTGGGCCGGCGCAAAAGCGTTCGGGGTGGTGGGGGGCTAGCTGGGCAGATGCCCGTCTGGCCGGACGCCCAGACAAAAGCGCCCGGGCGAACAAGCGGGCACCACTCCGCCCGCCCCCAGGGTGTGACGACCTCGGCACCTGTCGCGGCCTTCAACAAAAAAAAATCCACTTGCTGCACATCGGACCCTGGCAGCCGTCCTGGTCGTTTGCCCGTGTGGGCTGTCAATCGCCACCACCTCCCGCCCCTTGTCTGAATTAGGAGGAGCCACACACTCTCTTCTGTGGCAATTTTAGGTGCTTGCCCTGGCCTCTGCTGAAAATGTAACACATTTATTTGAAAGGTTTTGAAAGTCTATGGGTGTTGTGTTGTTTTTTCAGGAAACCCTGAAAAGGGGCAAGCCCCCTGTGTTGTATAGGTATGGCCATCCCAGTTAGATAGATTTTCTTCCTTGTGGTGATCTGTGCAAGGTTCCCAGGATATTTTATGTATTTCCGCACAAAGGAAAGATGGCCAATGCAAAGCTGATCCCTCTTCCATATCCTTCCACATTTTCATTGGCGATCTCTGTACATCCACCTTTCTTACCCAAGAACCGAGGAGTGCTTTTGTCACAGTGTATCTTTACAGTATTGATATGAGTAATGAGCGAGAATCTCTTTGGGTCCAGAACTGCAGTGTGCGCTAACATTGACGTGGGATGAGTTCCGTAACATTACTGGGCATCTGAGCATGCGTCCCTGATGCAAATGATCCCATTTGCCGGGTTTCTAAACATGAAAGTGTCACTATTGCGTTTTTCCAGGGGACCGGGCATGCCAGGATCGCCTGCGAAACAGGGAGTGAAGGTAGCCCTCTGGGTGACCAGTCATCCATTTTACGTCCTCACTCCAGTACCTCCATCCCACCTGCCCCATCCCCTTGCTTCGTTTCCCTGTGACTCTAATCATGCTGTAATCAACCCCAATCCTGACCCCACCCACAACACAGCGGGGCAGAAACTCAACTGAACTAAACTGATTTGTAATAGCAAAATATGTAAAGAAAATTATAATAGGTTGCCTATTTTAAAGAACCACCACACATAATATGAATTACTTCTGAAGATGTACAGTATCTTGAAATGTATTCATAGGGAGAAGAGTTACCGTACAGTACTTTAGCATAATACACAGTACATTCAGTCACTTATTCAGTCACTGTGCACATACTGTATTAAAATTAGGATTGGGTTGCAGAAACGTCTGTCCTCCTTTCCCCTGAAAGTAAAAACGCGTATGTTTATACGAATGTTAAAATATGAATGCAGTTAAACCAACCTGTGTTAACCCACCTGCTGAGATTGCCACCCATGTTATCCAGAATTCCCATGTAACTTACCATCTTGCCTGGAAATCATAGTTGCATGAAATTAATTCCAGGCACATTGATGACGTGCATTGAGGTGTGTCATGCTCGTGTGCTTTTGTGTGTACTGCTCTCTGTTACACATGCTGTTCGTGGTTCACATTGTGTGGGTTCAGTGTGTACATATTGGCAAACATGATCATTCCTATTTTCTGTGTTCTGTCCTAAAATGTGTTCTGATTTAACTCTGAATAATGAATAATTCTGGTAAGGTCTTGTTTAATCAGCATTTGTCCGATAAATGCAGATGTTGGTTTAATCCAGGCCAAGATAATCCAGGTCAAGATAAAACTTTTTTTTTTTTTTTAACATTCTTAAATATTTATCACTTCTTACTCTTTTGGTATATTGCAAGTCCATCAGTGGTTGTATTTGTTATTTACTCCACCATTTGTTATAATGGTGTACCGCAGCATGCTTGAGAAACAGGTGAACAGGTTTGGTTGTCAGTATGTGGATTTACCGCACCGCACAAACTCAAACTGTGACCGCAGAGTAGCATTGGATTTAATGGGCCCCAGTTTAGAATGGAAGCCAGTTAGCTCTTTTTCAGGAGTCATAAATGTTGAATTTATAAAACGCTTGTGCTGCATCGTGGGATGCGATCCGTCCGCGTCTCACTCGGCGCCCAGAGCACGTGAGGGAGAACGCTGAGCGGCTTGCACAGTGGCCGCCCAGCCCGCCGCCCGGCGTTCCCGTGGCAGCAGCTGTGACTGTATATCAATCACTCCCGACGTGGCTGCCCGTCGTGCTTAATAATGTCTGCAGTTTAAATGGAGGGCGCACGGAAACCTGAATAAAATAACTGCCACGCGTTCTTTACTATTCATAGTGACCAATTGTGGGTGGTTAATCAGCCTGTGGCGAGTTCTGAGCCGTTGAGGGATGACAGTCTGTACAGTGGCGTGATTACCGTCTGTTTCTAACGGTGTCTCCGGTTTTTAAAATGGACTGATTTATCGCGGTGTTGCATTTGCGGCTAAAGCTTGAAGGCCTCGTGCTTTCTAAATATTGACATCTCGGCATGTTGTTTATTTACTGTGTCCCAAATGTGGTCTGTTCGCTCAAAGTGCAAGAGAACACATGGAGAAGTGGAGTTTCAAAGGAATAATCTTTTATATTTAGCTTTTCGTATCTTGCAAACAACATTCTTGCAGATGGAGGTCTTTGAAAAGCAGCCATAATAATTAGTTATTGTTAACTGTTGTGTGCATTTAAGCTGCTGGAATAACAAATTGCTTAAACTCAGGAAAACTTGTTGTTTTCTGTTGTTTTTAACATGACGTAACTATGCGATTGTGTGTGCATGTGTGTGTTGTGTAGAAGTGTGTCTACATGTGATGATATAATAGCAAATACTTCATGAAGGCACTTGTTTTCTCAAACAATGTACTGAAAAGGGCTTTCATCCTCTTTGCTTGTTTCTTTCTCTTTCTTCCCCCCCTTCTTTGTCCGTACCCTCTGGGCCACTGTAGGGAGAGTCCGGTTATCCGGGTGCTCCTGGACGAAAGGTAAAGAGCTTGGTGTGCAGTGGCAGTTATCGTTTAAATGCAGCTGAATATGGTTTTTCATAACTGTGCAGTGGCAGGTGTAACACTTTCACCCTTCCTCCTTTTGTAAAGGGTCAAGCTGGCATCCCTGGTATTCCTGGAAAAAGAGGCTTTAGGGTAGGCCTAGTCTGGGCTTGTCGTTTGCCATCCATTGCATGCTTGTGATAAATACGGCCACATGGCCCACTGCTTTGCCCATTACGGTAATGCATGCAGGTGCATTCTTAACCACTGGTCTGCTCTGTAATGCTTTTTAATGCTTTGTAATACAAATGAAACAAGTGAACATGTTTACTTTACAGACAATTCTTACGCTTTCCAAGACAACATGTGTTCTGCAAACACGGGCATGTTATAAACGGAATGGGATGATGTAACGCATTACGTCAGAACAAAGCACATTGTGGTTGGACTGAATAGGACCCAAACCTCTGGGAAATGCTAATCAGACCTCTGGAGTCAATTGCTTTAGAGTTTTGTTTGGCCCCCCCAACTTTGAATTGAGCTTAAATTCAATACTTATATCTCTCTTTAAAAATCTTGATACCAGTAACGGCTAAGTGGCTAAACAATACAGAGGTTTGCTGGGTCCGCTGAAACGTGCTTCTTGTGGAGACTTTCATGCAGGGAGTCACATTCCACTTTGCATTTCACTCTGGTGCATTCTGTGTCGCTTTGTCCTCATCCAACACTAAGGTGTTTAGACTGGTATAAAAAAACAAAGCCTTTTTCTATTGCTCGCCACGCGTTTGGCTCGGTGTGTGAATTGTTTGAAACCTCGTTCGGATTGCTGTGATTTGTTTGATGGTGCAATGGTGTGAATCCGTCATTTCATTTGGCCTGTGGAATGTGCCTAAGCTGTAATGTCTTAATTTGATTGCCTTTGATGTGACACGTTTTTTGAGTGTTTAACTTGCTTAGTGCACACGGTGCATTAAGCCTAAAAGTGTGTGTCGGCATGTGAAATAGCTAAATCTGTATGCATGTGATGAAAGTACATTTTGAATGGAGGTTTTGCTTATAGCGCAAACATGCACAGGGCTCTGGGTCCGGGAAAACGAATGCAGTCCGTATTGTGTGTTTTGAATTAATTTGTTGATGATAAAATGATTGCATATCCGAAATAGGAATGCCTGGCGTAATGCTGTTGGATTAGGGATTAGGTGTTTGACATTTTCATGAAGTTATTTAGAACTTTAGAATTTTCCTTTCCATTCTGTCTTCTGTTAGACTAGAACTGCGTGTCATCACTGTTTCCACAAATGAGCTGCTGCTCCAGTGAAATCGTGTTTGTTGATATTCATCATCTTTGAAATGCTATGCACATCCTGCCAGTCCTTTAAGGCTGTTTTAATGGAATCCGAGAGCAATGAAAAATGCAGTACATGAAATGATCATATCAGACAGCAGCAAAAATCAGCTTGAGAATTGTCCTTGTCCGTGCCAAAATACTGATGACTGGTGACTGAAATGCTATGCTAATTCACATATGTTAACATTTATACTAAAGTATGCGGCTTGCCAGTTTGATGTCAAAATGATGCTACCATTTTCAAGTTTTCATTTGCCAGTGAAATCACTGTAGCGTACCAAAATTACTTTCCATGCCGTACTGTATATGCAATTACAAGGGGCAACGAAGAAGTGATCGAATGAGCCAATATGTATGTAGTTCTCAGCGCTCTACAAAGTCCTGCACCCAGTACCAGGCACCTCTGTGGACTGGATATGCTGTGAGATTTGCCATGATGGAAAATATACATAGGCCTATTTGTATGGCGCAAACCATTCACAAATAAATAAGAGAAATCTTATTTCCAATACTCAGTCGGGGCATCTATACTGCTCCTTATAATACATTTACATATTTTATATTGTAACCAGCCTTGGTAGTTTGGACAGGGTACCTCTGGGTTACCTGCTGTTTGTCAGTGAATGAGAGAGGTGTAGACTGTGTTCCACTCCGTGCTACAGTAGGAGTTGGGGGTTTGACACTTTGGTCTCATGTCTCATTGTGACAGGGTGACAAGGGGGAGCCCAGTTCAGGAGGAGCTGGAATCAAAGGAGAACCAGGCGTACCAGGGTCTCCGGGGTCTTTTGGACCCAAGGTACGCAACACCACTTTCAACCCAGGCCTGGCCTTACAGGACTTCTGTCCAACCCAAACTCCACCTCCTGTCTAAGCGATCGACCTCTTTGGTACTGTATGAAAGTGATTGAGCCCATTAAGATGACTCTCCCATTGTCAGCGATGTATGCCTACTCAAGTGTAATGGCCATCTGCGTGTACTTTATCCTGCGAGATCCAATGTGGGTGGTTCAGGCTGAAGTGATCTGGTGAATAAAAGTTCATTGAGACTTGTGACTTAGTCAAAGGGGAATAAAAACACAATTTGTTCAAGCATGAATTAGAATGCAGTTACTGAAATGGCGCTTTCCATTCCCAGGGTGATAAAGGAGATGCAGGTGTAACGGTAAGCAATGGAGTGTTATGATTTTGCTCTTATGTCATTGTAGATTTGCACTGTTTTAATTGGAAGGCCTCTTGTGGCTTCAGTGGTCCATGTTTACTTAAAATATGGAGAAATGTATCCATCTTTTATTGGTATTGTTGTTACGAGCATTGTTTTTAATACCAGCTTCATTCATCATTCTTAACCAAGAAATAACAAAACTAAAGAAAGGGGAGGGTCTTACTGTCTTCTCTTTCATTGGCTGGTAGGGGGATCAAGGGCCTGAGGGGCCGGCCGGACCTCGAGTAAGTCTGCCTTCTTGTAATGAATTTGGTAACTGACTAGATGAATATATGATTTTTCTTGGAATAACCACCATTCCAATACAATATTGAAAATACTCTGAATTTCTTAATCTACTTTGCAGGGTCCTCCTGGTCCAATGGGCGAGCCAGGGAAATCTGAAATTATTGACTACAATGGCAATTTTAATGAGAAATTCTTGGTTTGTTGAATTTTACTTACATTTTTCCCTTAGTGTATTATGTTGAGTACAATGTGCAAATAGATTTCTGTTAACCATTTTGCTTGTTTTTTCTTTTCAGGATATTCACAACACACCTTTGATGGTAAGAATGAATCAGCCCATGTATTTCAAATCTAAGTATAGCAATACATGAAAATGTATCCAGACAGCTAGACAGCATGATGCCTAGGAACTAGGGACAGCTTTGTAGCAAGACATTTCCACCTCACCAAGAGGCCTGACCTTTTGGCAATGTGCTAATGGCACTGCACTGCAATGATAACAATACAACTTGACAAATCAAAAATGAAAAAAATGACAAAACCTTTTCAAATATATTTTAACCCGTTTCAACTATTAATCTCTTGTTTCTTTGTCTGCTTAGGGCCCCCCTGGATTACCTGGCCCACCTGGCTCACCTGGCACAAAGGTTTGGGTTTCTCAATCTCAGCACCTTTATGCAGGAGTGCCCTTTTCCATGCATCATCATTTATACCTTTGCCTAAAATCTGAAAAGAATATCGTTATGGGGGGTATCCAAATGGAAATGTATATATTCATGTATTTACTTCTCTCTAACTTGCCCCAGTTCTGTGTCTGGTATGGTACATTTCCAGTTTCCTTCTCAAATAGCATAACGTTATGCCACTACTGAAGTGGTCATTTGTCTCTTGTAACCCAGTTGGCGCTCTTCTTCATGAATCGTTTGTTTGCTCTAGGGTGAAGTTGGATTGCCCGGCCCTCCAGGTCATGATGGGGAAAAGGTAGGCTATTTTATGGTGACAAGGATGTTGATGATGATAGACGTGATACTGGTTGTGATGGTGACACACAGTAACCAGGGAATTTTTTTTTTATTTTATTTTACCAGGGGCCTCGTGGGAAACCAGGAGAGATGGGGCCTTTGGGTCCTGCCGGCCCCGAGGGGCCCAGAGGAGAAGCGGGTCTCATGGGCTTTTCCGGGCCAAAGGGCGACAAGGGGGAAACGGGCCCTTCTGGATCACCTGTGAGTGACTGGAGATGCGAACGTACAGTACCACTGCACAGCTCCCCATGTCAGAGACAAAAACACAGCGCTCTAATTACACACAGAGGCCGGGAGCACATTGACACTTTGAACCACCCTCTAATTACAGGCCCAGTATTGACGCAGTCTTTAGCAGATCAGAGGTTCTAAGAGGGATTTAACGTGGGATATGTAGTTTTTGATGAACAGCTGGATCCAAGCTGATGCTCAATCCCTTGATCTTTGACAGGCTGCAGTCCAGAGAGTTGTGGACTTATTCACTCGTATTGTAGTTTGACTTTAAAATGAATGTCTGAAAGAGCTAGAAAAATTGGTATCTGCACACACACACACACACACACACACACACACACACACACACACACACACACACACACACACACACACACACACACACACACACACACACATATATGTCATGCATTCATTCTAAATTAGATGGTTGTATTGTATTGTATTGTATTGTATGGTCTACTGAGTCATCTTCTACAGTATTTTATAAGATTGTCAAACATATTGGGGGGATATTTGACCATTCCTCTGTACAGAATCTTTCAAGATCCTTTGGTCTGTGCTTGTGGACTGCCCTCTTTAATTCAAGCTAAATTTTGATTGCAACTGACCACAACACCCGGTTCCAATTTCTGTTTGGCATTGGAACGCCAATTAGAACTGTGCGTTATGGTCAGATGAGACCATAATTGAGCTTTTTGGCCATGCACACCAGCGATGGGTTTGGCGTTGGAAGAAGGATGCTTATGGTAAAATATGGTGGTGGATCTTTGATGCTCTGGGGTTGTTTTGCATGTTCTGGCCAAAAGCCTGTTTCCTTCTGCCAGAAAGCTGAAACTGGGCCACAAATGTATCTTTTAACAAGACTGATCCCAAGCATACCTCAACCAAGATATGGTTAACTGATCACAAAATCAAATCAAAGTCAAAGATCCCCAAAATATGTTCACCAATCTCATAAAACACTATAGAAGATGCCTCATTACTGTCATTCTTGGGATTGTTATTATTACTATTATTTTTAATTATTCAATCCTTTGAGAGAGTATGAGATGCATGATTCAATCGCAATAGGTTCCCAAAAACTCATGGCATGGGAAGATTCACATTGTGTTTGGATCATTAACATTCTTTCCATTGCCATATGAAAATTAACAATTTTCATTTGTAACCCTATTGCCATTTTGACCTGTAAATGTCCTATTATACCAATACCAATTATACCAATAATTGTTTTAAATTTGTATTAAGCATGAAGTTCCCAAATTGAGCATACTGCCCACATGTAACCTGTATCTCCCAATTCCTTGTTCTGTAGGGTCTAGATGGCCCTACTGGTGAAAAGGGGGTGGCAGGGCCATCCGGTCCAATCGGATTACCAGGCTCAATGGTACGCAGTGGTGCCTCTCATATCCCTTCAATGGCAGAGAGGAAGTGTGCCCATGCTTTGATCGTGCTCTGCAAGGAGCAGTAACTTTCTCATTCGGTGGAATTGCTTTCCTTTTATGACGCTAGCAGCAACGTAACATTTCCACACATTTACTTTCTGCCTCAGGGTCAAAAGGGCGAATCTGGAGAGAAGGGCGGGAGGTCAGACGTGGTGAGGACCTTCTGGCTTTGTTTGATTTGAGAAGAATGATCTGAAAAAGATCTGTGATCTTGGGGATGACACTGGATATATGATCATTTGAATATTCTACTTTAATATCACTGATTGGTTATTTGGATCAGTATTCAAAGGTGCTCAGTGGTTAGCTCAATTGTAAAAATCTAAGAAGCTTTGAGCTTGAAGCTTTTAGAAAATCAAAACGGCTAGTGTAAGATTCACCTGTGAAGGTAAAGAGGGTTTATGCAGTCAGAGGTGGAGTATACGTCATATGAAGAGCTGACCTGGTGTTATGTTTCAGGTCTATGGGCCCCCTGGGCCCCCAGGACCACTAGGACCAGCTGGCCCCATGGTGAGTGCAAACAGGAGACTGAACAGTGCACTCACATGTGCTGTAGGGCCTCAGGTTTCCCAGCATACCCTAGTTTTCAAATATCTTCAAACCGAACACAACTCATGAGTCACATGCATTTGCTTGAGAACTGTGCCTGTTGTAAAATGCAATGTTTAAAATGCAAGCTATTTCCATTTGACTAAATGGATATCTAAAGGAGGTAATGGCTTTGAGATCTAATGAAATATCTATTTTGTGTGCTTCTCAGGGACCTCCAGGACTATCAGGGCCAAAGGTAAGAACAGATGAGAGCAATCTTTGCATGGGGAGAATGCCTAAATAAAAAGAACCCTCAAAACCAAACATGAAAGCTCTCATCTCTTCAGATGCTTAAACTTAAGGTCTTTCCCAAAATGAGAGAGCACAATAATGGTGACGAACGCTCTGGTCGATCAGGTACCTAGTGTGTGCTAGCCTCCTTAATTCATGGAGCAAGTTGCAATGATGTTTAAAAAAAAAAAACGCAAGCACTCATTTGATTAAGTTTATTTACTTTAAGTGCTAGTCGATTAAAAACGGTGCTTTTACCAAGTATCCCGATATTTAAGGTACAGGTACTGCACATGTTTATGGTCACGGGGTTATGTGGATATTACAAGAGCGGTATGTAAAACAAACATGCCAAATGCATGTTTATAGGAGAGGGTAAATCTTATTCTGTCACCTTCTGAGAAACGTCTTCCTTGCATATTTCAGGGGGAGCCAGGCATTGGTATCAAGGGGGATAAAGGAGGACTTGGACTGAAGGGAGATAAAGGAGACAGGGGCCATCTTGGACTGCCTGTGAGTATTCATTTTGGCTCTGTTTCTCAGCTGTCAAATGGCTTCACTATAGGGCCTCTATTCAATATCGAACTGCTTTGTGGTTAGATCGAATGGAGGCCTAATTCAGCACAGCACTATTGTTGCAGGTTTACAACCATAATAAGAATACTTATGGCAAGACTGCACATTTCTGTAATAACCATTCAGTTTAATCTTCCAATGTAAGATTGGAACACAAGGCTTTAGGGACATTTCGGGAAAGAATCTTGCTTGTTTTTCTTGTAAATATTGTTTGAGTGTTGGACTAATTCAAGTGCAATCTCTGGCCTGCAGACACAGATTCTCTCTTCAGTTCTGTTAGAGCAAGCCTGCTCTTAAAAGGCTCCAAGGGCCGTTCCCAAAAACATATTTAAAATGGATATATGTGAATCTGTTTGGACTTTGACATCAATTAACAATTTGAGGTTAATTAAGCTTCCTGGAAATCTTCACTAAGTATTTGAAGATGGACCACTGGGAATGATTTCAGCAGAATGTGACAAGCATGGCCACAAAGTCTCGGTGCATCTCAACTAATCACTCTCCCTGGGTTGAATATTCACACAGAACCACCATAGTTGGTAGTGTCTGGATCCGCTGCACTGCGGAACTGAACTGAGGCTCGGCAGAAAGTTGAGAGGGCAGCAGAGCCGAATGATTGACCTGCAGTTGCTGAGGTTGCCTAGCTTCCATGCCAATCAGTGGTGTGGTGCTGTGTTACTGGGGAAACTGGGCTGCATTTACAAAGGGTGGTTTCGTGGCTCTCTGCATGGGTGATTGAGTTGCTGTGATGTGCTGCACCGGAGCCGCAGACCGAATGCATTTCCGAGAAGTGAAAACCTTGTCAGTCTGTATTTGTCTCCAATGGTGGTGTTGTATGTACAGTACTTTTGTGATATTTCTGTGGAATTGTAAAGCTCCATTCTGCACCTTGGAACATGCGCATGAATTTCAGCAGCATGGAATAATGATTATGGAAGGCTTTATCTATTATTGCTATGACTGATCATAATTATGGTCATGGATTCAGCATTGCCTTATTTGTAAAATCAACAGCTTGCATACCGCGAGCATGCGTGTTCTGTTTATGATGATGATGATTATTGATTATAATTATTATTTATAGTTTTCTCAGAGGCTAATTTTAAGACTGGCATTGGTCTTGCCAGTAGGCAAGTTACAGTACAGTACAACAGTAAGCACCATGTTTCTCTCTTTAACAAGGTATTTAATCTGAATGGCTTTTGGCAATGTCCATGACCAGCCAAGAGTTGCCATTTGTGAAGCAAATTAATGGCAGCATAAATGATAATCGTTATAGCTTTGACTGGGAGTACATAAATATGATGAAAGATATGTATGTATAATGTTCTCTGTGAGGTGTAATGTGTAGCGCTAGTCTAAGGTGTGGCAAAGGGAGTTTTCCTTTCCTAATTTCTGTGGTGTCAAAGGTCATTGATAAACGCATACTAGCCACATCATCAATGGCACAGTAACTCCTTTTAAATTGGTCACAACGGTCATAAAATGACATTTTCTTTCTTACTTGACTTGAATTTTCCAATGCTTCATTTATTTTTTAACTGAAAAGTCATTCAAATTTAGTCAATCAAAGGTTCCAACAATCAAATCTGTAACACACTCTCAGCATTGTCAGAGAGCGCTTCAAAACAGAGACAAGATTGCAACTCGGACACAAATCTACAAAATTGGTTTCATCACGATAACATTATCCTAAACAAAAGTGATGTTAAGCGTCAATTTCCTCAAGTGTGAACCACAGGTTTGATCTTTTTGAAATCTATAGAGACATAAACCAGATGAAATTCACCACTCTGTTTACGTTCATAATACACATGTTATTGCTGCGAGCTTACAGACTGATAGAGACCACCTGTCTCACAGACATATAGGTAAACTGTGAGAATCAAAAGGGGTTACTGTCGATTTCCTGTATCATCACAATACCATCACCCCCTTACCCCCCCCCCACCCACCCTCAAAAACTGGATTTTTTGTTGTAGTCCTACAAATCACTGCTTCACTCACCTCCATCTCCCCTCCCCCTTCACCCCACATCCCCCCACATCCCCCGCCCTCCCTCACCCATCTCTCCTCTACGCTCTCTAACTGTTTACACACCGTCCAGGGGGCTCATGGTCTAGACGGCAGGCCAGGTCCAGTGGTGAGTGGCTCACATCCCGTACCCTTCACCCCCCCAAACCTCGTCTCTCCTCCCGCCACCCTCCTCCACAGCCTGCCTGCCTGTCTGTCCGCGTGCATGTCTGTCCGATTGCCTCCTCCTCAGCTTGGCCGGTTTCTGTGTCCCCCTCTTCAGGGATGCCCTGGGGACCCACACATTCTATATGGAGATGCAATGGCATGGTTGACCAAATCAGACTCTGGCCCTTTCAGCTGTGTGACAGTTCAGCTCATTATGGAGTGATTTAACAATGCATAAGTCAAGGGCTGGGAAGCCTTTGGTCTCTGTTATTCTGTAGAAATGAGCACCCGTACTGTACATGGATGTTGAACTTCAATCAATGTCCAATGGCTTCCAATGCCTCACACTAGAGCACTGGACCCATGCTAATACATGTTGTGTACCAGCTCCAGGACATAAATTCCTAAAGGCAAACCCAACAACCCAATTTAGTGTTAGAATTAGCATATCATTCTGGGACAAATATATTCAAAGTAGGAATACTATGCCTTTGCAGTTCCATTCGAGATGTGTCAAAATGTGTCTCTCTTGTTGATTACTATACGTCAGCAGTGTAAGGCTTTTGCACTGACATTGCAATGACCCATCCATGGAGCATGCTGGGATACGGCTGCATGTTCAAACGTATACGCCGTATTAATGCCAATGTGCCGAATACACGCCTGAGGATCAAGAATGAGAACAGTGGCCGTGTGTTACTGTTCTCTCGTTGGATTCTGCTGAAAACGAGGAGGGAGAATACAGTGCAATACAGTTTTTGGGCTTAAGGTCAACAAGCTTGAAACTTCAGAAAGCATAAGTCTACCACTTGGGTGGCACCAGGAGCTTCTCCGGCACAACTCAAAATGATGCTGAAAATTGTGGAAAATGGCCTATTAACAACAATAATGGAGTTTGCATGTTCTCCCCGTATCCGCGTGGGTTTCCTCCGGGTACTCCGGTTTCTTCCCACAGTCCAAAGACATGCACATTAGGCTAATTGGAGAGTCTAAATTGCCCGTAGGTATGAGTGTGTGAGTGAATGGTGTATGTAGTGCCCTGCGATGGATTGGTGACCTGTCCAGGGTGTATTCCTGCCTCTCGCCCCAATGCATGCTGGGATAGGCTCCAGCCCCTCCGCGACCCTAACTAGGAATAAGCGGCTGAAGATGAGAACAACAATAATTCTAAAATTATGAATGAGTCCAAAACAAAGCTTGTTGACCTCTATCTGAGTTTAATATTGAAATATTTATTTCCCACTCAAACTCTATTGTAACTCGTGGGTCTTCTCTTTCGGCTTTAAAGGGTCTTATAGGACCAGTTGGTGTTCCAGGGCCAGCAGGACCAAAGGGAGAAAGGGTGAGTACAAGATACAATAGCCGTCAGTCAAGACGTGTTGCATTTCAGCACTTCTTCTGTCACCATATTGATGTGTGAACAAGGACTAGGTTCATTACCACCACATTGCCATTTGTCCTTAGTTCTGAAGGACATTAAAGCCATGTTTGTGATTTATCTGTACACAAAATCGATTTTTTTGTATTGAGTGTTTGATCTCACTGGACACACTGGTGTGAACTGTTTGATTTGTTGTCCCATCTTTATACAAACACTATTGATTGCCCCACATTCTTTAGAGATAGTGATTGCCTTTTTGCACCAGTGATAATAAATTGCTTGATGGTGATAAGGTGTAATTGCATATGCTACTTCCGGTTTCATACCAGTTAGGTTCTACTGTGTGTGTGTGTGTGTGTGTGTGTGTGTGTGTGTGTGTGTGTGTGTGTGTGTGTGTGTGTGTGTGTGTGTGTGTGTGTGTGTGTGTGTGTGTGTCTGTGTGTGTGTGTGTGTGTGTGTGTGTGTGTGTGTGTGTGTGTGTGTGTGTGTGTGTGTGTGTGTGTGTGTGTGTGTGTGTGTGTGTGTGTGTGTGTGTGTGTGTGTGTGTGTGTGTGTGTGTGTGTGTGTGTGTGTGTGTGTGTAAGGAAGGAATAAACCATGACAAGCTGTGTTCTCAGCATATATATGCACTCCTGGTGTGGGAACGTCACCACCCAGGCGTACATATATACCCTGAGACTTGTCATGGTCTATTCCTTACATATAATATCCTTTTTTATTATTGGGTTTTCAGATTGAAATGAGTGTGGCATGTAGCCCACTGCACATTATACAATAGATGGCTTATATTGCCCTCTTTTCACCGATGTAGGGTAACAAGGGAGATACAGGAGTACCAGGACCAATTGGGCCACAAGGCATCCCTGTAAGTCTTGCCTCTCGGCATCATTACGACCTAAGAAACGGAAAAATCCTAGACGTAACTGTAAGGAAGGACATTTCTTTTCAATGTATGCAACGCATGACTAATTTAAGATATGGCACTCCATTATTCCCAAAGCAAACTGATATCCCTGAGGGGAGACGTCGAAACAATCTGCAATGTGATTTTGATTGCCAACGTTACAATAGTCTACTGTTTGTGTGCCTATGTAAAATGCATGAATAGTTACAAATGCGTTGTTGTTGCTTTCCTCAAGGGTTTGGTAGGACCACACGGATTAAAAGGAAACCGGGTAAGATGAATACATATGAATATGAATATTTATACATATTTATTGTTCATATAATAAATATGAATTCCTTTGAAATGCATTTCAAACATTTCCTGGAGTACAACGTTATTTGTTCATTCTAGCGGAGCAATAACAATAGTAAGCAAAGCAACGATAACTATAAATTGACAATTTTGACTGAAATACAGTTAACCCTCCATGCTCCTAATATGTGTGCTAGTGGATTTTGTGGATTAGTTGCAATTATGTACTATAATTCTGTACTGTGACATGTCCTTTATTGAAGAAACAAGTTTTATTATCCGTGAAAGATGAGTAATGGCGTAATATTACTGTATAATTGTCACCCGTTGTGCAGTAGCTGTCAGTCATTAACTTGGTTGCCTTGTGAGTGGCTGAAGTCTGGTGCTAAAGACATCTATTTTATTTGAAATTTGATATTAAAATCAGTGTACACTTTTTCTCAGCCTTTTTGGCATGCATTTGGACAATATGAACAGGAGCATAGTGGATTAGACTATTTTTCTTTAGCAGCAACTATTAATCTGAAAATAACCTGAAGTTATATTTTAAATATGTTGTGTTACTCCAGAGGAAAATCTGCTCTTTTGATAGCATGTGTGAAAAGAATGGTAAATTAGTGTTCTTTTTTATTTCTGTCTTGGTTTTAAATGAAGGGCCTTTTAATAAATTAATGTGGACTTTATTTTATGCTCTTGTTTTCATGGCGAAGCTTTGTTTTGGAGTGGCCTGTTTTTTCCATTTTCATGAGCCTTGAAAACAATTGAAATGAGACAAGACGAGTGACAATTAAGAAAGAGATCAAAAGTTGTGGAACAAGCCTGAATGATGAAAGCCCTTCAGATTGAATTGCAGAATCGAAGGGCTTTGAAGACGGTGCAGGGTTTAAATACCCAGTCAAAGATGTTGACTCGCAGTGCACTCGAACAGTATCCACATTACTTAAAGCCACGGGCATGTCAATGAACCCATCCTCATTACTTCCACCAAAAACAACAACATTGAGAGAGAGAAAGATTAAACTATTTCATTTGATAACACGATTACATGATTAATTGTATATCATTCTCAAATCTCATCAAATATCAAACTGTTCCACATTATTTTTTACATTAATCCCGGGGCATCAATACACAATCTTATTCTATTCCACATCCCATTAATTGCTTCATGTAATTACACCTGCTTAGCATATCTTCATTTAATATGCACATCATTCTCTCGCTTTCCTTATGTTCATGATTCCTCTCAATATCACAACCTTGCTTTCCACAATTATGCCTACACAAAGACTTCAACTGTACTTGTAATTATTTTACAGCGATGGAGCATTGTATTTTTCAGTAAGAATGCAGCCAATGGCTTGTGAATACTGATTGACTAGATCAATATCACTTTCTTGATTTTGCACTCTCTTTGTCGCTGTTATTGTGTCTGGTAAAATGGTCCTGCAAAACAAGAAGCGTGTGCTCTTGCCAAGATATTGGTTTCTTAGCGTTGACGGGTTCAGGAACGCATTTCTCCCTGAAACTTGTGTGTTTTCCTCTTCCCATTAACAATTTTTAATCTGTTGAATCGTGCTACTCCCACCTCCAAGAAAGTCAGGACATGTCATTGTTCTTCTCAGCAGTTTCAACTGGTCTCAGATTTTAACCCATATTCAAACAAACACTTTTGGTGTATTCGGAAAAATGCACAAAATCTGAAAATTGACACTATAAATGTATTACTATGGACACATAATACTCCATTATGCAACTGATCTAATTATTTTAATTTGAATGTCTATTTTACAAATCCTTTACTGCCCAATATTTCTTGAGTAAATAATAAAATGGACAAAACACAGTAGGAGAGGCACGTCAAGTGGTCTTCCCAATGTGAAAATCAATCATTAATTAATGGTCCAAAATGGCCGTCCAAAAAAAAATTTGTCTGGGCTTCTTTTGCCATCTCAATTTCTTGACACTGACTTCCAGTTGAAGGTGCTCTTGATGAATGTGGGACGTGGTGCTGTTTTTACTCTTTCCTGTTTCCCTCTGTTTCCGCAGGTCTTCCTATCCCCTTTTCCTCCCCTCCACCCTGCTCTGTGTCTCCTGGCTCTTTACTGGGTCGCCCTCTCTCCCTCTCACACTCTGGTGTCCTGCTCCTCTGCATTCTAATGTGTAGCCTGGGTTAATCCTCCTCTCCTCCTCTCCTTCCCTGACCCCTTTAAACCCCTCCTCCCTTCCCACCAGCCTGCTTTTAATCTCCTCCCCCAGCCAGTGCGTAATGTTCTTGCCGCGTTTCCGGAAAAAACGTTGAGCCGACGTCGTAAGAACATTGCGCGTCAACTGGTTTTCTATTACACTCCCAATTCCTCTCAATTCTTTTTTCTTTTCGATCTTAATCTGAACCCCAAAAAACCTCTGCCCTTGGTGAGTGGACCTCTTGCTGTTAGACATGTATTTTTATTTTCATCCTGACCTTTATGAAGGAAAAAAGGTTTAGTACTCTATAAGGTTCTGTCTAGTCAAGAGTGTATTTCTAAAATAAAGCAATCTTTATGTGTTGGTTCAAAAAGTAAATACATTCTTACATGTGATATCGCCAGCCTTTATTTAGTATAACCAAATTGAATATGAACACTTACCTAAATGCTTTTATTGAATAATGCCAATAGCCTCCATCTCAATAAGATTCACTATCCCACTTATAAAAGCTCACACATTTATCCAGAGTATGTAAAGCAATGCTAATGACCTAATTCTATATTCTCAATGAAAAGTCTTTATTTAAACAGAAATGTATATATTTTTTGAAGATATAATAATATCTTGCTGTATGGTCCTGCCAATTATCACAGTTGTTTGGTATTCCCACATTATGATAATTATATTTCTAAAGTGAGGGAAATTCAGTTTTTTGCTTCCTATGTCCTCATGAAACTGTAGAAGTACAATGTATTGTTCCACATTCCTTCAGTAGGTGTCTGTCTCAAATGCCTACTCTAACCATAAGCACTTTATGTGCCTGGTTAAGAAAAATACATCATCCTCTCTAATAGTGTTTTGTACTGTCATAGAAGTGAAGACTGAAAATAGAAGAAATCTCATTTATTTTGGACAAACGTTGTGAACTATTTTATTAGTATATGCACTAAATATACTTTAGTCTTATGGTGCTATGAAAGTACACACGTGTATAATATCATGATTGGGGTTAGGTTTGGCTTTCCATTTAGATTTCTGTTTGAATTTATGGTTATGGGTCCTGTTTGGAATTGGGTCAGAATTATGCTTGGGAGAATTATTCTGATTATTAATAGGTGTAATTACACAATCCAAAAACTTGTGGTCCAAATAAATGCTTCTGAATGCAGATATTGATACATTACTTGCAATTGGAGTAAATTGCCTGATTACTGAAACCAGTCAGACAATCATTTCTGTTTCATAGGAAGCTATTCAGTCCTCTCCCTTTGCTGATTGTCCTTAACCTTATTTAACTAAATAACGTTTTTTAAAGTCTGGGAACACCAAAAATGTGTAGGGTGTTGTCAGATTAATTCAAAATTACATATAAATAATGTGGAAAAAAATGTACAATTTTATGTCAAAATGAGAAGATTTGAGAGCCTGATGAGCGAAAAGGAATATTCATGTGGGCCATTTCATGAAATAAAAATGGAAGTGTAGTATTGAATTGTTAAAGGTGCTGTTTGCGATAATAACAATAACAAAATAAGAGTGAACAGTGAGTATGTGTAAGAAAAGACATGTAAACGTGTCAAGTCATTAAATTGTTTCTTTTTAAATCTAGAACCAGCACAAAATCCAGCATTTTGGCAAAGCCTTCCTCAAGCTTTGACAAACAAAGTTCCACAAAAGCCTCTTTAAAAATAAAATAAAAACACATCAAATCGCAGTCCTAGTACAGCCTGGTACAACCATTTTTGCCACTGGTGAACGGTGGGTCAGTTGAGTCATTGTAAAGTTGCTGATTTCCCAGTTGATTTTAGTTACATGCTTTGTGAGTTTATGATGACATCACAAATATCCACTCACCAATTGCATCGGTCTGTATCCCCCCCGCCTAACTTGTGAACCGTCTTTTCTTCCCACCTTTTAATTCTCCTGATAACTAAATTTATATTTTCTGAAACCTTACCCCTCCCTCCCTTTTACCTTTACAATTCTGTATTCAATCCAAAAGAAAAGCACATCTACATTGGTTTTTCATCTCCTTATAAATATTAAAAAGGCCAATTCTAAATTCTATTCAGATACGAGTTGATCTCACGGTTGTGCTTTCTCAATTTCTCTTGCATATGTGGTAGCGAGCGAGGAGGACTGAACCCTGTCTTTTTGAATGCACTGTTTGCAGGGGGAGAGGGGCAAGAAAGGCAACAGGGGGGCCAAAGGGGATAAGGGAGACCAAGGAGCGCCTGGATTAGATGCCCCCTGTCCGTTGGTATGTTATTCGTTCAATGTACGCTGTGGAGACAGAAGGAAGGAGACTGGTCGGTAGATGGTATCGTATCATTCGAGAGTGGGATTGGCTGTCCACTGGCCCAGTCACGCAAGACAAAAGTGAACCACTGGGACTAACTGTAAAGGTGGCATCTAAAAACCGATGCATTTGGAGTTTAGTGCGGGCAACATTCGCCGTTTTGTGCTTCAAATGCCATTATTATATTCATGTTGCTGGTGCATTCAATTTCAAATACAATCATTTGTATTTCTTGTTTTTTGAATGCCACACATCAAATTTGCATATCATTTTATTGCAGTAATAAAGCCTGTTATGATTTGATTTAATTAAAGCTGGTTTATGCCAGCAACCCGTCCCATTTTTTTATACGTCTCTGCTGCAGCCTCCTTCCTTTTGTCTCTGTTTGACTAATTGGACTGACCCCAGATGGTTGTGGTTCCAGTATCTGCTGTGTTGCCGACTGTTTAGGAAGCAAAAAAAAAGACAAACAATACCAGACATTCATTTGGATCATTTGAAATGGGAACCATTCATATTCAAAAGAGTTCCTATCTACAGCCATTTAGATGTAATTATTATCATATGTGTACTGTGTTTATTTTTAATACTGGATTGTGCTGGCATACACGAAACACAGCAGCAACAGGGGACTGCGACTTGTCTAAGGGATTCCTTTTCAGGATAAAGACTGACGGGAACACAGGATTCGCTGCTGACCCTGACCTGTGCTTGCAGGTCCAAGTTAAAATTTTGATTTCAAAGGCACATGAATACAGGAGAAAATAGAATTTTCTCCTCACGCTCCACGCCTTCAACTTCATGGTGGTGGCCATTTCCCTTCCAAAGCCAGGCCTTGACTTGACCGCCCGCCTACCCGGTCCAGTGAGCCTTTTTCCTGTCAGTCGTGGGGCTCGGCCTGCGTGTCTGAGCATGTGCAGACTGCGGGCCCCATCCCCAGGAAGTAGCGGCTCCCTCCCGTGGACTTGGCGGGTTGGCTGCAGTGAGCAGTGGCCGGAGTTTTGACACCGGTTGATTTTATGAACAGGGTTTCCGTGGCTTTAAGGGGGAGAAAGGTGAACCGGGCTTGCCGGGCCTGGACGGGCTGGATGCCCCCTGCCCTGTGGTATGGTGCTCTCTCCCTTCCCTCTCTTGCATGGGCTTACTTAACCACCACCTGCTCTAGTGCCACCCAGAGGCTAGGAGGAATGTAGCATCTAAATATACCCACTGTATAGAAATATGGAATTTTAGTTACTTTCAATTTCTAATTATTTAACCAGCAGTTTTATGAAAAAAACAATAATAAAATCAGTTATTATCATATTATAGTCAATTTAATTTTCTACATATTTTGGAGCTTGGAATGAATATGTTCATTCATATATAAGTCACATGAAAATGTACCAAACCACTGTGTTCACATTACCAATGTGGTTATAATACCAGGGTTCTTTCAAGGCTTAATAAAGCTTCATAACTCCATCCTGTCACTTTCCTGAGCTTTTAAAATGTCACAAGACAAGCCTAGGTGCCTTTGGGACAGATTTCAACTGTCTTTACCTAGGAATGTATATATTTTAATATTGCCCATCTTCATATTGCTATTGTTTGCATTTTCCAATGCAATATATACTGTATATGAAATAAATTTGTTTTATAATCTATAAAATATATATTCGTAGTGTATGTATATAAATATACCAAATAGTGTGCTTCCTGGAATGCCCCTTTTTGAAATAGGTGTTTATTCCTCAAATATTTGCCCATGTGCTATTTCCCTTTCATATATATCAAATACAAACATTAGTGTATGATATATATTTATATATGATGTGTAGATATGTGTATATCCTCCTGTTACCTCCCAGATATTCGCTGCAGGCATTTTACCGCTGTTGCAAATCTGAATGACTTTAAACTTTCCTCTGCTTATCCTGACCCCTGGAAAAGTGTCTAATAAAAAAAAGCATGCTCTTTTAACTATCAGTAAAACCTTAAACTATGCACAGTAGTGGTTTACCCTTAAAACTAGAGCTGTGAAAACAGAACCCCCCGTTAGGTTTTAACAGTTTATTTAACACCATGGCTGCTCTTAACACAAGCTCTTGGCACTGGTTGCCACAGACAGGGTGGGTGACAAGAAAATTATTACATTGCAACCCCACATAGCTATCATTAAGTTAACAAGATGAGTGGCAAAGCATCCGTCCTAATCTTTGCATGGAATTGTACTGCTCACAACACACTCCGTACACTATTCTGTTGCACTTTGTTGATATTTCTGTGGAAGGCTGTACGCTTCCACCAACTGGTCCGCGGTGACTGGGGAATCACTGCAGTAATTATGCATGATGCACCAGCCTTTCCTCAACCTCCCTTTCTGCCATACTCTGCGTGTACTCTCTGCCACAGGACATTCACACAGGGCAGACTTGAACGTATGAGCATAGTGAGACATATCTGGGTTGAAGGTCATGAAAGGCCCAAACGGGTCGTCCATAGGTCTGGGCGGACATGGTGAAGCCTTCAGTCATAGTCAGGGTCATTTTGTTTGGACCCGAGTGTATCCAGGAGCAGTTAATGAAACAGGCTTAGGATGGACTGTGACGGATCCACACGTTAATGCCAAACTGGATGCAAACTAGCCAATGAAAGAAATGTTCTCTGGCCGGGAGTCCCATTCGGGGGCGGTGATTGGCTGTCCGCCCCAGGGGAAGGGGGGAGGGAAGTCAGCATGAGTTTGCCGCAGAAAGGCTTCTCTGCATGTTTCAGAATCACAGTCGATGGCTTGGCGAGTTCCGTCTCGAAGGTGGCGGTTTGGCCGTTGTCGTTGCTGGTCCCAGAGTAGCTGCTGGTGTCCCGTAGTTGCAGGTGGCAGGCTCCTTGGGGGAGGCGAGGCTAATTGAATCAATAGAGGGTACAATTGGCCACTAAATTGGGAGAAAAATGGGGGGGGGGAATCTGAAATAAATGTATTAAATAAAAGAAATGCTTAGTTCCTGTTTGGTGCCAATGCATGGACATGCCACCATCTGTCCCAACCCTGTTATATCAATCTGGGTGTAGAAAATGCTGGATGTTTCCCCTGTATAATTTCTGAGGAGGTCTGGTAGGGGGCCAACTGTGGTGAGAGAGCAGTCATCTGGTCATTGGTTAAGCTCAGGGCTGATCTCTGATCTTCATCAGTAGTGTACATCACAACAAGCATGTAAAATGTGTTGGAGCTTGAAATGAATTTGAGGAAGTCAACCAGCATTTGAAAATGAATCCCAGGAAATCATTTTGCTGGACAGGTGATGTACACACTTGGTCGATAGCAAGGCAAAAAATGTTACAAATTTAAATTGAAAAATGTCTGGTATGTCCAACTAATTATGGTCCCCGGGGTTGCGTCGTCTCATAGAAGCACTCTAGGTTCCACATAAGGATTATATGAAACTAATGGCTGGAATGTATTCTCCAAATTGCATTGCCTTTCCACGTTAGTAATCATAGCATGCTGACTGCTGCTTTAAAGTAAACATAAATATGTATTTCTGAAAGAGTATAGTTCAAATGTATGCTCCCACACAGACTCACACACACACACACACACATGCTGTGTGCAGACATACAATATACATCATTTCAACAGAGAACTACACACAAGATTGTAAGTACACTATTGTTACTGGATACAGAATAAATGCAATGCATTTCCTGCAAGTGTTTAAAAAAAATACATGCTCCTGTGAATGTGAATTGTTTTGTATATGGAATTTGATTTTGGCACTCTCCATACCTGGGGAAGGATTCAATCAAAATTTGTCCTTAGATTTGACTTACAAATACACGCATGCTCAACTTATTTCAGGGTAAAGTTATTTTTTTCTTTTTTTTGGGGGTAACGCTAAACTTGCCAAACCGTGTTTGTTAAAAAAGATAAAACATTAGCATTACAATTCAAATTTGAGGACAAATGTTAACTCTATTCGGGACTGCTTCATTATACCAATAGCAGGAGATGGGAAATGACAACTGATTATTGATAATTGATATGATCTTTTCTCATTCTGCAGGGTGAGGATGGCTTACCGGTACCTGGGTGTTGGAATAAAGTAAGTGAGAGGAGGGGTTTTAATCTTTTATTTTTCACTATAGAAGTGGATTTATTTGCATCTTGTGTTGATAAGTGCCTGCATTATGACTTGCTTGGTTTTCTAACTAACCAAAGCCAATATTTAATTCTGCACAGAAATTCTGTTTTAATATACTAAAGGGATATATTTCATACATACTGGGTATTTTATTTCCTGGCCAGACACTTGTGACCAGTGGGAATTATTTCCTTTGGCAAAGGTGCAATATTGAGTAAAATCTCCATATTGTCATTGTCTGTACTGACAACACTGTATAGAATATAGCTATAGCTAATTCTGCCTAATATGTTGCAGTCATTTTCTATCTGCTGTGCTTTAAACATTAACAGAAGCGAGTTTACAAAAGCGGTAGAACACAGTTTTCAATTTCAAGTTTTATTTGAAAGATAATAGGCTAATACGCCCCTAGCTCCTGTGTGGATTGCATGAACTAACGTGTGTTTTGTTTTTGCCCCCTGTCTCTTTTTTTTCCGCAGTGAACCTAATTCGGGAGAACCATGAGCGATTGTACATAGAATATTTATTTTTGTACTTTTTTTTATATTGTGCTCCCTTTTTTTACGGATGATGAAAAGAAAGAAAAAAAAAGTAAAAAAAAAAAAATGTGCAGGACTTTTTGTACAGACCGTTTATTTTTCTTACCGGTAATGTTTGTGTAATGGATATTTTTAATACACCTATGCATTATAATATTATATAATATGTTTGTTTAAAGGAAGAACTATACTGTTACTACATTTGCATGATATTTGTGCATAATGTGAAGGGACATTGCCTATTAACTTATTGTATCATAGTGTTTTTTGTTTTTGTTTTTTGTTTGTTTATTTTGTTTTGTGGACCACGCTGCACTGAATTGTGGGGCTGGAAAGATGAAGGTTCGGTTCTTTTTAAGTTCTTAGTTAAACCCTCGTTGAAGCAAAGACGATCGTTATGGTGTCATATGTCAACCCACAGCCATGGGCTGCACTCGAATGCCAATATTTAGCTTTGTTGCGATATGCTCACCTTGTGCACAGGAGATGCATTCAGTGCATTCTGCCTCTTTCCCATGAAATGCCTCATTGGTGTGGATGCTGGTTGAGCACCACACTGCCATTGGGCGTTTTGGTGTACTTGACTGCACAAATTCCATACGCACACTCTAAAGTGTAGTGCATTGTATGCGGGAATTCATTCCTTATATATCAACAGAATGCCATACAGTCGATGTCCAATGACCAATTTGTTTACAGTAAATGGATCCAAATCCTTTATTACCAGCTAATTAAGTGTTGTGGTAATCTGGATTTATTTAAACAGTTATGGTTCTCTTTCTCAAGCTGTTCCTTTCTAATCTGATCAAGAGGGATTTAACTAAGAAGAAAAAAACTGAAGGTTTTTGTTCTTTCACCAAGACAGTAAAATCAATATGTTTTAATGCAATTCATATAAGATTAAACTTGATGTATAATCCTTTCGTCAGATAATCCTCTTTCTGTTGTGGTCAAATGTAAATACTATGCACGTATTGCTTTTTAACAATCAAGCTCTCCCACTGCAATGTTTTTTTTCCTCCAAGTGATTAAATTAATTTAACCTATTGCAACAGGAAATCTGAACTTTTACTTCAAAGAGAAAACAAAATCAGAATTGCTGCTCACTGTCAGGCCAGCTGTCAAGACAGTTGTTTTGCTACTCTGCTACAAATGTACCTCATTCACTTATTTAAATAAAAAAAAAAAAAAAGTAGATTAAAACTATTTATGGACACGCTGATCTCTGTTTTAAAAAGTTCAGATTTCTTCTTCACAATTCTATTTCCTGGGGCACAATCGATGTTGTCCCCCTTCGCTAATGTTTTTAAATGTGTGTTGAAAATTTGATTTGTTGTCCCTGGAATGTTCCAGAAATGCAGTAATGCTGCTTGTTGTGGAAAGCTCAGCTTGCCATCCAGTGTTTAATTTCGCTTGCAAAAAATGACATTAACAACAATGTCAGACCATCACTGTGTGCTGTTTACGAGTGCTCTAGTGCCTTGTGCTATCAAGTGCCTTCATTACATCGTTTCAGAATCTGTCCATTAAAAGACTGCCTTGTCTGTAAAAATACACTGATTCATGTAACTCAATCATTTCAATTAACATTTAAAATGTAAAATCTCAGCATTTAAAATCAATAAAAAACTGTATATGTCAGATATGACCACCAGAGCTAATATGTTCACATGGAAAATAGTGGCATGACATGAAGTATGAAATATTTCACAAAGATTTCAATATTTTTGCATAGTTTTTAAATTTACATAGTTATTGCTTGTTGCCAAAGCCAGTTGACTGTTGTTTCCTGGGGTGGGGTGGGGTGGGTGTCTGCATTCAACATGAATTTTATTTTGACTATATCACAAACATTCTGATGTGTGCCAACAAAAGCTAACTCAATAACTAGCTAATTTCTGCATTGTATCTTGTATGAATCAAAATGTATTGGGTTCATTATTACATGGCCTGCAATTGTGTTTTGTTTGTCACTTCTGGTTGAACTGCATGTAATGGCTCTGAATGAATTGCAATAAACTGGCATGAAGGTGTGAACTGAGGGGCAAAGCTTATATCAAGATGATAAATTTGACAAAGCCATTCAAATACAGATAAACATGAATAAAGCTACCAGTAATTGTTTATAAATGCGTTTTTGTTGTAACACTTGTTCATCTTTAGGATGTTTCTTGTTTCCATGTAGACATTTTTCCTGAGCTTTGTTTCCATTGAAAAAGTAACCAAGGGTGGGATTCTCAGAGATTGATTGAGGGATATCTTAATCACAATTTATCTGCCCACTCTCAAGTATGAAAATCGTTTGCTTTAAGCTTTACCCTCATAGATGGTCCAATGGAAAGCATTGATGTCATTGAAAAATAAACTTTCTTCTTTTATCTTTGAAAGGGTCAGAATCCTTTTCAGCTGGCTAAGAAGTAACAGTACAGGAAGTGCTGCTTGGGAAAGATTCATACGATGCTGCGTGAGGAAACTTGAAGAAATTCATAGATATCTTTGACACATTTGCACATGTTTTCATCGTGCCATTTCGAGGATTTTCTAATGTTCCCAGTGGCTGGACAAGCCTGTAATGCTGGAAGGCTCCAGCTGGCGGCAGCAGTGAGCAGATTATCTTCAACAAGACTGGGGAAAAAATATTTCCTTTTTTTCCTGTTTTTTTCATGAAATCTTTTTTTTTTTTTGTGGTTGAAGACTGAAATGAAAAGGGATCGAGGTCCGGGGTTACAGATGCATTTCTTGAGTTTTGTATGCCTTTTTTATTTTTTATTTTATTCACTATGTGAAGGAAACATTAACTTTTTTATAGTGTACTTGCTGTTTTTATTCAACACTAATGACTGTGACCCGAGAATTCTGAGCAGCTCACAGAACAAACCGATGTCATCTTGGCATTCGTGCGTTTTTCCACCAGAAAATCGATTTTGATGATTCCTGACTCTCTCACTGCCATCCTTGTCTGGCCTGGGGCAACAGGCTGTCACTCAATGCCTTTATTTCAGAACTTGAAATAATAGCAACATAAATATATCACTGACTGAGGAATTAAGACATATATATTGCTGTTTAAAAAGTGCACTATGTTACTTAGGTTAAGTAATACAGTCATAAGCAATAGTTGAGGGTTTTTTCAACAATTCGTTTATATACAGTAGATTCGCATACACACATGCTGGTGTGTAAAGATTTTCCCTTGCTATAGCAATGCTGTAAATTCTACCTTTTGGCGTATAGCTGCACATCAATGGAGATAAGCTGTTCCAGTGTTCCTCTGTCGTAATGATGATTTTAAGTTGCAGTAAAATATACAGTACTGTGTATAGCTAAATGGGTTAAGTAGCCAACCTTTATAAGCTCTTGTCAATATTGCAGAATAATAGTTGACCTATTATTGACCCCAACGATTCCATTCTAAAAAGAGTGCTCTGGATTGTCATGAAATTCATATCAAAGGCAGCTATTTTGCATGGGAATTGTATGAACATACACATCAGCTCTGTCTGTATGTGCCTGAGGCCTTTCTAATACGGCACCTCATTTAGCGATTTACTGTATATATTACAATTGTTTTTAGTAATTGAAAATGTACCCATCAACCAATTAATCGCGTGTGGGCATGCCCAGATATTTTAACATTGTATATTGAGTTCAGTGGCCGGTGCAATAACAGTTAATGTTAATGCACTACTTTTAATTGGAAGGGCTTTTATTTCAGATAAAGAAATGTCATAAAAGCACAGCATTGATGCTGTTCCTTCCAACACCACTGCGTAGTACTCAGACGGTGAACAGGTCATCCATACGTTATCTTTATCTGCCTTTGCTAACCAGCTTATCTTCTACGCTCTGATGTTCATGATATTCAGTGCTATATTTGAGTAGTATACTTGGATTTAGAGCCTCCGTATTCATTTGTCTCATCAGAATTATTAGCATTTTAGTGATGCATTTTCTTAAAATTGGGAATAATGCTATAGGTGAATGCTATATCAGCCACAACACCAAGAACAATATGCATTATTGATAAATGCTCACTCACAAGTGTCAAAGTGACATTATGGTCAATCTTTCTATCTCCCTCACAATAAATAATACAAAGTAAAAGTATGTTTTTAACAACTTTAACCTGGATCAATTATAGAAATGTCTATCAAAATGTTAACAAATCAAACCTAAAAGCAAAATCGTGTTTTCGGTAGCAGTCTATAAGCGTATCCAAATCTATGTTACCAAAAATACTGTATTGCTGCTTTAATGTGATGAAAGGACAGGAATCATAGCCAGAAAACAATAACACCCTCCCCCCTCCTAGTAGCAGAACTATGCTAGCCAGGCTTGACCATTATTCAGACACTACAAAGCATACCATTCCAGGGGAGAATTTTGATTCTGCTCCTTTACAAGGGAAGATGCATCCACATTTCTAAACCACTAATGTAGCCAGCTTTATCATGGTGAGGGACATTCACAGTTGTATGTCCTCTGACCAGGGATGCTCAATTTCAAATGGATGAAAACTTGGAAGGAGGATAGATATTTTCATACTGTGCTTACCACACACACCTGCGACTGTAGCATTATTACATGTAGGGCTTATCCATGCGTATGATGGGAAAATGACAGTAGCTCAAACTAAAGGTAACTGCCCAAATAAAGGAAACACAAGTAAAAGAAGGGTTCTGGCAGCCCCGTTATGGTGTGGATTGCATTTTTCTGGCATGGTTTAGGTCCACTCAACCTGTCAGAGGGCAAGATAAACACCAATAAGTACAAAGCCATTCTGAGTGATCGCCTTCATCCTATGGTGAAGCATTTCTATCCTGATGGGAGTGTTCTCTTCCAGGATGACAATGCATCCCATCCACAGGGCACAAGTGGTCACTGAATGAATTGATGAGCATGAAAACGATGTAAACCATAGGCCATGGCCATCTCATTCACCAGATCTCTACCCAATTAAACACTTATTGGAGATTCAGGAGCAGCACCTGAGACAGCAGTTTTCACCACCATCGATAAAACCATCATGATGGAATTTCTAGTGGAAGAATGGTGTTGCATCCCTCCAATTCCAGACACTTGTAGAATCTATGCCAAGGTGCTCTGTAGCTGCTCTGGAGGCTCGTGGTGGCCCAACACCCTGTAAATACATTTTATGTTGGTGTTTCCTTTATTTTGGCAGTTACTTGTAGATCCAGTAAGCCTAGCTGTATATGCAAGACTTTTTGTGTTTTCACACCAGTATTGGCTACACTTTAACCAAAATGTGATAACTTACACAAGCATTCAATCACGTCTCTCAAAAGAATAATATGATTGGGATTGGGTCCTGAGTGAAACCAACACCTATGAACAATCTCTCTTACCTATTTTAACGTCATGACCTGTTTTTTATTTTATTTAAAAAAGCTAATGCAATACAGATTTCCACATAAGCATTCCTGATGTCATGATTTCATCTTGAACCTCTTTATAACTTATCCAAGTGGACATCAACAGTATTCATAACAAAACAAGGAAAATTGTAACAAATATCACACTTTCAAAATGCCTACTTCCTCAATGAAACATTCATTTCATTAACTCACCCTACAAAGATATTCAAAGAAAAATGTAGCCATTCGGGTAGAAATGACACATAAGTGGTAATTATTTTTGACCTCTGTATAATTTGCCAGCACGAACGTGAATGTTTATAGAAGTCCAGTTCTTGAATATTACAGAGGGTGTAGCAAATGGCAGGATATGGATGTTTCGCAACTGTGCAGGCTCACCGCTTAGTTTTCACCATTAAAGTAAACCCCAAAACTCTATTGAATACTAAAATGCACATACAAGTGTGCAGCTGATACTACATCTATGTGTATATATGGTTTTGAGATAGAAATCAAGATGCGATGCACTTTCTTTTGGTATAAATTTCCACATTCTCAAGGGACCGACGTGGAACGATGTGAACAGTGAAGGGACTCTACACAGCGCAAACGGGCGATGGGCAGCTTTTCCAAATAGAAGCATTTCAAATATATTTGTGTATTTTAGAATACATTGCATCATTTCTTTTCAGTCAGAATATGAATGCAAATGTAATTCAAATACCTATTTCTAATGAATGCATGCTCCCTGGCCTTGCTGGGAGTAAGGAACCCCAGAGTGGCCAACTAAGACTGCAAGATGCCAATGTGGTCAGTAGAGTTTACCAACAGAAAAACCCCATCTCCGCTTTTGAACTTCATTGCTGTTTTATTTTGGTTTCTCCCACTCCCACAATTCCTCCAGAATATTTGCAGTGCTTAGTGGTGTTTTCACCAAAAGTTACCGAAAGTGATTTTTATTTTTTTATTTTTTTGTACTTAACTAACCAATCTGCCATTTTGGTAGTATATATTTTGAGAATTTATTTGCATTTGTTTGTGTGTTTCTTTGAAACCTTAAAGTATGACAAGGGCTATACATTGTTATGGAGAACTGGTGAAAAGGTTAACATCTGTATACGATGGCTACAGTTCCTCTAAAAATGTGTCATCCTATTAGATATGACTAACACTCAATCATCCAAAATGATTATTTACTTCAAAAGAGTGTGGTTGTTTTTGGTTTAAGTAGCACTGTGAGCAATCATTTGATGTGTTATGGTGCAAAGTATTATTCATGCTTTTGCAATGCATGGACAGCTGCATTATAGAATGTTTTCAGTAGACCTCGTCGATGTATGCAGTACATGTACACAGCACTGTTTTCAATGAACATGTATTGAATTACAGTCCACATATTTCAGATGAGCAATCCCTTTTACATGCAGACACACTTAATCGCAGAACTCCCAAGGCCTTCCGTAAATGTTACCCATTTGGACTGCTTCATTTTATACCTTTAGCTATTCATGCAATCACCAATCACCTTAATGCAATTTACATAGGGACATCTTTGCAATTTTAGAAAGCCTACTTTTTTTTGTTTTTTGCTTGTTACTGACAGTGATATTTGCACAGCAAAAGCAGTATTTTATATCTTGCCAGGTCTCTTTCATAGTGTGAAAGGATCCTATCACATTATGTATGCAGATTTTCTTTTCCTCTGTATATAGTGTGTTCCTGACAAGAGATGATGTCTCTGTCTACCTTTTCTTTGTATGTACAGTGTGTTCTTCCTGTATCGTGAATTCTTCAGCTGCTGCATTCTCTGAATAAGAATCCCAGCTGTTTAGTACCGCTATGCTAGATTTTGATTTAATCAGCATCACAGAGCACAGCATATTTAACACAATATTCTCAACAAAGAGTCTGCTAAATGTCTTTGTTGCCCATGTATAGTGAAGTATGCTGGACCACCTTTTGGCCCATATTCCATTGGAGCAGAGGTTGACTTGTCAACTGTCAAAATTAGATTTAAAAGACCATTTTTGTGCTTTAGATAAGGCCTGTACCTTTATGTAAAGAGCTGTTTTCATTTTTCCCTCAAGGGAATCATTTGTTCCAATATTATCACTGATTCGGTCCACAGCATTTAAGATCAAATGTGTCTTGTTTCACTGGACATCACTACCCATTATACATTTACTTAGGCTCTATATTGAATGAAGAACACACAGTTTTTTAGAGATATGTTTTAATTACTGTAATGTTAGAATAATTAAACCACTTCTATAAACGTCACGATGGGAAATATTACACCTGTCTGAAATGTACTTTATATGCCAGTCTGTTGAATGCATTCTAATTTCTAATGGAATAGGTTGTTAATGCTGTATATTAACACCATTTATTGTAATTTCCCTATAATGTAAACAGCTATAGGGGTAAACTATTTTAAAACAAAACGTTTAAAGACTTGTCATCTCCTGTCTAAATATCCATTTTGTTTAATCTTAAATATCAGTCAAATACACAATATGTGTGTTGTGATCAAGGTGTATAATATTTGAAACATGTTTGTGTGATCATTTGTATTACTTTTATTTTCAGTATCACTGACTGAGAACCTATAAGAGGGCATTTATTTCAATGCATTTGATGACAATTTCTTGATCAACTGATCACTTGCATGCTGTTGTTATGTTATTTAAATGCACTATTCATTGTATTTACATTTACAAAACTGTCATATGTCAGGCAGTTACTTTTTTATTTCAGCAAACGAATTTTAGAAACATACACTTTTTTATGAGCTCTGTCAACATATACAACTACTTGCTTGTTAGTGACTTCTTTGTCTTTCTTTTTGACTTTGCTGATTCGTCAGTATTGGAAAATAAGTTAAAACGGAACTTTGTTTTAAGATTTTAAAATTATTTTAAATTTAGAGGTAAAGTAGTGGATATCACGTTAAATGTTGAGTCCAGTCAATGGAAATGCATCTTTGTAAGTAAGTTTAATTGACGTTATGGGCTAGCCTATTTCTTCACAAACAGCCACGTTGCATGTTAACGATTTTAACGAATCAGATGTAAATATATATATAGAGAGATTTTTATTTCCTTTCTAAAAATGTATTTTCTTTACTACTGTGTTTTTTTAAATCACGGAAGGCAGCTGAATAAGTCACTGAATGCCAATTTCTGAAACAAATAAACAAAAAAAATGCAATGTGCGATGAGCAAATCATGTCAATAATTCCAAAAGGGTTGAAAATGCTTTTCAATATTTATAATTACCTAATAAAACGATATTGCGCCAGCTGAAGTTACTGACCGCCGATATTAATAGAATCTTTAAAACGTATTGTGTTTGAAAATATACGCCATGAAACATGCAATTTCCATCATTTTACTTGACAATGGTTGTCTAACATATACTTTGAATGTGGCTTGTGCAGACACCTGAGATAAATATATTTGACATTCCTTTTTCACGCCTCTAGAGGTTGCTAGATGGTCCCAGTCGTTTACAAGGTTTTTGAATCCTGCGAGACGGCAAGCCAGCAGAAAATAACCTGCTTGAGACGGAGATGGTTGGATTTACCCCTGCTTTCAAAGCTGTGGCGACGCTTCTTGTTGGAATAGTGGTAACAGGTTCCGAACCAAAAACTCTCTAAAAAAACCTGTCGCATAATATCGCAGGAGTGGCATATGGAATTATAAACAGGATTAGTGAACAGTGGGAGATTGTAAGTATATCGCTTCGACGGGGGGGTTTGACGCATAAAATTACTATCCATGTCGGAGAGTACATCAATATAATCTACGATTAAGGTGTGTGCTGTGATATTGAAATTTGGCGTTTAATATATAGTAAAACAGTTTTTTTTTACAAATCTACCACTTCACGTAACACGGCAGTGTCTATTAAAGGGGAAGGGAACTCTGGTAATAGAGGACGTGGATTTTGTTCCATCCGACCCCACGCAATCACGGGGCTCCTAGTGTTTTGCTATTTAGACTGATGTCGAAAATTGGACTCTCCAGGAATATAGTTAGCTCCTGTGAGCTTGGGCATTAATGTCGATGATAGTTTGTATCCCTTAAAAAATAGAACATCTTGATTGAAATGATTTTCATCAGTTTCCATCTCTGAAGAACTATATGTAGTACATAAAAATCTACAATATCATATCAAATTGTGTTATTGATGAACCATATTATTTGTAAACTATGCCTTGGATCTTAAAACTCTTTCACTAAATTGTACCAAGTGTACAGCTGTAAATGTGTTGAATGTATAAACTAACTGTACCAATTAAATTTGGGTAATTAGTAAAACTAAAACCAGTGGACATGCACATATAGGGGTTTGGGGTGGGGGCTGGGGATACAGATTAAATGACCTGCAAATTTTTTTAATTTTTGAAACACCACGCTACTTCATACATGCATGCATTGTGTGCACTACTCAAAATGGATTGAGTAAACTTTGGAATGTTGCCTTAGACGTGTCAGGGTTTTCTCCAGTGTGAAGGTGGCCCTTTGCGGAACCGATAGCGGAGCCCCGGTGACCGGGCTGGCGTAACCAAGGGCTTTCCTATGGTGGCCAGCCAACGGTGCGCCATGGGCAACGGTTCGATCAAAACCCCGCGCCTGGAGGAGAGCTGCCTGGCCTCCAGCCTCAAGGAGCCTCGCTCCCGGGAGGGGGTGGAGCCGCTGAGGGCCCGCGTGGCCCGGCTGGAGGAGGAGCTGGGCCGGAGGGACCAGGAACTGCGGGCGCGGGAGGAGCAGCTGCAGGCCCTGCAGAAGGAGCTGGCGGCCAAAGTGTCCCAGATCGACAAGCTGCAGGACGCCATCGGCTACAACAGCCTGGGTCGCTCGCCGCCCACCCAGCTGCGGCCCAGCCGCCGCCTGCTCAGCGTCATCAACCAGGGCCCCACCCGCTTCCACCGGGTGGCGGTGGAGGTGCACCGCCGGCTGAGGGCCAAGGAGGGCGTCTCAGCCGAGCCCACCTCCGGGCAGTATTGCGGAGGCCTCAAGGCCCAGCACGCGTCCTTCGAGCGGTCTCACGTCCGGAAGGACTCCAGGTGAGAGGGTGTCGCGAGCCTGGGGACTTTTAGATTTGAGTTCAAACAAGGAGAGCGGCCATCTGTGAAAACAGAAGTGTATTCATTATCGTTTGTTTGCGCCAATGTGGCCAGCGGTGTTTACCGACAGAAAAATCAAAACTTCGTCTTCACTTTTGTACTTCATTGATTTTTTATTTTGGTGCCCCCCATCCCACAACTCCTCCAGAATATTCACAGTGCTCATTGTGTTTCCTCAAGTTCATTTTTTTTAAGCTGAACTAACCAGTCTGTCATTTTGAGGTGACAGCATTTTCAGAAAAAAGGTCCTGTGGAGCCTTTGTAGTGGCTCCAACCACGACAAGATTTAAAAGCCTGTATTAACATAATACACCCAGAGAAATGAAAAGGCAGAAGGGAAGACAAAAGGTGGTCCATCTATATGCATAGGGAAGATAATTACAGCTTTAATTAACGAGGCATTCAATGCCCCTCTGCAACTCTTATAGACTAATGCATTCACAAGTCCTGTGCCGGGTTAATGGATAGCTCCTCCTTCTTTTAGATGTGCAAATGTGAAGCCTCCTGTTTCAGAGGAACACTGCGTAGAACTGGCCACCTTAAAGATGCCAAATGGACATCATTGTTCTCTTCATTGGGGGAATAAAGTAAATTTAACAGCCTGGTTTTAACTGCATGCGCTGTAAATTCAAGCTTGTAAAACAAACGGCCCAATGCTATATATGTGTGTATAGATTTTAAGCACATTTTATGTGTCTTTTTACCGCAAGGAATTTCACAAGTAAGGCCACCATGTTTTCACTTGAATTTCCGTAATAAATGTTCAGGAAATTAAAATGTAATGTTGTACTGTGGAAAAACATGTTTGGGTTTTCCTGAGAGAAAGAATGTTTTGAAATACACAGTCATGGCTTCGATCATTTTTCTAACTTTGACACCACACAGGGCTTTCAGAACATGATAAAATGTGTATATTGGGAAATGTCTTTCAACAGGCAGCACCAAAAGCTACTAAAGCTAAATTACTTCAGTAATAAACACATCACAGTGCTTTCCAGTTCAGTGTTTTGAGAATAACCATGGCACTAAACCACAGAAGTCCCTCGATCAAGTGAAGCTGTTCTATTGGCCGGTGTGGAATACACATGTCATGGTAAATGTCTGTGGTAAAGCCAGCTGAATTAGGTATTTTTATTCTTGAAGAACATATCAATGCCTGAAAAGGGAGTTCAAAATGCTCATGTTCATTCTTCCATATTTTTGGAGATAGGCAGGCACCTAATTTTGCACAGTTTTGATCTGTCAGCCTTGCGTGTCTTGTCCTTGCTCTCCCTGGTACTAGCACCAAAAAGTTGATCAATGATGCCATCATGAACAACGACTTCCTGAAGAAGCTGGAACCCCAGCACATGCGTGAGATGGTGGACTGCATGTATGAGAAGGTCTACACCGAAGGCCAGCTGGTTATCCACGAGGGGGAGCCGGGGAACTATCTCTACGTGCTGGCAGGTCATTCATAGCCTCTTGTCCTTCTTTCACAGAACTCTCTCTCTCTCTCTCTCTCTCACCATGTCTGTTTTGTAAACGTCATAAATAATAGTGATTGTGTCCGGGGTGGTGTGCCAAGCTAAAGCACCGGTCCTTCACACAGTGAGTACCCCCCACGGTCCACCGAATCAAATCTGTACCGCTGCGAGTGCAGGACTGTGGCCAGGAGTCCTGCAGGACAATGAATAATCAGCCAGTGTGTTACCCAGGGAGGGAGGGTTTTAATTGGTAGGATTTCCTCCACCTCAACGTGCATTAGCCGCTCTGATTGGGTAGCTGCCTGTGCCAGCTGCATAGGAAGTACGGTCCTCATTAGCAATGGCTCAGTTGGTGGACTGCAGAGTGAAACGGAATGGCGGCTGACAGAATGTGCCTCAGAGGAAACTGGTGCTAGTCTGCGCTCCACCGAATTGACGGCTTGCAATGATGGGATGGATTAGAAGTGCAAACAGTTATTTCAAAGTTGGAGAAAAGTGACAGTGGGGGGAAAAATATGGGGGAAAATAATGCTGCTTCTACCTGTTCTTAACATGAGAATGAATGCACACATGCTCTCACAGTGAAGTGGTGTGGTTGCTATTTAAATTCCCTCTTAGAGCACACTCAGTCATGATTGTTCTCTGCACAGTTGTTATGTAATATGTTAATCTTCCTAGAGAATACATAAATAGCCCTTATGAGACACATGTGCACACGCTTGGTATATTCAAATGAACATTTTCCTTGGTGTTATTGTCTCAAAGAACCATTCTAGTTGCCTTGTAAGTATTTCAGTATATAAAACATAATTCAATCTGTATTTCACATACCAAGTGTAGTATGTCAGGTTAATTCATGAAACCTGTCTATTACCATCAGAACCTCGTCAAACCTCATGGTGTTTATGTGTTAAAGTAAATGTATTGATTTTTAAAGCTGGAAGGCTAGTACACACAGTAGGCGTTTACTGTACACATGACGCTACACTGTTTACCGTTATTGCTATTTACTATTACTCTTACTGTTGTTCACTGTAACAGTTACTGTTTACTAACTACTGCTAAATAACTGTTAAAGGCTCCTATTGTATTTAGACACCAGTCACTGTATGCTGCTGTGGGAACCCTGATTGGCTGTAGCATTTTGTTCTGTAGATGGCTTGCTGGAGGTCATACAGAATGGCAAGCTACTTGGACAAATGCGTCCCGGGACGGCATTTGGGGAACTGGCCATATTGTACAACTGCAAGAGGACTGCCTCAGTCAAAGGTGTGACAGGCCAGTGATGCGTCATGAGAGTGTGAGAATGTACAAGCAAGGAAGCCCTGTGATGTGTTGTGTATATAGGGGAGACAATCCGTTTCACTTTTTTTTTAGCTTATCCATGTGTGAAACACAGTAGCATGTATGACAGCTCGTGACAGCAATTATACGGACATTTGAAGATCCACTAAGGAATGATAAAATTTACATTTCAAAGTACAGTGAGCACAGAAGAGTCTCTAAGGGTTCTCTAAAATACATTGAATCACGATGATGCAGTCCCTACTTGCATATGCTTTGCTTAGAAATAAATGTACCATTGTTTTTGCTTTCTATCAGTATGCGAATATACAATCACATGGCAATCACAGTTTTTAAGCATTGTTTAATTTTCCTATTAATGTTTCCACTTCCAAATTTTATGTTGTGTCAGCTATGTGAAAATATTTATTCTAAGTACTGGAAAAACTCAAATGAACCTACAGGTTCAAAATTGCCTCCAGATAAAATATGTGGGAAGTGCTATTTTTCTACCTGTCCAAAATAGGTTTTTGGCAGAACATATTGAGAGGCCTTAATTATGGAAAAAGGTTCAAGCATATTAATTTATGTTATTAGCCCAGGTGTAGGTACATTGCTGTAGTAACCACGGTTGCATTCATGATCATGGAGCAGCCCTCCAATGTTTTTTTGTTTGTTTGCTACTTTACATGTGTTGTATGCAATCTTGACTCTTGACACATGGCCCTCTTTCAACAGCTGTTTCCCAGTCCCACATCTGGGCCCTGGGCAGGCAGATGTTTCAGAGCATCATGATGAGAACCACCCAGGCCCGGCACGAGGAGTATTTCAGCTTCCTGCGCAGGTAAATCCATCCAGAGATACTGACTTTGTACCAGGGAGAGAGGACACCATGTTTGTTTGAGACTCTGATGTACTTCGCTAACAAAGCAATGGATAGTTTCTTATTTAGACGAACCGATCATAATTCAGGACACCAACCTCACAAAATGTAAATGCCCTTTTCAGACAGTCTAAACGGTCTGAGGTCGAGACTAGTAATCTCATCGAACTACCACCCATCCATCTTTCACAATAAAACCAAAATCTGACGTCCTTTGGGATGATAGTTTTAGCAAACATGAAATCAAATTGAAAACATCTACTTTTCAAAAGGTCCTTAGGTCAGGGCCCCTGGCTTTGCTGTTTGTCCCTTCTCCCTTAAAAACTTAATTTTAAGCAAGTGTTACCTCTTTCAATGACTTGAAATGTTGCTGAAATCATTAAAACAAATTGTTTCAAACATAAAATCATAAAAACATTTTAATGAGAAAACAACAGCCCCATAAATGTATTGAACTGGAACAATAGCATGACTTACTTTGCTTTTTCTTGTTAATCTAATGGAACTAAAAATGATTTTTTGTGATAAAATGTGTTTATTAAGTTGCAAAGAGTACAAAATGAATAAACAAATCCCACCAGGGGACCCCTGGGAAAGCTCATACAAATATGCACATAAAGATACCTACACCAGTTCAGATACATACATACTTTCAAACACCCATGCACCAACAGAGGCTATAAGTACCTATTATACACACACACAAACACGATAATACTTAGCTACTCTTATTTCAGTTTCAGCTGTGTGTTCACAGCTGAATTATTTCAGTCCACAGATGAAGGGTTTTCTCCTTAGCACCATGTATACGTGTCGTGGACAACATATACACTACATCTAGGAAAGTGAGGAGCCACTGTTGGAGGGAAAGAGGAGTTTCCTGGCTTCCAGCATACAGCAATCACTTTCTTTGCTGCCGTTAAGCCAGCCAGCAGGATGCGTTTTTACATTCTGGTAGAGTAAGTGCAGTGAAACCATTCAAACATAATTACAGCAGGAAATAGAGGCACGGACACTGAGAGTAACGTGGACACTTGAGTCCAGAGAGCGAGAATGATTGCTTGTGGGGGTCTTTGTCCTTCTTCACTGATAGAGAGACGAGGGCAATATTAATATCTTGTGAAAAGGTGTCCTGCCTGAAATATCATTTCTAGGAGCAGTGACCTTAGACGGTCTAAAAATGCCATCCAAAACCTGGCATGTTTTCCCTTTTTCATTGCCAACACAGACACAGTATTAAAGGAACTAATTTGTAGGATTCTTATTTCCCTCCATTATATATATTAAATTCAGAGCTGTTATTGCTAATAGTATTAGGAGGTTGACTTTACATATCCCTTTAGTATTAAAACAATAAAATGGTCATTTTCTGTGGTCTGATCCTTTAGTGTATCTTTACTGAAAGATTTGCCAGAGGAGAAGCTTGCGAAGATTGTGGACTGTCTAGAAGTGGTAATTATCTTTAATATAAGGAAAACATTTGAAAACATAGTGAGTATGTGTTCATGTTTGGTGTGTGTGTGTGTGCGCGTGGGCATGTATTTGTGTGTGTGAATTTCTAAATAAATACAGATGTACACAATAATTACCATGTGTTACTGCCAGGACTACTTTGATAAAGGGGAGTACATAATCCGTGAGGGAGAAGAAGGGAACACCTTCTTCATTATAGCCAAAGGAGAGGTAAGACAACTCATGTATTTGTTTGGCATTTTTCCCTATTAATTTTATTTGTGTTTACATGCAAAAAAGGTATAAAAATGGCTCTTGTTTAGCCTACCATTATCATTTTATTGATACTCATTTGATTAACTTTATCTATAAATAGCAAGAAATGGTATTGGAAGATCAACCCTAGAAGAAAAGTGCCATTCCAAGCGCATATGAAATTTCTATCCCTTACCAGTCTGATTCATGGCTTGTTGGTACATCCAACCAAATGCTTCCTGGGTTATATTTCCTTGTAGTACAATACTGGGTGCCTTTTAAATGTGCATAATGGGAGCACATTGCATGTAATGCCCTACCTGGGATTCGAACCTGCAATCTCTGAGTTACAAGCCCAGTTACTTTTCTGACGTGTGCTTCTGACAGGTGTCTGTCACACAAACGACAGAGGGGTGCCTGGAGCCACAGGAGATAAAGACTCTGGGTGCAGGAGACTACTTTGGGGAGAAAGCTCTCATCAGGTACTGTTACTGTATTATCAGGGTTATCGCTGACTGGGGGAGGTCACAGTTCATCTAAACTGGTTCTGCGTCAGTATCAATTGCACAGTGGTGATTAATTTGTATAGTACAAGTGTGATCTGAACTTATGTACAACGTATCTGAAAATATGTGGTTTGAGGGTGATAAAGAAATAAAGAAACATCGTAAAAATGTTGCTATTCGCCACAACCTTGCTACAAAGTTGTGGAAAGTTGCAATAGCGTTTTGTGCTAGCTGGGCTGCGCTTACTGCAGAATATCAGATGCCAGCTCCTTAGCAACTATGCCACACTGCCGACCCACAGTTGACGTACTTTACCAGTCGATGGTCACCCCTGCTATTTACTCATGCTAATTTGAGTTGGATTTTGATTCTTCTTCCAGCGAGGATGTTCGCTCAGCAAACATAATCTCCAAGGAGAAGGACACACAGTGCCTAGTGGTGGACAGAGAGTGAGTATTCCTCCTAGCTCCTTCGAGCAACTTGTGCAACGCTGAACCCAGCCTCTATTCAGCCTAAACTCAATGCACATTGTCCATATAATTGACTTTTGAAAAGGTTACTTCTTTACCCCCAAAGGGATATTATTGTGTTTTCACCAGTCACCTGGACTAACAAAAAATATGCCATTAAGAATTTAAAAAACTTTAGTGTCTCAGATTTAAGGACAAAAAGAACTGCTTTAAAATGTCAATTCAATGTCAGTTAAATTAAATTTACATTGCAAGACCGTCTTAATATAGCGTCTAATACTTGAGGCATTCTTATTTTTGTGCCCAATGTCTGTTCACAGCAACTTCAACCAGATGGTGGGGACCTATGAGGAGCTGCAGGCCTATCTGAAAGAGTATGTCAAGCAGCTCGCCCGCAGTGATGAGCAGAGGAACGCAATGTGAGTGCTGCACGGAGGCGTAGGGAGCATTCTGGAAAAAAGCTCTTAATGGCACGCTCCACTTAATCATGTGGATACAGAAATGCAGATGTGCACCATTGTCCAGAAACATGTATACTCATGTGTCGTGTAGGCTACAAATTACATTGAGTTCTGATCGGGCTTGGACATTCGAGCCCAATGGTTTTACATCGGACCAGATCTGGATACACACAGGGATTAATGAATGCAAGCCCGACCCTGCCATTTTCTCTTTCTGAGCATTCTGTTTGTATATTTAGTAGGCTACATTTTCAGCACAGAATCTGAATCTTTAATGTGTTTTATTATTTAGTTGACATTTATATTAAGCCTCCTGGACATAAATACAATTGAAATGTTTTATGTAACCAAATGACTTGGAACAGACTAAATTCTGGAACAAAATGCATACAACACTACACTACACTGTAATGAATTATAACTTAAATGTTTGTACATTTTGCCATGTGTGAATTAAATAAAGTGTCTAAAGTGTTTTGCAGATTTGCCTGATAACGTTCATATAAAAGTTTCTCACACCTTTTGTTTTGAGGTATTCACCACTGCTACAACGCCACCAAATAGTTTTTTGGGCTTTCACTGTAACCAACATGCCCCATGCTCATTTTACCTGAAAACATACCATAATACAAGTGCAAAGGTGCTTCAAACAACAATTTACATTAACAATTAAATATTTTTTCCTTAAAATACCGCGGCCTGATCTATATTCAAAGCTTAAAGGAGCATTCCGACCATAATCCATAATTTATTTAATTCTCATAATGTCAACGCATGGCCAGAAAAGATAGTAGTTAATCCGGGTGACATTGGTGTCTAGTTTGAACACGTGATATATTTGGTATTCGGATGCTCACGGCCCATACAGAACTTGACAAGGTGCAACAGTACTAACAGCACCATGTGGACGGATCAGAAAGGCCTACAGTAAGAAGTACATCATGAAATTGTGGATTTTGGTCAGAGTGCTCCTTTAATAACAATTTGAGTCTGACCCAACTTGATCGCGGAAGCTTTATTTAGTTTTTTATAACATTGTTTTAAATGCTTCTGCATTTTTGCTGTGTTGGGTTTATAATATTAATCAAATACGCACCTACTTTGTAATATAAGTCTGCAAGCTTAATTTCCAAACATGATGTTTATTGATGTTTCGGGCCTTTTCAGGTTGAGGAGGTAATGGGTCTGTGGACGCGAGTCAATTGGCCCGAGCCATGGATACTTAACACAAAGCTTCTGATTGATCATGGTTTGGATTTGACTCCTTCTCCTGTCCCCTCTGAAGGCCCCAGTCCCCCATAGCGGACACCACCCCCGAGGGCAGAGAGCTCCAGGGCTTGAGGGAGAAGGTCTGCCATCTGTCTGCCGGGTCGCCCTTCCAAGACCTGCAGGTGGTGGTGACCCTGGGCATGGGCGGCTTTGGCCGGGTGCTGCTGGTGAGCCCATCTTTTTCAAGGAGCTGTTACAGTCACTTTTGTTGATTAGTAGTCCGTAGTCCGGTAGTTTTGTAACTTAGGGATGTAGCTGTTTAGTATTGCACTCTTGTCTACTTGTTTATGTATTGTATTAGGTTTAGGCATTATTTCGCTGATATTTTCCGCTCTGTCTGTTTTATTGCTGCCTTTGAATTGTGGCTACAGATTTACCTACAGGGTCCTAGTCTAACTATGTGGTTGCTCCTAGCACCTGGAACTGTACTTCTCGCTAGGGTGGCTTTCAGATAAACTGTTCGTGACTACGGTTAACACTTTGTGGTACGTCGCTCTGGATAAGGGCGTCTGCCAAATGCCTGTAATGTAATGTCATGTAATGTTGAGTCCGTGAAAAATAAAACCGTTTTTTTGTTTACCAAATATGCAAATAAGCTTTATGAGGGCCTTTACATGCTTTTGTGTTTTGTACATCCTAGCTAAACATTTTTATGGAAGTTCATGATCAAATACTTATAGTATGAACATCTTCCATTAAAAAATCCTCATCTTCTAATTAGATTATACCTGATAAATGATAACTGCAAGGTAAACTACTTTTACTTCAAATAGTTCAATAGTTCAAATAATTTGCTTCGAATAGTTCTGTGTTCACTTATATATCCGACAGGGCTGTAATGACAACAGTGTGATGCCGATGTGAAAATGTGAAAACCATTTACAAAACACCATTTACAAAGAAGGACCAACAGAACAAAAGAAGGTGGGCTTCAGGAAACGTGTCTGTTGCTCATCGAAAGTTTGCATTTCACCATTAGGTGAAACTGAAGGATGAAGACACAACGTTTGCTCTGAAGTGCATCAAAAAGAAGCATATAGTTGACACCAGACAGCAGGAGCACGTCTACTCTGAGAAGAACATCATGCAGCAGACTAATTCACGCTTCATCGTCAGGTCAGACCCAAATTATGTTACATTACGTAATTGATCATCTTAATATAATAATAATAATATATGCTATTTAGCAGACGCATTAGATAATCTTCACTTTTGGGAAAAGATTGACGTAACTATATAGTTCAGTAATAAAGCGCACAATAATTTCTGTATTGTCATAGCATAAGTGTTCCATTAATATCCACACGAAGCATAAAAGAGCATTTTAGGAAAGGATGACTCAATTGTTGTGCGGAGGTTGTCCTTTCAGCCTCAGACAATGAAAAGTGATATTTATTGTGTCGTTGGAACACATGAATGATGCATTCTGCAAACGCATGATCTCCCAACTGTTGCACACAATGATGGTGTGAACATGAGAGGTGAACAATTTGCATCCCTTTTCAGTTTGCCTATTGATAATACGCTAATGAATGAATCCGTGGCAGGATCATATTCACGGTTTTATTCATATAAGAAATAACTATTCTGTTTGTTTCTATTCTAACGTCTAACGTTATCTTGGCCTGCTGCTCGGCTTTGGATTTCGATTTTCCATTGCCCTTCCATGAGGGAAATGTGTCCCACAGCTTGCTAAGAGACAGTTGCCTGCATACGGATACAGGCACGGGGTTCATGTTCCCATGAATGTTGTGTGTGCTGGCAACACATCCAGATCCCTTTAAACCTGTGACATTGCTATGCTACTGAAGAAAATACACACTTACTCATGAACGTTGCCCATAATGGGAAGTTGAACTGTCTTTTCTTTGTCGTCTTCACTTCTTTATCATTGCCCGCTCCAATGATTTTAATTGTAGTTAATTATGTGAAAGATATACTAGCCACGGCGACCGGGGTTCGAGTCCACCGGTCGTGCCAGTTCCGGCTCTGGCCGGGAGTGCCCCTAGGGGGCGGAGATTGGCTGTCCGCACCTGGGGGGAGGGATAAAAGCCAAAAGGAAAGACTGCGGCAGTGTTAGCATAATGGTTAGGGAACTGGGCTTGCAACTCAGAGGTTGCTGGTTCGATCCCAGGTGGGGACACTGCCGTTGTACCCTTGAGCAAGGTACTTAACCTGAATTGCTTCAGTATCCAGCTGTATAAATGGATTGTATGTAAATAAATATGAAACTGTGTAAGTCGCTCTGGATAAGAGCGTCTGCTAAATGCCTGTAATGTAATGTATATATGAGTGGTCGTGCGTCGGTGACAGGCTTCGGCTGTGCAGTGGCGGTGCAGCGCTCGCTACTGGCCGGACTATGGCAGCGAGTTCTCATACCAGGGAGGGGATAATTGGCATGAAAAAAGAGAGAGGGAATTGGATAATAAAAAATGGGGGAAAACAGAAAAAATTATAAATTTATAAATAAAAATTTATAAATAAAAAAATAATATACTGAGGCGTGTTTTGGTGGTCTCTCCTGAATTTGCTACATCAAAAATCCACTGGACTAACTAAGGATTTTTACCCACTGCTCACACGTCTCTCTCTCTTTCTCTCTCTATCTCTCTCACCATTTTCTTATCATCATGGCAGGGCTGTAGTTATATATTTATGCCATAACTTCACAGCAATGTTGATGTGATATTACTCACTGAGAGAGGGCATTTACCGTAAAGCAAGAGGCAGGTGTTGGTTTACCAAGTGTTCCTTTCATTTGCCTTCCTAACTGGACGGGTGTTGCTAAGCAGCCCCGGAGCATTTTTAGAAGACACTGATGTCACGCCAGTATCTCCAGGCACTGGTGTGATTTATCTGCTGGGTGAAATACAAGGACAAAAGCGAGGGCAAACAGAGCTCCAGAGCTCTGACTCGGGGTCAAAGTGTACTCCAATCCCAGCATCCTTCTTTCTCTCTCTCTGAAGTATCCAAGGTGTTTCAGGTGGTACCAGCTGGTGCAAACAGACCAAAGGAAATGTCATTGTCTACTTAAAGTGCCTCAGAACATCAAATGTACAATGGATTTCATTGATCTTTTCAGCGAGTAGCGTATGATCAGCCTCAAGACATTAAATAGATGCAAGTGTTAGCGCATGGCCATTCTATGACAATCAGGAAATATTTACAGCGAGGCCATACTTTATCACTAGGGCCTGGAGAAAACCTAGAGCAGGGGTCTTCAAGTAAAATTCAAAGAGGTCCAGTTAGATAAAATGGCCTCAAGCCAAGGTCCGGTGGTGCGAGGCACGTAACGGCGCCCCATTTTCTGTCGACGGGGGGGGGGTGTGCTACGCGAAAAAAAAGCTGGAAATAATGCGCCCCTCGGAACCGGTCCGTGGTGCAAAAAGGTTGGTTTTTTTACGTTTTTTGCGCCTGGTGCAATGATAAACCAGTGCCGTAAATGCTAGAAAAGCTGCGCCCGGTTAAAATTGAAATGCTCCGTCAAAATGTAGTAATTCTCAATAATTTATCGGTTTTTGGACGCGGTCCGGATAGGACGGCTTCTGGGTCCGGATCCGGACCGCGGTCCGCCTGTTAGTGACCCCTGACCTAGAGCATGCGACCATCTGTGCTGTCATGCTGAATTTCAGCGTGCAGACGTCCCTGTAGGCACTCAAGAGTTCAGCAATCATATGGCAATCAGCACAGACATGTGACTAATTACACAATCAGGGATGGCACCAAACAATTCATTTGTGCTGTTAAGGGTAAGTGTGGGGGAGGTGAAACGTGGACGCACTAAAAATGCCAAGACGCATTTCCATCGATGACAAATAATATCCTACTTGTAAATTGCATCACGCGCAAGAATCCACAAGCGGCTAGCTTGATGTCCAAGGCCCTACCTATTACAATGACCTATTGTAATAGGTATATAGAATTATCCTTTGCATTTTATGCAATGTGTTTCATTTGACCTATCAATCACACACGGAGTAAATGTGTCTTCCAGGCCAGATTTATGAATGTTTAGCAGATCCTTTCAAACATTTTCCCTGGGTTCTGATTTCTTAATATCTCTCCCCCCGGGCTAATATCAGCAGCACTATAGAACTGTCCTATCACAGAAAACAATGGCCCTGTCCACTGAGGCCTTCAAGGCATGTTGTAACCCATTCCAGAGAGTAGTCCATTGGCAGCTTGTGGTTGTTTGTTGTTGTTTGTATTGTATTGTATTGCAGTGTTGTTTATATGAACTCCTGACATTTGAACCCCTGCGGTCTCGCTGTGGTGGCCTTTGGCGTGTTCCTGCGTGACCGCTGTAACGCGACGCCGCGGCTTGTGTTCCAGGTTGTTCCGGACGTTCCGGGACGCCAAGTACGTGTACATGCTCCTGGAGGCCTGCCTTGGGGGGGAGCTGTGGAGCACACTGAGGGACATGTGAGTGTAGGGCAGGGGCCCCCACCTCTGGTCCTGTGGAGTCATGGCGTTTTCACGGTTTTCCTCATTACTCACCACGTATTTCATCAATTAAAGCAGTTAACTCACCTTTAACTCACAGTTAACTCACCTTTTTTGGTCAGGTATGAGTCGGTTGCTCATTTTAAAAGGGATGGTGACCCCTGAGATAAAGGGTCGACACATGCTGCAGCCGTGAGGTATTTATGAAGGAGTATAGCTGATTCTTCTGTCCGTTTGTCACACAGGAGTTTCTTCGAGGAGTACACGGCTAGGTTCTGCATCGGCTGTGTGCTGGAGGCGTTCGATTACCTGCATGGGCGCGGAGTTGTGTATCGTGATCTCAAGCCCGAGAATCTGCTGCTGGACAGTCAGGGCTACGTGAAAATGGTACCAGCAGACCTCCACAGCACCGGGACTCTCGCGTTCCACGAAACTCCTATTTTAATTGTCTTTCATGCTCAACGATAATCAATGACATCTTTAATGACTTATCTTGAATATTATCTTGAATAATTTATTATCAACAACTCATGTAATATTTACTTGCAATTGCTGTTATTGAAATTAAATTTAAAATTGCATTTACTGGAAATAGTTATTCATAGATATGCAAATGAATATGTGGTACTAAAGTAGTTCAGTAGAGGTTCATTCAGGTGTGCTGTCATCAGGAAGCAGTTATATATAGCAACAACCCAGGATGTAGAGCACTGCTCTTAGGTACAATTCTTGTAACAGGGAAACAGGGATTTTCTCTTTGTTATTTGTTTAGTGAAGACTGAATGAATGGATGAATGAACACTGGATTTATATAGCACTTTGTTTTCAAAGTGCTTTACAACAATAGGGGCAACCCACCTCAGCCACCACCAATGTGCAGCACCCACTTAGGTGAATGCAACAGCAGCCATAGTGCGCCAGCACAAGCTCACTACACACCAGATTTACAGTGGAGAGGTGCGAAGGGAGGGAATGAATACATTCCATGTATATACTGTATATATATATATATTGTCTTGCTTGGAAATTTGGCCAGGACACCGGGTTAACACCCTACTCTTTTTGAAAAGCGCCATGGGATCTTTTATGACCACAGAGTCAGGACCTCGGTTTTTAACGTCCCGTGCGAACGACGGCAGCAGGAACAGCACGCTGATGTTCACAGCTCATGTGGCTTATGTTCCCACATCTCTCCCAGACGGACTTTGGCTTCGCCAAGAAGATCGGCCTGGGGAAGAAGACCTGGACATTCTGCGGGACCCCCGAGTATGTGGCCCCCGAGGTGATCATGAACAAGGGCCACGACTTTGGGGCTGACTGCTGGTCCCTGGGGATCCTCATCTTTGAGCTGCTCACTGGCAGGTGGGAATGCACCCAAACATTGGAATACATTTTTTTTTCTTTCCTTTTAACTCATAGTGGATATGATTAGGATATGGACAGGATATGAGGTGGGTTGCCCCTATTGTTGATCTGAGATCAGCACTCCTACTCTTAGAATCTTTGTACATACGGACCCAGATCTATCATCTCTATCATAAACTCATCTTAAGGGAAATCAGATCTGTCATCATCAATCATCACCTCGATCATATATTCTTGCTGATACTATCAGTACTACTAAAGATCTCAGTTGCCTTTTAGCTGCAGAGATAAAAATGAATAGGTATATAATGGGTAGCACAGGGGTATAACAGGGTTTTTGTTGTGCCAGTGCCAATGGAGGGTCAATGGAAGGATTTGACAGTAGCGTGAGTGATGCTCTGAAATTGCATGCATGACGGACCGGGCTCTTGACTAGATCTCTATGGGCACTTCAGTCTAAATGAGCCATTCGGAATGAACCAATAGGCTACCACTCAAGGCCAGTACAGCTGCTATGGCCACCAGATGAGGTTGCTAAGGTAACAGGCTTGACATGTGCAGAGATGGTACAGATGAGACCATGAAAGTGTGTGATTTTGACCTAATCCATCCTCCAGCTTGGCCACAGTTTATGGCCCCACATTTCTATTAATAAGCCATTGATAGATACTCTCCTTAGCTTAGATATACTCCTTTTCACCTTGATATGTTTGGCCTCGTTTGGCCTCCTAGACCCAAAGTAATTTCATTCTGTGCCAAAGTACAAGAGATTCATGACATTTTTAATTTTTTTTGCAATTCCTCCTAGACCTTTTTACATGTGTTTTAGACTGCAGACATACACACACTATCAATTCAGCCCATTTTGTGCTTGTATCATGTTAGGCAGTGATGTCATCATTTGTGACCAATGATTCACTGACAACATCCATTGTGTATAGTCCTTGAAGAGCTTCATGTTGTGTTTCTCATATAATTGAAAACACATTTTTACAGATACTTTGCTTGTGTGTTCCCTTGGTGATTTTGGTTGATTTGGTTTCTTTGTGACAATAAATGAATGGCAACCACTGTAAAATTGTCCCAGTGCATTGCTGATTTTACAATTTGCACTACTCAGGGCTTTGGAGTGGCAATTTGGGAAAATTGTTTGAGCACAGTGATGCCCCATGGCCTGGCATCACATCCTGACCACTTCAGTGCTGATTGTTGCTGGCAGCCCCATAGGTTGGCAAATCATTGGCCATAACACCGCCCAGGGAGAGAGGGTTTATACTGGTCTCATTGCATTCTGAGAGACTCCTCTGGTCGATCGGGCACCTGCAGTCTGCCTGCACCAACTGCGCAGGAATTAGTCCTCCAATGCCATGACTGTGCAGCTCATTATGGTAGGCCCATCAGGCCTACGAATGTGATTGGGCTTTCCAAATTTGGAGAGAAAGAGACAATTGTGGGGGGTAAAATTGGTTTATGAACTGTTCTCTTTCTGTTATTGCCTTACAGCCCCCCCTTCTCTGGATCGGACCCCATTAAAATCTACACTATGGTTCTACATGGGATTGAGAAGGTTGATTTCCCAAAGCGAATTAGCAAGCGCCCTGAGGATCTTATCAGAAGACTGTGCAAGTATGTTTCCCGACAAATGCCATTACATTTCCTTAATAATTTGACGCCCTTATTGGTTAGTAATTAACTGTATCAAGTTGAAGTAACAAAAGGTAAAAAAACAGGTGTGTTTTCATGTAGTTATGTCAATAATTACAATTTGAATTGGGTGTGTAATGTTATCCATTTATAAATGCCAAAAAAAACCTGAAGGGGAGTTCCCCTTATCCACCCTTAAGGGGAGTTCCTTTCTCTCTTTTTTGTGGATATTTATGATGCTTTAACCAGAAGTTGACACTATATTACATTTTACATTTTAAGCATTTAGCAGACGCTCTTATCCAGGGCGACTTACAAGATGTGCATAAATACATGGTAGGAACAATCATAGTTAGCGCAAGAGAGCAGTGCAGTAATACAGCGATAGACATCATTGCAGGCATCTGCGTACCATACCTGTAGCACTAGGAAGGAAAAGGTTAGTAATTATATATTTTTTTTAAATTTATAAATGGAGTAAGGAAGTGTTGAACAAATAGGCAGTGGTGATGACAATTAGTTAGATGGACAGAGTTCAGTGGTAGTGGAGTCTGAAAAGGTGGGTCTTGAGTTTATATATATTAATTAATATTTAATATTTATCTATATTAATCAATATTTAATATTTATTTAAATAGAATATAGAAATAGTCAAGTATAATAAGAAAGGGAAGGTACCGTGTGGCATCTTCATTCTAATATTCAAACATCTTCAAAAACTATGCTCTTTATAGTTATCTTATCTAAGATCAAATGCTTGCCTGCAAGGCGCCCCCTTGTGGGAATACAGGCATGTGCGCCATTATTGCTTACAGAGAGCATTGGTTGTAATCAGACCAAAAAAACTGTGTCCTCTGCACTCCAGCTTGCCTTGTGCGTCACAAAATTACACCCCACAACATAATTTCAGGTTGTAGAAATGACACGAGCAGCCAATTTCACTGAAAACTGTGTGGCCTGTGAGTGTCCTCCATTGACGTCATCAGACCACAGTCCGGATAGGAGCCATAGAGGGGGAGTGGTTGAAAGGGAAGCCTTTGACGTGTTTCTCTGCTCCCACACACAGGCTCAACCCAGCGGAGAGACTGGGCAACAAGAAGAACGGAATCATCGACATCAAGAAGCACAAGTGAGTCTCTCCCCACCCACACCACTGGGATTTGCAGACGTTCCCAAACTTAAGATAAGACATCTAGCCATCAGGGTACAGTGTGAATATTTCATAACTGCTACAAACACAGTAATGCCAAGGAAGTTTAAAACAGACACTGTTTATATTGTCTGAAAGTATTAAATGTTTAATTTATGTAAAAGGAGAATATTTCCTTCCATTTTCCCGAGGACCCCCTGGGACTCCCTCCCCAGTTTGGTAACCCCTGGTTTAGTGACCTACAAGGGTGGCAGTGTTAGCATAATGGTTAAGGAACTGGGCTTGTAACGTAAAGGTTGCAGGTTCCATTCCCAGGTGGGGACACTGCTGTTGTACCCTTGAGCAAGGTACTTAACCTGAATTGCTTCAGTAAAATATCCAGCTGTATAAATGGATTGTATGTAAAGAAATGTAAACTGTGTAAATCGCTCTGGATAAGAGCGTCTGCTAAATGCCTAAAATGTCAAATGTAAATGTATGTCAAACTTGGCCCTACATTCATGCAACATTTCAATTAGTACTTACCTGGTTAAATAAAGGCTAAATAAAAGAAAAACATCTCTCCTTACCTGAAATGTAGTGGACATTTTCTGCAGGAACATGGTTCCGCATGTTAAGCCAAGCTTATGTATTGAAAAAAACACATTTGCTCAATCTCAATCTCTCTGGCATGTTGTTCAATTATAAAAGGCAAATAATCAAGCCCATTGCACAGCAAAAGGCAGACAGGCACACAAATGTCCTGGAAACCATCAGGGCCAAAAGGATGTGCGTACTTTTACCATCCTTACAATCATAGAGCGATAGATCTACAGCTTGCAATGTTTTAAATCTCTGAAGCAACCACAAATTGTGTGCATGAAAAGTTTTGTATGCAATGAAAAGGTTTTGAGCCCTGCAACCAGCCCCGGTCTCCTGTGAACCTCCACCGCAGATAATATAAACAGTGTGTTTTACATTTCCTTGGCATTACTGTGTTTGTAGCAGTTATGAAATATTCACTGTACCCTGAATTCATTGAAATGGTGCAGAATGATGCTTACTGGGTAGTGACGTTAGCATGGGTCGCATCAACGTGCTTCGGTTCAATATTTATTTTGTGAGATGGTAGCCAGTAGAACCCGATTTGCCAGCGCAAATAACAGACAAACAATGACTATATAGGAATAATGGGACATTTATTTATCAATTTATCAATTGATGCTCTATAATAAAGTCGATTACTAATAATAAGTGCTAATAAATTAACTTACTAAGTAAACACTCTAGAAATGAAAGAAACAATAATTATAGCTGAGATAAACTGAACATTTAACTAAGTGGGGTTATTCGTAAGGTCCTGAGACCGTACTGATAAGTGGTTAACCTCACTTTTATTAGTACCTGTTAGGATATCATTAACACTCTCACACAATAAGTTAGTTGTTAAATCAGTCTCATATCTGGCAATAATATATTCAAGGAAAGGGGGTGTTTCTTTAAATATATTACAAGTAGGTCCACTTAACAAATATTAAGTTGATACTACATTGATACATTGCGAATCAAATAAATTCAGTAAGCACATGCTATGACAATATGCCATACTATTTGATACCAATGAAGGATCGCAAAAGTTGATACGTAATGACTCCAGGGAGGACCGGTCCTGGATCCATGTTGGAGCTTGTCAGCTGGGGTTGGAGCAGATGAAATTCCAACTCTTTACACAGTCTGCGATGAAGGTTCACAGGAGACCAGGGCTGGTTGCAGGACTGTTGCGTGGCTGACTGGTTCTTGGAACACGCGAGATAAGTTATTTTCCTGTGGTTAACTGCCAGTGCAGCAGAGATTTCTCGGAACACGCGAGACGCGTCCTTTCCAGGTCCATGGCTGCAGGACTCAGTGTATCAGGTCGGTGTGGCGCTGAATAATATACGCTGGAGTAGCTGGCACAGCTGAACCTTCCTGGAACACAACCTAAGCGTTGGAGATGTTCCTCCACAGAGCTGCTGAACCTTCCTGGAACACGCGGGAGATGTTCCTCCACAGAGCTGGAGGCAGGCGTTCACAAGGCACAGGGATTCAGGAGCTTCCTCGGCAGAACTTTGGATTCTTTGCGTCAAAAAACTGTTACAACCTGTGCAGCATCAGATATGTTTCTTCTCAGGGCAGCTCACACTCTCTGTGCTGGATCCGGTGTGTGTCCTGTCAGGAAAGCTCTCACCTTCGGCCCTGTGTTGAATGTGTGTCTTACCCTTATACCCCAAGATCAGAGGGTACCGACATCCACACCAACAGTTGGGTGGTGTACAAACGGTCATCTCCAGCATTGTCCCAGAGCAGAACATCACACCTTTATTTATAGGCAGGCAGTGTAGCGTAATGGTCAGAGAGCTGGGCTTGTAACTTTATAAAGGTTGCAGGTTCGATTCCCAGGTGGGGGCACTGCCATTGTACCCTTGAGCAAGGTACTTAACCTGAATTGCTTCAGTAAAAAAACATCCAGCTGTATAAATGGATTGTATGTACAGAAATGTCAACTGTAAGTCGCTCTGGATAAGAGCGTCATCTAAAAATGTAAAATGTAAAAAAAACTACATGTGAGCCTGGAAATTGTGGTTGACGGTTTACAACCCCTCTCTGAGCAGTTTGAGGCACCAGAGTAACGTCTGAGGCACCGTTCCTGTTATTCTGAGGTCATTAGGTCTCTGTTCCCAAGAGATAACAGTCACAGTACAACAGGGCCCTGCGTGTGCTACAACTGCTATAAACATGATTTAATCGTTTGATGAGGCAGGATGTATTGAAAGGGCCGATGCTCTGAGTAGAAAGAAGAGAATGGTAAGGAACACAATTCCGTCCCTGTTGCTGAACAATACACGTGCACAAACGTGGAAAGACAGTTGTTTCAGTGACAAAAATACTTCCTGAATCTAGTTCCACCTAAAGCAAAGCAGTCAGTTCATTCAGCATCACTGTGCGTCCCTCGCAAATGATTTAGAGCTCATAAAATAATGGCACACATGTTAGCATCTGTCTCTTAAAAAAACAAAACTGTACTGTGCCTTTACAGTCGTGTGCGGAAATTATTGCTTTTGCTGTCTGGGAGTTTTTTAAATTTTCACACAGCCACTGATAGTGTTAAAAGAGTTCTAAGGGGAAAAATGTTAAGCATGTTGTCTTGGTTTGCAGGGGCTGTGCACATTTGTGTGTTAGGTTTAGGGTTAAGGGTAGGATCCTCCTGATATTTTTATTCTTTAACCAGGTGGTTCCAGGGATTCAACTGGGAAGGGCTAAGATGCCAGAAGCTGACGTCCCCTCTAAAGAGAGAGGTGACATGTTTTCATCCTTCATAGAAGAATTGCTGTACTGGTCCTGAGAACAGAAACAACACTATAGCAAATGAAACAGATACGAGGAACCAGAGTTTAATTATATATTCTCTAACTATTTATGTGAAGTGGCTCTTATGTAAATTAGCAGTCATTATGCCATTTTTAAGTGTTCATGAATATCTATAACCATTTATAACCTTATATAATTGATCATCTTATCATCCAACCTTGCCCTTTCTTTGCCTAACACTGTTAATGTTAGTTCTCATAAGCAAGCATGGAGTCATGTGTTTGGGAGTGGGCAGGGGATCAGGGGCTTACATATCAAATTTGATGACAAGTATTTACAGTAAGGTACATAAAGTCTATTTTATCTATCTGTGTTTTAACAGGGAACTTTAAACTATCAACACGTAAATGAATGGAAAATGTATATCCATTTTAAGTGTGTTATCAATGTATGTAATTAAGGGTTTTGTTTTGCTCAGTTAAAGACTGTCAAGCAAATGTGAATGCTTATTCTTTGAGGGATAATGCACATTTTATCTCAAGCTCATTTGATCTTGCCCGTCTGTCTTTGTGTATTCGGTGGGAAAGTATTTTTATTTTTCAACCTGCAAACACTAAAGTATTTTTATTTAGATGAAGGGCAGGGCAGCCTTTGCAAGAATCATTGTTTCACCAAAATGACTTGCATTTAACACTTTGAATTTGCATTTGACTTCAAATCTGCTGTGTTCTTCCTAGCTGAAGGGCCCATTGGACCACAGTCATTTTGACATCTTTCCCCCTGATTTGGAGGAGCCCCCAGATGAACTGTCTGGCTGGGATAAGGACTTTTGAGACCTCCTGGACAAAACCCACAGCATCCAATCCTGAGATGGAGCTTTCTTCCCTTCAAGCACCTCTTCATCACGGTCGGCTGAAACAGGAGCAAAATGCCAGGAAATCAGCTCCAGTTGAACGAGGTCAACTAACACGCACGTGCCAACGAGTTGCCAGCCTGGTTGAGGTCACAGGAGAGACATTCATGCTTTTATGCAGAAACGTCTCCTTTTAAAAAGCAGATGCTGGCGTTCTGGTCAGAGGAGAAGGACAGGAATACACCAAGCATTGCTGTGACAAGGAAGACACTTTCATTGAACTCTTTCAATGATCTGCTTGCATCAAAACATGTGGAGTAAAGGTTTGTGTGACAACCTTGTTAGAATAAAGTGCACTGTTCCTGAACAAGGTTTCCAGTTGTCTTGGTGTCTGAAAATCTGAACCTCCTCAGCAGGAGTGTTTTTTGCATTTGTGCTGTTTGTTGTTTTCTGTTTTCAATATAGTATTTTTGGGAAAGGACACTCCCAGAACCATACTCTGAGAGTGAAGCCAATGTGTCTGCAATTGCATCCATATCACAAATGTGTTTTTCCAAAAGTGTCATCTTCTTCATATGCTCTTGTATTATTTAATGGGTGCATATTCTACATTCACATTTTTTTCCTTGCTTGATCTGTTTGGTCCCAAACCGACCACTGGCATTTATTGGCATCCATATTTTTAATGCAATATTATTGCAATGGCTTTAATTTCCTCGTTGGCATAATTCCTTTAATCCAGTTGAGAAAGTGTTTAATCTTGCATGCAATTGGGCATGGTCCAGCTTCAGCTGAATAGTGTTGTCTGCCGTCCATTCAGTTCTCACAATTGATGTTGCAAGTTTTGTGATGCAGTGACTATTTTAATTTATTTTCTCCCAATTTGGTAGCCAATTACACCCGCTATTTTCAGGTCAATTCGTTGAAGAGCCCACTCTTGTTGGCTTCCCTCCCCCTCCCTGGGGTGGACCACATGGGGGCCGACTCTGGCGTGGCCGGGAATTGACTGGCCAGCATCGCACGTTTTTTTTATGTTGCATTCGAAGCCAGGCCACAGGCCTGTTAATCCAGCTGCAAAATGAAATCTATACATTACTAAATACTAATTACTCAAACTCAGGAACTGATTAATTTTCTTATTAAGCCCTGAATCCCCTGCCTCTTATGGGGACCACTGTTACATACAGTAGTTGATATAAAATGTAATATATGATCATATAATATTTGATATTTCGATATATAACTAATGGAATATGAACACAGCAATACACGACACATAAAAAGGGGATTTGATTGAGGTTTTAAAAATATATAAAGGTAACGTAGATTTGCACTGATCCTGTGAAGTATTTTCCACATGATGCATTGAAGATCCAGAGAGGCAGAGACCCTTGAGGTCTGCAAAATGCAGATGAAAAGAATGACCTGTTCTAGTCACCAAACAGTCTTGTCTTCTGTATGTACGACACACAAGCTCCAGCAGACCCCACACTACCTCCATCACCTCACCTCAAAACACTAATAGATTATGTGCAGCGTTCTTTTACAGATATGGATGATTAGTCTAAACAACTTCCCACCTTCTTGGGAGTTTAACTCATTTTTTCCTTCCTCTTGTTCTGGATGACCATCAGTGTAATGTAGCGGTTTGGGATCTGAATTCTGCCCTGCTCCACCATGGACTCAATATAATGCTCTTGCCTGTTTTCATCTTTTAATGGAAGATTTTCAGTGGCTTTGCAATGATATTTGTGGTCACTAGCTGCCATTTGCACTGCCATAGTCATTAAATGCTCTAAAACTGATCGGTTTACATTAGAAAGTAGCACATTAGAAACAGTGCTACAAATACATTGTATTTGTAGGATATTGGAGGAATTCTCTAAATTACTGTAGTCTTGGACCAAGGTATTGGTTGTGCTTTTGTAAACATGGACAGTTCATAGACATCAAGTCTTTAAATTGTTAATATTTTGTATTTATAATAAAGAACCAAAGCTTTTACTAAACTTCATCAAGGGGATTAAGTTTGTGTTTATTTCTAGGTTTTATCTGTTGATACCTACCATTCAAACGTCCATAGCGATAACAGTATACGTAGAATACACATTTTTATATCAGATTGTAAACACTGTGTTGTATTATTTTACAAACACTACTACAATTAAAATAAGATTGTTAGCTACATACTGTAGTTGTATGGCCTCTTCAAATGTAATGTGAATTTTGTCATTGTTAGATTTCTAATATTCTTACTGTATAATGTATAAACTGTATTTTTTAAACATGCTTTTTACTTGATGTACTACTGAACATCACTCCCACCTCCAAGTATACCAGCAAATTATCCTTAAAAGAGCAGTTACTCAGTCCTCATGTTTTCTTGGACTAAGGATGCCCTCTGGTGGTACATTATGGGATTACCATAGTACCAAGTACCTAGAGTACCAAGTCACAGACCAACCAAGATGTTACGACGACGAAAAGACGCCTACAAAAAAGTGGAGGAAAAATTCGGTTTCCTCACAAAATGTAATTCATTGGGCATCCGAGAAGTGCGTGCGCCCAAATAACATCTGAAAGAAATATGCCCACATGGTCTTGAGAATGAGTTTGCCAGTTCCGCTCAATGGTAAAGGGTGAACAATCAGTGTTATGAAGCTCAGAACTAGGCCTGGGCGATGCATTCCCCAACGTGGAAATATGCCTTCACGTGTATCTGGCATTACCGGTTGCAAATTGCTCCGGAGAAAAGTCGCTTTCTTTATTGAAACACGTTAAAACATACCTGAGATCAACAGTGCAAGAAAATAAACGGAACGCGTTGCATTGTTGGCGATTGAGAACGAATTTACCACTTCAATACCACTGGATTATGATGAAAGTCAGGAGAAAGCATCTGTAAATGTGAGTACACTTTCCATTTAAATACCTAACTATGAATATGTAAAGACAAATAATAACATCAAACGTAAAATGCAACTAAATAAATGAAATGTAATGGCCTATACCCCTATAAATACACTTGACTGCCTATGGTTAGCACTGTAGAGGCTAACTGCCGGAGACAGCATTTGTCATGTGCTGCTAATGTATTTAGTCTCAGTATGTGTGAGAAGTGGTATAATGTTACAGTAATATATTGGAACAGATCTAACTTTAATGCATTGATTGTGGTAAAGTTACACGAGGTGATCATTACTGACGAGAACCTGACAATTCTATCGACGTTTGCATTGTATTTGTATTTCATTTATATTAATTCCTTAATTGAAGTAAAGTTTTAGCAAGTACTGACAACATCGCTGTGAAATTAACAAATGTGTATAATACTGTACCCCCGAGTAGCTTCCTTTCAAGGAGCGACCTTCATTTTTACCTCAAGTTCAGTTGATGGGGGCAGAGTTAGCTTGTTGAGTTTGGTTGATGTGACTTGCCAGTTGCTGCTGCTGGTTTGCTAGATGGGCGCAACGGAAAATCAAAAATGGATGAAGTTACCAACATCAGCAGCGGCAAATGAGGCAATAACGTAACCAACTACAATACCAGTATTAGCAGATGACGTTGGAGCAGGAGTTTGCCCTATGGCTGAGGAAACTGTTAACAATGATGGCAATGCAGCAGCCGCTAATGTTAGCCATGCTAGCATTGCACGCAAGCCTGCCAGCAGCTTCCCCAAAGTGACAAGACCAGATGACCTGTCTTTGGCCGTTGACAAGCCCACTCAGGTGATTTAGATGGATATCTAAATTAGTGCTACTGACTACATTAGTACCCAATTTCAATCTTTGGAATTCCTACTGCCCATAGCCTATCACATGATTTATTTGATTCGCTGAAGGCTTTGTTGCAGATGACAACGTTACATAGCTAGCGTACTTTTCATTTTCTCTTTTGACATACAATATTTTTCCATATCCATAGAAGGCTCGACATTTGCTGATGGCTTTCAGAATCTCTGACTGCCCATAGAGATGACTGCCTCAGTTGTCATACATATATTTTGCAATCCAAATCCATATAAGGCTTGAAAGATTATTACATTTGCTGATAACAATTCTGGCTTTCAGAAAAGGTGATGTGGGCAAGGAGGGATGTATCTAGCTCTAGGGAAAAGGTACAAGCTGCAGAAATGAAAGTTCTAATGTTAAATGTATTTGCCACCTTCTCTTTGACAAATTAGTAATTAGTGGTCATTCAGACTGCCTCAGATTTTGTCCTAAATTATTAATTTATTACAAATGTACATCTGTTCACATATTTCCTTCAAAACAACCTTAGTGCAAACTATTCATATTATGTGAAGTGAGACCTGTTAAGCCAATGAAATTATGTAAATGAGCCAGTACTTTAGTACTACAGCATGGATTGTCAATGGTGTATCCATTCCCAGTGACACTGAAATCTGGTGAATGAAGCTGAACAGCCAATTGGGAGAGCGATTAGTTGAATAGTTGGCTGGGGCTAGCCTGTTTGAACCAGGCTTGTGTGATCGTTATCAATGGTGTATCCATTCCACAGTAGTAGCACAGTATAGTTGCAGGTTTCCTGCTGTTTCCTCCTCGTACCACTTCTTTTCTGAAAGCCTGCTAGCTAGAGAGCGGGAAGGATGCGGCCCTCAAGGTCAAGCTCAACGCTGTCCGCCGAGCCTCTGAGGTCAAGGGGCGCCCAGTGTCCTGAGCGGTCAAGACTGACCAAGACATCCCAGACCTCTGAGCTTGTCATTTTACTGTTGTCTGTTCCAGCTTATCGTCGGGCACATGGAGTCCGGAGACTTCCTGGCCATTACAGGAAACAGTCTGTGGCCTGCCTGTTGGATTTGGCAGCGAGGGTAAATAAGCTTGCACAAAGCACTGCTTGAATCCTGTGAGACCCGCTTCCACATCAGGCCCAGAAGGACTGAGAAATCAGGAGCTGTCAGGCACGTCAGGCTCACGGTGCTATCCTGGAAAGGCAGACGTTTAGTGTGATTGCAACCTGTTTACATATAACTACGAAATTCTTACCACACTTCCTCTGTTTAGAAAATCCAAGCCAGCAAATCGTTAAACCGCTAAGCACTGGTCCTCATACCTAGCAGTTTCCGTTCCAGGCCATATCTGAGGGCCCTCTGCTTGACCTTTGATGACCCTTCTCCCCGGTTGGCTCCAGAGTTACACTGTTACACTGACCCCCTTCTGCCCCAGGGGGGCCCCTCATAGCATAGCGCTATGACTGCACTGAGCCGGTTTCCTGACAGCATGGACTTCCAGGTCCAGTTTAAGGTTCCTACAGATCAGCTCCCCACACAGACAATCCTGTTCATTTCTGTTAACAATGATAGGTCTTATAGGGTAATAATTGATCATTGATCAATCGATCGTTTCCTATTCTGCACGTCGAGTTCACCTCAGGGCTCCAGACTATTCTGCACGTCGAGTTCACCTCAGGGCTCCAGACTATACGTGAAGTGATACCATTCTCTCATGCTTTGTTCTGTCTCTTGTGATAAATTGATCTCTGATTTGTATGTTTCCCGTTCATGTCAGGCTTACCCCAGCACCGCCCCCCCCCGCCCCCCTGAAAACCCCCGCAGTGTTATTCTTCGTACCGCGCAATGCGTGATTCAGAAATCGCCACACCTGGGCCCCTTTGCCCTACCGTTCAGGAAGGTCAGCGTGTTGGCAGGTATTCATTCCTCTCTTGTCATGCACTTTTCTTATCCCCGATTTCAGGAGAGTTAGCGGTTATAGAGGGATCTGGAAAATCTGCTGGATTGCGACTCTCTTGGACCCTTTTGGACCCGAGACGAGGGGCCCTGCTCTAAATCATCGATCAGAACAATGGTCCACCGTATATCAGCGAGCAGCTCCGAGCCCGTGACTGTTTTATCTCCAGATGCAGGCACCGGGCTTCTGGGACATGTTTTATGGGTTCATTGTGCTGGAGGTGAGAGGCAGCAAGTGCATTCCATCGGTCTTCAAACCCCCCTCAGGGGAAAGAGGGCAGCAGAACAAAACAAAAAAACACAACCGTGGGTTTTAGACTGGGATGTTCTGTGACTGAGCAGCTATAAGAAAATAGTGGAAAATTATGGTCAGGAGGGTTGAGGTCTCGGATTTCAGAAGCTTCTGGTTCAAAGATAACAGTGCCCTATTCTCATGCTCTGTAATGGATGTAATTCTACTTCTTCCCAGAAGATGGCGCTGAAGATCACACGGTCTCACTGTATGTTTGAAGACTTCTCATGTACAAATATGAAGTGGTTAGGATTTCATGCATTTTAGGAACAGAGATTATTTATATGTTGCAAGGTAGGACCAAAAAGTAGAATGCTTCAATGGTTCTTCAACTCTAAGTATTGAATTAATTCCTGATTAATTCCACTGTTTTGGAGATCAGCATGCCTTTCTTCTGTTTAGACCTGTGATTCCAACATACATTCCTGAATCTAGGTTTAACATGTGGTTCTCGGTTACAACACAGGAACCCCATGGACTTTACTGCCATCTGTACAAAGTGTCTGACTACACAAATCCAGCGATTATGTGGGTGTCCTTTGGACCACAGAGCAGGGCCAAAGAATGTTTCCGCCTGCCGAGTGTTTTTTTTTAACTGAAAAGAAAATGCTCATTGTGCATAGGCAAAGATACATCACACAGTGTCACAATGAAGTAATTGCAGCAACAATATTGATTCTAAAAATAAATAAATAATTGCATCAGAAATTGTACTATGCCATCATGGCACTGCTATGCCACCCACATCCATGCAAGGACTGCTGCAGTTTAAGCACATGTACTCATCCGATGCGTGCACCTATTGGCCAGTGACTAGTTTTCACACTACAAGCAACACAGCGTATTAGAGAAGAGCTAGCGCTAATTGCCAACCTCCAGCTCTAGGAGAGGTGCAGCCCTCAGCACTAACCTATCGGGACCAGGTTAGCGGGGGGGAATTCTGCAGCCGGGGTGGGGGGTTAATCCAGTTCTGTTGAACTGCTGCAGACTCCCCGTCATAGAGGGCTAATGACATAGGCCAGACTTGAAGTGGCTATGTCTGGGTTTAGGGCTGAGCCTGCCCTCACGGCAAGCACCTTTACCTACTCTGGAAGCCCAGCTATACTCAAGCCCATGTACGCTTTTATATAGTTATTCTCATACAGGTCACTCAAAGCACTTTCTAACCAATAACAGGCCATAAATACAAATAACCACAATCAATGAATCGTTACACACACACATATATATATATGCAATAGTAGTACACACACACGCATATAGTATATATTCTTTAATGGTACACACATACACAGAAGCTAAAATAAATACAATTTAAATGTGAACTATTCAATAACATATTATGTTTTATTACTCATTGATGTATTCACAGTTGATTTTCAGTCTGGCTTGTGCTGGAGTATCTGCCTTTTTTCAGGTTGCAAGTGAAAATCTGCTTGGTTGGCATTCTGCTGTATACCATGCCCTTGGCTGCAGAGAATACTCTATTCCTGTTGTGATATTATTTTTACTGCTCCATTGTAGGACTGTAGAATCTCTTGATACAATTAACTGCGCCGTTGTAAATGAAGGAACGGACTGAGCTCAGATCAGATAGCCTGAAGCAACAGTTCTATTTCTCACAATGAAATATTTACTACATATTACATTTTACCCTTTTATTTCAGGGCCAGATATAGTATTTTATTTTCAGCTCTGGCAGACAGAATATTGGTTACTGAATAATGTTATCTTATCTGTAGGACAACCACACTTCAGTCAAGCCTTGGGGTATATACTGGTAACCTCTATATAACCTATGGTTTACAGCGATTCTCAGAGGTGTGTAAAACACCTACTTTAAACTGGTATTTGTTTGGAAATTATATGGTTGCTACTTCTCAAGAGGCAAATAAAAAGTTGCAAAGGGATTGGTTTCATTGTTTATTGTTACTTTGTGCCATTCGGTATACCTCAGAATTGATTTTGCTTAGGGGGTGGCATGCATTCATTTTATGTGCGACCCTATTTTTATATTGAAATGTGCTGGTTGTTCCATATGATATTAGATACCACTTTCTGTCATGGTCACGTTGTGCTCCTGCTATGGTCACATGACTGTGATGAGACATGGGTGGCTTCCATCTCCCACCCTGGAACAATTTTTTTTTTTTTTTTCTCTCCCAGACAGTGTGTTGCAGCAAAGGTGGGTCTAGTGGGGCGTTTTATTAAGCTATTCCATTCGTTGAATGCAAGCCAATTAAATGTAGGCAACCTGTTGACCGTAAGTTAAGCAAAGGCAGCATCTTAATTCTTTGTTTATTGCTAAATAAATTCCAAATTTGATAAAATATGAAAGGCATATGCAGGCTAATTCCTTAAAAGGAATACTATAAATACACAACAAAATAGTGTTAAGTGTTATAGAGTAATACTATAAATAACACCACTATTTTGTTCTCATGTATAATATAATTCAGACTTATCACAGTTGAGTTACAAGCAGATTGGGTCATTTTCTGTCAGCATATATCTGCGTAAGACTGGTCTGGCGTTAGTCGCAAATCCGTTCGTACTTTAAGAACATTTTTAACTAAAGAAATGGATGAATTCCCAAATTTGTGTCAGTTTGATCATGGGCACGGATTTGTGCGCTCCGAGAATGAGACCCATTGAGTTGATAAGCTTTCACAAAAGGGTATTATAGTGCCGACACCTGCAGAGGTCTGTCTAGACAAATATCTGTAGTTAGGCTCATTCGAGTAGAAATGAATATCAGACTGTAACTATGAAACGTCCCCTGGGGCTGAGGAAATATGTAGACCAGGGATCCTAAACTCAGATCCTGGAGGGTAGCAAGAGCTTGAAAATCCTAGCAAGTGAGCTTAATGTCACGGTAAACCGGTTTTCCATAGCTGTTTTTGGAGGCGTTATATATACTTAAAGTTATATTTAAGTAACTTTACGTTGGATGGAAACAGGTCTCATGTTTGAGTTGATTTAAAACATAATGTATGAGAACAGCAAACCTGAAAATTCAGTGTGATTCAACTTAATTGTGTTAATTTACACATTTATACATGATCGCCTTGAAAGACCTGCTGACATTTAATCATTGAGGACCCCCTGATATAAATGTATTTATTTAATTATTATGAGTTATTTTTCATGATACAGACTCCTTGTAAGCTACTGTTGCATTCTTTAAACCATGTTTTTTTAATATTCAATTTTGAAAGGCTTTTCAGTGTTGTGTCACTGAAATGTTCTATGTCAGTCTGGGAGATCGCAAACAAGTGCACCCCACCCTTTGAAGCGTGCGCTGGAAGATTATTTTCACTGCGCAGTCTATCAGCTGGGCTGCACGGCCAATGCTTCGGAGGGGTGTTTTTGGGGCGCAGCTGGTGCCGGCAGACAACAGGCATCCGATGGACCAGACGCGAGGGTGAGGCAGATACTGTGCAATACTGCCGACTGCAACTCGCACTCCCTGCGCAATGTGACAGCCAATTGCGCGCCACCCTGAAGGGCTGCCTGTCCCGTCTCCACACGTTTCACTCTCGGCATGGACGATGAATAGACATATTTCAGCAACTCAGTTGCAAAAGACTCAACGTTCAGCTGCAGTTACGAAACATTCCTACTTTATTATGAAAAATAATTCTGATTAATGATGCAATATGCACATTGTAATGTTCCATTCATTAAGTTGAGTGTACGTTATAAAAAGGCAGTAGACTCTTTTTCAGCCTTCATGTGGATAGAAAAAATTATTTGTCAGCAAAGGAGATTCACTGCCAGCTTGAGTTTCCATCCAAAATGTTCAACACAAATATCTGTTGAAGTAATTCGTCAGATGATTATACAGTATGGCATGAATACAAGATATTACAATATGCATGCTGATATGACTGTGCTTTTTTAAACTTAGTGGTGCTATACACTCAGATTAGCAATTCATACCAATTTCGTACAAGAGGGATAGCATTTGTTCAGTTTAGAAATGATCTCTATACACTTTGATTCTCTTCTACCTTTACTTCTGTTGTTGAAATGGTAAACGATTGTGTGGAATATCACAATATAACCCCATTGCCTTATTATCCAAGGCTTGATTAGCAGGGATTAATGCCCAAAGTGCATTTTGACTGTGGTCGCTGACATCTCCATCAACTATGGATAATGGAATGTGCTCATTCAGTATATCCTAGACTACTGTACCAGAGCAAATTTATTTAGACCAACATAATTCAATGAATACATTTCAGGAGATTTGGCTCCTAGGCAACTTTTGGTATTGGCCGTAATTAAGTCTGGTGGTTGTGCAAGACAGCCCTTTTCCAAAAGAGCAATGACAAAGTGAAACCTGGATAACAGTCAAACCCTCCACTTAGGGCATTTGCCCTGCTGAGTTCTACAATCCAGGTCTTTGATTTAATTGTTGGCATACTCGACCAGATATTTCACCCATTGACGCCAGATATCTTAAAAAAAACCCACATTCTGCAGAAATGATGGCTAAATCTTTTAATCCTCCCTCGACTTTTTTGATCAACCAGAGCATATTGTATATCTCAAATTTTCAGTTTAACAGATAGTAAATTGTTACTGTAACATATTGTGGCTGCAATATGAATTCCGTGTTTTCCCGATGAAAGCAAAGCAAAATCAAATGGCTAAATGTGGCCTACGTAAACAAAGACATCCCTCCTCCTTTTTGTCAAATAACAAAGTCATTTTCTCTGTGTGTTCTATTGACTGCTTAAATGGGGCTCATTTCCAATATTGTGCTCCAGAAAATGGGGATTATTTTGTGCCTGATTAAACTGGCTTTCGTGGTGGGACTTAATGCATTTCCTGCAGGGAGCCAACATGTAAACTATTCTGATGCTAATCTTTTTTTCAAAGCTGTGAGAGGAATGCCTGTAGGGTGTAAATTATTTTTTAAGAACAAATCTTATCTGGGTGGCTTCTGTCCAACTTTTAAGATACACTTAGATGGACAGGATGCAGCAGTGGCTCCAGTGGTCATTTTCGGAAAACATCAAATATCTATTGAGCGCGTGCCAATGGGGCTTTGCGTCTTCCACTGACCACTGAGAGAGAGAAAATGTGATTTTGGACTGCAAATGTAGAGGTTTGAACCCAAATCCTGCAGAGATAGGAAGGGCGGTGGTTTGGCGTGTCTGAACGGAACAGGTCACGAGCTTCGCTTTTGTAAGAAATGAGGTCCCGGGTTCTCACCCTGGCTGTCTGGCATAGACTGAGCAATCCCTTAAAGTATAATGAAAGATGAGTGGTGCTCGGTGGAAGAGCACCATGAACACTCAGGCACCGTCACCTCTCACACGTCTTGCTTCCTTAGATTTGGAAATATGATTTTCAAATTTCCCTTCGGCAAGTCAAACCAAAAGGGAGAACACAAACAACACAATTTGAGATTGTGAGCAGGGGGCCATGTTAAGAATATTCGGGTTACATGTGTGATCTCAGTTTCCATTCTTTATGTTCCTGTGACAGAGGAATTCACCGGGGTGTATTTCCTCCTCCTGAATTTATGTTTGTTTCGTACTGTACGGCACGCACTCGCGCTGGCAAACAGCCATCCCGTGACTGTGTGTGTGTATATACAAATAGATGGTACACTTCAACAAGCAGATGTTTCATTCTCCAAATACGCATTTATAAAACGATACATTTGTAAAAAGGCACACTTATTACAATATCATACATTTGCGTGTTTTCACATTTGTTTTGCGGGCACATATTGGCACTGTACATGTGGTCAGTTTTTTTCCATGTGTTCGGTCCTTAATGTCAACGTGCGACTGAGCCAGACAGAACTAGAGACGGAAAGGTCTTTGACCTTGCACAGTCAGAACTCCAGATTGCAGAAATATGCTCCTAGATGCGTAAAAACAATCGATGGAATAAAGTGCATGATCCGACTAGTGGTATGGAAGCTACTTAAAGACCAATACAGAATTAGATCCGTGTGTCTTTAATCGCAAACATATGCGGTTAGTTTTGTAGTTGATCTATTATCATTTTGTCTTGTCAAAGTCAGATGGTATTTTGGTAATCACAACTGAGAGAGGGTAAGTGCATACATGTGATATATTGGACACGAGTGTTATGAAGCAGATTCCACTCAGATAATGGCTCAACACATTGACAATATGTACACATGGTTAAAACTATGACTAAAAAGTAAATGGCTCAGAATCAAAAGAGATTTTTGCTCTATGGCTTATTTCGGTTTGTGTAACACAACACAGCAAAGTTTGGCTGAAGAAAAAAAAAAAAAAGAACAAATTAACTTTTATCTCAATGTTGAGGACTGGATGTTGCTGTGAAGCAAACCAGTGTCCAGAAATACTGGCAGAAGTTTAGAATCAAGAATTTGTTAAAAAAAAGTGGAATATATGTATTTATACCGTATACATTTGGAATAAACCATAATTTCCCTGTTTATATAAAATCATAAATCCTTTAATGAACATATCTCGTCTTTAAAGAGCCCTTTCCCTCTTCGCACTTGGCTTAAGGTTAACTCTTTTTTTTTTTTTTTTTTTTTTTTAAATTACATATTTTCATCCTTTCAAATGTTCCTCCTTTACACGTTCCCACTCGTTCTCGTGTTCCACTCTTTCTTTTCTTTCCACCCTCTGCACAACTTGACTTTGTCCGTGTCTCCAGGGACTCAGCTGTCCTCTGTGGGCCATCTGCTCTGTGTGTGATCAAGAGGGGGAAAAAATGCACAGGGTATGAGCTTCTTTCAAATCACCACTTTATTTCCACAAGCCTCAACCCACCACCCTATGGCTATAAATCCGCTCCCCGGGGCTAAAGTAAACACGAATTCAAAGCACAGCCTGCAGCGCATTGCTGCGGTCATAAGTTACTGTTACTTCTATGTTGATAAAATGATACCGGTGTACTTTATTTTGTTGTCTAGTGGGGAAAATTAACGTTGAGTGACATTTCTTGAAGGAAAGCGGAACAGAGGAACTAAATGGATCTTCTCAATCTTAACATATAGCCTGCTGAACCCTTTGGCCTTTAACACATGCATGGTTAATTCATAACTGTATGTGACGCAACACAGATAGATAAGAAAATACATCAATTTTAGGTTTAGGAGACTGTACATTTGGAATGGAGGAAACAAAAAGTCTAAAAAGATCAATTAAATTGCTGAGGAGGCAAGGTTACTCCATTAGGGCCACTATCCGAGGCCCCAGTGGGTATCTGTCAAATATATTCCCATTAATGACCACTTAACACTGTGATAGATATGTCAATGTGCTACCAGCAAAACTCATAATAATCTAATGTAATATTATGTCATGTAATACTTTCCATTTGTACATCTCAGGCAGTAGGCTAAATAGTCATTTTGATGCATGTCACATTATCCAAGATGAATTTGCCAGCTTTCCTTTTCTTTTTCTGGTTGTTGTAAATTCATATGAAGAGCTGATTATTCTACATTGCTTAGTGTATTGCAGCATATTTACAAAGGGAACATTTCACTTTGAAGTTTTGAATGCCATTACGTTGTTCTTGTTGCAGAGGCTATCAAAACTGACAAGGAACAACAACAAGCATCATTTGAGGGCGGGAGGTTTTTAAGCAAATCTACATTATGAAGGGAAAGAACATGTTTGAACTCACATGCTTGGCACTACTGGGGCCAAATTAAATCTGCTTTGGTTTGGTGGCCCAGTGCTATCATTGAGTTCCTGTCTCTTTTCGGCAGCTCCACTGGTCCCAGATCAGGCCTGTAGAGGAGGAGGAAGCATGAAATGTGAATGGCTGCTTGTCAGAGGGCTAACAGGCCTCCTCTGTGGTTGAAAAGCATGTAATTGGAAACTTAATGCAGCTGAAATATAAGAGTATGTATCCAAACGTTTGGCTGGATGCACTGAGCATTTTCCAAACACCCCTGTAAGCCATATACTTTGTGTCCTATGTACATCCAACCAAACACTTTCCCTGGATTTAGATTTTTATATTATTATTTTTTAAATAAAGGAAACACCAACATCAAGTGTCTTAGTAGAGTGTTGGGCCACCCCGAGCCACCAGAACAGCTTTAATGCGCCTTGGCATAGATTCTACAAGTGTCTGGAACTCTGGAGACATGCAACACCATTCTTCCATGAGAAATTCTATCATTTGGTGTTTTGTTGATGGTGGTGGAGAACTGTCTCAGGCGCTTCTCTAAAGTCTCCCATAAGTGTTCAATTGGTTTGCGATCTGGTGACTGAGAAGGCCATGGCATATGATGTACATCATTGTCATGCTCGGGCTATGTCAGTTAACTGTGACTGGGAGTCTGCAGCGGTGAACGCAGCTGGCCTCGTTACACCAGGGGTAGGGTGGATTCAGTTCCACCAGGGTCCTAAGGTTATCACTGCATTTGTTCCCAGGTGCCCACACGTTGGCAGTTGTTGTCACGTGTCTCTTCCAATCAGTGCTAACTGTCCTGTAGTACCGTGAAACATGTGGTGTGAAAAATGGGAACTAGTTCCCGGGAGTAGTTCATCTCATACTGAACAACTCCCACGTGCTCTGTCCGACTTGCCAACCCGGGCCATTGACGGCGCTGGGATTGCTTTACTGTCGAACAGTATGTGCAGCCACATCTTAGTGCAGGAAGCTTGTGACAGTGCGATCGTGCACAGCTGCAAATTCCTCTTGCCATGAATAATGACGGCATTGCATAAGCTCAAATCAAACAGAGCCCGTACAGGAACCTGTAGAGGCGGATGAGGGTGGGGAGGGTAAAAAATCCTGAACAGCACAATGTTTTCACTGAGGGTCTCTGGGGTTTCCTCCCTCACTAGTCTCTCAAGGCTCGGTACATTACAGGGAGGAGCCTTCCTTTGACACAGAGTCGGCATAGCTTTCATATCGCCGCTGATTGCTCTAAAGTACCCCAAGAACTCTCCCGACTCCTCCGAGCATACCTTGCGCCTGACATCGCAACCCTTTTTGCTATCCGTCTCTGGGCCTCGCCCAAGCTCTCCGTGAGAAGGCCATAGCCCACTGTCCAGGAGGAGGGCTGAGGAATAGCTGCTCCTGCGCTCGCTCCGACTCCCACGCGACTCTGCTCACTCCCAACCCTCAAACAATGGCAGGTCGCAATCCGTCTGCGGGGAAGCAAGCCTGCGCTGCCCCCGTAATTCCAAAACCTTTGGCAAATAAACCCAGCCGCCAGTGGTGACGTCTTCGGCAGCGCTAAACACAACATTAGCCTACATGCCGCACTATTGTTTTTGTTGATTGGCTGTGGAGGCGAACCCTCCCCATTTTGGTTTTGAATCCTTCCTTGATGTCCTTGAGTGGCTGGAATGTCTACAAGTTTCCATGGCCTGAGGAACGAGGTTGGTTTGTATTCAGTGATGTATTCCCTTGACTGTTTTGGTTTGACTTATTTTCATTTTACATTTTTGCCCGGCAAGTCACCAACTGCCACTCGAGTGGAGTGGAGGGGAGTGGAGGGGAGTGGAGTGGAGTGGCAGGATATTTCCAAGGAGATGGTGTGCTAGGGAGGCTAGGGTGAGGGAATTATAAGTTTACAATTTGTTTACAACAGCGCTCAACAGCTGGTGAATGCCAGAGATTAAATGTGCAATCTTGCTTGGCAAACATGCTGGGCTGAGATATAATTTATGTGATAATATTTGTATATTTTTCAATGTATTTTTTTATACAGTGTGTCGAGGGCCCATCCATTTTCTCAGGCATGAAAATGCCCTAAAGTATGGTGATGAAATCCCCTGGGCCTAGGGGAATTAAAGTATTGTATTGGCTGGGTGAGTGTACAAATAGGGGGTGGGCCTTAAGAGAAATAAGAGTGTTGGCTGTATTGGCTGAGGAATGTACGGGTAGAGATGGGAACGGGACCTCTTGAGGAATTGAGAACTATAGGGTTCTGCAGATAGTACAGTTTGAGATATGAAGCTTTGGAATTTTGTGTTGCATCTATGTTAGTTTTAACATTTTTAACAAAGTAATTCCATGTGTTTCACCTGTTATATAAATATATAAAATGTAAAATAAGGGTGTTGCATTGGCTGAGGAAGATATATAAAAGATCAAATAAGGGTGTTGCATTGGCTGAGGAGCGTACCGGTAGAGCTGGGGACAGGACCTCTTGAGGGAACTTGAGGACAGGCCCAGCCTGCTTTGGTTCTTCAGCTTAGTCTTCTTTACGAGCTCCTTCACTCTCCCCCATGTGTAGTTCTCGCTCAGCTGGAGAGACCATTAAAAAAGCAGTGATTTAATTCCATTATTCAGCATACAGGGAAACATCATCATGAACTCATGCCATCATGACGCTTGTCCCAGCCTTGGTAATACACTTAGTTTAATCCATTTTTAGTGGCATTCAGCTCAGTGACAGCACTACTTGTGTAATTACTGGGTGGTCACATGATGGATGAGAAGGTGAAGACTGAAGTATTTGTGGGCTGTGGTTAATGGAATCTGTTTCGATGGGGATATACTGCTCATCCCGTGTGGTAAACCCTCCCAGATTCTGTCCGATAATTTTGAGATGCGAGTCTGATTTACTGCACCATATTCTACAATAAGCCCTCGACTCCAGGTTATATTTTATTTTTGGCTTAAAAAAAAAAACATTGGCTTAAGCAATGCCAGCGCTAAGGTTGCTCTCTAAGAAAAGATTTGTTTTGGGGAATTGGAAGTGCATGTTCTTGGGAGTAGCTCTTTTGGCCGAGTATGTGCTGTGACTTATTAGTGGTAGTAAAATCCAGAGGAGTCAGTTACTCACCCGTCTGTGAGGGGTGGAGAGTGCCTCCATGCTGTCACAGAGGTACCGCGCCTCGCCCTCTGTGTAACTCCTGCGATTCAGTCCTTTCCTCCACAGGGGAACAGTGGGGTGGCATCCGTTCTCCCCGTCTGTCCAAAACAACGATAGCATCTCGTTAGCCACAGGAGACAGGCGCATGATGGAAATACCCTGCATAAATACACTGTGGGTTTTCACTGACGGAATATTTTATATGACATGCAGCGATATGAATCAGCGATCCTAGGAGACCTGTCTCCTCTCCTCCAGTTCCACCCCCTGCACACTGTAACACTCCTATCTCAGCAACTCAACCCCCCACCCGTTTGAGCTGCTGTCATGTTAGCGCAGGGACGACCCCTTCCCTCCAGCTCCGGTTTCCTGCCAATCTGAGGGGTGAAGGAATTCCAGAATCCGTGGGATGTTATGTGTTGCTTCAATAAGCAGAATGCCAGGAATTCTCCTCTCGCTAAGGTAATATTCGGCATCCCACGAGACCGTGGCCCTCGTCCACCCACCTGAGGGGAACACGAGTCGCTTCAAAAACAATCGGGCCAGACATTTTTGGGAAATGACTGGGAGCTGTGGGACTGCTGGTGTTAAGAATGTGAATCCAAAGGTGAAAGTGAGGTGAAATAACACTGATGGCTCCCCAGAGAGCATTATTAATTTGTGTTGTGTGAAAGTGAGTGTGGTATGTTAAAGTGGTCCATTCAGGCACAGATAGTGTATAAAATATGCAGTTAGAACCTGATATTGTCACATTTGATCAAATGAGCCCAAGGAAGATAAAGGTAAACTTATATATACATACACATGTATATATATACACAGATAACTGCCAAAATAAAGGAAATGCAAACATAAAGTGCCAGAACAGCTTTGATGCACTTTGGCATTGATTCTACAAGTGTCTGGAACTTGGAGGGGTGCAAAACCATTCTTCCATGAGAAAATTGGTGTTTTGTTGATGGTGATGGAGATCTGGTGACTGAGACGGACTTAGCATATGGTTTACATTGTTTTCATGCTCATCAAACCATTCAGTGACCACTCGTGCCTTGTGGCTGGGGGCATTGTCATCCTGGAAGAGACCACTCCCATCAGGATATTCACCATAGGATAAAGCTGATCACTTAGAATGGCTTTGTATTTGTTGGCATTTGCCTTGCCCTCTAAGGCATAAACTATGCCAGAAAAATGCACCTCTCACCACAACAGAGCTGCCAGAACCCTTCATTTACTCAAGTGCTTCCTTTATTTTGGCAGTTACCTGTATGTGCAGTGTGTACATATTGACACACACGCACGCACACACATATTAAACATGCGCGGTTGGAGAGAATGAGATTCGAAGTTATGATAAAATTCCAAATCCCTGTTTTTTTGTGTGTTTTGTAAGATTAGATTTTAATTGACAACTGATTGCCTAGTCATCTGAAAACATTTCTTCCCCATTCATTTGACTCGAATGATTCACCTGCCACAGCTTAGCCCTGTTCTTGTGCAACTTGTACAGCAACTTACAAAAACAAATAGTCAAAACTGACACAGCCACATTGGTATTCCCTTGCAATTGCTGTCAAGTGACATTGTAGCAACAGCAAGTATTGGCACAAGGCTAAAAAAGGGGAAAATATTTTCTGTAATTAATTAAGTTAGTATTTAGTTATTTATTTTTTTGTATTAATTTAGCAGACACTTTTGACTTACAAGCCATTATGGCAAACAACATGGATTGCCAATAACAAGGGCAACTACAAGCACCAGACCAGAGTTCACAGTAACTACCTTCTAAAACACAGTTTAGTGTACAAATATATTTGATTTCTGAACTTTGCATGCGAGGGGAATAAAGCTAACCTCTGCATTTATTTGTTAGCCAAAGGTTGATTGAATCCATAGTTATTTTTTATGGCATTGATTAAAGAAGATGATACGGTGGTTAGCTGGGATCAGTCAGGTCTACAGACCTTGCTTCCCTGTCCTCCCGGGGTGTCTGGTGATCTCGGGGATGGTGGACAGGTCGGACAGCGTGGCGTTGGAGGCGGTCAGGCCGTAAAACTCGCTCCGGGAGTGCCTCTTCAACTCCTGGAAGGCCAGACTGGCTGCTCCACAGCAGCAGTGCTGGAGAAAGAAGTCCTGAGGGGGAGGGGGGGATTGGAGTTTTTACAAACCTTTATTTGTCCATTTAACCATTAACTAAACAACCTTCACAATGAACAGTAGAGACAGAAAATGAGACGATTTCATTTGAAATGAAATAGTCTATCAAATAATCAAAGTATCAGGCCACTTTCCCCTAGGCGACAGATAATCACAGAGTTCACAAAGTTTCTTTAAAATGTATCAGGTCAGAAGAGAGACGGGTGGGGTGCAGCAGCATTGGCTATGGCTCTATTCTCCCAAAATGACAGATCTCTTCACACGGCCTAGGAGACAATTATGACATTAAAAATAAACCGACGTGGGGTCATCTGTGTAATGCCATCAGGGAAAGAGCACCCATATAAAAGATGTTCGCTTATCTAAGCATAACTGAGTTTGTTTAGCTGTTAGAGTTTGTTCCCTCTAATGTCTCGGCGGAAAGGTCCTCCAACAGTACATACTTGACGTCAAGATCCAGCATCTGTAGTTGGTTAGCGAGAGTGGAAGAAGTGCTTTGGCTATCATACATTAGCATTGTTTGGCATGGATCACCAATAAGAAGGCCAGAATCATTTTTCCTTTTTTTTGAGACTCAGTGTTATTGAAATTTATTTTAAGGTCTATTGCACAGAATTTAATGACTTTTTGTTGTTGCCTGTCACTGTTACAGACCATGGCATCAGTGGTTGTAATTACTTTAAGTAATACATATCATAGTTACAGGTCTTCAGGAATAAAAAAAAACTGCTTAATTTCAAGACCAGTCAGGTTCAAAAGTGAACAGCTGGACAGGTATTATGAGTCACTGGCCTATGTTGAAACTGCAGTCGAAGAGCACATCCATTTTCCCAGCTGAAAGGGAATTCTGGACGTCACCTCCGTACTAACGCGGGGCCCGCGTTTCATCCTGGTGGTGTGAATATAATGGACCGACGCAATGGGAACGAGTTGAAAGCAAGTACTGTTTTTTCCTGTCCATTGTTACCAACCGAGGTTGAAAGAGGGACTTTCTGACTAATTGTGAGGCATTTCCATTTGCAGGAGGGGGTGACAGACCCCATCTGCGGACTTCAAGAGGTGGGTTTGAAAATGCATTCCCCGGATTGTGTGAAGTAATTTCCTTTTCGGGGGCACTGTTTGTTTTTGTCCTTGTAGAAAGGGCTACCTCTCACCTACTGTAGAACATATCCGCAATAAAGACATTGGATGTGGTGACCCATTCAGTAAAGGCACTTGTAATGAGCACAGCCTGGGCCCTACAGTGACAGGTTCAATCCTTGGCCATGCCACAAGCCAAATATGACCAGGAGCACAATGTGGTGGGACATAATTGACCTTGGGGTTGCAGTGCCCCTAGTGCAGGTACAGCTGGTACACCAATGGCTCGAGAGGCAAAACGATCAATTCAGAAGTGGGAAAATTTTTAAGATAAAGAGACATGGCATGTCGACAAAGCATTCGCTGTCGTACATTTTACATAATTTCCCCAGACCTCTATGGTTTGTCTTGAATTGACCCTGTCTTGTTACATAACCGCTGTTAAGCTTGCGTTTGCTTGAAAAGCAGGGGTAAACAGAGCATGATGGATGACTATCGACTCCACAGGATGGTTTGTTTGTGTTTCATGGAACTTCTGCAAAAAAATCCGCCATTCCTGCTGGAATCATGACCCAGCTCTACTCTTTGAAAAGGCATCGAAGGACTACATGGGGGGGTTTGGGTTCTTGGCCGGGTTTCAGTCGGCCTAGCGGTGTGGTCTTTGCCTCCCTCCTGGGCCTTCCCCATCTGTGTGTGCTTTGCGCACAAAGGGGGCGCTCCACCTTCGAGTAAGCGAGGTCGCCCCCCAACAGAGCCAGGTCCCTGAATCCTTGGGTAAAGGATAAAAACTGGGAAAAGTATAACGCAGTGCTCTCTGGGGCAGGGGAGGGTCCCGGAATTCCAGCTGTGGCAAGCTCACTCTATCACATCCCGCTCATTAATAATCCTCGCTCCAACAACATCAGGCTGTGGGATGAGCCCCCCCAGTGTCTGTGTGTGTGGGGGCAGGGGAGGGAGTCGGGGGCTGAGATAGCAGGGCCTAGGGAATGAATCACTAGCCAGGTGGTGCCATTACTCATGCTGGCTGGCTGCCCTCCACCAGAGCAAGTTCATTGTTACATATAAACAGGTTGATTCTGAACGTTTCTTGAGGGCGAAAAAGAATGGCAGTGTACGTGGGCCTTCCTACAAAATTCCTTATCATGGAGATAAACTAATTTACCAAGGACCCAGGCTAATTCAGAACAAGGCATTTGGGACATTTTTGACTTAATCATTCGCCCCAACTTGTGGTCTAGGGGAATGTTAGACAGGCAAGGTGACCAGTCATCTTTAAAGCACTGACAACTTCGGAGGTGGGAAGGGTTCAAATCCCACTGCTTCCCAGCATAGTTTGCAAGTGATTCAGTGACCCAGAAGAATGAAAACACTGTGACCCTTGAAGAAACGGGATCGACGATCCCTACGAGCAGCTGAGCAGGGATCACGTGGGCGTGAACCTGCTATTGTCCTGCTTCTGAGGGTATTTTTTTAATTGCAACCAGCCAAAACCTCGGTGTAGAGATGAAAGGGTTAAGGGTAAGGGTGTGGAGCGTCGCAAAGGTCCATTCACGGGCTCAGACACGTTCCAGTGGGGTTCCCCTCGTTTGAAGTGTTGTCTGTGTGTTGGTGCTCAGGGCCATCCATTGAACAAACTCACAGCAGGGTAAAATTACCCGCCCTGGGGAGCCCCGACCAGTGTGGTCTAATTCCTGCACCCCTTTCCTGCTTCAATACCTTTTTGTTTTCTACCCCACCTTTTTTTCCAACTTGCTTGTGGAAACGATTAAAAGACTAAGCTGGCTGGCCTTTTGTTCTCCAACCACAGTAAAACAAATAAGCGCATTAAGCTGATTCTCATTTGATCTGAGGCATCGATAATAGTTTTGAATTAAGAGAAAGCAAACACTTTAAGGCACAGGCTTTGATTTTATTGTTCTTAATTTCCTCGTCTCGTTGCAGAGGCATTAAAGGATAACCTGGCTCGTTTCTACTTGTTAGTGGTGTTTGCAATGTATGTATTTAAAATGTGTGCATTGCTTGATGACAAGGAATATCTAACACATTTCTTAGATGGTCTACGCTTGGTAGATTTTCCTGCATGTAAAAAATATTGATGTACACATGAACATGTCAACATAGTTTTAGAGAGATGTTCTGTCTCTAGCTACTACTTGTGTATATATTACAGAAGACCCAAGGCTGTTGTGGCTACTAAATATTTACCCAGTCACAACTTTTTGCACTATTATAGTGCCATCACAACTATAAAATAAATGTTAAAAAATTTGGAACATATAGGGATGTGCATCTGCAAATGTGTTTGGATTCTTAAACTTGTAAAAAAAAAAACATGCTGCAGTTTGAGAATCAAAAGGGTTCTGTTGTAGAAATAGCCTGAGCTGCCTTAGTAAGCACATTTGGGATCTCTCTCTTGCTCTCCCTCTTTTTCCCTCTGTCTTTGAAAGCTTTGAAGTGTGGGGTCCTGCTGAGCTTACCCACTGCTTCAGTGGAAGGCTTTTCCGGCCCTTGGGCCCAGCCGACAGCGCTGGTTTAGAAAGGCATTCTAAAAACCTTGAGTGTTGTTACGTAGTGTTCTAACAAGGCCTTCATCTAACAGGAAAGGAAGGCATGTGCACAGCTCCTCTGTAGTGAACTCGGATGATACTGTACGATAATAAGTGCGGAATGGACGACAACTCAGTATGTGTAAAGGTGTAATCCAGTCCAAAGTAGCAGGACACCTGAGGTAGTTGTGAAAGAAGACCAGTTCAAAGAGTTTAAAATCTAATTTCATGGTTGGGTTTCTTCTCGCATGAAACCAATGTGGATATACATCTCCCACCGAAATGTAAAGAAAATCTTGGGGAAACGGGTAGTCAACATGGATTGTGACCCTACACTTCCTCCCCCCCTTCATGTTTAACTGGAACAGAACATTTTGTGACTGACCACTTTCAATTGCATCGAAAGGCATTCAGCACTCATTCTTAAGTGTTAAAATGCTCCCCGCTGGCGCTTGAAATGTGCCTACGGAAAACAATATAGCCTGGAAAGGGCTGTCATAACTTTACAAAAGCGATGAAAAGCCACTGTGTTTTTTCATCTTGGCTTTGACTGGGTAACATTTAAAGCCAACTTTTGTCATCCTGTTTTTGAAAGTGAAAACGATGTGTAAGGAGAACTGGGACCTGCTTTCGCGTTACATATCGTTAGCCGAATGTTCCGTGAATGGTACGTGCCTAAACTGCGGTCATTGTAGGTCCAACTCTTGGCTCTCTAATTGCAAAGCTTGTCCTCTTTGCTTTTCACTACTTTAACAAGCAGTCAGTTCATTCTTATTTAGAAATGCGTGACGACCAGTCGGAAATGGACAGTGCATTGAATAAAACTTCCTGAGCGCTCATTTTGAAGATACAGCATACAAACAACATTTCCATTAGGAAACTGAGACTGTAAATTCTGCAAAGCGATTAGTGATTTTCTTCAGCGATTAGCGATTGTCTAGCAGCTGCATGCTGGTTGGTTTTTGCTGCTGTTGTTCGGAATCCTGCGATGATGTAGCTTTTGGCGGAAATCTACAGGCCCCCAGGAGGTCTCTCACAGCAGATGCTGAAAAGAAGTCTCCACTTTTTGTTGTTATGTACAACCGGTTAAAGTGAACAAATTGTCTGTTTCCGTCCACTGCTGTGCCGCACTGCTTAGAGGATAGGTCAGCCTACAATGTGTAGCCCACATGCTTTGAGTAGGATGAGCACAGCTGTTCCAATTGTTATACAGTTGACTGACACATTCATCCGGGGTGACTCACAGATTCAGAATCCACTTTAACGACACAGCTGGGTTTATATAGCAACAGCATGGGCACATGAATTTGCTCTAGGGTAGGAGAGTTGTTGTTCCACCTGGACCTGAACAGTGGATCAGACATCCTGAGCCCTTACTCTTTTAAAATGGACCTACGCCATCAGCCCTCATCGCATTTCAGTGTGTAATACAATCACGTGTCAAAAGGGATATTCCTATACCAAGAGATTAGCCAAGGGCTATACCAAGGGTTATTTTCTACAAATTATGAGCAGTAACTTACAATTTTTATTACTTGCATACCTATATTGGAGCTTGAGGTGATAGTGAACTAAACATTTTGGCCTGGTTTAAATAAGTCTTTGCCCTCAACTTTTTCCCGCCGGCGAGTTCAGACACCAGCAAAAAAATCTAAAATAAGTCAAAGTTGCATTATTATGAGTCATACACAAATATTGATTCGATCCAGGCGTTTGTTTTCTCACAGGACAATGCCAGGAGGATAGTGATTGGTCATCATACCTCCTTTGTTCTCCTCGTCCTGCTGTCCTTCTGCAGACCGCAGATCTGTTTCTGGAGCCTCAGGTTGTGTTCCTGCAGCTGTCCGATCTTCTCGATGAGCTGGCAGATGTGCTCCAGATAGCCCAGACCAGACCCCAGGGGATTGGATTTTGCCTGGTGTACCTGGGGAACCGAAAACAAAAATTGTTACCTCAACCAATCACGGAAAGGGGAGCGCGGGTTCCAATCTCACATAACCGATGTCCAAGTGAATGCAAACATCAAATTAGTCAAAGTCTTGATTACTCAAATTGCTTAACATGCCCTTTAATGCCTGCCAAAGATTTTATGTAATAATTAAGAGTTTAACTGTGTAATTGTAACCTTCGGCCTTTGACCTTTTAGTCTGACACAATGTCAGGGTCCTGTGTATTACTATTAGTTTAGTTTATTTATTTGCACACTGCTTTAAAAAACAGAGGACATAACAGAAAAAGAACAAATATAATCACATAAACAGTGCAGGTCAGGGCTAGAAACCCAGAGGGGCTTATATGGTGCCTCACCCTCATCAATGAAAACAAAGCAAACAGGTAAATAAAACAAAAAAGCAACAAAAATGATCTGAAAAATTGATAATGTCTTAAATTTTATGAATAAGGGTGCAGAGGGATCAAGCCGCTTTGAAAATGTAGCTATTCTAACAAATGTATTCTGTATTAGATAAATGTTATGGAGGTAAGAGGCATATGTACTGGCCCACACACTAATGCAATAGGTGAGATACGGATAACACAAGCTGTAATACAATGTAAGTAGACAATTCTGATTAACCCTCTCTGCACTGGCTCCCCATCGCAGCACGCATTAGATTCAAATCACTGGTCCTTGCTTTTCAAGCGGCTAGAGGTACTGCTCCTCCATACCTCCAGTCACTCATCACTCCCTACACCCCAGCCAGACCCCTCCGCTCCGCCTCCTCTGGCAAACTGACTGCCCCATCCCTCCGGGCGCCTGGCAGCCGCTCCTCGCGGTCTCGTCTCTTCTCTATCTTGACCCCTCGCTGGTGGAACGACCTTCCGCAATCTGTCAGGACCGCGGAATCACTTGCGATCTTCCGCAAGAGACTCAAAACCCACCTTTTCAGACTCCACTACCACTGAATTCTGTACATCTAGCCAATTGTCATCACCACTGCCTATTTGCTCAACACTATATACCCCTGTTTACTCCATTTAATAAAACAAAATAAAAAATTACTAACCTTTTCCTTCCCAGTGTTACAGGTAGGGTACGCAGCTGCCTGCAATGATGTCTATCGCTGTATTACTGCACTGATCTCTTGCGCAAACTTGTAAGTCGCTCTGGATAAGAGCGTCTGCTAAATGCTTAAAATGTAAAAATGTAATGTAACCAAGCCACAAATTTTCCTGATGACACCAAGTGATTTTGAAATTTTGCCGCATACAAAATATTGCTTGAAGCAAGCCAGGATTTTGTTCAAGTGAGTGTTGATGGGGATTTATCTTTTCCTCACAACTTTGATTGAAGCAATATGCTATCACTATGTCACATTTCACCTCTTTTCTCGTTGGCATGAGGCACCGTTTTCCATATCAAACAACTACATTTTTCTATAAATCACCCACTAGGGTGAATTTACGTTAGGATACATTTCTAGGGCTTAAAACCCGAGTGACTAATGCACTTCATTCAAACTGATGCTTCTCCGTAGCAGCGTGGCATAGATACCATTAAATAATATTTGATCACAATGACCTAACCTCTGTGCAGGTACTTCTAAATTGAATGCACAATAGAGCTTTAATCCTTTGATGAAATTTCAAAAGGGGGCTTGCTGAAGTATTATGCGTGTGCTGTATGTGAACATTTTGACCAAATATTGTACGATCAAAATAACAATGCTCTTGTATGTTTAGGTAGTGTTTTGTGGTTGGTGCAACTGATGATCTCTGTCAATAAAATGTGTGCTTAATTTTAATGTCAATGTTTTCCTCAGACATTCTCAACAATAAATTGCCCATCACTTCGCAGGAGAAATAAACAACCCTCGAGGTTAGTTCTGCTTTTTTCAATACTACAGTCAGTTATAGAAAGCAGCATCACGTTGTCCAAAAACAACAAGCCAGCCTCTTTTTTTTTTTTTTTTTAACACGTCCATCACTTGCCGATAGCTAGGACCTTGTTAAGACCAAAGCTCTTCAGCCTCTGTTTCTCTGTGAGGATAGTGACACCCACAATAGGGGCCTGTCACAATGCTGCGTTTGATGTGCCCCCTGAGCCACCGTGAGCCACACAGCCTTTTTGCCAAGGAGATCAAAGGACCAGAGGGATTCTGTCCAATAAATAAGAATCCGTTCAACCCACTCTGATATGTTCTGGATCAAGTCAGGCTCTTTGACTGCCATGCGTGCGGATGATCCTAGAATACGTGTAATAAAATTTAACAAAGAAAACGCAAACTATATGAGCCACAGGCCTATATTTTTCCATATCAAGGAAAATGAATCTCTTTGCAGAAATATATTTTTTTAATCTACGCTATTCCAAATTCAAAAACTCTTAATCAGATGTTGCATTAACATAAAAAATCATGAAATTGAACCCTCGATTCATTGATTGCATGAAAGTGGCTGTCTCGGTGACGGTCAGAACAAAAGCAACTGGCGTGGCACCGTGTGGGAAATAAGCTGGGTGTGCGTCAGCGATGACTCTACCGAAAGGATGCGGACCTCTTAGCGTGGTAACGGTTCACCTCTGGGAAACTCGGCCCTGGTGATATCGTTCTTGCTGATGGACACGGTTTTACAGCTCACAAAATGTGTAGCGTGTAGAGGCAGGGACCTGCTTGTTTTATTACTCCTCAACAGGGATAAAAAAAAGTCTGCACTCCCACCTTCAAGACTACTTGTCTTTTTTTCTTCTTCTAAAGACAGCCTGTTTCATGCTGACTCTCACCAGGAATCTTAAGGTCTAAAGCGATTATGTGTAATTTAAACAAAAGGTTTATCATGGGTCCGGGCCCCTCTTGACGGTCTTACATAACCTTTACGTGCTTCGCTGGCAGATGGTACATTTTTACAAGTTGGATTTATGATGATGGAGGGCACTTGCAAATGCTCTAAGACCAAAAATGAAGATGAAGATGTTGATAAGATGAACATAAATAGCACAGCCATTTAAATTCCTTAGAGGGCAATTAGTAATTCTGTAACGCTTTACTGTTGAGAAGAAGGCAAAGGAATGCGCGCATTCGATTACACTTGTGTGTATTTTTTTAGAATTAAGTTGGAGGATGATAAAGTTTGGGTTGTGTTGATCTCTGACCAAGAAAATGGTCTTCATGACTGTGTTGTGGCCATACTGAGCAGGGTCAGGTGTCAAATGTACTTTTTGACTGTATGACTGTGACTATACTGTATAGTCATAGTTATATTAGTCAGCCTTATTGACCGTATGACTATACAATCTACAGAATATGACTGTACTTCAGTGAGGGTTCATCGGTCCTTCCGACCGCAGATCAATTGGTCGAGTTACTATAACTGCATTCGAAAATGCATTCTTCAAGGCATTCTTCCAGTCAAATGTCCTTGAGACATAAATAGTGGGGAGACCACAATCAATTAACCTCAATCACATGTATACTTTATATAAACATTGTACCATTAACAATGGAAATATTGGTATTGAAAATAATAAATCACATAAATGTGGTTGCAATCCCAACAATACCATGATTACTTAGCTTTCTTATAAAAATTCATTTTTTAAACGGTATTGACCTTGTTTTCAAGTTACCGGGCCCAACAGGAACACAGTGTGATGTCACAGTGTGAAGTAGAGGTTATGGTCTGTAAACGGGTGGAGCAGAAACTGCCAGTTGTTTTCTGATTTAAGAGTAAAAGGTGAGAACACAAAGAAAATAGCTGCGTGCCCGTATTTATTTATTTATTTAGCTCACATTGTTGGCTCCAAGGCGCGCAGATGTTCACATTTCAGAAATGGGAAAAAAATAGGACATTTTGACAAAATATTTATACAATCGTCACATTCCAACGAGGTTCCCAACAAAAGCGGGAAGTGAGATCAGGTCGTTTTTTCCCACAAGCCTTTTCTGTGCCACTGGTGATGCAGGCCTGTCGGAACCTGGCTGATGGAAGCGCGGGGCCTAACAATGGGGACAAAGCCGTAATCGCCTGTAGAGGGCCCGTGAGTTGACCGCAGGTTTCCTTTGAAGGAGCACAGGAATCTGTGGCGTGTAACGTAAGGAAACATTGTTTGTGTGGCCTTTAGCGATGAGTTTGAGTTTGAACCGGTTCAAACATGTGAATGTCAAAAGCTTTTCATGAATAAATGATTTTTGTTTGTTTTTTATCTTTGTTTCCAAGTAATCGCTTTATTTACATGGTTCTCGATCTCCTGCGCTTGACTTTGCCCATATCAAAGGGCACCAAGGGGATACAATTTCACATTATTGATTTTTGCAGACTGGTTGATTATCAAGGCTATTCAGATTAAGTACCATGCACAAGAGCACAATAGCCATGGCTCACATCTAGAATCTGAACCTAAAAACTTCAGGTGACGAGCGAGGGCCCGTTACCACCACATCACTCTAACCCAAGTTGCCAGTGATCTTGAAATTGATGCACACAATGAATGCAAATACTGTGGTTGCCATTGATTGAACTTTGTGAAAAAGATGCAGATTAAAATGGCTAATTGCTGTGATATACACTACCGGTCAAAAGTTTTAGAACACCCCCATTTTCCAGTTTTTACTGAAATTTAAGCAGTTCAAGTCCAGTGAATAACCTGAAATGGTACAAAGGTAAGCGGTAAACTGGCAGAGGTTAAAAAAAAAAGTTTATGTTACTAAAATCTGAAAAATTATGTAAATTTCAGAGTTATAAAAAAAGGCCCTTTTCAGGGAACAAGTAATGGGTTAACGTGGGTTAACAGTCACAGTATGTGCAAATGTGCAAATGTGTCCCCTTGAACAGTGCATAGAAACTGGTGGCCATTATATAGTGAGTCCCCTCCAAGATGCATTGGTAATTTTCATTGATTATGGGTCAACCCCATTTTGGTCATGTCAAGTGCCAAATTAACTTTTATTTTGTACCTAAAGATTTCATACGAGAGCCTGCCCATTCAGGGACTTCAGTTATGTCATGTGACTCATGTGAGGAAAGAGTCACATTGAAAGATGGAAGCCAGAGCCACCACCAGCTCTCAATGTCTGATCCCCCCCTGGACTAGACTACTGAATCAGGCATCCCGTTGCTCATACACCACTCTTATCTTTTCCCCAACGGCACATGACTTTCACTCAAACGGTTGTTTGGGGCGGATGATAATCGGGGGGCCCTTTCTGTGCATTAGGCATAGCTGGGGCGGGGGGGCTAGGTTAGATAAAGAGGGGATTCTGAGGAGCTGACACGCAGGACACACAGTGGAAGACTCCGGAAAGCAGGCCTGCATCAAGCGTTTCCTGGATGTGATGAATGCGAGGCCAGCCAGATCTTATCGTAGCCAGCAGCTTTGGTTCCCCCGTGACCCACGTGAGAGGAAGAAGGGGTCCAGAAATGTCCCACTCCCTTCCTCCTCACTTCCTCTGCCTTCTGACACGCGGAGAGACTTTGTTTAGACGTGGGAATTGCTGACGTATAGATGGATTCCTTAGCCTCCGGCTAGCTCATTATTGTGTTCTTGAGTAAGCCATGGCCTGTGAGTAAATCATTAATCACAATTAGAATTTTGATCTTACTGGGAGTTGATAAGTTATTCACTGGTTTCTGAGATAGTTTTGCAGTTCATCATCTCACCTTGGACGATCTTGGCATTTAATTGTGATAGGTATTTAGGTTAAGTGCATGCACGTTTTTTAACGTAACTTTCTCTCTTCTTCAGCATTCTATAGGATGTGCAATAGCTCCTTAATTACAGTTTCTTGGTGATATTTATGTTGTTATGGTGACTAGTGTTGCTTTTTCTCTGGCATTTTCATTTAGTTGGGCCGTTTTTCTAACCCGCCTCCTGTGTGTCCACTGGACTGTGTCTGTAAACAATATTATTATTCATTTTATTAAAGTTTAACAGAGTTGTACAGGAGTGTCCTGCCCATAAAACAAAATCAAATTGTTTGGCCTTTCTGTTTAAGTGAATTGGGGCAGTCAGGGTGTGCCAGATAAATCGGTCCTGTCTGATTTGAATTTGCAGTAGAGGGAAGAGTTGTTGAGTTTGTGGTCGAGGTAGGTAGGACAGCTGGTTCCACTGGTGGGTGGGCTTGTCCACCTGTTCATTGCCCTTATATGGGGCACAGGAGGACTCAGAGCACCCTTTCAGATAGCCAGAGACTAGAAAAGTCCAGGATCATTATCAGAGATTCACAGTGGGCAAATCATTCATTTATTTTCACGTTGTCATGGTCACATGAATATCAGGGACTGGTGAAAACCGCTCAATAAACTCAGACTACCTGAAGGTGTCATTGAAAAAACATGTGTTCAGTGTTATCTGCATAGAAGCAAATCTTGAACTATGATATTACAGATCTACCCAGGATAATTATGGAAAAACTGAGCTGTCCTCAGGCTTTACTGGATATTTCTGTTGCATAGAAATAGTTTCCTAAACATGACAATATTGTGAAGGAATGAGGCTCCAGATGTGAAGTCTGCGTGTAGAAATAGGGGTGTAGCCTTCCCACACGTTGCTCTTAAATCCTACCATCCCAACACACTTGCTGGAGGAAAGGCAGACGTGATGTGCGTGTTTAGAGATAGAGGTTATTGCAACACGCCTGTAGCCTTGCCACACAGCCCTCTTAAATCCTCCCATCCCAACACCCTCACCAGAGCAGAGAGGTTTACGACCGTTTACAGTGATATCGAATATCTCATCATTGCAGTCCCATCAGCAGAGACTGTACCATTGTAGTGACTGTAGCAACAATAATCGCTCACCATAAGAGGACATTTTTATGCCCCTAGACTAGAAAAGAAATTGTTCCATCCCATAATTGTACCCTAAAACACTAACCAGTTCTCCTGTTATATAATATGATACTGTATTCCTTCATTCTAAATATCCGGCACATCGCATTTTCACTCTATTTTCCTGGTGCACATCTTGTTGGCCCCTGCCCTTTCTTTCACCATAACCCTTTAAGTGGATCAATGAAGGGCGAGGGGCTACTGTAGCTACGTTGGCCAATTATCAGATCATTTTATATTATGGATGTTTTCCAGAATTTTTTTATGCAGTTATACAGCACATGATTGGTAAAAATGTGAGTAGAGGTTACATTTTTTATGTGAATCATAAAAATGAGTTATATGAGTTCATAAGCTAGATTTTTTTGAGCAGGAAAACTGAAGACAATACAATAACACATTTGGTATTTGCCCTAAAATGATTAGTGTAGTCCTTTAATTAATCCAAATCACGATGTGTATTTAGCATCTAAGCATATTTGGTGCTCAAGAAACAACTTACACAACTCTGAAAATGTGGTAATAAAGCTAATTCTGAACTCCTTTACCCCCCCCCCTACTATTATTCCTACAGTTCCCACTATTTTGATCATTGTTGGCTGCCACCAATAAAAAAATATATCTGTAACTTGGAAGTTACTTGCAGTGAATCTACCTGTTACGTCATGGCTAAATCTTGATTGTTTTTTAAAGAAAGGATAGTTGTCCTTGGTTTTCCTGATTGTGCTGTGGGAGACGGGCAGAGGTCTGTAGCCAAGCAGGCTTTTATATCAGGCCTTTAGACTGTACCATGGTACAGGCAGGTCTGCAGACCATGCAGAGCCCCCTTCCCATCTTTGGATTTACTCAAACGAATGGAATGTGTCTTCCCCAAGCTCTAGGAATGGATCATATATATGTCTGTGTTTATGTGCCGCAGCTGAGGAATTTGGCTGAGAGCGCATGTTCGCGGGGAGACGTGCAGTTATTGCCCCGTCTTCAATCTTCACTGACACTGCGTTTCGCGCCACGCCGCACGTCCTTCAGCAAACCGGAAGAACACCCGGAGGTTCCTACGCGGAAGAAGGATGCATCCGTAAGATGACACCGTAACAGGTTCATGGTCAAATTTCCCATAGAGGATTCCTCACCAGACGTGTCCTTGTCCTTGACGTGTTTCCCCCCCCTTTTATCAGGCTGTGCTCGCTGCACAAGCCACAAGCTCTGAAAGACGGATAGTGGATGCATTGCGAAAACTAGACTATGACTTTGCGTCCTTCCTACTTTCATATACTCAAAAACCAATCAGAATGGAGAGTGCCTTTGAAGTCGCCATGTTTGAAGAGGTAAAAGCTTCGGAGCCTGCCAATATCCCTTTCCCTGGACTACAGAGCTCCATTTAGTCCACTGAGGAATTACCTTATTAGCTCTGGTGACAAGTGATGATTGCGCCCGACTTTGCCGCCTGGCCCGGCTTTCAGCACCGCAGCCTAAAGTAGGCCAGAAAGGGGCCCCCGAAAAAGCACCCGTGCTGCTGCCCCCCAAAAGCCAGAGATATCAAAGGGGCTTTATCTGGGTAAATATGTGAGTAATTTGAGCAATTTGACACCTGCTCGATGCGCCCAGGTATGCCGTCCGGTTCGGGGTAGTGGAGCTGGATGCGCTCGAAGAGAGTGAGGAAGACCAAGGGAGAGAGAGGGAGAGCGAGGGAGAGAGAAGGAGACCGAGGGGGGAGAGAGAAGGGGACCGAGGGGAGAGAGAGGGAGAGAGAGGGAGAGTGAGGGAGAGTGAGGGAGAGTGAGGGAGAGTGAGGGAGAGTGAGGGAGAGAGAGGGAGAGAGAGGGAGAGTGAGGGAGAGTGAGGGAGAGAGAGGGAGAGAGCGAGGGAGAGAGAAGGAGACAGAAGGAGACCGAGGGGGAGAGAGGGAGAGAGAAGGAGACCGAGGGAGAGAGAGGGAGAGTGAGGGAGAGAAAAGGAGAGAGTGGGAGAGTGAGGGAGAGAGAGGGAGAGTGAGGGAGAGAGAAGGGGACCGAGGGAGAGAGAGGGAGAGCGAGGGAGACAGAAGGAGACCGAGGGGGAGAGAGGGAGAGAGGGAGAGAGAAGGAGACCGAGGGAGAGAGAGGGAGAGTGAGGGAGAGAGAGGGGACCGAGGGAGAGAGAGGGAGAGAGAGGGAGAGAGAGGGAGAGTGAGGGAGAGAGAAGGAGAGTGAGGGAGAGAGCGTCACTTCAGAAGCAATCGCCAAAGTCATCTGAGCGTTCACTCAGGGCTGATGAACAGGTGCTGCGAGACACATCGGGCGCATGGGAGCCCATCGCTTCGCCTCGGTGCACCTCTTGTCCTTTGAGCCAGGCTTAGGGCCTGCTGGAAGAGGTTATATTTACCTCTCCACCTTTGCTTTTTGGATTCACCCAAAAGATAAAATGATTTATTATTATTCATATGAATCAATTATTATTGATGCTAATGTCCGGCTGAAGCACTGGTTCTCGATGCAATGACGTACCCCACAGTTGGTCGGGAAATTCTGACTGTTGTGGACCAGGAGTCTCTTGGGTTGGCCCATAAGTGGCCTCTGTCACTCATGGAGGGAGGGCTTTGATAGATAGGATATTCCCTGCCTTACTGCACAATTGCAATCGCAATAGCAACGCCTCTCGTGTTGTCAGGCACCTGCAGTCTGCCAGTTAAGCATGAAGTACAGTTCTCTGCAGTGGCTGCACTGCACAGCTGGTGTACTAAAGAGTGAAAAGAAGCAGACTCTGGCTGCATGTGTTTCAAGGGATACTGTATGTGTGCTAGTCTGCACCCTCCAAATTTAAAGATGACATTGATGCTACGGGCCTACAAAAATTATTAGGCATTCCAAATTGGGAAAAAATGGGTGATTACATTTTTGTTTGTGTATCTTCAGTGGTTTGGATTCACCAAAAGTTGTTTTATTTCAGTAGATTTGAGTGTTTTTGACAGATGCTGTCCAAGTTTGCCTCCCAAGAAAGAAGAATGACATTAAAGAAACAAACTGGCATTGTTAGTGTTCTTTTGCATATGAGCCCCATAAACTCTAAGATGTAATATGTTCTGAGAGCAGCAGGACTGAGGAGCAGGTCATTCATCTCTTTCACTTTCGCTTTCTTGACATATCAACGATAAAACTTTAGTCAGGAAGACTGATCTGATCTCAGTTCAGTGCGGAGCGAAGAACTGCACTAACGTTCGACAGTTTAAGCCAGGAGAGGCTGTACACAGAGCAGCACACAGCAGGGAACCAGGACAGTTTCAGTCTCGCTGTTGAGAATTCACATTTTCTGCATTAAAGGCTTGATCTCAGATAAGTGCTTCCCCTTTGATGATGAAAGCACTAACATTTCCACTCAGATTAACGTTATGTGAGGTTGAGCAGTATCAATCTACACACAAATAGTATATTATGACAGGCCGTGTTAAGACAAGGTTGTAATATGCTCAGACATCAAATGGGTTATTACATTTGGCAGCCTATGCAGCTGTCAGGTGCACGGTACACCCTATAGTTTTCATCTGGATTATTGAAAAAACCTTTCTGCAACATGAATGAGTGCAAAGCCCTTTGGCATGCTTTCATTATAAACGTCTTTCTCTTTGCCTTTATGAATGAATACATGTTTTATAAGCAGAGTGATGAAAAAAATGGCTGCAGACGATAACACGACACCGCACACAAAGTGTACTTCACTGCTTTGTTTTTCATACATTTTTGTGTGGTGGTCCGATATGTAAAACAGAACTGGAGTACTCATCTGTGCTGTACTCATTGTATGTTGTAGCCATTGACTAACCAGTCAAATGTGGACTGTAATTGCTGTATGAGTCAAACACGTTAAATGGACTTGTTGGATTATGTTTTTCTTCTAAATTTACCAGGGAAAAACACTTGAAAAATTATTATAAGTCTGGTGTCTAGTGCAATAAATCAGTTCGTCAGTCACAAATGATGTATCCACACGACATTTTTACTACTGTATCCGTCCAGTTCCCGGTAGCTCTGGTGCATTCAGCAATTTCCCAGTTCTGTAGGGATGGGCAGGGGTAGTAATTAAGATAATTATAGGGAAGCATAAATATTTTTGCTGTCCACCACCCAAAAGGGCTTTCCTACAATCCCTGCCTGTTTGGAGTTTTAACAACCCTCCTTGATTACGTTCACTTAACGGCACCATTAGCACGGAGACAGTGAGTCAAGCATGATGTCAACCATTAGTATCCATCAGATACTGACGACGACTAAGTGGTGGATCAACTGCTACTGTACATTATGTGCGGGGAAAAAACTCTGGTCATTCGTTCTTCTTTGTCCTGCTTTAATCTACACATTGCACAAGATCAGCGGTTTTTATGGTTTCTCACAGCCATGGTTGCAGTCCTGTGGACGCTCTCAAAAAACATACTGTAGTTGTTGTGTTTGTTGAGACACATCTACCATTTATAGGTTGTATGTTGTAAAAATAACTGTACATGACTACCATCTGTGTTTATGTTTTCAAGAAGCCCTCACAGTAAATACACTATGAGTGTATATTATTTGCTATTTTTATATGTATATGTATATATACAGTACCCTCCAAACTTATTCACACCCTTAATAACTGTTGTTATTAAGGGTATGAATTGTTTAAAATTAACCATACAGGTAATGAGCTATATTGTATCCTCAAAAATGAATATTTTATTATTATATTATTTTATACTAACACAATTGCTCAGAGAAAATGATTTTGTTTAAAAAGTAATTATTTCCCCCAGAATGTTGGTGCTACAATTATTCACACCTGTTTTCAGTACTTTTGTACACCCTCCCCTCACAAGCATAACACTACTGAGTTGTCTTAAATCATAATTTTTCAAGTCTGGAGACTGCAAAACAGTACTTTTGTGGTCAGTTAACCATTTATTTGGTTTTTAGGTATGCTTGGGGTCATTGTCTTGCTGAAAGATCCATTTGCGGCCAAGTTCCAGCTTCCTGGCAGAGGGAACCAGGTTTTTGGCCAAAATGTCTTGTACTCGCTGGAGTTCATGATTCCATTCACCTTAAGAGGCCCAGGACCAGTAGATGCAAAACAACCCCATAACATCAAAGATCCACCGCCATAGGTTTGGCATTCTTTTCAACAGAAGCATCCTGCTTCTGACGCCAAACCCACTGCTGGTGTGCATGGCCAAAAAGTTCAATTTTGGTCGGATCTGACCTTAACACGGATTCCAGTGGTTCTCTGAGCAATTGTAATTGTATAAAATAATAAAATTATCAATTTTTTTGCATATTACCTTTATTTTATTATTTTTACTTTTATTCTTTTGTTTATTTTATACAACCTACCTTACTCATCTTTATCAAGAATGTGAATAATTTTGTGTGTGTGTGTGTGTGTGTGTGTGCATCAGTTCATTTGTATGTGTTATCTGTGACATTTTACCAATGTGAAGCAGGAGACCAAATCTACTCGTGTAAATAATGGCCTCAAAGCCCTTGTCTTACCTCACTCAGCCTGCAGCACTCGTCCATGTACTCATCCAGGCTGTTGCTTGTTGCACTTTTCATAAGCGGTCGCTGCTGTAAGTCTACCTCTGTCATGTCATCATAAGCCCCTGTGGAAGTGCAGGTCCTTGGCCTGGTGTCCTCCGTAGCAGCCTCCTGCGCGGCCACTTCCAGCTCACAATCCTCAGCGGTGTTCCCCAAGGCCCCGTCCTTGGGTCCTTCCTCCTCCCTGCCCTCATGGGTAAGGGTAATGTCAGATGGCTCGCTCTCAGAGCTAAGCCCAACTTCAGGATTGTGTACAACACCCTCCTCCTCTGTCTCCAGCACTGGACTGGGCAAGTCCTCCGCCTCCTCCGTCTCGGGACACTGCTCGAGCAGAAGAAGGGAGTTTGGGGAGGGCACAGAAGTGTTCAGATCGCGGGAGTCGCAAGACGACTCCCGGCTGTGGACAACAAAGCTATGTTCGGAGCCCGTGGGAGTGGAAGGAGAGTTGGCTCCGCTGGGTAGCTCCACGCCAGAGTCCTCGGATTCAAACTTGAACAGCCTGGGCAGCTGGGGGTCAGAGAACACGGACAGGTAGTCGGGCTTTGGGGCGGACAACTCGCACTCGGGCACGGACAGGACCCCATTCCTGTCCAGAGTTTTGACAGGTTCAGAGGCTTCCTGCTCTGATACTGACAGGGAGATGGTTGAGACAGAGTCCTCAGAGCAGGATATTTTCTCATGAAAGTTGTTGAAGATTTTCATCTTGGTTAGGACCACCTCACTGTCCAGGACCATATCCCCCTTCCCTAAAAGGGGGGGAAAAAACAAGAAGGAAAAACAACTAAATAACCTTTTCATAAACAGTGCTATATTTACTTCTATTTCTTGTTTTTGTCTTTACTCACATAGTACTTACTGACTGACTTTTTGTTATCCACATATAAAAGTTAAACCTTGAAAATGTCTGCCAAATTTCTACTCTGCTATTTTCCCCCCTTATTTAAGTGTCCATTGAAATGAAGTAGACTGAATACCTGAGTGAATGCCAATGCTTGTGTTGTGTTGCAAATTGAAGGGTTGGGAAAGAGATCAGCAAGTACATCTTCCATTAACTTAAAGCTAGTTTCTAAAGAATAAATGTACTTTTCCCATAGCAAACTCATCCTCATCACCTGTACATATTTCACATGGACATTCCGCAATATCCACCTTTATTACCAAACTACTGTTTGTCATTCACACAAACTTGCAATTACAGAATCTCTCTCTAGTAAGAGGCACTAGGCGTGTGGAAAGAGGGCGGGATTTGGAGATTGTAACCTCTAAGTTATTTGAAAAATGTTCTCTTGTATAAACATGTTGATAGTGGCTTTTTTTTCCCCCTGGGCTCATAATTATGTTTTTTTTTTTTCCAACCATGAATGGAACAGGCCTGTTGTCAGAAAGTTGAGCTGAAATGTATGAGGAAAGACCTGAAACCTGAAGACTAGTCCTATACAATCCTGCCTTCTTTAGACATAAGACACACAAGTAACTCTGGATACACTCTATTTGTCAGTGTCCTACACCATGCTGTCAGACTTTGATCTTAGGTCCAGTCTTGTACCATTACGGAGAGCACTCGTATGGAACATCTCCCCTTTCTCGCTGAAAGCAATCTGATACTTTTTTCTGTCAATCACACCATTTTGTTATTATAAAAAACACTGTGGCAGAGCTTGTTGTTGTGACTAATGTCTGGCTGGTTTAATCCAGAATTCTTAAAGCTATATGCTGTCATGTGACAATTTGTTAATTCTGGGCTACAGTGAATTAATTTAAATTGTGTATAGCTAACTATCAGAGATTTACCTAAACCCTGTTTCAGTACAGCATAATTTGAAACGTAAGTCTGTCCTTTAGCTGAAAACGTCAGACTGGGTGGAGGTTTGGCAATGACCCAGAGTTGGAATTGAAACGTTGAGGTGAGGCAGATTTAAAAGCTGCTTTCAAAATGGTATGAACCATGCTTGCCTCTTTAATTAAACAGATTTCAATATTTGGAAACAGGAAATATTTAGGAACTGAACCTTCAGCCTTTGAAGAAAGAATAATTAAAGTATTGTTGAATGTTTCCTCATTGTTGCTAGTTGTTAGTCCTTTCCATCTGCTTTTGATGTCCCCAGTTCATACCTCCGGTTGCGTTTCAGAATGCCTTACTGTTGTGCTGTTACAGGTCATTGAAGTGTAAACACTGTCTAGGGAATCCTCGTAGCTGATTGGCAGGAAGTGTGGTGGGTATGATGGATTCTCTGAGCTGATTGGCAGGATGTGTGGCAATATGTTGAATTCTCATAGCTGATTGGAGGGAAGTGTGGTGGACATGATGAAAAATTAAAACTTGATTAGCTTGATCCAGCTTATTCCAGCATTAAGCCATTAATATGTTATTGGTTTGTCTTAATAACCAACAGTGTTTGAATTATGGAACTGAATTTAAGACTTTCATCTAAAATCTGTGTTTAAAAAGCTTCTGTTACTCAGTTTCCCACAAAATGCTATGAAACATTAAAAGCCATTGTTTTGATTTCAATGTGTTGATCACGTTGACCAAAATGGAGGCGCACCCATATTTCTCCTGGGAAATCTATTGTGATAACAATGTTTTGGACTGAGTAGCGGTTCTGCAAAAACAATGATAGCATTTCAGTCTAGTTAGGTCATACCACCCTCTAATGCAACCCAGGTTTCTTCCTATTAAAAACAATATTTTTGACATATTGCTCCTGTCTAAATCTCCTCAGTACAGTACAAGGTTAAAAACAGCCACGGTAACAGATATATAAGACAGAAAATTCATCCAGATTGATTTATTAACATTTTGAAAAAAATCTTTGCCACATGCCATTTGCCAGAACTTTTTGGAGTTATTGTTGATATATGCTATTTTCACTATAGTATGTATGTTAGTTAGTATGTACCTTGAATACATTTGGTGGGGATGTGTACTTCATCATTATATTTGTATTTATATAATGGAAATTCATGAAACATTTCACATTTATGTACAAATATCTGCAGATATTGAGTTAAATGTGTTTATTTCAAGTTTAGATATGTGAAAAGAGAAAAGGTTTCACATACAATTAAAGTGTAGTGGGTCACATTTTTAAAGAAATATGCCAAAATGATTAAATAATGTGTTGATATGTGGCTATTTGGATGTCACCACAATCAAAGCCCAACTCATTTGTAAGTAACCACATACATTTCCATGTAATTGAATGAAAACTGAAATAAAAACCACATGGAATGAAAACCACAAACAAAAAGAATAATTTTAAAATGTACTCAATCTAGTTTTGATTTTTGAAATTCAAAAATGTAGAGGAGAAATGCATAATGGAAAATGTATTGATAAAGGGTAACACTTTTAAAGGCTTTATATTTTTAAAAGTTGACAAACGTCGTCAGTTGTTACGAGTCACACTACTGGAATGAGATGAGATTTTATTCAGAACACGTATATCTTTGGTGTCACACATGGAAAGAATTTTCCTGACTTCAAGACTACGTTACTTGAAACGCATTCTCGCGACAGAGACCGGGGAATATATTTCCTGTTTTCTCCAAATACAGGAAACATCCAGCACATTACAGTTATTTCCACTGTCGTCAGACCTTAAATACAGCGCTGTTGTTTTATCTCAGCTGCTACACTATTGTGAACACTAACCTATGGACACCCGCAGTGACCTTTATAGTACAAAATGAAAAATGCATTACATTGTGAATTTTTGTTGAGCAGGAGGTAAAAGAAGACGTCAATGACCTTAAAAGACTGTGCCAAATATGTGGGGCCAACGTTGATGCAAATCAATCAACTTACTGTACCATAGAACCAAACTTAAACACTAAAATCCCCCTGGTGGCTAAAGACGGTCTGATGTTGTGTTTCCCAGTTTCCAGTTTGGGAATCCCATCATCATTAGCCTTGCATGTATGTGTGTGGTGGCCAAACACACCACAACTGATTAAGCTATGAAAGGTTGGTTGCACAGCCATATTGATTACATTAATAGGGTGTTCGCGTAACAGTGTTACGGTTTACCATGTATGGTACTGGAGAGTACAGGCCCTGCTTATAAGTCTTCTTCTCACAGGCTTCAGTAAGGACTGCCATTACTCAAAGAAAATAAATGAGCGCGGAAATGGCGCCCTGATACCGGTGACCTGGGAGGGTCATCCTCCTCTGGGTCACTAGGCTGCACGGCTTTAGTTGGCATACCAGTGCATGTACAGGCAGGCAGCGCCTCGATGTTGCAGCTTTGTGAAGACCAGACAGGCTTCCTGAGACACTCTTCCATTTTACAAGAGGTCGTGCTTTCCAGGGTATTCCCAAACAGTCGTTGGTAGGTAAACCATCCAGATCTAATTACTCTCAAATCCAGTAGCTTCCTCAGCCACGATAAGGCAACACCATCTTGAAAAAGATAAGAGAGTTTACAACCGTTCCTAATCGTGTCTGTTCTCATAATCCCATAAATGGCTTTATCAAGTCAGCACATGCTGAGACAAGCTTAATCAGACACATGTTATGTGGATCATTGGATTTCACACCACCGAAAATCTACCATTCTTAAAACTTTATTGGACTTTATCAAACAATATATGTGCAGGTTTACCTGATACTCTACTCAACTGAGTGTTGTTTCCTATCCTAATGTCCTAAATGCAATTTGGAAATTGCAGTAGTTCCAGGTTTTGGCTTTGTCCTTCTCACCAAGACCCATATAGCTATCAATATCACTGATTTGATTAAATATATAATTTCTTCTCAGTGAATACTTTGACCTTAATACAATGACGTATGTCAACAGAGGGAAAGGAAATGCTGACGGTTGGCATTTTTATTAGCTCCATGAGGAAAATGCAATCTAAATACAAATCATTTTGGGCTTTCAATTAACATCGCCAAAGATCAGGCTCCAAGTACAGAAGGATCAAACAGAATCGCTACCAGCTCCTAGTGGGCAGGAATTTGAACAATGCAATCCTTCAAGTGACCAGAGTACGGATACATTTTCAGCATAAATATAACAAATACACAAATAAGAACAAAATATGTCAGTGGCTCTGTTTAGGAGGATATGAAACTTTAGGAGGACCTAGAATTTTGATGGGTCAAGCATCTTTACTTCCAAAGGCCCATAAAACCATACTTCTACCAATGACACAAATCAGCCGTACCATCAGGAAATGTAACTTAACAACACCAGTGCAGAAAGCTGCGCCATAGAATCTACATTCTTAAAATATCTTGCAAGTAACCCTGTAAGCACCAGGACCCCCTAAAACAACTGAATAAACAACTACTGCCAAACTTGGAAATCAAGTTCTGTTCTCTTTTTGGTGAACCTTTTATTTGCATATGGATGTTAAATACACTTTTTGTTTTTAAATCGAAACTGTAAATTGCTCCAGCTTTTTTGCTATTGTTATTTATATAATGTATGTGGTGGCAATACCAGATTGTTTCAATTCACTGTTGTTGCCATAGCACAGAATAAAAGACCACAGCCAATCCTAGAATTATGTGGGCTGGTATACCACATTTGTTTCTTAATGTGACATGGTGCTAATCGCTAGCTAGTGCTGAATAATTAATACAATCAATGCAATATAACAACAATATACCATATTATTTACTGCAATATCATTAATAAAAACTTTTTTTTTTTTTTTTAAGAAGAAAAAGAAGCCAGGCCAACCCAAATGCTGTTTTTTTTTTTTTTTTTTTGGGAAGGGGGTTACATTCCTGGCTATAGCTACAGGATTTTACTGGTACAGTTTTGCACCTAAATTTGTCCCAGTCTCCGCAATTGGCCTGGTTGTGTGTTCTGATATTTCAGTGGCAGCTAAGAATGGCAGGATTAACCAGTTACCCCGGCTCAGCCTTTCCTGGTATATTTCATGTGCCCCAAGGGCTCTAGATGTCTTTGTTTAGTCCTTTATTTACTGCTTGGTCTGTTTTAGGCCTGGAAGATGTTCAGCTTGTCATCTTAAAGAGTTTTGTTGGGTCAGTTCTTTGTAGATGTGCATTCTTTATGTTCTAGATTACTTCAATATGCTGGGAATTATTTTATTGTATTTATGTGTGTGATAGTGAAATAGGAGTTGAACTCTGTGAGGGTCCCAAAGTTCTTGTTGTGTGAGTATTTCTTCCACATTTATGTGTGTAATCTACCACAAAATAATGTACTTTACACATGTAAGAAATGTCTCTTCGAGAATCCCTAATCCCAGTCATATTTTGTCAATTAACTGCATGATGTGAAAATGGGTCTGTTTCACAATGACTGAATATGCATGGAATGAACCTTGAGCACCAAGAATGTGGAAATTAATAACATGAAGGAAATGGCTGAAAACAGTCTAGCGGCTAAAGTTAAATGAGGCACATCTTTCTTGATTTTTGAATAACAAAACAACCCCCCTCCCTTCATCTGTTTAATATAGTCGAGAAAATATGTGATAGTACTTCACCACCCCTCAGTCTTTCGTTACTGGAATAGACACAGTTTTGCCACTTTTCTGAAGTATAAACAAGTGGCAAAACAAGGATTAGGGCCAGATAGACATCAGATTTTTTTTTCAATTACACGGTTTCAGCAACAGAATACATTGAAACCATTGTAACAAAGGTACGAGGTAATCCTGTGTTCTCTTTTAATCTGCACTCCTGTATTTTAACATGTATTTAGACAATCCTCCCATTGTGATGTCACTGTACTGTTGCCAAGCACCTCCAGAAGAGCACAGACAAACAGATGTCTACCTGATCACTCAGAGCACGGACGAGGCCCCCTTGTAATTAAAATGAGTCAGTCTTTCAGATTGATCCATTCTCAGCACTCCTGAGTCACCCTTCACAGTGCGGCACACAATCTAAAAAAGGGATCTAAAAAAACGGTCGTCTCAGAACAATGGGATTATCCAGAACATTAACTTAATGTGTGCTGAGACTGTTGCAGTGGCGTTGTGTTACCAAAATGGTGCAATATTTTCACCAAACAGCCATTTTGTGCAAGAGTCCTCTGTGAAGGGTTGGGCTAGCCCATTGGATTACCCTACTGCACTTGCGGATGAATGTGGTTCACAGTTCAGGATAAGAGGGAGTGGGTTCATCTTGCCCTGGCCCTGGGTGTTCGATACTCCCTATCGCAACACAAACACCCTGGCTGCACCAGCAGAAGTGCTGGGGAGGGGGTGGCCCATCAAGAAGCGATAAGGGGAGATGCCTATCTGTCCCTCTCCACCTAATTTAGGGGGCCTCTAGCAGCAGTGATAACAGAACTGAGCCAGAGGTGTATGTTAATGCATGTCACCTGACAGCTACGTGCCAAGAGGAGAGGGACTTTTGGTGTGTACTCCTCCAGCTCTCCTGTCAACCACTGACGAAAACAGGTTTCAAGGCACTTAAAACGCATCAGGGATGGGCAATACATTAAAATATATTAGACTTTTGGAACTCTGTGCTGTCTGTTACATTTGAGGTGTGAGATACTTGTGAAGGTGATACATATTACCAGAAAAAAAGTATACAGGCCATTTAAACATTGCCCTTCCCTGCATATTAGGAATGTTTATGTGTGTGTGTTTTTTTTTTACAACGGTAGGTAATTAAACTGGTACTGAACTGTGACCAAAAGCAAACATGGACATAGATCTTCTTTGTGATAAAACACAAAGCTAAATGGTTTTCTTATGAAGGTTTCCTCATGGAAATGGAACAATCACATTTACAGTATCTGAAAGCCTTTCCAATGTTTTGTGGTAGTGTATATGTAACACATTACCTTTGGGAAGATATCCCAATGTTTAACTTATAGGACATGTATAAATGCCTCCCTTGCATTGCTAATGGTATTTCCTTCCATACAATGCTAATATTATTCAGTTGGAGCCATGGCTCAGAAATAGAGCTAGTACATCACTCTAAAATCGACTATATTTATAACCAGCGAACATGGTCTTGTGTTAGCACTTCAGGTAGCCAACCTGACCATGGGACCGCCATCAAATTCTGCTGAGATTACTTCATTTTTTTACAGAATATGTTCAGCAAGTGCATGATAATTAATTTTGTTATGGAAGCAATCCCTTACCTTTATTTTGAAATACTGGAAAATGTTCTAGGATTATAACATTGTTTTGTTAGTTTTTTTCTTCATATTGCATTTTCCAATGATAAAGATAGACTGCTTTCAGAAGCTGCTAAAGTCGGCAAAGGTCCAAAACAACAAAGAAGTTGAGTTTTTGAACGTGAACAAAGATTTGAGATCATTCCACACGTCTCCCTACAGGCAATGAATCAACTCAAACATGCGCCAGAGGTTTGCTGTAAATCTGATGACTGTACGGGTCGATGAGTTGCCTCATAAAACTGACAATCACAGAATCTCACGGTAAATTCAACACGATGAGATCACAGGTAAACCTTGCTGAAATTGAAGGCATTCAGATGTGCAAAAACTATTCAGACTAGATGTCATGGATGCACAATTTTCTAAATATGCAAAGCCATTGGACGTGTCTAAGATACTGGAAATGGGTAAATTGCATACACACTTGAGGAATGCAGAATGCCTCACTTAATATGCAGTAGGGGTGCCATTGTCCTTAAAAAAACTGGTTTCTGGCCTCTGACCCGGTATGTCCAGTTGAAGTGATTAAAACCAGGTGCCCCACATGATGAGGTGTGAAATGGCAGCACACACCTTCCCTCTCACCTGTTCACCTCAGACTCATGTAGACATGGGGCAGCTCTGGCCTCTGTGTCTTTCAACATGACTGGAGACATCTTTCTTTTCCTTGGACGTGACGTCGATCCCAGATTCCCTGGAGAGCCTTATCAATCCAGGGCAATGGGGCCACTCTTTATCGTCCGACGCCTTAGGATAAGGCAAGAATGTTCCGGAGGGGCAACTCTTTTCAAGTCTGTTCAGCACAGCCGCACGGCAGTGTGGAAGAGTGGCTAGGGAGCGGTACTTGTAGCCTGAAGTCTGCAGGTTTGATATCAGGGTTAGCTATTTTATATTTGACTAACCTGTAGTAACTACAAGTAACTAACCTGTATCAATTCAGTAACCATGTCTGGATACGTATTTGTGTAAATTGGCCTGGATAAGGGTGTCCACTTAGCAAATACTACATTTGAGTGTCTCCAGACATTGCGCATTTAGAAAGACAGTACAGTGTTTTTAACTCAAAGGGCACAGCTTAATTTGGCCATTTTCAGGGTAAACATTTGAATGTCTTTTTTCTTTCTTGGCAGTTCCATGCATACTTCCTCGACCAGCATTTCTTGAATTGTTCCCCAAAGAATTGTCTTTACAAATTATAGCCATAGCTAAACCCAGAACGGAATATTATACCACAAAATATTGTTCATGAAAGCATATTCACTACTGTTTTTTCCCCACATACATCATGAAAGGCATGGTACAGATTATTTTTGTAATATTTTCAGAAGTCTGGGGAAGTCTGACAATGCTTTCCAGGTGAAGACAGAGCATGGGTTTGTATTAAATTAGCCTGGTTTCTGGAATATGTCAGTCCATTTAGAAATACACAAGGTCAGACAATGTTAGCATGCACAGATAATAAACTCAAAATGGAGTGTTATCAAAGAGTGACAATGCCTAAGTGGCCTTCAAAAATCATGACATTGCCACATTACTTCAGTGGTTACTATGGTGAATTCATTTTTTTTTGTGCCACAAACATCACTCCTAGCTGCATTTCACTTTTTTTTCTGTTACCTCCTTTGGGAGGATGTTAAATTCCTCAATATCTGCATCATTGCTGACTCTAGATATAAAGAATCCTTTGTATTCAATGTTTCTGCATATTTCACGTTATGAGTCAGAGGGACGTGTATTTGTTAAGAAAAAGGATCTCTTGACTGACTGGATGCTTTAAGGCAAGCTAACAAACATTTGAGTACTTTGGTCACCACACTGCATTGTTTTTTTGTCTGAGCTCAAGATGAGTCAGATTTATGCATATTTCGAAAAAGAAGGATGGTCTTGTTACTGTTGGCCCCAATTCAGTTACAGGAACATTGACGCCATTGTTATCTGTCACATTAACCAGTAAGGAACCCATCTCTTTTGCTAACAGTGCAGCTGCAGACATCAAGTTGCCACAGAAAGGTGATGACACAGGCTCAGTGTTCGCCTTTCAAAAAGATGGTGTAAAGCTCCCGATATTGAACCTATCCAGAAGGAATTCTGCCTGAAATGTAACTTTTCGTGGAACCCCCTTCAAGGGACCAAAAAAATTGCAGATCCAGAGGAGACCATCCATTCCAGAGGAAGGTCGAGTGATACTGTACCTAAGCCAAGATTGCTATCTCACTAAAGCTAATTCATGGAATGCAGCGAAACCAGCAATAGTTGTGTTATTGAGCAGGATAGCAAGAGTTTACACAAAACAACTGGTTCCACAGATTCTGTACTATGTCGAAAATCCTCATTTCAAATCCCAATTTCTTTGTGTCCTTTGTATTTACTCCTAAACTGAAGCTAATTGGATGTACAGAAGCTGTGTCTTTCATCACATACGCCACAGCCTTTAAACAGCAGAATTTCAACTGGAGTCTGATATATATCGTAGAGGACGTTTATCTTTATCCTATCATTTTCCATAGGCATACGAGAGGAGAGGGTGAATTTAATACATCCTGCACTTAGCAGAGATACCGATGAGGATTTAAATGCCTCTCCTGGGTGAAATGTATTTTACAGTTCCATAACATATCCTAGTACTCCAGTTTAGCCTCAAGTAGTTTGGTTTCTGTTACGTTCTGCAAGTAGAGCTTTGAGACTTTACTTGAGGCAGTTGCTACTGCTCTTATTACCACTGATAAGGCAGTTTTCAGTGTATAATTCAATAATGCTTGAGACAGCTACCAAAACCATTTGTACTTTCAAAAACATGTATACATTTTAAAATTCATTTGGGTTTGCTTTGGTAAACAAACTGATTGCGGTGTCTGGACCCTGCTCCAAATGACAAGCGCTGCAGTTTCTATAATTGTTACGTCTCACCTCTCCGTTTAGCGTGACGTGATATCCATGGATATATTACCAGTTAAAATTGGCTGCTGCATTTTTCCAGAAGCAATTAATATTGTCATGTTTTTCTAAGACATTTCAATTTATTTTTAATTAAAACTTTTAGTGTACAACCTAAATGTGAAATAAAATGTAGCATTAAAAAACGTAATTAATGAATCCTGCCATTCATAGCTGCCGCTGAATTGATTAAACTGATAAGTTATACACAAGTAGACAGCTGCACTTAAAAAAAGATATGGAAGAAAATACCGCCGAATGTCATCTGTGTTATAATTATTATATTACTGAGTATTGATGGATAAATTGACTCTTTCTCACCTCATTTTTCTCAAAGCTTTCACATCATACAATGGAAATCATCGTAACAATTACTGGAAAAGGCATATAGATTACCATTTCCTTTTCTTGGCTTCTTTGACTGGTTGATAACAGCATATGATTCTTTCAAGACAGTGTGCAAGTCTAAGTCTGAAATCTCAAGTGTAAGTCTCTTTGATGGACAAAAAAGTCTATAGAAATTTCAACACCAAAGTCAGACCCAAAAAGGACTATTTGACGTTAATTGTGCATGTCACACCTCCATGTTTCAGACAGAATTCCACCTTTCCAAACACAGAGGATGCCCCAGGTGACACACAAAGACAGGTTTGTGAAGACGGCAAAGACGTACCTTTTCTCCAAGGGGCAAGGATGGTGAACGACTTGTGCCAGTTGAACACCACGCTGGCTCTCCTCTTCTTTAGACTCATTAGTGTAATCCTCAAACGGCTCCAGTACACAGGTTGGGTAACTCGGTGATTCTGAGCAGAGCGCCCCTCTCAGTAGCGAAGGCTCATCTTGCAGTATTTTGTATTTATCAGTCGGGTGCTCCTCATTGCTGCCCTTTTTTTTAGTCCAACTCCATCCAAGACGAGAGTAGTTTTGGGGGAAAAAAGTCTAGTTCAGCAGGAGGCAGTCGTCGCAAATCTCAAGTGTGAAGGTGCCCCTAGGTTGGGTCATGCTGTATCTGTGTGCTCTGTCCAGTTCTCTGTGTGAGAGGAGACTGAGGGCCAGGCTGCGGAGTAGCGCTCTATCACAGAGCAGCTGGGCGGAGTGGCAGCCTGCCAGTCAGTGAGGGAGGGAGGGAGGGAGGGAGGGAGCGAAGGGAGCAGCCTCGTATAACTCCAGCACTGAGAGACAGTCACTGTCGGGGGATAGGGAGAGAGATAGAGGGGAGGGGAGGGGAGGGGAGGGGAGGGGAGTGGTGGGGTGGAAGAGAGGGGGAAGGTAATGGCCTCAGGCTGGATCCCTAGTGTTTTTTTTTTTGCTGCGACCAGGGGAATCAACCATACGAACAGTAGCATTCCCTCTCACAAGGAATGACTGCCTGACTGACTCACTTGCTCACTGACTTACTGACCGAGCAAGTGGCTCTCACAGTAATGTCATTTCACCACTCGTCGCAGCCATGCCTTAAGTCTAAAGGTGAGATCTGCGCTTAGGCGGGACGACTTACTATGAAGAATTTTTGTAGGAGGCCAACATTTCTGGGCCGCCCTCAAAAGACATATGGATCTGATGACTGCCTACCAAGAACTGGAAAACAAGGAACGAAGACAAGGAACAGGCCATCAAAATTGTAGTTGACCCTTCTCAAACGCTTAAATCCATGTTTTAGGTTGTCATATTTCTTCTCAACTGTATCCCCACATGAGACCATATACCTTAAGTTTACTGTTTATGAATCCATTCCTGAACAAATGGTTCATGTAGCTAGGCTGTTAATCCTAATATTTACTGTTCCTAAACATATTTTGTAAAACTGTTAATAAAATGTATATTAGTAATAGTTATAATAATAATATATTTGAAAATATCTCAGTATATTTATCTCAGTAACTATCTCAGGATCTCAGGCTTCCATTGCTATGAATCTTTTTTTCAAAAATGTTAGCAACATGTTATTGAATCCAATTAATCTTCTTTGATTAAAACAGGTCTTTGTTCCCAGCAATGGAATTCACAGACACACCCACATACTTACTGCAGCCACAATACCAAGGCTTATGCTTCCACCCAAAAAAGTGGGAGGAATAGCTAATCAACTGTTGTGAAACTAACACTGTTTTCCGTGAATTTCCTCACTGTTATGGGAAAAACAGCAGATACTGAATTGTGTGGAAAATAAACTAGGCTCTAGTGTAATCTAAATAAAGATTCTAAATCTAAGATTCTAAATATAATACATTCCTTGGAGGATTGGCAAGGCATTTCTTCTTCTTTCAGACATTGTGCAGACATAGACAACTGTATCCACAGGCTCCACAACAATGATTGGAAACAACAGGTGAAGAAGAGGAGAAATAATACAGACTAAATGCCTTTCAGGCAAAGACAACGGAAATTCATCAGTTAGCGCTGATTACAGGACCCCTCAGAAGAAATATATGGCTGTGTCCAACTTGTGGGCAGTGTCCAACTTGTGGGCTGTGTCCAACTTGTGGGCTGTGTCCAACTTGTGGGCAGTGTCCGGGTGGCCCGATACACCGGCGCACTTTCTCATTTCTAATCGGGTGACAGTGGCTCAGTGGTTAGTGACACGGGCTGGCAAGCAGAGGGTTGCTTGTTGGAATCCCAGGAAGGCAAACAAAAAACAATGAACTGGAAACCGGAGGGATGCCAGTTCACTTCCTGGGGCACTGCCGAAGTGCCCTTGAGCAAGGCACTGAACCCCTAACTGCTCCAGGGGCGCCGTACTGTATGGCTGACCCTGTGCACAGACCTCTGATGGTGTGTGTGCATCAAGGAGAGGTAGGTGAGACAGTAAAAACTGTGTGTAACATGTTACTAAAGATTAATAAATAATAATGATTGACTTGACTGTGCTCAAAGGGATATTCAGTGGCCGAATTCCATTTAAGTTCCCTTCACTCTCGATAGACGGACACCAAACGATGTTTTTTTTCTACATTATGTAAGTGACCGTTGGAGTAACTCATTTGGAGTGCGAGTGAAACAAGATAGAGGAGCGAATTTTGAAACGGAACAGTCTCACAACTTGGAACAAGGAAAGATCCGTATTAATAAACTGTCTTCTGACTATCTGTCTTTATTCTTTTACAGTATGCAAATGCTGCTTTGTATATATATATATATATATTCAGGAAACTGCCAAAATAAAGGAAACACCAACATTAAGTGTTTTAATAGGGTGTTGGGCCACCACAAGCCACTAGAACAGTGTCTGGAACTCTATTGGAGGTATGCAACACCATTCTTCCATGAGAAATTCCATCATTTGGTGTTTTGTTGACGGTGGTGGAAAACGCTGTCTCTGGCACTGCTCCAGAATCTCCCATTATTTATTTAATTGATTGTTTTTTACTTTGTGAAGTTTTTGTGTGTGTTTGTAACGGGGACCAAATGAAGGAGAAATATTCCATCCTATCCCAGAATAACCACTCATTTTTATCATTTCTATTCTGGACAAACCCCAGATTAATCCAAAACTCAAGGAAAACACATGATAAAACGTATCACAAAGAGGAGTTAGATCTTTTGGGTCGGTGCAGCACTTTAGGAATGAAATCAATCCTTATCTGTAAATGTACAATAGTCGTTGATACGGCATTGTCTGCGACAAAGGATTTGTACGTAAGACTGACTGTACAGAGAATGATTTGTGCTGTGACGCTACTCGATTGTAATGGTTTAATGTGTTCTTACATACCATTCATGGAAATAAAATGTCTGTCCACAATCTCCTGATGTCAGAATACCATTGAGGCACAATTTTTCAAATGGACTACAGATGCTTCCTGTTTATTGTGTTCAACTTAATGGACTGGAGTTGATCATTGAAAATATTCACTATTTTTCGTTAACATAAATGTCATTAGTGTTTTTTCCGCCATAATGCTGACAAACTGAGAAAGGCATCAGAATGTCTCGAGTCACAGTCGGGGGACATGGCAAAAGCATTTCTGAATTGTCACAAGTGAAAATGTGAGTTGTGCACACAGGAGTCGGGGCCAAAAGAAATAAGATACTGTTCCTTGATTCCACTGGGAGAATGCTTTTCTGCATGTTAATGAAAGGTTGACAAAAAAAGTGTTTGCTTGGAAACTTTGGATGGCATGTTTTCTAAGTGTTTTGTTGGTGTTGGATCCCAGAGGTCACCGTCACCGCAGGTTGAATACAGAATGTTTCGGAATGTTATGTAATTTTGACTTTGATAAACTTGCAGAGGCATACCACATGCTGTTTTGTTCCCTCTCACTTGTTTTGCATTTTTCAGAATGCTTCTCAAGGGGTTGTTCTTGTTACCCAATAAAAAAAAATCATTACATAAGAATGTCCACTAAAATATTTTTTTATAGCTCTGGTTATACTTGTTGATGCAATTCAGGGACATTACTCGCTATTTTGTTTTACTGCAGCTTCCACTGATACTTCAAGATACAGTGTGAACTCTCTTCCTGATGTCTAAAGCCACAATCCAGAGTATAAGAATGAACAAAATGTTAAAACATGAAGAAGTGCCCTCCAAACAGTGCAATTACTCTAGAGATACAAGCCCCTTTAGGGATATACATTTATAGTTTGAAGCCTCTCTGTGTTCTCTTGTTTGCTTGCTTCTGTGTCGCTGTTAAGATATCATGCAGATGCCTGTTTGGCTTTTTATAAAGAATTATACATATCCAAGTGCTTGTGGAACGGATTACTTTATTTGTGGTGGATTTCGAATTTTGTGGACGTTCTGTTGCGCACAGAAGGGAAATGAGAATTTATTTTCTTAGCGAGAGGCTAATAATTGTCAGGTGTCGTTAGTGACACATTCTTGTCAGATTTGTTCCAGGCATGACATCATGGGGACTCGTTGACATACGCATTTAAGATACAGTATATACCCTCTTCCTGGGACAGATATGAGCACAGCCTCAGTTGTTGATTTTGGCTACGTTCTTCCCCATATGTGAAGAATCCGTCCTTTTGTTATTCTTACAATTGAAACCACGGATATGGTTTGTAATTAGCAGAAATAATTGCCTAAGGTTTACAGGGAATTATTCAACTCTCAAATATACCATCCATGGAAGACACTTAAGCTTATTATTCATTTTAAAATGTTATATTGCAATGCATGGGTGCACTGTGAGAAGCTATTAAGCATAGGCACTTCCCTCACTGGATGAATCAAAAGAGCCTGTCAAAGCTACAAGGTGGTGAACAGATACATTGAGCAGGGCAGTCAATGCAACTGTGGGAACCAATAGGGACAATGGTACTCTCTTTTTGTTGTGTCTAGGGATAATAATAAGAACTTTGGACAAATATATAAAGTGCAAACAAAAATAAATGTTAAAACAAAATATTTTTTGTTGAATGTACGAAGCATTCATAAGCTTGTTTCGAGAAGGCCACCTACTAATTTGTGTGTGCTTCGTAAATTCCAACCAGAAATGTTATCTTGGTTACAGTTTAGAATACATATCACATTTATCCAGGGAATATTAAACATTATTCCAGGCTGGTTGTTTTTCATAAAAAATAATTCCAGGCTCCAATTGTTTTTTTAAAATATATTGTAATTGGGTTGACTCGTGTTTTTGTTATTCAGAGAAGCTAGTGCCCTAGCTCCAAAGCCCACATGGAAAATTAGAGGCATGGAAGTGCAGCGTAACACTGAGAAAGTTGTTTGAAGCACCAGGACGGAAATGTTTTTGAATATTGGAGGAGAAGGGAGCAGCTAAACACGGCCGCGGAAGACGCTCTCGTTCCGACTTGTATGAACATGCATGGCCTGCGAGATACCACCTGGCGGTCTGTAATTAACTGGTGAACCAGGTGAACATAAAAGGTCTGAAGAGCACGAAGATGAAAGAGAGGATGTCTGGGACTGTTGAGAGCTTTCGAATGCTACGTTTTCATTTCAAACCACGTTGCGTCTTTTATTTTGTGCCGTTACTGTGCGTTTTGCAGTAATAAGAGCCTGTTTGTTCTTCGCCCTGTTTCAGTCACCATTCATTTGCATATTTTCTTCCCATTTCGGTTTTTGGACTCATTATGTGTGTTCTCAGCCTCTCTTCCTTTAATACGTATAGGGGCTTTGCTGAGAGATTGACCCCACTAAATCAAGCATCTTTGAAATGACTACAAAGGATTACTAATATCAGGCCGGTCCATCGTACTCCTGAGAAAATCCTTGAGTCCAATTTCTCCTGGAGCGCAAGAGAGAGACCAAGAAAATGTTTAGAAATGACTTCAGCGCTGTGTATGTTGGCATATTAATGAAATTAGGCAGTCCAGAGGAGAGTTTTGGGTAAATGAAACCATATGCGCTTCCAATTGCGTTCTGTTCTTTGCTTTGAATTAATTCTACTTGCGCTGATAAAATGATAGAGACGCATCTGGTTCGGATTAAGGAATGATTTATTTAATTAAACGTGTCTCCACCTTTTGGAAATCTGCTCTGCCATGTCTAGTGTTACTGTTTGGGTTCGGTTTATCCTCTTTAAGTACATTGAGTTTCGGGAACGGAGAAACTGACTTTAGTCACAGATGTTGATCACACTCTCAGATACATCTTGGTGACATCATTCAAGCATCTGACTTGGCTCACCGTTTCTGTTCTTTTGTCATTTCCTTTTTTTAAACGAGTGTTTCGCTCAGATTTCCCTGAATGAGGTCAGAGAGATAGAAACCAGTATGTTGGACTCGGCACGTTCGGACGTTCCGGCCCACATGTTCCATTAAGCCCTGATAATGCTCCACTAACCTGATGCAAACCTTTTGTTTCCACTTCCTTTTATAGAGGAAATAATAACAGGCACATCAATTGAGCGACCAACTGGAAGTTCAAGATCTATCAGCTTACCGCACACCATTTACAGGCTTTCCCGTTTTTTGCGTTTTGTTTAGTTTTTGGTCCCCCACACACACCATTTCTGGCCATTGGAGAGACAATATCCGGGAGTGTATCTTGTGCTAGCATCAGAGACAATTACTGGCCAAACATTAAAGGAACTGGATGCTGACTAACCTAAGAATGACTCATTAAGTGGAATTTGTTTGTTGCTGCGAGATGGAGGATCAGAGGCCGCCTGGGCCCGTTTTTTTTATTGTTTTTCGAACATGAGCTATCAGCATCGCTACTTGTTGCAAGCCCTGCTTGATTTCTATTTACACTTGATTACATGATTACATTGCTGGGGTTCCCAGAATAGAGGCGTCACTATCCTAACTTGCACGAAATGTACAGGAAGTGGGTGTGAAGCGAGGGAGGGTGGCGGCCGAGACTCCCATCGAACCACCGCACGCTTTCTGATTCTTCCTGCGCAATTTGATTATGTCTCCGTTGTTCCAAAACACACAAGTGCTTTTAGAGATTGGACTCAGAGTGTCGCAGAGGGCGTCGAAGCTAAACAACTGTATGAGATTCAATTGACCTTTGACCCCTTGCGAACATCGTCTGCAGGAGATGCGTTGTTTTATAATGACGCCCCTTCGCAAAGGATAACCTCAACAACTCATGGGTTCAATTTTCAGAAAATCGGTAATCAGCAATGTGTGATACCCACAATGGCAAAGGTTTAGAAACTATGATTATTCTTTCAAAATTATTATTATTATAATAAGTGTGTTTGTTGTAGCCGTAAATGCAGGCACTTGCAGTCCACACAAAAAACTAAGATGATACAATTTGCTTGCTGAGCTAAAGACCAATGTTCCCAGGTATTAAGAGAACAAATCACAGTATTATTCAGGCTCTTAATTTATTTTAGCAGGTATGCCCAAACAGATGTGGTCTAACGTCTGCATTATTCATCATTTACGTTAGAAGAGAGGACAGGCTTTAATAATTCAGTTTGGTCATTCATAATTCATAAAACATCCTGTACAACTCGTTTGACTTTTCATATGCTAGGGACCGCTTTGCGGTTGTCAAATTGTAGGTCCTCATCATAACATGGTGATGGAATATGAAATATTGATCATTAAACAATGAAATGATTTGCTCATTTGAATGCTTGGAAAATTAAAGTCGATTGATTAAAGTTGGTTCTATAAACTTTAAAGCCCCTTTGGTTTAGATAGCCTAATGGCAGATATTCACAATTCAAACAAATCAGGTTTCCCCCGTTAGAGGACAACATTTTAAGTCCGTGGGACCTCTGCGTTAACCTCTATTTGTGTCTCTGCTTTTGAAAATAAACATGAAGTGGGAGGGGCCGTGTATTTGTTTTAACTGCTGACAAGTTAAAGCCTTCAGATAAGGCTTTTTCTCCTAAGGTTTGAACTCTGCCCTGAAGACAGGCTCACATCCACTGCTCCCTCCCTCCCCTCATTTAGTCATATTTTTGTAACCCCACCACTTATAGTCAGATATTAAAGCATAGTTCTCATGATGAAACATAACAAATAATATGACTTGAAGCAAAAAGTAATGTTTCCTGAATGTATATTTGAGTGTGTGCCTGTGTGCGTTCTACATGACTATTTTAATTTACGTTCATTGTTTATATATGTGTTTTACTATTTTTTGAGATTTCTTTTAACCATTCAAGGTTATTTGAAGGATTATAAGCATTTATTTTCATGCAAAGTTTGCCCATTGGAACATTAGCTGTAAACTGTTTAACCGACAATGTTATAACAGGCCCAGGATTGAGTTTTGAGCTTAGCAAACATAAGTCAAAAATACTGAGTGTTTTGAGTATATAGATTAGCACTTAGCTTAGCTGAATTGTACTGTACAAGTAGTGTTAATGTTGGCAGTCATATGATTCTGTTGTGGTAATTACCATATCCACAAGGGTATCTTTACACTATGAAAAAAAATATCACTGTGGAATCTAGATTTGGCAAAAGGCACAGCAATGATGCATTTTTTTAAAGAGAAATGCATCATTTCTCTTTGTCTAAAGAGAAACACCTAGCTTTGAATGCACATTTTCCTGTAGATTTCCACGCCACATTCTGGGACTCTTTCACTCCTCGGTGAGTGGTCTCTGATGAATACTGTAAAGAGAATTATCATGGAATCTGCCTTGTAGTCATGTGATGAGCAATAACACTTCATTTTCTGTGCCCACATTTAAGGAATATTGACTGTTGAGACAGCCACACACTGCTTTTGACATAAGCCAAAATTGCCGCTGCCAGCCGCTGCCTCAATTATTTTCAATGCACGTCGGCACCGTTTGTTTGGGCTATCATTTTGGGACACTGATAGCGTTTGCGTTCACCCATTCACAAGACAACGTTTTATTAATACTATATTGTTTGTGCATATCATTTGATATCCGTAATCCATTTGTACGCACCTGCTGTGTCTCACTTGAGAGAAATGAAACTTTCAAACATTTTCTATTCATGTGTGCAGTGCAGGAAACTAAATTAAAAAGAGACTATTAAAAATGTGTTTGGTTTTAATTCATTATTGTTTGTGAAAATTGCATTAAAGGATAAATGAGAGATGAATTCAACATCTGCTATTCTGGAGAATAATATGAATTTATTATTGATTACCACTTGTTAGTGAAGCAAAATAAATGAAAACAGCTACTGTTATTGTTACATGCTTCGCATTGAGCATGCCCTCGCTGTGTGTGTGTGTGTGTGTGTGTGTGTGTGTGTGTGTGTGTGTGTAGCTGAACTGGTGTGGAATGTGTCACAGAAAATATCTCCACATTACAAATGGTGATAGTGTTTCGAGCAATGTTGCATCAGAGCGTGGCTTTCGCCAAAACTAGATTCGGCAAGAGGCAGATCCAAAAACACATTTAAACATATAGGCTAGAGGTAGCCTACACTAATGGTGGGTCAGGGAGGCTTTTTGAATCCCAAAATGTACCATGTGCTAATAACTTACTGATGGACCAATCATAGTGCTTCTTATCAGCCAAATCCTTTTATTGGTTGATACGACCAAGCATTGACAACACATGGTAGCTCCGCTTATTATGTTCATGAAGCTTCAATCTCCCATCACTTCTCTAAGCCTGTGTTTTTACACCAGTGCTCTTGTTGTCCTCAGTTCCTGGGTGGCAATTTTAACAGTCTCCATTCATGACATTCACCTAATTAAAGTAATTACCTTTTTTTGCATTTCTGGTGGAAGAAAATACTTAAAATTAAGCTTTTTCTCATACCAACCTATATTTAAGAACATAATTAATAGGCAAAGGTAATGCCACAGGCAATATAGCTGCGACGTAAACCAACATGCATTGTAGCCTTACAGGAACTAAATCCATATTCTAGCCAAAATGTGTCTTGTCCTGAACAAATGCTACTTGTTTTCAATAGTTGCACAACTTCATGCATTCGGTGGACTCAGAAAGTCTAAATATGAAACATTTAAAATAGCACAAGCAAAAAAAAACTTAAATTCATCACTCAAAGTCATTGGGAAAAGCATGCTGCGATCACACAGTGAATCTGAGTTTGCCTCTGGTTTACAGTGTCCCACTAAGTGGATTGCCTCACCTCTGCCATCCTCATGCACTGATGCGAGTGCCCCCTCAGTCATATCCTCCTGCCAAGTTCACAGCCAACGCATGAACGGGCTCCTTGTTGCACGAGCTCTGCCCGATGTTCCTACAGTGTGCCGGCCGTATTCATCAAAGTGAGGCGAGGGTGGGTCCGGGCTTCCGTCTGATTTATGATGGATAAGGAGACATTGATGTGGTGGCAACAAAGAGAAAGATTGTCATTTTTAGCATGTGTATCCCCCAGGTCTTATGAAGATGAAAAGAGCAAAAGAACAGAGCGCAAAAGTAACAATGTGGGGGGATGGACGAGGAGGGTTTCGTGGCAGTTACTGTACAAAGAGACAGTGAACTGTACTGTCTGTATGAAAAGGCAGTAAACCCTTGTGTTCATCAAAAATAGCACCTTTTTTGTTCATATTGTTTTGTTTTTTATTGAAGTGCAACACACAGGTGAGATTTAAATGCCACCTCCAGACATTTACATTTTTAGCCATTTAGCAGAAGCCCTTAGCCGGAGCGACTTACACAGCTTTAACATTTTCTTTACACATAATCCATTTATACAGCTGGATATTTTACTGAAGCAATTCGGGATAAGTACCTTGCTCAGGGTACAACTGCAGTGCCCCACCTGGGAATCGAACCTACAGTCTTTAGGATACAAGCCCAGTTCCATAATTCACTGGTCTACAATTTTTTTTAAAATCTTTCTTGCATGGACTTTGGAAACTGGTTTTGGCTAATTTTGGGCTGCTGAATCAAAATCTGAGCTCAGATTTGCTCCATCACATCAAGTTTTTGTGCTATCTATGCTCCATATTCATGGATTTTACAAAAGTTGACCATCCAGTCTGGCAATCTTGGTGGGGATAAAACAGCAAAAGCTATTCTCACCAAAACTATTTCATTTAGGGCCTTAAAATAATTGTACTAATGTTTTATGTCATAAAAACATGTTTTAAATATTGTAATTGAAGTAGGTACCTTTCATTGCATCTATCGATCTTCTAATGCAACATTTTTTTCAACTTCGAGTGTAAAATTGCAGTTTTCTCAAAAATAATGATTTTTCATAGTTCAAAAACCTGATGTGATAGGCAAAAACGAATGCCAGATTTGGATTCAGCACCCAAAAGCTAGCTAGAATCCGTTGAAAAAAAACCCATGCAAGAAAAATCGTGTGTTATACCAGTGTTATACCACAGACACGTACTCTATTGTAGCTCACCTTCAACCAGTTTCTTTACGTAAGCTATGCACATCGTTAGAACTCCTGCTGTTTTGTTCTAAGAGTATCACTGATAATATTGGTAACAGCAATGACAAGTGTAGGCATGGCTGCAATAACAGGAAACAGTAGCCAGTCAATAAAGGAGAGGGAGAACATACCTGAAGGGTTCATTACTGAAATAACAAATGGACTGCACTACATTGATGGAGATGGGTCAACAGGTCATATCCATATGTTTATTGCTTACTGAGTTTTCATGATAACCTTCCAGATAACCCAAGCATGTTCTCTCTCGGGAAGCCCGTTCAAAAATGAGCCTGTGCGAAACTATGTAAAGGGAATATTGACCAGAGTGACTCTGACTTGACTTTCACGCCACGAGGGTCAAAAGTCCCAGTTGCTCTGGAATTGCCATTATTCCTCATTGATACACTATCATCGCCGCTTAAAACCCCCAAGGTATCGATCCAAAATACCCTTCAAGGAAGGCGGAGCCATTCTATGCTGAATGTCAATATTGACACCCCTGTGCTTGGCCATGTAACCGAGTGGTAACCTCACATCAAAACACACACACACACTCTAGTAAATATCTAGATTTAAAGGCAGGGGGAAAAAGTGAATTTTTAACTTTTCTTCCTTATTTTTTTATAACTTTTTAAAAGCTTTTTGTGGACCTCCTTGATTTCTGCTAAATGGCGTATATTATTTCCCAACAGCAGCGGTTACACAACCAAACACTAACAAAAACAGTTGTGTACTTCTCATCCCCACTGCAGCGTTTCACAACATACACAGATTGAGTCCAGCATGGCCCAAACACACAGGAATGTAAGCAACATGAGTGGTAGTAGATTACTCTATTTACTGGAACCAGCCCTGTTTGCTTATAGAAGATGCAGTTGCCCCATAAACTGAGAAACTAATACGGGGAACTTTTGAGAACGATGTGGAATTGGTCTCCGCCAATTCCGAGTATGAGGATATATTTCAAGTGGGTGCTGTTGTCGCTAGCCTGATCCGAGCCGGCGTCATACCATACGGTCCAGGGGCTGGGTCAGCGATGAGAATGTGAAGCACAAAAACGAGCCGCAGGCACAAACCGCGCCCCTCCACTGGCACGCACTATATCCTCTAGATAGCTCCCTCATCTTTCAGTCCACTGCTATGGGGAACATACACCTCTGACAGGTCTATGTATAGGAAGAACATAATGGAATTCACAGACAATGGCATCCAAAGGCGTCATGACATCACTGTAGGCGAATTCACTGTGGCCCCCTGTTTGAGGGTCTGTGCTGTTGAGATGCAGCACCCCTCATGTGGGAATGGAGTTACCAGCCAATCACGGTAAAGATTGTGGTCAGGTGGGCAGCAGCCATGGGCTCTATGTTTCTCTGAGTGTCGTAGCCCATTCCTGTCCACACCATGGGTAAGCATTCAACTTGACTTTGGTCGGCATTGTGTTATTTGTAATAGATATGCAGTTACTGGCCGGTAGCTTGGAGAGATAATAACATCCATGAGTGTGATTAAGTGATTTCTATCCTGTGATACCATGAAGATTTCGCTTGAATCTAATGACACTAAGTGATAGTTTTGAACTGCACCTACATGCCCCGCTGTCTCTGAGTTTAATACTTCACTGGACCCGTGAAACTCAAGTTCTATAACCGGATGGCAGAATGTGTAAGCATTGGAATAAGGATGTCCAATAGCAGTCGACTGCCAATAAGTCACGCGGTAGAAAAAGAAAACATGGATTTCAGCTGTTTGTTTTGGCCTAACCAAAGCAATTGTGTGGTCTGTCACAACCACCACCGAATCCATAAAAGCCTCCAACTATAAAAGTAATTGAGAGAGTGATATAATAAGATAAAAAAGCGTGTTAACAGTGAGCTGATAGCTCTGCAGTGGCCTCAACCATGATGGCTGCGTCTTATGCCCTTTGGCTATTTTATGCCCTTTGGCTATTTTATGCCCCTCCCCACTCCACACACACACACAGACACGTACACAAACGCACGCACACCTTCCACCAATTGAGGTGGAAGGTTGGGGAATTGCTGAAATGAAACATGACACAAGGCACACACATTCTCCCCCCGAGGAGCAGATAAGATGGGACGGCCGAGAGGGAGCCCTGTCCCCCATCCAAAAGCCGTCTTGTAAATCGATCTCCCGTTATCAAGCGTGAAGAATTTTGGAGGAACCCTGGGCCTCAGCCTCTTGCCCCAGGAACAGAGGATTTGAATGGGTTTTTTTTCAGCAATCCTTTGCGAGCCCTCTAATCCCGTTCCAGGGAAAAGCTTTTTTTTTTTTTAAATGACGAGTGAACTCGGTGCTCTTCACAACACTGTGGCTCCTCTCAAATGGACCTTAAAGGGCACCCAGGGCTGTTCTCTGGAAAATAACCAGGGGTTTACCTTACAATTACACTCGACATCCATGTCTAATTGTTTGAAATTAAGTTTAGGTACTTTCAGGGTCAAGGGTCAAGTCAATAAGCATTTGATAATGAACCCCAGAGAAAAGCATTTAGTGGGATGTACAATGCAAACCTCAGTTCCAGCGCTTTTTACATGGCTGGGTTGTATTTTCTCAACCCTGGGTGCTATTCACAATGTGTAGCAGTGGTTAATAGCCATATCTGATCTGTGACAAAAAGGACTGTGGTTTCAGATCCTACGTGTCACATTGATGTTTGGATTTGATTCTCCACCAACAAATAAACAGCACTTGAACAGGAAAGGTAAGCGAGTTTACCGGGCATTTAATTCTCCTAAACAGTTACATCTGAGATGATCTACTTGAAATAATATTACAGCCTGACGTGATGTGTAGTTTTTATATTTTATTTTATTTATACTGGAAAATGCAGTTGTTTATAGAGAGGAAAACATCTGCGCCATTCCCAGCTCTGCACAGTTGATTTTCAGTGAGTTCCTGCCCTGCAATGAGACAGACGAGGAGGGAGTTCAGGAAGAGGAAGGGTGAAATTAGATAGATGAAGAACAAAAAGAGAGCTGAACTACACCAGATTGAGTCCTGATTTATCTCATCTCATCTCATCTTCAGCCGCTAAAGCCTATCCCAGATTGAGTCCTGATTTAATGTCCACCATTCGGTGGATATTCTTGCTGTGAGGCGACAGTGCTATCCACTGCACCACCATGCCGCCTAGTCCTGATTTAATGTCCAATATATTATTATTAAGTACCAGGTTGTTGAATGGATGATATGCACAGTATACCTGGCATTTGTTGTTGAAATGGAGAACAGGAAGTGACTTTGACTCCTATCCAATCGTTGCTCACAACTATGAACCATGTACCATGAACCTTTGAACTAAGCATGGGGACCTAGTCACAATTAACAAGTGACAAGACAGATATCAACCTCAGAATGAATACAATGCAAGCAGGTTTCAGGTATCAGACAATCATCATTAATAGACATCCCCTGTAGATAGGGGATGTCTATGTACGCCATGCGTATGTGATCAAAAAACGTGACTTGAGATAGATGCTATTGGGAAAGCCAGGCTAAACCCTTTCAAACACATCTCTGTTTCTGTACAGCCTGATCACACCGACATAGATGATGTGATTCAGCGTCACAGTGATGATTCTGGCAGCTCGAGATGTATGAAGAGAGAGATTCTATTGTGCTGTGGGGAAAAACGTCCATGTTTTAAGGTAGGAGAGTGACATTGTTTCACGTTGGCCATGAGGAAAAGATCAAGGCTCTGAGGCAGACAACGTGTCACGGTTTTGGCAACGACAGAACAAGGATGGCCTGCCACTGGAAAACCCAAGAGGAGAAATATAATCATTGTATAATTTCATTTAGATACATACAATGCAACAAAATGTACAATATACAATGTGATCATACAGATATTTGCATCTCCTTTTCAAATATGGATAATGGAATTGTGGTTGCATTGGCTAATTTTGAACAAGGGAAAAGAAAGGCATACACTCTTAATTGTCTTCAACAAAAATGTGTTTTTAATGGATTTTGAGAGAATAAAAGATTTGGTTCATTATTGTTAAATTAAAACATTTTTAAATAGCATGTCGCTGAGAAAATAACAATTTAATGGCAATGAAGCCCATCTCTGTTTTTTATGGGCGCCATAAACATCACCATAACAACAGAGAGAAAATATCAGAGCTGAACATTCATTTGTTCACAGAACCGCTAATGAAGAGAGTTTGTTATGATCTTGCTACGAAACTAAAGCTGGCTATAAAATAATACTATTTTAATAGGGCCCTTTAAATTAAATTAACTTGAATTCTATTTGCTGTTTTTGAGAGAGCAAACAATCTGGTCCACAGACACAAGGATCACAGAGGCTATTAACGAGTACTTCATGTCTGTTTTAGTTTTGTTCCTTAGCATATTTCCCCTCCATTCATTTCACAATATAAGTCTATGGTATTGCCATTTAAAAATATGAATAATTACATCAAAATACATATCCTAATCTAAGGTTGTATTTTTCTCTACGAAAATATGTGTGGTAGGTGTTCTAAAAAAACTGATATCAGCAAATCTCTCAGTACCTGAAAGAAATGATTGGTCAATATTGACACGAGATCGCCCAGGTGTGTTGCAGGTTTTTACTGCTCCTGCTTTTCATAAGCACTTGTTGGGATACACCCCACCCCCCAGCCCCCCACCCTCATTCTCCAAAGGAATTACCCTGCAGGGGTCCCCAGTTTGACCTACATTTCAACTTGAGAACAGGGAATGTTCCATTCTGACTTACCTAGAGACTCAATAAATTAGACTCTTTTTCTTCTCTATCCTATTGAGTGTTTGGGCTCCTGGCCTTTACTATGCTGGTTGAGAAAAGGGCAAAGATTATGTAGCAATTAATGGTCTAAGATATTCCCAACTGGGACACTAAAGTATTCATTCATTCCTTCATTCTTCATGACAATGGTGACTCCTATTGGCTGGCTTCACACTGTCCTACCTGACTTCCACACTCAATAGCCAGCCAGCACTGGCTCTCCAAATGTCTGTTGAATACAGAACGTTGAATATCAAACTGACTTTACTGCCGTCATGCACCACAGGTGCAATTCATTCATTTCTCCGGAGCAAAGAAACACGACACTTTAGTGGTGGTGGTAAAATTGAGAACTGTCAAACTAGAACCATATTACTGAATTATTATATAGCATTTAATAATTCTCCAATCTCCAATAATTTACCAATCTCATCCTATTAATTCATAGGGATTTTTCTTGCTTCACTCTAAATGCATTGCAGAGCAATGGACATCTGGTATCGCGAGACTAACTGATACATGACAGAACATAAATGGCATTAAATGTGATTAAACAAAACGTTACACTTTGTTTACGCTACACATTGCATTACTTATAATAAAATAACATTTCTTAAGGGTAGAGAAATGTTCTGTCTTTATTCCACATTTCCGTGTGTAGCCCTGCAAGGAATAGAAGCTATGCTACTTATGTGTTTGTTTAGTTTCTTTCAAACACCAGCAGGATATGTCAAGATGTGCATACAAACAATGAAATATATGCCTTCCAGTCAATATTTATTTGAGCTTCCAAGTGCACACGCCTCTATTGGGTTAGTTGTAGTAACGTGACATTATGCGTGATGCATGTCCCCATTAATGGCGACATGCATGGACAGGGCACAAGTCCATCATCCAATCCATCGCTGTAATGTCACATTTCAGGATGCTTTGAACAGCATTTTAATGAAAGGGAACTCCACCAAAAAAACTGATCAGGTGTGTTGTTCAAAACCTGTAAAATGGCAGGTCATGAATTCTGTGTGGTCTCAAATAGAACTCAGGTAATCCAAAGCACATCCTCAAATTGAGACAACAGCCACATGGGATCATTAACTATCTGGAGGCACACAGTGCATGCCATGAACCATCCTGATCATTTAAGAGTTTGCGTGGCTTTGTCTCAGGGTGGCACAGGCACTGGGTGAAAAATAATTTTGTTCCACATTTAATTTGAGAAATGTGTAAAGAAAAAAAATAACAAACATGTATTTGTTTGGCAACAGTATAGGCTATTTAATTGTGTTTTGTTGTTGTTAATATATATAATAATATATGCCATTTAGCAGACGCTTTTATCCAAAGCGACGTACAGTTGTGAATGCATACACTTTTCAGTATATGTGGTCCCAGTGGGAATTGAACCCACAACCATGTTCAATTCCATTGTTGTTGCTGAAGTTCCCATTTGAAGTGTGTTTCTGTTCAATACCAAACAAAAAATGTCTTTGAAATCGACAATAAATGGCCCACTTTTAAAAAGCGATGAATAGCTTTTAACCATTAGGCTATGTTTTAAATCAATGTATTTACGAAACAATTGCAGGCTACACGCAGGAGTCAGTTAATCTAATTTTGTTTAGCAGTCTTTAACAGACATAGAGGGTGCCGTAGATCAAATCTGACAGACGTCTCATGGCATTTCTCATTAATCACTAAAAGATGGATGTAGCGGAAAACATAAATTTGAACAGGAAAACGTTGTTACTGTGTTATCGTCGGTCGGAAATGTGTCATTTCCAAAGGCAGAAAATGTAGTGTACAATACGTCAATTCACCTTCACCATAGCTCTTTGGCGCCATCTTGTGGGTGAATTTGAAATCACTTGATTTTTAGAAGAAAGTAACAATTTTGTATATTCATTTTCTAGTAGTTATTACTCGTATGTCCGAAAGCAAGTGCTGACATATGTTAAAAGCAAATTATATATTAAATATATTATATATTAAACATATTTTCCCCACCCCTGTGCTCACTTCTGTAGCCTGAATCTGGTTATTTCAGCTTAACTCTTCGCTCTTCGATCTCTGAATGCAGTGATGATGAAAAATTGGGGGGGAAAGGAGCGAGCCAGAAAATATATGTAGCCTACGCTTTATAACAAGAAGTAGCCGAATTTAAACATGTTTTGTTTTACTCTGCCTTTTTTAAACAACATTTACCTACATTAATTTTAACACGTTAAGGTTGGGAGTTACAAAGCAAGCAATGTGTAGCTAACTAATGCAATCAGGGTTATGAAAATAAAAAATGAACGAATCGTTGCATGGAGATGATCGATGCAATTAATTCCGTTCACCTAAAAGATTCGTTGAAAACTAACGAATCGTTCGCGAATCACTACAGATTGAAGTGACACCAGCTAAAAAAAAAGATGACCAGAAAAAAAAATATGATGAAGTGAGGAAGCGAGTTCATGTGGCAATGTGTCGGCGTTCGGAAAGCTAAGCTTGCGGTTGGCATATCTTCGAGATTCTAGTACTGTAGGCTATAACAGCATGGCCCGGCTACACATAACATTGACATTCTTTATTAGCTATTTGTAATCCATGAATCAGGAGTTGACGAACTGGAGGACGATGTTTTGGACACTAATGTTAGTAAACACACTTCCCCGTATTCTTTATGCTGTTAAAATGTTCCATCGTTACAACCACAATTGCATAACTTTACCAACGTTTTGATACCTATCTGAACAATATGAACCATCAGTGTATATATGTAAAGTTGTTGACAATTTACCTTTGCAAATAATAGTATGGCAGACAACTATGGTGTACAGTAAACAATTTATTTTGCATGACAAAAAGTCAGTCGATGAGCCATCACAAAATGTATTCCATCTTGTGACTGTACAATTGTTTTAAAATAGGCCTGCCTATATTGACCTTGTTGTTCACGGCACTGACTGTACCTCTATACTTGACTTAGACCTGTCTTACCGTAACAAGGTTATTCATAAAATCAATAGGCCAATATAGTTTGTTTTCAAAATGTTTTAAGTATTGCAAGGCGGTGACTATGTACCAGTCAACTACTTAGCGACTCGAAGGGTTTATGACACACCCACAATTTCAATGTACAGGTAGCCAGCGATCTGAAGTCAAAGAAACTTGGTCTTCGCGGGAAATATTAATGATTGGGAGTTTTGATATCTGATACACGAGGGGTAAACTTATTAAAGTCTCTCTATCACATCTCTCTTTCGTAATTTATTCTTTAATAATATATAGCATAGCACTATTTTAAACGTACAATAAACTATTATTTTGTGTCGATGTAAGATCGCTGCGCTCAGAATTTGAACGTAAAGTAACAATTGACTTTTAACTACCCCTGTTGTGTGTTGGTTCCTCCGAAATTGGCGCGAAATGCCTTGGAGACCCACCCCCTTCTCCTGCAGCTACAGTCATTCATATGCACTCGGCATGTGGCTGCACTGTTTTGTAAGGTCTTCGATGTAGTTTCGATTAAATATCTAGTTGTATATTTCAAGATATTTACAGCAGGAAACATCAGACTGTTCTCGAGAAAACTAGCATTAACATAGTTGTGTGCGTGAGTTATAGTCAGCTACGGGTTTTCATCATTTCTGTTACGTTTCGTTGCAGTCTAGTAATCTGAAGTCTAATTTTGCTAGCTAACTTTTTACATCGGAGAACGTTTAAGTACATTGGCTGTCAAGCAATATACCAGCCTACCCCCAGCTCACGGCTTGTGATCAAAATGGACACGAGGTAACTACGTTTTGTTTATGTTCGTGGAGCATCTTCGGACAATACATAGCATTTTAAGTTAGCCAAGTTAGTCAGTATAGGTAGCTGTTAGCTACCCAACGTTACTAAAACACTAGAATCAAGGTTAACAGTTGTTATAGTAGTTAGCAGAGTACGTCTGTTAGTCCGCTTGCAGGTTGCCAAAGTTATTTATTTAGCTAACATTGGATAACAGTAACGTTCACTGCTTGTTGCTGGCCTGGCTAAATGATCCCAACCTCCTTAACGCTAACGTTCGACAACTTACTAGATAAAGGTATTGGCTATTTCGCGATTGTGAACATTTATATTCTACGTTAGCTAACGTTAGCTATAGAAAATGGCTATCTAGCTTGCAATAACATCAAGTGGATTTTGAACCGTGAAAACTGAGCATGTGCGCTTAACAATGCTGCTAATCTTTTGTTGGTACCACAGCCAGGAGTCTACTCTAAACTTATGAAATTTTAAAATGGCAGCAGATTGTAAATAGTAGATATGGTCCACTCCCCGTTCTAACATTGGAAGTTGGTGTCCTATTCTTTGAACATTACGTGTTCGTAAAGAGCGTTCCAGCTCGTTCTATCCTTATTACTTCAGTGGAACCCAATTTAATATCGAAGCGCTTATTGTTAATAACCGTTACCTACCTTGCTTACATATAATTATTCGTGAACAGAACACGGACCTCTATTATTATTATTTAAAATATGTGGTGGCAGTTACCTTGCGAAGTAGCACTTGTTACCAGTGCTTAATTTGTAAAATAAGAGATGCCGGGGCTCAATTAAGCACTGCTTTTTACGAAAGCTGGCGCTAGCAAACGTGTTGGCTGAAGTTATGATAACTGAGTGTGCTGCTAGCCAGGTGTGCGCGAGAGCTAGCCAATCAGCCAAATAAACGTGCATCGGGAAGCAACAACCAGGCGAGTTTCCAGTGAACTCGCTTGGTAGGAAACTTTATAGGAATACACCGGTGTTTAATTGAAGTGACATCTCTTCCTTTTCGCGACAGAATCGAAGAAGGAGCTCGAAGCGTCTCTCCTCAGTGCCCAAAGCCGAACGAGTCCGAGGAGCCGCAGGGTACAACGGTGGAGGACAGCGTCTCGCTGAACGGTGAGCGCGCGCTTTAAATTAAATTAATCGGGTATGGTGTGTAACGTTACCTGGGGCAAGAGTAAGACTCCATTAATCCTTTCAGAAGTCGCAGACATGGACGTAAAGGATGAAATTGAAGAAGTTACCATCACGAAGAAAGAAACTGACATGCTAGAAGAAGTTTACATCACCAAGGAAATGGAAGAGGAAGAGAGACTGCTTATGGAAGCAGGCGAGAGACGGGAGAAAGAAATGATGGACAAGGTAAGTTATTGAATATTTTGTCCGTTTATTAGATGGGGGTCAACTGAAGCCAAGGACGTAGATGGCTTGCTAGTATGTAGCAACAACATTTACCACAAATTGCAAACTTATCACTGTTTATCACCATGCTAGCTCCATTTTTAATGAATTGGATGTATTTCAGTCAAGTGTGACCTGTTTGGGATTTCAAGCTTAAGGAAATATGTTGCATTGTGCAGAACACAGGCCCTGTTGCAAAAGTGGATGGAACAGCGGGAGTATTATCTAGCCATCTACATAACTTTGTTCATAATTCGATGCCTTTGAGTCGCCTGGCTAAGTTGCTCTGGATTTGTGCTTAGCATACGGCACACTTCTTGTGACATTCTGAGCCACCACTTAGCTTTTACTTGCCAAGTAATGTCATGTGCACTATAGTTTCCAGGCGTTTCAGGCCCAATTCTCACTTAAAATATTATGTGTCAGTAGTTTATTGAAGATGGGGAACGATGGCATTTTGCATACAGTTTCTGTGATGTTATGCTTTTTGTGAAGGCTCGGGAGGTGATGGGGAGTGAGACGCAGGAAATGCGCTACAAGAGACTTCAGCATTTGCTAGATAAGAGTAACATCTACTCCAAATTTCTGCTTACCAAAATGGAGCAGCAGCAGCTGGAGGTGAGCCCCCACTGTGCATGCACACACACGTATGTGCATGTTCAATCACGGACGCGCATGCTCATACACGCGTACGGTTGTGTATATACACACACACACACACACACACACACCCACACTCAAGTATACGCACGTTCGCTTGTGCATACACGCACACACCTATATACACAAACGATCACATACACATGGACACATACATCAAATAAGTGTTGTTAAGAAGAAATTGATCATTTTATTTATTTTACAGTATCAACTACAGTTGAACCAAAGATTCTGTCTGAATGCTCCGTTTGTTCTAGCTTGAGCCTGTTGTAATTCTGCACCTCCAGTCCTTGATGTTAAATTGAGGGTCTAGACCCCCCCAGTGAGTGACTGGTAGATACATTTGAAGGCGCACTGGAATGCATTTAGAACGGGGTGCCATACTGCTTCCTTAATCCTTAACTCTGCACAGAAAGGTTGAAGGGGTCACGTTCATCTGGGAAGCCATTTTGTAAATCTTGTCAAGTGAAGAATAAATGGAGGCCTTGATTGTTTGATTTTGATTGGTACTGTATGACATAGTACATTTAAGGCAAGGTTAAGGTTAAGGCAATGTTTTTTCTTTGTTAGAGGGAGAATCTTCTAGCATTTCTCACGAATGTACTACGTGAGAAAATTGGCTCTTGCAGGAAACGTTGAATGCTTTTAAACGTTTTTAAATCCGTGCGTGACCCTAATCTTACTCAGGAATTCATCAGGAGTGGTACTCAAAAGGGTTTCCAAATGTTGGCAGGTCTGTATTGGGAATGTCATGTCACTGATGTGTTAGGAACTAATGTGTACTCTTTTTTTCCAATGCCAACCAAAGGAAAAAATGAAGAGAGAGAGGCTGGAAAAGAGGGCATTGGCTGCTGAACAAAAGGTAAGCGCTCAGTTCGCTCAGTTATTCAAGTTATATAATTCCTTTTCATTCCTTTATTCTTTTTGGTTGGTTCCAAAAAATATTGTAGTTGAAGTCATGGCCAGGAGGGTCATTTTCACTGTTCATTGTTCAGTTATTGTATTTCATATGTGTAGATACTTTTTTCGGAATTGACACAAAATGAACAGCCCAGTAATACACTGCAATGCTGCGCAAATGCATAGCATTATTTTTGCGCTACTAACGTGCAAGTACTCAGATTGTATGGACATGGTGATTTGGCATCTCACTGCACAGTTGGTCTGTTAAACATGAATTATGATTTTATGGATTATATTATTTTACATAACTTTTCCTTTTTTTTTTCCAACAGGGCAACAACAAAAAGAGTGAAAAAGGTGTAACATTTTCTATGTATAAAAAACATTTTTATGGAGAAATCATGTGATGTTGGCCAATGAGTTTGTGTCAATCAAGATATTTACCTGTCACGTTAAGTTTGTAAATTAAGCCAGTATTTTGGTATCAATTATGAAATTAGTATTAATTTCTTTGTCTTGTTTGTATCTCAGTTGAAAGGAAGAAGCGGGAAAGAGAGGAAGACTACAAAATTTCAGATGTTATGTCCAAAGAGGTAGAATTTTTTTAATCCTCAATCCTTATCTGAGCAATAAGTTAATTAAGGATTTACAATACAGCATAAGTTCCAGTATTATTTATTATTCTGCAATCCTCTAAAAATGATTTTCTATTTCTATTTTGCAGGAAATTCTGTCAAAATCCAAGAAGCCAAGAGTTGAGGGACAGGTAAAATGTTTTCCCATAGTTTTCCCATGCAATTGGCTTTGACATATAAGTAGTTACACCTTCCTCATGTATGCATCCTAGAGTTGGGCGACAAACCGTAAATGTAGACATTGCACTCCTCACACCAACTCATTTTTTGATGTGTTTGTAATTTTGAGGCACAGAAGTGAGGCTCTTATTTTGACATCATGTTAATTAGCATTGTAATTAGCATTGTATAAAAATAAAAAAAATCATTGGCCACCCATCTCATTTAAACTACAGTGGCAAATCCCAGCCATTGCCCAAGCTACAAGCGTACCTGTATACTTTTTGCCAGAGTGATTGTGCAAGACTCATCTGCAGGCCTCGACACTCACGCTTGAATGGAGAATGTTGAATGTAGAGGCCTAGCTCTGGTTTCCTAAGTCTCAAAGCTCCTTTTACAGCAGTCCGATTCAAGCAAGGGGGTTCTGGAAGACCTAGAGAAGATCACCGAATCCAACTCCACCATCAAGGGTCGCCTGTCGGAGGCAATGCGGGACAACGCCCAGCACATGCTGGACCCGGAGAGGACGGTCAACGGGCAGCCGGTTCCTGCTCAACAGCCCAAACTCTTCACTGGAGGGGTCATGAGGTCATACCAAGTGGAAGGCATTGAATGGCTGCGGGTGAGTGGCCCAAACGGGGACCTGTCCGAGAGTATGGGCTAATTGGCTGACCTATCCGAGAGTATGGGCTAATTGGCTGACCTATCCGAGAGTATGGGCTAATTGGCTGACCTATCCGAGAGTATGGGCTAATTGGCTGACCTATCCGAGAGTATGGGCTAATTGGCTGATGTCAGATCTGCTCGTCTGTGTTGATCTATGATCTCTGTCCACTGTCAGCCCATCCAAAGGACATTTATATCAATCAATCTGCACAGCTCTTGCTCTGAACTGATGGTTGAGAACAAGCTGTGCAGGGGCTGTCTGGGGGTGTCTTTAATTCAGACATTGTAAAATATACATTTAAAGACATTCCATTACAGTGGTGCTTCTATTTCTATGGTGTTATGTAATTGAGGCATTGCAGTTGTTGCACTTCCAGTGGGCAAAACCTAACTGGAAATGTATAAGTTCTGTGAGATTTCACATTGCAAATATCTGTTTCTGAGACGTGGCCTGAAATGGCAGATCTTTACAATTTTGACTGGGAAGAAAAACAAAACCGCGAATTGGTGAGAGCAAATTTGCACCAAAAAACTTTTAAAACTTTAAAAACAAAACTTATCATTAAGACTAAAAGACCAAACAAACTGGCGTGCTAAGCTCTCACCAAACAAGATTGAACTGAATTCATGCAGAAGATGTAATCATTATTACACCATGGGAACAGATACATCTACACTACATTAATATGTAGTGCGAGTGTTCACATCACAAATAAGGTAAGAAGTCGCTTGTGGTGATGACTATTGTTCCCTTTTGGCGACAGAAAAAATCGATGCTGGTTGTTCCGCCAAGATTTTTCAGAACTGTCACACAATCTGCATTTCACGTTCTTGCCATCTCTTGAGTGAAATACTTCCACACTGCACAACGATGACTGATGCAATAATGTGACCAGCAGTAGGCCTGCTGGTCTGCTCTCTTTGGTTAACCTCTGATTAATCCATTTGTTCAATGTCGCCCTTGTGTATTCAGGGTATGTAACATCCACATCCACAAAGTATTCATTTACATACCTAGTGCGTGCTCTGCGGGTACCGCAAATTAGGATGCAGTCATCAACCAGGCATCTCGTGCACACAGATGCTGTGGGAGAACGGAATCAACGGTATCCTGGCGGACGAGATGGGCCTGGGGAAGACCATCCAGTGCATCGCCCACGTGGCCATGATGCTCGACAAGAAGGTGGAAGGGCCCTTCTTGGTGGTGGGCCCCCTGTCCACACTGCCCAACTGGATGTCCGAATTCAAGCGTTTCACACCAGAGGTGAGCCAGCACAAGCACTCGTAAGCACAGTGTGCCTTGCTGTGTGGGGGTTTTATGGACAGTGAAGTGATCTTTGTGGATAGTGAAGTGAGTAATGTTTCGTTAACTGCGTAGTACACGGAGCCCATGTTCAAACAACTTGGTGAGCAGAAACACTGAATGGGTCAGTGAGATCACGGGTTGGCTCCACCCAGGTTTTTTCTGTAAGTACGGAGTCCTGTTGTCACTGAGTTGGCTATCGTGCAAATCCAAATTCTGGGTTTGTAAAAAAGCATAGATTCATGCTATAAAATATCTTTTTTTTTCTCACAAATTTGTAAGAGGCCAACGTATTTCAATCTCGTAATGTCCTCTATTTATTTCCTAGGCTGATTCAGTGGCTAATTCAGTTCCAGACACAAGCGTTCATCATGACAACAGTTTTGTGCCTCTAAAAAGGAGGCTCAGTAGCTTCAAGATTCAATTGATGCTGTGCACTTTAATGTGGAGTTGGCTGGGACTTGACGGCGCTTGGTTTTGCATCCTTAGATTACGGTGATGCTGTACCATGGGCCCCACGCTGAGAGGTTAAAGCTTATCAAGGATATCCGCAGACCACAAGGGCCTATGAACATGTGCCCGGTGGTCATCACCTCCTATGAGATGGCCATGAGAGACCGCAAATACCTGCAGGTATTTTGACATTAGTCACGTTGCCACAGGAAACCGATGAATTCTCCTGTATTGCTCACACTCAAGTTGGAATGTATGTGCTGATTAGCCTGAACGCCAGATTAATTGACACAACCCACATCCTGCCCCAGCAACACCAGTTCCACCAAACACCAGCAATGGTACAAGCACCACCATTACCACCAATAATGACAACACAACCATGAACGACAACACCAACACTAAAAACTATTCTGACAATAACATAGCGATCACAGCAACACTATTGACAATGAGAAGACGTAATATTTGATCAGTAATGCCTTTCATCAAACTCAAACCGCATTACAATACAACATGAGAAATCAAAAGGCAACACGACATAAAATGTACATGGGGCATGCATATCAGTCTAACCAAAACAACAACATACAATAAGGGGACTGCAACGCATTAAAATGCAGAGGAAAAGGGGAAGAAATAAAAGGTTATTAATTTTATGCTAACTTAATTGTGTGGGTAAACCACCCTTTCCAGCGCTTCCATTGGAAGTACATGATCGTGGACGAGGGCCACAGGATCAAGAACATGAACTGCCGTCTGGTGCGGGAACTGAAGACCCTCCCCACAGACAACAAGCTGCTTCTGACCGGCACCCCCCTCCAGAACAACCTGTCTGAGCTTTGGTCTCTCCTGAACTTCCTGCTTCCGGACGTCTTCGACGACCTCAGGAGGTACTGGGCGGGGGGATGCCGGGGACCCCAAAATGGTCTTTTTCAGTCCAGCCCACAATTTGTGCACATCTGTGTGGTGTCAAGTGGAAGTATGCCAGGATGATGATTGGACCAGGCGTTCTGGTATTCTGGAATGTTCCCCTTGATTAATTTGAGTGTAGCTCTGCCGGACTCCTTCTAATTATTTGAAGTCTGTGCTTTGCCGCACCGGATTTTCTTGATTCTTCCGTGAATGTAAAAAGTAAAAATGCATGTGATGCAAACCTCAAACTGATGCAAACGGCATTGTTTCATTTTAATGACTTGCATACACACAAGGGAATGTACCCAGGGGTGCAGTACTTGAGCACATTTCTTTTTTGTTTTAGGCCTGCCGTGTTTGAGTTGAGCAGGCTTGTGTGTCCACTTCCATTTTTCTTAAACCCTGTTGTGCTTAAGGCTGCAAGATGCTGTAGTGCTGATGGGCATAAAACAGAATCACTAATGTAGGATGTCGTGTAAATTTCAGCTGACAAGTTGGAGAAGACTAAATTCTGACACAACTTGCACTCTCTAATCCTCTGCAGCTTTGAGTCCTGGTTTGACATCAGCACCATCGATACTGATGTAGAAAATATTGTTGTCAAAGAACGGGAGACAAACATCTTGCACATGCTTCACCAGGTAAGTAGACTTGAATGGGTAGAAAACCAGGGTCCTGTAAAACTAGCTCTGTTACTCAATTTGGTTAAATGAATGCATGTGGTAGTGCTCAAGGTGCCCAATATTTTCCTACTTGGAGAGTAGTTAGTCCTACTAGTACTGCCTACAAAATCTCCAGGATTATGAATCCTATGCATCAGTGTTCTCACCCCTGTACTGGCTTTTGATGGAGTGTTCTGCTGCAGGCCGGTTCATGAAGTTCACAGTGTTCTTATTTGGGTACCAGATTCTGACCCCCTTCCTGTTGAGGCGGCTGAAGACGGACGTCACCTTAGAAGTGCCCCCAAAGAAGGAGATTTTGGTCTTCGCCCCCCTCACCCCAAAACAGGAGTCCTTGTACACCGCCGTGGTCAACAAAACCATTAGCAAGGTGCTGGGACAGGAGAAGGTACCTATCAACTCCTCTTTTCTTGGGGCGTGGTGGAATTTGGGTTTTTGCCGACTTTCCTGTCAGTTACCTGACTCGCTAGTTAATTGGTTAGTTGGTGGACTAGATGTTTGGTGCAACACCTGTAGGGCAGATGATGTGAGGTTTTGATCCCTGTGGTCTCAGGAGAGTGCCCCGGTGGAGCACACGTCCAGTGGAAGGCCGAAGCGCAGGTCCTCCAGGAGGGTGAACTACAGAGAGGACAATAGCAACACTCCGTTGGCAGTGGAGAAGTACCTGGAGAGGCTGCAGGAGGAAGCCACGTCTCAGCAGAGGTCAGCGCCTCACACGGGACTCCTCCTCTGGCCACAGGGGGAGAGTTGAGCTTAAAATGGCAAATGCCTCTGGAAAGTCAATACAGCCACATTTTTTGGTTTCTTTTATTTTGATATTTTGTGAATGGATTTGAACGATGGACCTGGATTTTAACTTTGATTAAACAGATCGATTGGCTTGATAAAACTGAAAGCTTTCATCTCTGTGATTTGGTTGTAGCTGATAATGTTTATCACTTAATTAAAATCCCACACAGGAAATGAATCACCGTTAATAACTTTTAAATTCAGTCTTGAGTATTTGTGACTCTTTGAGGAACGAGTGCTCTATCTCTGCCGGCAGCACCCCAGTGGTCAACGTGCAGATGCCCATGGACGTCCAGATTAATCTGAAGCTGCAGAACATCCTGATGCTCCTGAGGAAGTGCTGTAACCACCCCTACCTTATCGAGTACCCACTCGACCCTGCAACGCAGGAGTTCAAGGTCAGTATTAAAGATCACTGTACTTCTCCCAAGCCTTTCTCAGGAAGTGTTTCTCCAAACTGAACTTTCCGTCTGGTTTAAAAAAAATTTTTTAATTAATTTATTATACATTTTTTACAAAATTAACATTGATTACCTGAATTTGACATGTGCCATTTTAATCTACTATAGATGTTAACTAGAATACTAGCTACTACTCTAGTATCTTAACTTTTTAAAATGCTGCCTGCAGTTAACCATCTCTTCCCTGTCTCTGGTGTGGGTGCAGGATTTTGTGGTAGCCCAACACTAAAATGCCTGATTCCGCACCCTCACCGGCCTTTCTCGGATAATATTGGATACCCCCGTTTTGGTATAGGCTAAATGCAGAGTGAGGGTGGCCCTATGGCACTTTCATAATCATAGTTTCATAATCATGGACACAACTGGCACCAAGACTTAAGATGGACCCAGCACTCCAGTGTAGAGCGGTTTCGTAGCTGAGTAAAGTTGACATTTTGATTTGTATTGCTATCGCATGGACAATGCCTCCCCTGTGGATCTCAGATTGATGAGATGCTGGTGGAGACGTCCGGAAAGTTCCAGGTGATGGACCGAATGCTCCCGGAGTTGAAGAAGAGGGGGCACAAGGTGAGCACTGACCACCAATCTCCGTGATTGTCCAGTGAGCACTGACGTCTGATATCAGTTATCTTGGTGGCAAAATGTATGTAATGATTTCTTTATCAAATGGGAAAGGTTATTTTGTACTTGGTCTGCTGTAACAGAGAAGGTAGCCAGGGAGACGTCAAAGTGACTTGTGAAATGGGAAATGATTTGAAGGACTTTAGTGAATGAATAAAATGGCCTTTTTCTAGTAACATTGTAAAGGTTTGCCATTTATCTTTCATAGCAAGTTGCTGTTCAGCCTTCAGTGTGCGTCCAAGGCCTTAAACGACATACATTTTTATTACATTTATGTTTTTTACGTGCTCCATGTACTTCGGTCAAAGTTAAAGCACTAGATTAATAATCAATTTTTTTAATTGAATGGATCTCACATCAGCGCCAGCGCTTGACCGCTCATGTTGCTGTTTGACAGGTGCTAATTTTCAGCCAGATGACCTCAATCTTGGACCTCCTCATGGACTACTGCTACCTACGAGACTACAAGTACAGCCGTCTGGACGGAAGCATGTCTTTCACAGACAGAGAGGAGAATGTGAGTTTTGTTGTGTTGTGTTGTGCTGTCCGGTGCGTGGACACCATCCAGAATCTGGATGTTGAGGAGCCATGACTGGCACCTCCATTGAAAGGGGCCATTCCTTGCCCTTCAGACTTTTGAGTGTTGCGCACCCGGGTTTCTCCTTTCCAGATGAAGCGGTTCGCCTCAGATGAGAACGTCTTCCTCTTCCTCCTCAGCACACGAGCCGGGGGGCTCGGTATCAACCTCACTGCCGCCGACACAGTCATAATCTTCGACAGCGATTGGGTAGGTCCGGTCCATCTTCATCGAAACAGCCATTTTGAAATGGACAATCTCTGTCAATAAATGCTCGGGGGCCCCGGCATTTAGACCTATGGATATCGATTAGAGCCTGACCGATACATCGTCTTGATCAATAAATCTATTCTTGTTCCTCTTAGGCTGTTGGCCGTTGTTATTGGTATTTGCTAAAGGATCTGGTAGAGGGAGCTCTGTACAACTTGAGTTGGCGGAGGTGTGCATTTGTTTTTGTTGTAAGACTTTACCTGTGTGTGACTCATTTTCATAGGGACTCTTCTCATAGCTTCAGTCTCTGCACGTTGTCTATTCGAACAAAAGCATGCATTTATCCATGTGCACTTATACATGCATAAGCATTTTGCTCAACAATAGTTTGAAATGTGTGTATTCAAAAAAGCATATATATACACCATTCCTTGCTAAAATGGACAGTGTTGGGTTTTTTTCCAGACATGCCATTTTTGATTGTGACCAAAAAGGTAGATTTTGGACTAATCCGTCCGGAGAACAGACTTCCAGAAACCTTCAGGTTTGTCCAGATGGTCTCTGGCAAACTTAAGACGGGCAGCTTGGTTCTTTTTAGACTGCTGAGGCTTCTTCCTGGCAACGCTTGCATGGCAGTCCTATTCAGCGTTCTTATTGTTGATGGAATGCGCAATGACATCTGATGTTACGAGGGAGGCTTGTAGATCCCTGGATGTTATTCTTGGGTTGCTTTTTACTTGACTTATTATTATTCTTTTGGTTCTTGGTGATATTTTAGGATGCCCACTTCTAGGCGGTGTCGCTGTCGTGTTAAACGCTCTCACAGTGGACTGATGGACCCCAACTCTTTTTTTCACTCATTATTTTTTCCATATTTTTACTTTACTATATGCACAATTTCCTCAAAAAATGTATGAAATTGGTAAATAGATGATTGCACAAGGGGTTCACAAACTTTAAAGCATCACTGTATACACGCTGCTGTTTGTAGCCTTCGATGATTGCCATTCAAGAGGATGACGGGGACTATTCACTCTTGAGAAATTCAACATGGTGGGGGTCTTTCTTGGAGAGAATCATGACCCTCCCTTTTAACATTTGTCAGAACCCACAAGCGGACCTGCAGGCCCAGGACAGATGTCACCGAATTGGGCAAACCAAGCCCGTGGTGGTGTACCGCCTGATCACCGCCAACACTATAGACCACAAAATCCTGGAGAAGGCATCTGCCAAGAGGAAACTGGAGAAGATGGTCATCCACAAAAGTGTGTAACCAAATATCTGTTAGAATATTTTGTCTATTTCTCCATACGGACGATGTGCAATGTTGGAAAATGTACTTTACGTGCATCTTTATGTTTGTCTGCTTTGTTACTTATTTCAGATTTCCTATTGTTGGGTGATGATGGGAATTAGGTTGACCTTTTCAAGTAATGGTATTGATGTTGAAATATTCCTTACACTACAACAAGGATCAGTTTCTTGAACAGCTCACCATTTTAAATGCTTGACCACTAACTGGCTTGGCAGCTAAACTGATCTGAGGTATTCGCTCACAAAATAAGTGTGAAATGACGTTCTGTTTTGTTTTAGTCCACTCATGGCTGCTCTCTCCTCTCAGATAAGTTCAAGGGAGGAAGGGCGCTACTGTCAGAGCAGTCCAAGAGCTGCATGGACCTTGAAGATCTGATGGAACTTCTGAATTCTCGAGATTACGAAAGGTAACGTGAACCCTTTTACCCTTTCTGGTTTAAATGCGATGATTTCCATGTCTCTTTTTTTTTTTTTTTTTTTTTTTTTGGCCAAAATGAAAAACCCAGACATTTTCCGACAATGGTTGTATTGCAGTCTTAAAAACACCCACCATGGTCTAGTCAAGTGTTCACCCCCCTTTTTTCTGTTTAATTTTTCAGGGAAGTGAAGGGCACCAAGGGAAAGGTCATTAGTGACCGAGACCTGGAGGTTCTGCTGGACCGCAGTGACTTGCTCGGTGCGTACAACTCCGTGCTCCATTCAGGTTAAACATCAGGACGTTAGGGTGTGGGGCGCTGTTGTGTGGTTTTGTGCAGGGAAATGCGCGAACGCTGTAATGAAGGCAGGCGTGAGTGGATTTTTCTATTCCACCAATTATATTAATTTTAAGATCTGTACTCAGTGTTGTTCAAACTGAATGGTGTGGTGTACTGCCCACATCAGTGAAATTGTGTTCTATGCAGATGCCAACTTTATGTACCCTAACTGAAAAAATTTCACCACAGGTGTCCAGGTTAATTGTTTGATGTAGCCAAACATGATTTGAAATGGAGCACTTCATCATTACATTGTGTTTAAACGGCATTTGAAGAGGAACGATTCTGTTCTATGGCTATGTGTGCAGGTTATTCCTCCGTCCATCATACTAGCCGGTTGCATATTGTGAAGCCTGCTTGAATTGAATACGTTTCTCTTAACAGACCAAGCCAAAAGGAACCGGAGGCAGAAGAAGGATGGGGTCTTCCAGGTGCTTGAGGACAATGAGTCGTCCAAGATCTGCCTGAGTTGAGGTGGAAGGGAGCGGCTTGTTTCTCTAAAGAAGCATGTGTCCAGAGGTGACCCAACTGTACCACGGGATGGATCTGTAGCCACGGTTCTGGCTGCTTCCTCTTTTCTGAAGGCCTGAGTTATTGTCAATAGTTGAGAGTTAAGTTCTTCTTGAAACGCCAGTTAAATGAGGAAAAAATCATTCCTTGACGTGATCAAAAAAACTTGCCTGCTTTTTAATCACACCATTGTTAACCACACGTGCGTTTGTTTTAGGATTTGTTTCCCGCACTTGACGCACAAGGGCTGTAATTTCAGTTGCACAGGGCATAGACTTCCATAGATTTGAGGAGTATCAAGGTCCTACTGCATCCGGTGATTTAGAACTGGTCCTCAGGTAGCTGTACACAAATGTCTCTTCGTCAAACTGAACATTTTTGCTCGTATGTGTGGAGACGCACTGTAGTATGCAACTCCTCAAACCTTTGTTTCAGTTCACTTTTCTGCATAGTACTTGAAACCGTGTTTGGTCTTGCATCAGTCTTTGGCAAAACGGTGGAAGAACATCGGCCTTCGTGGACCTTCATTGGACGAAATATTGCTTTTTGTTTTAAAATAAGGATACTACATGGAAAAGACGCTGACTTATTTTTTTATCTTTGATGTACATTACTGTTGTCACTTTAATTAATAAATACTGTAGCCTATTTTAACTGGCTTTTGTGGTATGCTCAATGGTATTTTGTTCAAATTGCACATCATTTTGCTTGGTGAAAACTGCAACAAAGGAATTGTGCGGCAGTTTTTGAGTGTGACGTTTGAACCTGGCCCAAACCACGGCACAAAACTATTTATTTATTTCTAAATACAGTTTCAAAGGGGCACAGAATCCAAAGTAAGAAAATAATACCGGCACACTACTATTATGCTCAGAAGTAAATTGATCCGTGACCATGTTTCAACTACTCGGTCTTCATCAGGTAAAGGCGTTCTCATGAATACACCTATATTTAGACCAGCGGTTCCCAACCCTCCTCGCGAACCCCAAGCTGGTCTGTGTTTGTTAAATTCCACCACTAGCGCACCTGGTTCAACTAGTTAACTACTCAATGTGCGTTGATTAGTTGAATCAGGTGTGTTGGTGGTGAATTTAACAAACTAAGAGCAAAACGAAACCATTTCACATGCAGCTATCATTCCATGCATCTAAATCCAGGAATTTTAAAACAATATGGTGGACGAGTAGTAGCGATATATTTTTTCACACATATTGTTGAGTCATTCATGTAAGAACTGGAAGACTTGAAGTCACATAAGTGAATTTCCTGTCTTTTTCTTTTAGCTTTTGCCAGCATGTCTCCCAACATTTTGGGGGATATATATTAATATATATACACTTTATGACCAAAGTCATGGACACCAGACCATCACACCTACACTATATGGCCAAAAGTCAGTGGACACCCTACTAATTATTGAGTTCAGGTGTTTAAGCCACACCCATTGCCAACAGGTGCATTAAATCCAGCACATAGCCACAGACAAACATTTAGAATACAGAATGGTTCGTAAAGAGCTCAGTGACTTTAAACGCGGCACTGTCATAGGATGCCACCTTTGCCACAAGTCAGTAAGTAAAATGTCTGCCCTACTAGATGTGCCCCTGCACAGAGCCCTGACCTCAACCCCATTGAACACCTTTGGGAGGAATTAGAACGCCGATTGCGAGCCAGGCCTTCTCGTCCAACATCAGTGCCTGACCTCACAGATGCTCTTTTGGCTGAATGGGCACAAATTCCCACAGACACACTCCAAAATCTTGTGGAAAGCCTTCTCAGAAGAGTGGCAGCTGTCATAGCCGCCAAGGGAGGTCCAACTCCATATTAATGCCCATGGTTTTAGAATGGGATATCCAACAAGCTCGTATAGGTGTGATGGTCAGGTGTCCACCGACTTTTGGCCATATAGTGTATACACACACACACACACACACACACACACACAGTGTAATTGAGAGTGCAGTTGGGTCCTTGCAGTAAAGTTTTCAAATTGATATTTGGAAGATGAAACACTAGCATCAATTGCATTGGTCTGGCCGAAAGCTGTTTTTATTCTATCAATTTCTAGGTTCTATCCACTTACTGTATAATGCTGCATATTTGACTCTTTGGGGCAGGATGTATGTCGGACAGAAGTCGTATAATTTTGTACAATGAAAACTAATGGAAAGCAAAGCAGTTTGAAATATTGAATGCATCATTTATTAAATACAGTAAAAACAATAATTGGGAGTTATCAAAAATGATAAAAATGCAAATTCATAACAAAACATTTCATAACTTTCTACATTAACTCAAATTAGTTTGGCTAATGACAAAAATAAGTATTTCTGGAGTGCGCATTTCACAGTTTAGCCTGCCCTCCAGTGTTCGGTACACAGTAGGAAAAAATCCTTTATCCTTCCAATTTGATCTCATTGGTGAGCAGAACCCACTTTATTTTTACCAACATTTTCAGTGTTCTGTACCTCTTGGTACAAGTAATTTTTTGTTGAATCTGAATAATCATGTTAATAAACATTGCAATGATATCTTTGATTTGCTTTTAAACAGCATGGACATGTCATCACAAAACTTAGTTTGATTACTCGGGCTGTCTAAAAATGTGTTTAAGGAATCTGAAACTTCATTTTTAAGAAACGCTTTGTCATTACGCAGGCATTGGAATTTGAAGACCAATATCTCCACAGCAGTTGGTGGGGCTCATCCTGGTTCGCACCTGGCCTCTTCATTCTCGAGCCTCCTGCTCATCTGTTGTATAACCAGGAAAAAAAAAGTCCCATCTTTTAACAGTCATGGTGCAAGTGACAGCGAAGTTCTGTCATCAGTATGCACTGTTATTCCGTTTTGTATTGTTCAGTGGCCTTGGGGGCTCAGTGTGCATGTCCTGACCCAGGAATTTTGGGAGTTCGGTTTCTGAACAAAACATACCAGATTTAAAAATAGCCCCCTCACATCCATCATAACAGACAAAGGGTAGCACCCTCTGCTCAGCACTGGACATTAAAAGAGATGGTATTAGGTATAGCGGCCCTGAAATAGACTTGGACCTTGGGGTGTACCTCCCAATTCAGAGTGACCCTACGACACTCACTCAGACAGGGCTTTTTTTGTGTTGTTCATAACCAATAACAAGTTTGAAACTTGTTTGTGAATTTGTGATTCATTTGAAATGATTTCATTGCTGATCTGTGCTGATCTTCAGTGTTAATGCATTTGGAGAAAACATAGTTAAGGTAGACCCTTTATGTTCACCAGGATTGTATAAATCTGGCCTAAATTTGGAATGCGCACTGTACTGTACTCTAGCATAGGTATGCACCTGTGGCTGAGACTGGTAACCATGGCTACATGTTAGTGTGTATCTGTGCAATGATCTAAATTGTATTTTCTTTGTTAGGTAGGGTTTCAATAGCAATGGGAGTTTTTTTGTGTTGTAGTTCTAGCTAACATTTTCCAGTGGTAACTGAAATCTCAGACATTTATTTATAAAGTGAAAATTGGTGACAAGAAAATGAATGAATGAATTAATGAATTAATGTGTGAAACAATCTAGCAGCTTGTCTGCACACCGTGTATCATTAGCTATGTTGCAGAGGGAAGCACTGGTTAAGTTATATTTGACCTTTGGCTAACAGAATAATGGGTAATTACAGAAATGGCAATGACTGGTATTTCTGTTTCTGACTGATGAAGCTGTGTTCAGCTACCTACCATCCTCTTTGCTCTGTATGCTGGACACTGTGGCGGTCCTGTCTGGATGGTACTCCTCACAAATCGATACATAGTCATGAACACACGCATGGCTCTCATCCTGATCCACGTGGCCCATCCTTTGTGCGATGCGGTCACTCATGGTCAAGTAATCCTGTCTCAAATCTCCCAGCTCGGCCAGCAGGAGGTTCCTCTCCGTCTCCAGTGAAGCTATAACTCCCTTGAACCTTTCGCCGTCCCGCTGGTTCTTTTCCTCAAACTGTTTCCTCTCCAGGCACAGTTCCTCCAGTTCCTTCTTGAGGAGACATTTGTCCTGTTTCAGATCAAGCACAAGTTTGGACAAAGCTGCAACCTCTTTTTGCAGACCTTCTGCTGTCTTTTGGCAGGCTTTGTAGTCCTGTACCAGAAGTGTTTCCGCCCACAGCTTGTCTTGGTTCCTTTTTGCTTCATGCCTCATCTCTTTGATTTGAAGGCTTGTGGATTCTTTGTCCACCCTGTACTCATCTAATTTCTTTTTCAGTGTGCTGATGTGTGCCCTGGACTCCTGCAACTGCTTCATGCCTGCTTCTTTTTCCAACTCTACAGACGACACGTGTTTTGTGAGTCTCCGGGACTCATTTCGTTTTTTGTAAAGCTGATCCCTCAGATGTTTGATTTCCCTTTTCATCTCGGAGGCCTCGTCTTCTAGTCTCTGTTTCTCCTCAACATTCCTTTCACGGTCTTCCCCTACAGACTGCAACTTTTCCTTCAGGTCTGATACTGCTCTCAACGCAGCCTCTTCCTGCTCTTTCAGAAGCCTCTGCACAGTGTACAACTGTTCCCGCTCTTGTTTAGCCTCCTCCAGAGATTTTAGAGCACGCTGTTTGTCAGCCAGATCTTCAAAGGATTGTTTCTTAGCTGCAGAGGCAAACCTTTTGAGCTTCTCATATTTCTCCAGAAGCTCTCTGAGCTGCTTGACAAAGGTTCTGTTGTCAGCTTTGCTTGTCAGGAGCTTTCCCTTCAAGGAACCGCAGGTGTGGTCAAAGTGAGCAGCATTCTCCTTGTATTTCTTTCCTTCAAGTTTCAGCTTTTCAGCTAGCAAGCCTATTTCGGCAACCTTGAGATCGGACTGTTTCCTCGTCTCCTCAAGCTCTTGTTGCATCGTCAGCAGCAACTGAACCATCTGCTGAAGCTCCAGCTCTTTATATTGCAACTTTTCCTCCAAGGCATTGATGACATCTTTGTGGTTTTCCCTCATTGAGGATCGCCTGCCCTCAGAATGCTCCAGGTCTCCGAACAGCTTCTCCCTGTCCTTAAACATACTTCTGATGATATATTGGGCATTGGGAAGAGAATCGCTGGCATTAAACTCATCATCTGATCCATCCAGTTCATTTGAGAGAAGGAGAGGAGTGCTAGTAGCAATCCGGTGTCTGGGCTGTGCAGGTCTCTGGAGCTCCCGCATTTTGTGGAGGAATAAATTAATCTGCTCTAGAGACATGGTGGCCTGGGGGTCCACATTCCTGTGCACTTCATTCTCTTCTGCCTTCAGCATGTCTTCCTTGACTAAAACCTTTGGCATCAACCCAGTGGCTTGCTTGTGAAAACCTAATCTATTGTTTCCAGAGTTTACGGGGATGGAGAGATGAGATATATCCAACGTGGAATTTTCGCTATATTGGGATGTGTGCATTTGAGAACCATAATCCTTTCCTCTTTCTGCAACGTCCCCCTGTCCTACAGTGCAGCAGTCAGGACACTTTAAGGTGTGAATGCGCAAGTATTCCTTCGGGTTCATGCACACAAACCCCTCTTCAGAGGCAAGCTTCTGAATAGCGCTATGCCACATGAGGATGGTTACATCTCCAAGATCAGCGGTCTGCAGAGTGGAGCTCAGGCTCTCCTTGAAGCTTTGTGTCATTTGGATGAGAGGGTCAAGGCTTGAGGAGTGTTCTGCTGTCTTGCTGTTGGTCTGTTGATTCAGCACCTGTTCCGGGACCCTTGATGGAATAGTGACGAAAGAAAAACATTAGACCAATGAGCAAAGGCACAGAGAAGTCAAGGTTCATGAGATTCTTTGGATATGAGCAGAATCTTGAAAGATTCTGTATAGAGGAATGGTTAAAGATCCCCCCATATCATAAATCACTAGAATATGACTCAGCAGTGTTATCCTTGATAGGGGAGGGTACACAAAGTACTAAAAACAGGGTTGTGAATAACTGGCACATCTTTTCACATCACATATTACTTAAATTATTAAACAAAATCTCTGAGCAATTGCTTAGTGAGCATACAAAGTGAGCGTACAATATACAGATAACTGCCAAAATAAAGGAAGCACTTGAGTAAATTAAAGACTGTGGCGGCTCTGTTATGGTGTGGGGGGACATTTTCCTGACATGGTTTATTTCCACTTAACCCCTCAGAGAACAAGCTAAATGCCAATAAATACAAAACCATTCTGAGTGATCACCCTCATTCTATGGTGAAGCATTTATATCCGAATGGGAGCGGTCTCTTCCAGGATAACAGTGCCCCCATCCACAGGGAACGAGTGGTCACTGAATGGTTTGATGAGCATGAAAATGACATAAACCATATTCCATGGCCATCTCAGTCACCAGATCTCAATCGTGTTGGACACTTATGGGAGATTCTGGAACAGTGCCTGAGACAGCGTTTTCCACCACCATCAACAAATCACCAAATGATGGAATTTCTTGCAGAAGTATGGTGTTGCATCCCTGTAATACTTCCAGTCACCTTTAGAATCTATGCTAAGGCACACTTAAGCTGTTCTGGCAGCTTGTGGTGATCCAACGCCCTATTAAGACACTTCATGTTTGAGTTTCCTTTATTTTGCCAGTTACTTGGTCATTACCAGTATTGTTTATTTTATACAGCCTTCTTTGCTCATCTTTATCAATGCTGTGAATAATTTTGGAGGATACTGTACATATCGTTTTTGCGTGGAAACTGGTCTGTTTTACAATGTGTTCGACTTGTGATTAAATGATTTATGGTGTTGGGGGGGTTAGCACCACTTTGTGCAACACTTTGTTGTTTGATGTGTGTGTGTGTGTGTGTGTGTGTGTGTGTGTGTGTGTGTGTGTGTGTGTGTGTGTGTGTGTGTGTGGTGATGCATACTTCTATACCTGACACAGTACGGATTTAAAAGTTGGTGCAGTGTTCATATAGAATATCCAAGTACAGTATACAGTATGTGTGTGGTATAGCTGATACCTGGCTAACGTAACCCAGCCAAATCATTTTACATTTACATTTTAAGCATTTAGCAGACGCTCTTATCCAGAGCAACTTACAAGATGTGCATTAATACATGGTAGGAACAATCATAGTTAGCGCAAGAGATCAGTGCAGTAATACAGCGATAGACATCATTGCATTGCTTTTTTAATTAAATCTGTAAACACTGGGAAGGAAAAGGTTAGTGTTTTTTTTGTTTTGTTTTTTAATTAAATGGAGTAAGCAGGGGTATATAGTGTTGAACAAGTAGGCAGTGGTGATGACAATTAGCTAGATGTACAGAATTCAGTTGTTATCTGTTGTGTATTAGTACATTAGTCAGGGTATGTCACAGTCACACGACTTTCACTGCCAGCCATATTAAAGCATATTTTTTATCTATTGTTTCTGGTATTTTTCCCAATTTAGTAGCCAAGTACACCCTCTCTTTTTGCAGAGACTATGTGCATCTTTGAATTATCAATGCATGTCCTTTCTAGAAAAAAAAGTGCCTAGATTTTTGCTTTGATTCTCTTAAGTAAATCCATTGCAATTCTTGGAAAATATCAAGAAAATCCATTTACAAAACATTTACAAACCTCACCCAAGAAACAAAGTACAGAAAAGGAATGCTATCCTAGCATGTTTTCAAAGACCAACCATACATCCGCAAGACATCTTCCTCACTCCCTCTGATGCTGAGTATTTCCTTAGTTTCTGTTACTTGAACATCTTGAAACTGCGTATACCAAGCAAAAATAAAAACTGCAAAGCCACTCCACAGTTCTTACCTTGCAGCCTGCTTTCCAGTTTTCGCTTAACGGACTTGGCAGTCACACCAGGCTACTGTGCAACTTGCTCCATTGTTAAAGTTGTTTAAATGGGAAATCTCCATGGTGACAAGAGCGTAGCTGACTACAATAGGGGCACTGGGGAGTGGTGTGGAAAAAAACACAAAACAAGCTGAGCGCTTGTCAACTGACTTTTTCTTTGAGACTTTTTCCAAGACTCCTGGCTACCGGCGTCTCTACAGTGGCAGGTAGCTGCATAACTTTCAGAACAAAGGTGACATTGTGACCCATGCTGTGCTTAATGGATCCTTTTCTTTGTCAGTCGGTGAACTGTGAATCATTTGCATATGTAATTAGGGGCATTTAATGCCTAAAATAACATCTTTGTATGGCTTTCACTGCCCTCACCCCAAGCCACTCAAATATAGCCAACAGACAGTTTTGCTTATCATATTTGATAAATTAATTCAATCTTTTTTAAACCGTTGCTTTATTTTGCTAACATATTCAGGCAGAGCTATGTTTTTGTGAATCATGCTGTATTGAATTGCAATTTCAAAATGAATGACAAACGTGAATTACAAAAAAAATGAATCACAAACACACTAACGTGAAAAAGTGGTTTGCTTTTATTGGTTAATATTCCATTCGTTATCATGAATATGAAGGTCAGGGGTCACGAGTTCCCTCACACTGACTCTCCTCCCTTTGTTCAATCTAGGTATCCACCCACTCTCTAAGCATTACATGGCCAGGTGAGTACAAGGAAGAATCTTTATTACAAAATAAATCATAAAATGTACAGCCATAAAAACAGAGCAATGGTCTAATGCTATCTAATCTTGCTTGTTAAAGTAAGTAGTTACAGGTATCTACAAAAATAACAGTTGATTAAATGAAGGGTTCTGGCAGCTTTGTTATGGTGTGGGCTGCAGTTTCCTGGCATGTTTTAGGTCCACTCAACCCCTTAGAAGGCAAGGTAAACACCAATGAATATAAATCACCTTCATCCTATGGTGAAGCATTTCTGTCTTGATGGGAGTGGTCTCTCCCAGGGAGTGGTCACTGAATGGTTTGACGAGCATGAAAATGATGTAAACCATATGCCATGGCCGTCTCAGTCACCAGATCTTAACCCAATTGAACACTCTGGATTCTGCAGCATTTTCCACCACCATCTACAACACACCAAATGATGGAATTTCTCAAGAAGAATGGAATTGCATTTCTCGAATAGACTTCCAGAAACTAAGAAGAATCTATGCCAAGGTGCATTGAAGCTGTTCTGATGGCTTTAACCCCCACAGTTCCGTGCTTAATTCAGAGAAGCTTTGTGATTTTGGTGTCGTCTGATATTTATCTAAATTTATCTCAATTTAACACACGCTTACTCCAAAGTGTTTGATATTTTTATTTGAAGGACAATCACAGCTACATTTATATGTCATCAATAGTTTGGTCAGTATCATATGCAGCTTGTAAATAAATTTACAAACACATTTTGTGCCGTCAAAAATTAACCTAATTAAAATCTCATATTATTTGCCAGCGCTCAAATCAGAAATTCGCGATTCTAAGGTTTCTGTCAATGTTTTTGCCGCGTGTGTATGATAAAATCTTGCGAAGTTAGAAATAGAAATATACTTTTATTGCTGCTCGGATCGGCGGCGATCCAGCTGACCCTAAAAGGTTAAGACACTTTATGTTGGTGTTCCCTTTATTTTGGCAGTTAGCTGTATGTAACTTTTAATTTGCCAGCTAGCTAACATACATATCTAACGTGCTGTAGCCAGGTAATAACAGCCTGCACACAAAAACTATGACCTAGCACCAACCATGGGCCCTCTTGCTCATCCAAACAGGCAGAAGTCTGGCCAGAGATCCTAATTTTTCCCTGAAGAACATGTCCACACGCTAATATATCCTTTCAGAAGTGGTGAGACTTTCTCCTTAGAGGCAAATGTACTAAATAAATATACACTTTTAGCTAACTTTAAGTCTTTTTTGGTTTAGGATTAACCTGGTGGTTCAGATTTTAAGCACTTACATTATGTTAAGGGATAAACAGTAGACCTACAATGAGGACTTGGTACATGATCACTCTAACGTTTGGTAGCTAGCTAGTAGCTGTCTGAATGAATGAATGAAAGTCTGAAGTAATAGTAATGTTTGGGAGGGTAAAAAAATAATGTGTTGTAGCTAACTAGGATTCAGAGTTCAGGAATTTGTATGTACCATTTGAAGAATAATTATAAATTCTGTAATTGGTATATACAAATTCAGGAATTAGCATTCTGTATTTTTTTATTCTCCATTTATACTTTTATAAACACAGGACCACTCATATGTGCAGCGATCTCATATCGGCTTCCCTCCCTCCTCCCTGGGATGGACAGCCAATTGCCGCCCCCTAGTGGCACTCCTGGCCAGAGCCAAACTGGCGCAACCTAGGTGGAATCGAAACCCGGTCACAGTGGGCAGCATCAAATGTTCTTACCGCAAAAAAATATGTATATATGAAAAAAAGATTTGGAAACATACATTTCAATTTGTAAAAGTAAATTGCAGTTTGTAAATGCAAGAGAACAATCTGTGTACCTACGCCTCTTATTTTATGAGTTTATGCATCCGTGTTTACGTTCAAGACACTCTGACTGCACGTACAACTTTCATTTTAGTCGTCTTGGAATATGGGAACATCTTGAGACTGCATCTGGGAATTTTTACATACAGAATTTTGACAGTGTATTCATGCCAACTTGTAATCATATTTTTGATCTGTCTGTACATAGAATCATACCTGCCTCATTGCAGCCAGCCATGTGCTCAAGCTTATTGAGGCCTACTTGAATCCAATTACATCCTTGGAAAACTACTGGACAGAATATGACCTAAGTTATGTATGTTACTCTTGGAAAGGTGGGGCACATTTTGGAATCAGCATTTGTAAAAAAAAAAAAAAAAAAAAAAGTGATAAACAAATACATGATTCATTAAACAATCCATGTACCATGTTCCTGGTCCCAAAAATGCCCTACTTTTCAGATTAGGGTTGGGGTTTGGGTTACAGTTTGTGATAAGCTTGGGATAACCGTTATTAACAGACAATGTAGGAGTAAGTGGTTGAAATTGGGATAACTGAAGGTATAGCTCTAATAAAGCATTAGGACCCAAGATGCTGTGATATATCATCAGTATAGTCACAGCAAATGGCATTGTTAGGCACAATGGACATTGCATATGGTCTATTGAATAAGGTTGTGTGATATATCAATTATGTGCCATCTGCAGCCAGCCAGAAGTTCCGGGGGTCTCCATAATTTAAGCCTCAGCAACTGCACGCCATATTAAAATCTCCAAGAATGTCCCTCACTGGTTTTCAGACCTGCTGCATTTTTGCATTTTTGTGTACCAGGAACGCATTTTGAGGTCAAAATATGTGGGTATGCAGGTATCATTTTCAGGTATACAAATATAAGGATTCAGTTACACACAGTTATGACACAGAAGTTGTTGTATTTGGACCTGCGGCAATCAAAGTTCAATCGTGCAATCTAGCATTTGTCACAAATTTTTTTTGGCTCTTACAGAAAATATTTTATGTTTTAAACAAACAAAATCCATGTGTGAAACAACCCCCCTTGTCCATGTCACATTGGTATCTAACCCTGCTGTCCTAAGGCCAGTGAGGGGTTGCTGTTGTAAATAACTAGTAAGGTGTGTGTGGATGTACAAAAAGAAAAAATATTCCCTTTTTATAACAGATTTTGTTGCACAAACTTTGGCAACGATGATGATTAGACTGTAGCTTACTGTTAGATAGCTCTGGCGATGATCTCTAGCCATGTTGATATGCTTTTGTAAGTCACTTTGGATAAAATGTATTTTAAACGTATTGTTTTAACGTATTGTTTTAAACGTATGAGCAAATTGGTGTTTAAAGGAGATGAGCCAAATGGTTGCTGAATTTCTATGAATGCTATTCGTGACTGTTTAGTGTTAGGTACACATGGTTAAAGTGTGTTGCTGTGGTGCTGTACCTGTTGGGTTGATTCTGATAGAAGAGCCTACTAAGAGATATTTGAGATTCAGTAGTAAGAAATTATCACACAACATAAATGCATTAAAGCAGAAGGTTTTATTGACATTCATGACATAGCATTTTATGCAAGGTTGCGTTTAGAATGTAATTCTTGGGCTTGTAGTCTGGATTGCACCTCGCTCGTTGGATGAGGTTTTTGACCCATATTGGACATCAAATCACAATGGGAGAGAAAATGTGGGTTGACAACATCAACTTCACTAAAATGGTTGCTTCCCAGTCTGCCATGTAAACATTTGCATAAGCTGGAGGACATTTCTTGCCCATGGCTGTTCCGAATAATGCTGCTAATGTTCATGGTTAAAAGCAAAGTCATTTAACTGGTGTGTAGAAAGAGTTTTTCATCTGGCTTAGAGGAATCTGGGTAAAAAAAAAAAAAAAAAAAAGGTTCTTAACTCTAACCTGCCTGTAACCCCACTTATGTTTTCATATTTGTTTACAGGATATGTATCATGAACAGCCGAGCATCTAAGGGAACTGTTATGTCTTTAATCATCTCCAAAACATCATGTGTCCTTGATGTAGCTGGGATGCATGTGGGACATCACTGAGATGATGATCTATATGTTGTGCTGTGCTGTTCGCTCTTGCAATCAGCAACGATGGGGACCTCAAAAGGGGCCATAGGGTCTTTTAGGTATTTTGGGTTAAACGCAAAGTAGTCTTTTGCTGGATGTCTCTGGTCCTATTAAAATGCTTTGATTGATGCATTTATTTACTAGAAAGTGTCTACTATGTGCCTGTGAAGCTTGTGGTATCCCAGATCTACTGATACTGTACTGCTATACAGGTATAATACTGTAGTGTACAAGTCAGTAGCGATTCACTGGCTTCAAATAAAGGAGACTGAAACACACATCTTTAAACCGATGATTACTCTCAACCTCTTTCCATATACATTCCTTGATTATCAACCAAGCAATCCATTAGCTGATTCATCAATAGCAATTGGTATAGCTTCCCAATTTTATTTTGTGATAGTATTTTTCTTTACATCACAAAATTGTTTAGCATTTGTTCATATCTACAGATTGTCTGAACTTGTGGATAAATGTAGCCCACTCTTTGTTCTCCATAACCGAACTCAAGGATTATTTACTTCATAAATATCCGTTAATCTGATCTACAGTATGCGGAAACTCATTACTAAGCTCCTAGATACACAGATATTACAAAATAATACTGAAACATTAGCCTACTTGAATAATTTTCATTGCCAATCCTTGCTGACTGTCTTTTTTTTATCCACACGATGACAATATTTCCGAGTTGGATAATCTATTCAGCCTAGTGACAGCACACCATCTAAGATTCACATTATTATTGTTATTTATTTTTACATTTTTTACATTTTTTATGACAACTATACAAGCTTTGACAATATGTATCGTAAAATATGTATGCCAAGTAAGAAAAACTGTATTCTAATAGCTTGAATTACGTTGCCAGGCCATACACTGTAAATCTCTATACACATGTATAACCAAAAAGCTACTACAGTCCTTCTTCTCCCCATCTGTCCATCCATCTATTCATCCCTCCATCCAAGCTGATGATGATGTGATTTATACCATACTACTGCAAGGCTATTCACCAATTTGGGTTCCAATCCTCCAGACCCAATGCAGGCTGTGTTAAATGGTTTTGTCTTGTGTATATAGTGTCATAGATGGCAACTCTGGTGAGCAAAACAACCCTTACGGCACCGATTAACCATCCGCCGTGCACCGTGTTACACGTTGTGTGAAGACCATTATTGTGTGGCATATGCATTTTAGTAAATCCTTCAGAGAATTGCAAAGCAACCAATTTTGACCATTTGATCCTAGTGCCCTGAAGTCCTCACTGGACTGAAGTCCTGAAGGCCACTACATTCACCCTCAGCTAGTTAACACAGTTGTCTTCTTCTTCCATTGGAGCTGTTACTGCTGTTCCTGGGCCATGCATGATCACTGCAAGCATGCAGTGTACATGTCTGATAACTCTATACAACTCCTAGGAGTAGATAGATAAAACCGCCCTCCCAAAGTAAAGATATTTGCCCTCTGTTTGATAACCTTGTGACTTGCTAGAGCAGGGGTGGGCAATCTTACCCTGTGTGGGCCGGTGTGGGTGCAGGCTTTTGTTCCAACTGAACAGTGACACACCTGATTCCACTAATCAAAGCCCTGATTGAAGACTTTGATTAGCTGATTAGTCAAATCAGGTGAGCTACTGCTCGGCTGGAACAAAAGCCTGCACCCACACCGGCCCACACAGGGTAAGATTGCACACCCCTGTGTGTTGGACATGTGCAGAGATCATTTTTAAGTGTTTGAATTGTAGGGTTTGGAAGCCAGTAATGTATATTAGAGCCTTTGGTTATTAATATTACATTGGGCTATGGTTTTCTGACCTCTTTGTGACCAGTAACATAAATCTGCCTTATGCTCAAATAATCAGATATGGTTCTTTCTGAACTTTTCACTTTCAATTATCTGCTTTTTAGTCTCTTTCTCACTAGATGGCAGCATTGAGTTATTTAGCCACGCTAGTCAAGACAGTAACTCAGATTTAATTTTCAACCACGATTCATTTACATAAACATAATTTTGCTCAAGGTTAGGTCTCTTAAATTTTTATTAATACAATTAATTTGAATCAATGGAAGCAGACCTAAAACTACAGGATTGGTTAGAATGAGTTTTAGCGTGCACTTTCGTCTGTTTAATTTAACCAACCTATTGGCTGTTTGTGATTTGGTGTGTTAATATTAAGTGCATACACCACACGTTTTATTTTTTCATACAGATATATTTTAAACACATAAAAAACTTGATGGACAAAGTTGATTGAAAAATATATATATATAGTTCAACCGAAATGTGAGGTAAGACGAGTTACAATACCTATTCTATTTTCCAATATCTTGTCATTTTGCAAGGCTCAGGGTCCGGTTTGTTAAACAGTTTTGTCTTGTCACAATCTAACAATAGTTAATAATTTCTCCGAATATTAAATACACAATTATGCAGCGTTCTCTTGTATTGAATGCCTCCGCGGGAGGCTTCGGTTCCGTAGGTTTGGCAGACAGTACAGCCTTGCTTCAGCTCGTCTCCTTTGCCGTTACTGGCTCGGTGCGCTCCATCTGCCCCTATATGACGGTGGCCAGGAGCACGAGGTGCACCAGCAGAGATTTTCATCGTAGAGCCGCCGGGAACCCGAGTCCCGCCAAGCAAATCCAGATGCTGTGCAGTGGTGTCCTACCCTGCGTGTGCACGGATGAGTTTAGAGAGGCTATTGCATTACAATTACATAATGTTGCTTTGCTATTACACTTATGGAAACTTAGTTATTACAATTCCCCTGTTTATTTAATCTTTTTTAATTTTTTTACAAATCTATCTTTTTACTCTCTGAAACGAAAAGTTTGCAGTACGTTTGCAGGAACTTCCGTGTATAGCACTTGGTGCTAAACAGTTATTTTATTTTTGTGTATATAGACAAAACTGTTTAACAAACCGGACCCTTAGCCTTGCAAAATGACAAGATATTGGAAAATAGAATAGGTATTGTAACTCGCCTTACCTCACATTTCGGTTGCACTGTGTATATGAAAACTCAACGGGAGCTCTCCGCGATGCTGGAAAGCATTGATTGTATACGAAATGGATACTGTGAGCAAAGTGAAAAATATTCAATTATCAGGTATGTCATTTACAACAAAAAATTGTTTAAATAATTAAAAACACACCTTTTATTAAGAATTAAATTGGATTGAAGTTAAAGATGTATTTGCTTTTTAAAATATGTGTGGATTATTATTATTTTTTTAAGTCAATCTATATATTTTGTTTTCAGTAAATATGTCTTCAGCTATCCTCAAATTCAATAAATGATTCCCTTAAGTGATTTTATTCAACATTTTTGCTGAAACATTGAGGCTGCTTTGTAATGGGAAGCAATCTGCTTTGAAACAATACTCTAGATGCCAAGCAGAGGTGCAAACTGCAGGTATGAGAGCTTGATGAATATTTCAGAAGTTTCTTTCATTGCAGGCTCACACTAAACCAATTGAAATGCTGCTTTGAACAGAAGGTATTACAAACTTTCACTCTCTGTTTTCAATATCTTTGTGGATTAAAAAACAAAACAGTTCTCATGGCTGATTAAGGGGATAGATATAGTTCTGATATTAAGGAGAACTTTTCAAATATGTTTTTCTTATAGCTGGAGCTTGTGTTCATGCATGTCCTATAACAATTGATGGCCAGGACATTTATGTGCAATGCATATGATTTGTATTTTTAGCCCTTTGGAAATGTTTATATTTTACCAGAGATTAATGGATTCAGAGACCTGGAGCCATATGTACAAAGATCCTAGAGTGCTGATCTAGGATCAGGTTTCCCCTTTCCATATCCTAACCATATCCATTATGAGCTAAAAGGCTAAACTGATCCTAGATCAGCACTCCTGCTGTTAGAATCTTTGTATATACGGCCCCTGGTTTCTGGTTAGATTCACTTGTTAGATTCACGGAGCACAGTGAGAGTAATTTATTGCTGCCTTAATCACCTTTTTACTTAACTTTGAAATACAGTGTTATGACCTTTTTTTTATGTTGCACTAATGAATGTTTGATTTGTCATTTCAGGCATTGTGGCTTCATATATAAACTTTATTGTATTTTCCTACTGAATTGTGTGCCATTGTGCCAAATTTTTAATTGCTTGAGGTCATTTAATATTAGAAATCAAATTGCTTATGGAATGAACAGTTTTTATGTCTTGTCTTGGACTTGGACTAATGTTTGTGTTTGGGAGGATTGTATTTTTGTTCATGAACCATTGTGTTCAATTCTGACAGATAATTATTTTTTTAGGGACCAATGAAAATGTAAATGTAACTAAACAGTGGCAAAAACCTTATTTCCTTTGAAGATTGATCAGTTCATTATGAATACGTGCAAAGTACAGTTCTTTCTCTAGATATTTTATTCTCTTTCTACTCAAAATGTAAAATACATCTAGTTATACATTTTATACACTGTCCATGCAAAATACATACGATAATATTATACTCTAATATGCAGGTTTATGCTATTAAAGGCTTTTTTTAATCATATTTAAAAGTATTTGATTTCAAAAATGCATGTTCAAAATTTCCATAAAGTTCCATTAAAACTGTATTATTAATGAAAGATACCCTCAACCAAATAGACTCCACATACTTCAAACTGAACAACCAAATAGGGATGTACACAATGTGCAATTTCAGCCAATAGAATATAAGAAAAAACTATATGACTGCCTTTGTTGTATATGAAAACTTGCTGGCTAGCAAATTAGTAATAATCAGAAGGAAATGCTACATGGGCAGTGATCTGGGACACTGAGGTAATGATGTATGGACAGTCAGTGTGCTTTTAGATGACATATGGGCACTTCTAGTTTTCAGCAAAACCTGTTTTCAGCATAAAGTGTGTGTGGTGATTGAAACGATCCACAGACCAAGCAGCGGCACTCTGTGACCAGTCACTGCTTCACCCTGATGTTATACACACCTCTCTGTGTTCAACATGCTGTGACTATGTAAAATAGCAAATACAAGACTAATGTTAAGCTGCAACCAAAAGATGGCACTATCACTGAATCTAAGCCTGTTAGAAGATGTGGAGGCTCATATTCTAACTCCTGACGTAAAATGACTTATTTAAGTCTATTTTTTATTTTTCATGTCATGTATTTTAGTACATGCATTTTCCTAATTATGTTTTGACTCTGACAACCATGGAGGTTAATGAAAAAGGGCTGTGTAAATATTGAAAGGAAGAACTGAACTTCGGACACTGTTCAGCTCTTTCTCTGGCTCTTCAGCCATCTAGTGGTAAAATGTTGTTACTGCTACTCCGTATTGGCGGAGCCATTCAGAGAGTAAATATGAGTGAGCAGTGGATGTGGGAGTGAGTTAGTTAATGAATGAATGAGTGTGTGACTGAGTGTACATGCGATGTGGGTGGGTGCGGAAGTGAGTTGATAAGTGAGTGAGTGAATGCACATGTGAGTGAGTGAGTGAGTGTGTGTGTGTGTGTGTGTGTGTGTGTGTGTGTGTATAAGTAGTTCACATCAACATGTTGAAAAACCTGTTGTTGCAGACGGGTTTAAAACAATAGTCAAATCAACTCATGCTGCAGATGATCAAAGTAGCCTATTTAGGAAACGCAATACTGCTGATCTCTGGAACGTATTCAGCAATGACTTTATGAATTCACTATCCATGTCATACCCTGAATAGTTCAAATAAATACATACAAAATAATGGCATGACTCAATTGTCTTTACACTTATAAATGCCTAAATAAGCTAATGCATTAATTATTATCATCACCCCTAATGTACGTTACAATTCTAAAATATGTGATATCTAAACAAAATGAAGAAACACAGGGCTACAAGTTACTTGAACGAATGGAGGAAAATATGCTTTGCTTTGGTGCTTGCTTAGTTTCTGTGAAACATTGATGGAAGTTTAGTTGTAATTTGCATCATTTTCATATCAATAATTTGGTACGCAGATCAAATTTAGGAATTGTATTTTACAGATGTTCAGAGAGTATAGGCTTTGTAGCCTACATTTGAGTAACTTGGCTTTCTTTTTTCATTTATTTCAGTTTTTATAGATGTGCAGAATTGTACTAATCTCTACTTTTTTCCTGAGGTCAATTAGCAAAGGAACTGTTCGTACAGATACAACAAAAAACCCAGGATTGTACATAAACAATATCATTGAAAAAAAAAGTTGAGTCGTTCAATTGTGCAAGACGGCTACATTTCATTGCCTTTCAAATATGCACAGAAATGTTTGACGATTTTATATTCGCACATCTGCGCTGTTGGATGCCATTAGGTTACACATACCTGGCACCAAATAAATAAATAGATGCAATAAACTACAATTAACATAACAAGCCAACTCAAGTCTCTTAATGTCGGTGGTGTGTGGTGTTACAGACAGAGTTAATATGATTCTGCCTCGGTTGTTGTGCTTGGCAGTTAATAGGTTAGAATGCTGCAGATTACATCCGTTTTTTCCGGGCTCTCGTGGCATTAGCATTGATCTAGGGGGAAAATAAAGAACACGGTTCTGTTATTATATACAGTAGAGTCATTTCTGTTCCAGTGATTGAGTGTACAGGTGGAATTCCTCCCCCCTCCCAACATATTTTGTCTTCCTGTCAATACGTGAGGCACTTGTCCAGATTATGGATCAATGGCAGTTGATCTTTTTATTCGCACGCCTAATGAAGTTGGCTCTTTTCTCTCTTTTTTTTCCCTTTGCTGTCGATCTAATTTGCTCTTGGCAATGTTCATTAACGCTTGCCCGTTTTTTAAACACGGCCACAGAAACGAGAATGTTTGAAGGGTAACGTTTGGTGTTTTGCATGCATAGTTCCGGGACATTTTTTTCGCTTTTCCACAAAGGCTCGCAAGTTCCGTTCATGTGTGACACTGCTCGGCAGACAAAGAGCACTCCCTTCGGAAAGAACATCTGGTGCGTATGGGACTGTCACGTCTCGTCCGTCTCTCCCAGAGACTGTCATTGGTTTTCATTTTTTACTTTGTTGGATGGAGTGAGGAAAAATATGCGGAAAGGTAAAGAATGTTGGGAACCTTTAGTTTAAGCGGATTTCTAATTGAGAGATCTTCTTCACAGTCCTCAAAACTAGACAGCCCGGCCCCAGATAACTTGGGAAATGTAGCATATAAAAAACAAACAAAAAAGTAGCCTACTTTGCGTGGCAACTTTTATGTGTGTGTTTAAAAATATGTAGTTGCAGCTGGGAAACTGTCTACAAAGTATGGATTAGCCTATGGGAAGGACGATGATCAGTCCTTTTCTGTCATTGTTATTATCAGTGTGCTTTTTTACATTCCTTATCTATATTTTATTCCTCACTATTATTTATTACACAAGCTTTATTTCATTTATGAATCTGTTGATTTGTACCCCCTCTAGCCACTGCACCCCCTAACCATTCAGTGATAGTGCCCCCTTCATTGCATACTCTGAATACCGCCGAGTTGTTCCCTGGTTCAGACACCACATAGTTGATGAACTGAACTTTTAGGGGCTTAAACAGACCAATATGGGTAATGGGCAAAGGGAGAATTTTTTCAAATCTGATTGCCTGTTCGTCCCCATGCACAATTTGAATAGCCTAGAGTAAAGAGCATGTGAACGTCTGCTACAGAAGATGGCGTCACCCCCCCCGGAGCTTTGATATTCATGTGAAAAAATGTTTTTTCAGCTACTGGAATGTAAGGATGTCCCTAATCAAAAAGAGTTCTTCTTTTACAAACTTTTACTGCTTTTGCACACTCACTATGTGGCTTTGGGCAGTAGGCTGAGGGGTGCACTTTGTACACTGCACGTGCACAGGAAATGTTTCTGCATCACCTTTCTGCGGCACCATAAGGCTGCTCACCTCGTCGCTGCATCTTCGGGCTAGCCGCTATTTGTCTTCTGTCAGAAAGAACCTTGCAGTAATTCTTCATCTGCACAGTGCATTAGTGTCCAGTCAAAACAAGGGAACGGTAATGTCAATTCCACTCCAGGGGATACATAAATAAGGCTACATCACTCAGGGCAAACAAACATTCCCAACAAAAGAATAATTCAATCTGCCCGTGCACTTTTAATCTGTACGCTTAGCCTGAACATCGCTTCAAAGAAAGCTACAGTATCATTGTTTTTTTGTCAGTTAAGTAAGGGTTTGAGTACTCTGGGCTGATTTTACACAATGCCTCATATTATTTGACGGACTGCTGTTTTGGGCAGGCAATTTAAAGTGTGACAGTGGCCTTTGTTTTGTGCGCATGCTGTCAAGTGACAGAGATCTGTCAAAGGAGCAAATTACATTTCGCGGCCACCCTCCTGCTAGTTACAGGATATGACCATCTCAGTATAGAGTACATCAAATGCTTATTATTCAGTTCCTAAGGGGGACTGCGGCTGCGGTGTGTCACTTAGAGCCTAACTCAATCTAACTGCAAAGGGTTTAGCCTCTTCAGCGCAATCAAGAGTCCCATAAACCCATGTCCAGAGGTGAGAGCGCGGTTTAAGCTTCTATGCGAGGCAAATCCCCTTAAAAATCTATTGAAAATGTCCCCCAAAAAAGAGCACGTATTCCAAACGGCAGGAAGGCTCTTGTATTTTCTCTTAGGCCTGTATTCAATCAGCATTTGTCAATGGTTCGACCGAAGCTTTTCTCTGGGGCGTACGTTTCTCAATCCATCTGACGCCATATCATTGATGCTTGTTTCAGTTGCTTGCCCCTCGTGGCCCATTGTACATACTGACACAGATTAAGCTGATAATTGCATTCACGTTAGCTTAATCAGCTCCATTTCATTTCATCATTAAATGCACTTATAAAAAAATATATATCTTGATCTTTTCCCATTTTCTCCCTATTTAGTAGCCATTTACACCCTCTCTTTTCATGTCATTTCCCCCCTCGTATTGTGAGTTCGCTGCCGTAGCCCTGAGATCGGCAGTGACAAAGGCTCCTCCGAGCCGGCACTTGCCAAGCCGTCGACTGTAACACAGAGCCACTCATATACGCAGCAAACTAACATCGGCTTCCCTTCCCACTTCCTGGGGCGGACAGCCAATTGCCGCTCCCTAGTGGCACTCCCGGCCAGAGCTGATACTGGCGCGGCCGGTGGAATCGAACCCCAGTCGCAGTGGCCAGCGTCAAACGTTGTAACCACTAGACCACCCAGGAGGCATTAAATGCACTTTTTATCATTACGTATGGCAATGCATGTTTGCAGCGATTGTTTGAATTCAATAGCAGGACAAGAAGTGTCCAGCGTTTTCCTTTTTAGAGTGCTCACCGCAGTGCTCCCCGGGAGTCCGATCATTAGGCACATCTGTGTATGAGGTGACTCACTAGGCCTCCTGGGTGGCACGTCCTGCTGAAGCGCTAGTCGTTGGTACTCTGCGCCCTGTGTGGTCAGAGATTGTGACTGTGCCAGTGCAGACTATTGCCAGGAGTCCTGTGGGCTAATGCACACCTGGCCACAGCACCACCCAGGGAGAGGAGGGCTTCATTTGGTGGGGTTCCCACACCTCGTTGACCAAGGGGTAACTCCTGTGGTCAATGGGGGCCCTGCAGCCTGCCTGTGCTAGCTGCAAATGAGGCGCAGTCCTCCAGTGCAAGTGAGGCGTAGTCTAACAATGCAAGTAATAATAATAATAATAATAATATATGCCATTTAGCAGATGCTTTTATCCAAAGCAACTTACAGTAGTGAATGCATACATTTTTGTGGCCCCAGTGGGGATTGAACCCACAACCTAAGTATTGGCAACACTGTGCTCTACCTACTGAGCCACAGAGAACCAAGTGATAAGTGTAATCTTCCAATGCAAGTGAGGTGTAGTCCTGCGATGCAAACGAGGGCACAGCTGAGCTGGTGGACTGCAGTGTAAGAAGAGGCACTACAACAGGCAACGCACACTTCTAAGGGCATGCATGTTAGCCTGCGCTTCCCCAAATTGTGGACAACGTTGCAGTGATACGACAGGCCTGTTATTCAGCTCCTAAGTTATCCTAAGAGGTATAGTTATGGCTGAACATTCATAACTAAATTCTGAACATTGGGAAAAAAGTTTAAAAAAGACTAAAAATAAAACAGTGAAAAAAATGATAGAAGTGGCACTATATACTATATACTATTACTATATACTATTTGTGTTTTAAAATATATGCACATGGTAAAGGATTTTAAAAAATACACACATAGTAAAGGTTTCATAATGAAGGGCACAAATATTTGTGTATTTCCCAGTTGTATCTAATGCTACTACATTGTATTGTTATTTTTATTGGTATGTGAATATTATCTACAAAAACATATATTTTGGATTGAAATGTACTAAACATTGCAGTCTGTTCCAGATCTGGGCCAAAAATGGTTTCCTTTGATATTTTATTTGTGAATACCAACTCCCAAAAGTTGAAAATTGAAATATTCTAATAAATTAAATAAACTAAAGCAAAGTTCTTTTTTAATATTCCAATATTGATCTCACAGAAAAAATTTAAAATGTTTAAAATAATTTGTAAGTATTTCAATATAAATTCAAGTTGAAATAAAACGATTTATTCAAAGAAACAAAAATGTTATGCAATTATCCCAAGCAGTTGATTAGTCTTGCAGTTATCACATGATGGTTGTGAAAAATTCTAAATTAGGAGCAGTAAAACACCTTTTCATTTTAATCACAAATCAAACATAAGATTAAATTGAAATTGAATATGAAAAAGTGTCAAATACACAAGTGCCTTCATATAAATACAAGTGTGACCTCTATTGAACTAGGCCTATTGTTTTTAAAATTGTAAAACATATCTCTGATTCAATGAATACATTTACAAGTCTAAAAATAAACCTCATTTTATAGCATACATTTATTTTTAAAACTGTTGCAGGTATAGCTCGTTGTTGATGAAAGGTTAACAAGGACAGGTTTAAACCTCCTTTGAATTCAGGATAATAGTTAATCAGCTGTATGCTAAAATCCAGTTTATAGTATTCCAATTTCAACTACTTTCAGAATATTTAAATATATTTAAATATTTATTTATTTAAATATTTGTATAATTTGCATCAAAAAAGAGTTGGGATTGGAATTCAATGACAATGGTCGATTAATCAATTCACCCATTAGTCTGTTAATTAGCTATTTCATTACTGCAACATCCATCCTCCATCAATTCAGGAAGGCTGCCCACTAGCCTGCGCATCCACAGGCTAGCATACCTGAGGCAACAGGTAACCATCAGATCACAGATATCTTATTGGCCAGAGGAGACACTGAGTAGTGAGGCAGGCCCACTGAAGCCCTCCTCCCTTGCTGGACTCCCAGCCACGGTAGCCACTGGCATTGGTCCAAATTTAATACGCGCATTCGAGTAGGCTAATCTGCAGTCCTGAAACACTGTATTGTTGTCATTAGCCAAATTGAGAAGGTTAAGGTTTAATTATAACATTGTATTTTTAGAATTTGATAATGCTAAGCCAAAATTTCTCAAATGTTTTTGAAACGTTTTGCTGCATTTAATAAATTGTGCATTTGATATTTCAAACTGCTTTGCCTGCTTGTGCTTATATTTCATTGTAGGCTACTCTCCAACCTTTCACATATCTGACCTTTAGGATCTCTCTTTTGGCCACCAAAGAAGCAGAACTAATGATGATTTTAGTTTGGCCTTGTGAACGAGGCGACCGGATTTGAGTTAATCAGGCAAGAAATAATCTATTATTTTTGGAACTAATGGTGATACAATATGTTGAAAACATTGTATTTGAATAGGACATGGTTTTTTTCAACGGCAGTGTGTGTGTTCCTGCCATTTTGAGCATATAATCACTGTCAGTGTCATACTCTTTCAGGATCAAATTGTTAAGTTTGCCTCAAGGACTTGCTCAGTTTGCCCAAACAAGGTTTTATAAAATGGGGTGACACTGCCATACAATCCCTCTTCATTAAAATTTAATCGGAAGCTTTTCCTGGACACTAATAACCCTCTAAGCCAATGAGATCCTCCTAATTACCCCATTCAGGGAAAAACACAGCGGCAGCCACTCTTGCCTAAGCACTCTGGCATTCGGCCCTCTAAGCTGACCGCCACACAAAAGAACCGGTCCCCATAGGTTACACTTCTCACTTAACCAAAGGAAACCCCCACCCCCCATTTTCTTTTTTTATGAATGAAACTTTATGACAGTTGCGGCTGCCAATTCAGGGATAAGTAAACGTGTGAATGCAGCCTTCACTTAGGGAGGTGAGCCAGCGAGTCACCTGATTCGTCGTTAAGGTTACTTTGTAGTGGCCCTCCTTTTAAATCCAGGGGAATGAAATAAGCAGATGATGGTTATATATTTAACCTTTCACCTTACTGTATATACAGTATTTCCAGCATTTATATATACAGTATATATAAACATATAAAACATATAATGTGACTTTCCCATCTTTTTAGACTTTTTCCTACCATTATCTCTCACTTAAAACATCGTTTTTTGGATTTAATTACATTTCCAATTGCACTTAAATGCTTTCTCTTTCCGTTGGTATTTATGGACTCCGGCTTGCTAGCTAAGTAATTTAGCTAGATAGCATTTTCACACCACCATCAACAAAACATCAAATGATGGAATTTCTCGTGGAAGACTGGTGTTGTATCCCTCAAATAGAGTTCCAGACACTTGTAGAATGTATACCAAGGCGCATTGAAGCTTTCCTTTATTTTGGCAGTTGCCTGTATCTACACTGCCAATGTTAGGCTAATATTATAACAGACCCAGTGAGAACTCTTCCATTATTTCACTGTTGAAACCTCATCCAACTCAGTCATTGAAAAGACATTACTCACTCTGTATTCTAATAAGTCACCACCTCCATTTTTTGTATATTTCAGTTGTTTGTTGTTCTATTTAAGACAATCGGAAGACAGAGCCTTTTGCCACCATGTTCAAAATAAAGAATTTGACAGCATCTGTCATACAGAAAAAAACACATGAAATCTCACCTAGAGTTTACCAGAAGGCATGTCTCAAAGACCAAATGGAGGAAGATTCTATGATCTGATGAAACCAAAAGTTAACTTGGCCTCAATGTATTTAGCTGTTTAGCACATGCCAAACACTATGCATCATCCCAATAACACTATCCCTACCGTGAAACATGATGATGGGAGCCTAATGCTATGATGATGAAAGAAAACCTGCAGGTTTGCAAGAGATCTGGGACTTGGGAGGACAATGACCCAAAGCATATAGCAAAACATAAGAACAAAAGAATAAAAACAAATCTGTGTCTTGGAGTGGCCCAGTCAAAGCCCAGACCTCAATCCCTTTGAGGATTTGTGGAAAGATGTGCTGTTTGCACCAATGGTCCCCATCCAACCTGATGGAGCTCAAACAGTTTTGTAAAGAACAATGGGCGAAACCGGCAGTGTCCAGATGTGCAAAGCTTACTCAAAGCTTACTTAGAAACGTACTCAATAGACTCACAGCTGTATTTGCAGCGAATGGTGCTTCTACCAAGTATTAAAGTCAAGGGGGGTGAATACTTATGGAATAAATTATTGTCTGTTTTTTATTTGTAATTAATTAAGAAAAAGCTTTAGAGTTGTTTTTTTTTATTTGATTTTATCCATGAAATAAGAAAAGAAAAGAAAATCTTTTGTCCACTGTATATTTTTTGTTGTTGCATTTTTTGGAAAAGCTCGTTTTCCACTGATGTGTAGAGCTATGCAAAATCAATCAGAACTTTAATTGAGAATGATGCCAGAGATTTTTTTGTCTCCATGCACACCACAAATCTAAACAAGCTTCTGGAATTTTTGCCAAAGCCAGCGTAAACACCCCAACACATGCTTATGTCCTGATCCACAGCCTAATGGCATTAACAAAGTTACCATTAGTGCGCTGCTGGGGGAGACAGGGGCGTCCGTGCAGAAAGCCGCATGACTGATGCGTTGACAGGAGCAAATGAAACACCTCTCCGTAGGCTGAGAGGGGCCAGGAAATGCCACTCTAAATTAGCCGCACGCCCAGTTTGTTGTTACTTCATTAGGCCAGCTGGAGAAAGTAAAGAGGGAGATTGAGACCCACCGTGTGCCCAAACAGGAGGCCCCCGTAAGCAGCTTTCTAAACTTTGTATTCTCTTCTTTCTTTTGTTTTTCAGTGCAGAAAAGTGACCAGGGAGTTGTAGGCATGGGACGACAATGTCCACTGGATGACAAATTCATTTTGTTCTCAAGTAGAGATTTAGGAGTGGTTGTCAAGTGGTAATTTAGGAAGCTAGCTTTCAGTGCTGGGTAATCCCTTCCCAGATATTAGGTACCTCATATCTTTACTTATGTCATATAAAACACTTGTCTTTACATATCAGGGTTTAATGCACCGAAAATATGAGCATGTGTTATATGAACAGATCGGGTGGAATCTTGTCTTTTCAACAGTGGAGGCCAGTTTATGTCAATTGGGATGTTGCAGTAATGATCCCATCCCAATTCAAGGCAGTGTACACAAATTAGGCTCCTGGCTGCTGCTTACCTTCTGTGAAGTCTAGAAGTCCCAAAATATGTGGGCATCCTGATCGCCGTAAGGGTCTGCCGATCAAAAGTAGTGAACCTGTTTTGTCACAAGAACAAGCCAAATCGGGACATCGTCGAGAGAGTTCCAATGTTTACTTTGCGCTTCGTATCACCAGCAACAGCAAAGATGCCATTCATTCATTAGGCATGTGGCCATCATAGTTCTTTAGCTATAAACTGCTATATTTTGGTAGGTCTAAATAGGTGGAAATTCAAAAATAGGGGGTGAATGTAATGGGGGATCATAACCAGCTGGTTCACAGGTGGGACACTCTTCCTTTGAATGAGACATTAAAGCTGCTGTAGGCAAAACATTAAAGCTGCTATCAAACAAAAAATGGATAATGGACAAAATAAATCGGTAGTTTCTGTGAAATTCAGCACTTCCAACCATGTTTATGGCCTCCAATTGTGCATTGTAAATTCATGTCTCCAAAGAATTCGGTCTGAATCCTGTTGGCAAATAATTGGTCCCAGAGCCCTTACATGGCTCTGATTGGTTGGCGGCGGTGGTGTCAACACCACGTACCACTCAAGCACAGACGGACTGCACGGACCAATCATAGGACCAATTATTTCCAAACAGGACTGAATACTTCAGAGTGTCAAATCTATGGGCAAATTATTTATTAATTATACATCAATTAAAATGTATATGGTGTGATATTATCATAATGGAATTAAATGATTCTCGTTGCAGCCAATGAAGGTTGTTCAGTTCTAATATTCGGTTATTTAAAAGGTGAAAAATTTAAATGTAAAAGAGTACGATGTAGTTTGAAACCTCTAAAGAAGATTTATTTAATGATTTATTAAATGAAGTGAATTTATACTGTTGCATTTTTGACAGATTTTTGTTTGTATTTGTTTATTTATTTCAAATTGACCAAACTATTTGTTTATATAATTATTTGCATTATATGTATTCATTTTCACATATTTTGACATTCATATTTTTATGTAAATATATAGTATGTAAATACTGTTGTATATTGAGTGGTTAGGCAGTGGATTCTGAGTTTTTGGAATGGTTCTATTCTAGTGCTAAAATGAGAAGCAGGGTGTAGGTTGATTAAGTTATGCATATTATGACTCAGACAATACCGATGTGACAATTCAGCTACAGACAGATTAGTTGTTATTCATCTTTGCCGGTGTGATTATTACAATTATAAAAAAATATTGTTTATTGCTCAAATTTCAAATGGATGTGAAATACAGGGCAAATGTTTCCTTTTTTTGAGAAACATTCCCTCTGACATAAAGGTTATTCTAATAATCCATTTACCTATGGTACATCATTACTAAACCAGGTATTAAATATGAATTTGGTAAATTTATTTATGAGTGATTTATCAATTTTTTAAGACGATACACAGTAAAATGTTCAGTGTTAATTGAACTCTAACAGAGTTCATATGAGTCAAATGTACTCTATCACAGTAAAATATAATCATAGTTGATTTAGCACTGACAATTCTACTTTGTATCTGCTAATCATTAGAAACCTCTGCAGTAGTAATAACTTCAGAATTTAGTTGCTAGACAGATCAGTTTGGCTTGTTCCCTTACAAACTAATACTGGATAAGAATACAAATCTTATACTTAATTGATAAGGGTGTAACATCCTGGATAGATTAATGAAATCATGTGTAATACAAACAAAGCAACATGACATCAGCATGCAAATTTTATATCAGCAGCTTCACATGCGTTAAAAATATAATGCTGGAATTTCAGATTTTATAAAATTACTTTACAGCTTGATTGGCTTCCCTTCTTTTGTAAATACACAGCTTTAGTATTTCCATGGAAACAGAAGCCAGCTTGATTTCAGGTGATAACTGGGCATGTAATATTTACCACTGCACTGAAACGCAATCAGTAGCCAGTAGCTGGCAAATTACAGTGACTAACGGGCCAATCCGAAAGGGATCATTTACCTCTGGTTTACTGCCAGAGGATGTAGCCACCTGAAAACTGAGCTCACAATAACTGGAATCTTAAGTCCTTTACTGTGAATTACCAATAACTACCAATGACAAGAACACAAATATATAACTATTTTTACAGCGTTTTTGTCCACTGAATGCACACTTCTGTTACTAGAGGTATTCTTTGTCAGCATACACTGATAGCCTTCTTGTTTTTTTCTTTCAACAGGCATGAAATCCAATCTGCACATCTAGCCATACTGCCTGGACCTGATTTTCAGCTGGGATAATTTATTTACGAAAAATCTTACATACTAGTGGGTGGTACAGTGTTTGGCTTTATAGAGGCTTTATAGGCAGTTAAAACAGTCGCTTCGGGATCATTTGTAATCAAACATGGATTGCACACATTTGTTGTTGGCACCTTTAGCAGCGCTACATGTTTTCGCTGCACTGTAACAGGATGTTTAAAAGAGTTTTGTGAGCTGAGGAGCCATCCTTTCTCAGCCTTTCAGTGAAGTCAGCTAAAAGTAGACCTTAAATGCAAGATGTGCTCTACTGTTCCCCTTCCTCAGAAAGAAATTCTCCCAGGACAAGTAGTAAAGAATAGGTCTTCTTTAGTGATGCCGGCTGCTTGTTTTGTGCTTGCATGAACACAATCACACTGAAAGAGCTCTCTAACCTAAACATCGATGAAAAATACTCTCAAAAGGTCAAACAAAAACAACAACAATATTGAATATAAACTGGTATCTGGTAAATTAATGTCATTGAATTGAATGTAAACTGGTAAATATGAACTTTGGCATCATATTTTGGAGTGCCCTTGCCTGGAGTGGCAGACTAGACACTAGGCCTGCTTTATAGCCAGCTAAGCTTATGGGGCAGAGATTCGACTTGCCCTGGAAAGCAAAGCAAAGCCAAGAAAAGCAAGCAAAGGCAGGTAAAAAAAAAAAAAAACTGTGAGTAATGCACAGGACACACAGGTGGGGATATATAGGCCTTTACACAGCTGGTGATTATTAGAATCTAATTACTGCTGTAACTGCCGCACAAGAACAACAGCTGCCTCAGCTAGAACCATCAATGTACTGTACAGTCCGGCCCATCACTGGGTCACCTGACATCATGAATGCAGAACAGATTCATGTGTTAATATCAGTCTGAAAGTTTTGTGTGTTTGAGAGAATAGATTTGTGTTTAATATCACTGAGCAAAAGTTTATGCTGTGTGTATATATATATTGTAGCAACCTGGCAGGCAGAGCCAGGGGGAGTGGTTAAAATGGTGCCATCTGCTGGCCACAATCCTACCTCACAGGACCAAATGACTACCACCTGCCGCCAATTAACCACCAATCAACAGGGAATAAAATGGGCCAGGTTTCTCTCATGAAGAGGGAGAGAAAGAAGAGGAGAAAAGTCCGGTGAAGTCTTTTGACCAGCCAGGATTTGGGGAAAGCTCGGGGTAAGGGATTTGCTCCCCAGAGCGGAAGAAACATTTTGTTTAGTTAAAAACATGTTTTTGCTGTATTTGACTCTTTATTTAAATGTGAAAAAAGCCATTTGATTTTGCCATGCCCATTTTTGTGTTTTGAGCAGATTTCCCCTTTAATTAAATCTATTTTTGGTACATTTGACTATTGATCTGTTTCTTGGTTTGCACTACATGTAACACCCACATTCATACCGAGTAGGGTGTTACTATATATACATATATAGCGTGAACTATTATTGTTCTTACCATGTATTAATGCACATCTTGTTAGTCTCTCTGGATAAGAGCATCTGCTAAATGCTTAAAATGTAATGTAAAACAAAATAACAAAATATATATATATATTTACAGATATACGAATTATTCAAGCTAAAACTAAGAAAATCTTTTTTATCTGCAACTTCCTTCTCGCTTACTGCCACTACAAATCTGCCTGTCTAACAAGTTGGAATCATTAATGTTACTACAAATCAAAATGCATGAACATTTTGGCATGTTTTGGGCGATACCCCAAAGGAAATTAAATTGCTAACGTAAACATAGCATTTGATTTTTAAAATAAACATTTGATTTTTGCGTTATGACAGCAAAGAGAAGGCGTTGTCAAACTGATGAAATATGAAACCAAGGAATGAGACTTGATTAAATTCCTAAATCAAAATTAAGGACTGTAGTCCAAAAGGAAATGACTGGTTAATGTTTCTCTAGGCCTCATTATTATATAAAATAGTCTTAATATGTATATATATAAAAAAATGCCCATAGGGAACCTGAAACAAGTAGTTTTACTATAGCTGAAATGGACATTTCTGTCCTGGTATATACAATTGTAGAATATTGATTGGTTCCCAACCTGGCTATTATGGTGTGGTTGTTTTCAGACGCAGGCAATAAAGCTACCCTTAAGGGTAGGGACGAGCAAACAGGCATGAGTGAATGGCACTCTCACGTACACAACCATACTATATTAGCCTTTATTTGTAATGCAGAGCCCAGTGAACAAACAAACACACTTCTTTACTGTTTCTTTATCTCTTTAGTGGGTGAAGTGGGTTATCAAGGCGAAGTGGAGTATTAAGGTTGCTTGATCAAGGTCACTTGCGTCTGGGACAAGAGAGATCGAAGTCATCGAAGGATCCCGGTTGAGACCCCACAGACAGGACAGTCCTTTTGTTGACCTTGGCCCGTCTAATCAGATAGCGGCTGGGCCAAAGTCAAGACGTGGAGCCGCTCTCTCCCAAAGACCCCTCCTCTCGTTCCACAGGGCCGTGGCATGGTGGAAGAGCGCCCCTCCTGATCCCGCTACACAGGCCGGAGGAGGAAACGGGGCTCCTCAGTGATTTGAGCTTTGGTGACAGGTGCCTTATGGCCTGTTTTGCTCCCTGCTGAAGCAAAGCCCTGGGGGTCCTTGATATCTGACAGTACACCAGGGATCTGTGGCAGTGATGGCACAGACAAAAGCTCTCTGGCAGCTCTCCTCATGATCCCGCTTTTGTGCTTTGTATTTACTGCTGTCCATGTGGCCTTTTTTTTTGGGGGGGGGGATCTTTCTGCAAAATAATGTGCTATTATTTTGCAGGGTCATTTAAATTGGGATCTTCAAGGTGTTAAATGCAAAAAAGAAAGAAATTAAGTCACCTGTGATTGTGTAAGAATGTGACAAATAATTAAATATGTGTTCCCTGTTTAAAAAAATATCTACTCCATGTTAAAGGAAAAACAAAAACAAAAACAAAAACGAGGAGTGGATGTGGTGACTGCATCTCGCCAGTTGAGACCATTATTACTGCTGGACTGGTCCTAGCGTTCTCAGTCCTGGACTCCTTCTGTATGTACAGACCATGTGTCTGTATTGTACTGTACGATCTGTCTAGTCATTCATTGAATTTGAAGGCCCCTATCAATAGCAACATCCCCTGTTCGAATTGATACTTTGTATTCAGTGTTCAAAATACACAGAACCGTGTCCTATTACACCTTTTAGACGCTGGTGGAACTCTTTTTATGCGGAGACTGTTACTGTATATATAAAATAAAGGGAAGGGAACATGTAAATCTACATTTAGGCCTGGGTTAAATCAGCATTTGTCACAACAATGCAAGTACAAAAACGAAAACTGAAAAAACACAGTTTGGCGAGTTCACCGATCACCATGACAAAGAAAAAAACTTTTTGCATTTATTTGTACGTCAAATGTAAAAACAAAAGTTGATTAAATCCAGGCCTTAAGTACAATGTGTGTGGGTGTATCTAATTATGTATCTAATTACTTCGCGTTTGTGGTTTGTAGAGGTTTGGGGTTTGAAAACGTTGTCCTCAGACATATTTAAGGTCAGGCACGTTTATGTTTTTCATGTCCTTGCCGTTCCCCCCACGTGAATACAGGTTCCATTGAAATCGCAGAAGGAGGGGAGAGAGAGACCTCCTCCCCAAGTGGATCAGAAACAATTTTCCTGTCGAAAAGGTGGTCTACCTGGAAGACTGGAGCTCCAGCCAGCTGCATGTCATCTCTGTCGAACCGGGCCAGGGCCTGTCAATTAAAGAAACACAGGGCAATCTGTGGCCGCTGAAAGAGATCCCGGCGCCCCGCTCTGGGGCTGAGAGATGGCCCTTTGTTCTCAGGCATGTCTCACATACTTTCAGAGGACAGATAAGCTGGGCCTCCATGAAACCCTGCTTTATGCCCAGCCACTGTAATGTCTCAGTGGGGGAGAGCGTATTTAGTAAAAACGCAGCCATTGAAAAGGTAATATTGCCCCCCCTCCCCTTCATTATGGGGTCAGCAATAAATGCCGCAGGTTAGGTGGTCCTGAAGCCTTCCCTTGAACACTCGCCGAAGGATGCCCTCCCCCACCCCCATCACCTGCCACCCACTTTCACCTTCTCCTTGCTGCAGGTTGGAAATAAGCTGGGAAGCTGGATGAGGACGGCTTTCCCGAAATCGGATTAACAGCTACACTACCCTCGGATTTGGAGGGGGAAAGGTCTTTAGACCACCCATTATAAGGTAAACAGTTACATTAAGGCGGGCCTGAAGAGAAAGGAGAGCAAACCGGAGAGGCTGGGGTGTAAAGAGCTGTCCCTCTCAATAAAGTTGATGATTTATACATTATATCTTGCTTTTTTTTTTAAGAGTACAAGGCTATGAATTCAATGAAATTGCACAAATACTGGCATTTCAGGTGTATTACAATTAGTCACCTGACCAAAATGGAATGGTGGCTATTTCTTAATGTATGGCCATTATCTATAATTTACCTTTGTATATTATTATGTGTTGAATATATACAGTAGAGGTGGCTGTTTTAATATGTAATTATTTGTATGTAGTCTGTTCTCTGAAGATCAAAATCAATAACTAATGTTTTGATAGTAGATGAAATGTCTGAGATTAAATTAGAAAGATGTAAATGATCCAATTTATATCAAGTTTGGATCCAAAAATGTTTGATATATCAAAAGTTCATTATTGCATATAATAATTTTATTTTTTTTTATTTTTTCATCAAATTATTTAAAGAGTGAACAATTAAATGAAATGCCAACATATGCGTGCAACCTACTTTTTTTGCCAAAAGTAATAATTTTACTTTGATGAATATCTTACAATGAATGGTAGCACACAGAAATCAAGAAGATAGTGATGCGACGTGCCTCCACATGGCTTTTTTCATTTCTCTTGATTTTGGATGATGACCAAGTACAGTATATATTACATTTAGTTTGAAATGAAGAACAATTTTCCATCATATTGTAGATACCATATACCTATTTCATTTTTGGAGGATTAATTCACCGTCCACATGCCTGTGGCATGCCATAACCTCCATTCATTCTTGTCAATTCTCAGAATTCAAGCTAGTGCAGTAGCATTTTGGCTAACAGTTTCACCTCAACTCTTCACCTCTTTAATGAATGGGCACAATGCTGGGAATTTTAATATTGCAGCAAATTCAGTAAATGATGGGCAATTTGTCAGCGAACAGAAAACCAGATCTAAATACACTGCGTGATTTGTGGCATCAAAGTAAAGAAAACAAGGAGTGGTCTGAAAATGTCATTTTTTCGCCAACTTCATGTGCTGCACAACACCAGGGCTTTGTTCACATAGCCATTTTAAGCTCCCCGCCGCCAAGACACCCATTATACCAGACTCGGTGAGGCAGAAAAAGGCCATTCTGCAGTCAGGTGGGCACACTGGCATTAAACTGTGCTTAGTATTACATATTTGTGAGTCATATAACCAGAGCAGAGGGCTGAGAAGTTTTGATAATTGGGAGTTATATAATTGCTTAAATCCTCAGAGGAGAAGTTCATTTTTCCTTATTGTGTATTTTGAAAAGCCAGGAAGTGGAGGTGACAAATCCTTTGACCAAAAAACAAATTCCACAAGGTTAGGGAAAAATGAGGGCCGGAGAGGAAAATCTGGCCAGTGAAGTTTCTGTGTCAGGTGTTTCACAAATAAAATTGTATTCACAGCAGAGAGGTAGTTGGCTACTGTGTGCACTGCAAACATGTTGACATCTTTTACCATGGCTGACAACAACATGCAAATGTGCTGGCTGTAGGTCAACTTAAAGTTGGGGCACTTTATTAAAGGCCAGCTTCACCCAAAAATCTACATTTTATGATTTTGTCCATCTTTCCACAAACTATACATCACAAACACAATCACTAGGCAGCCTATATCTTGTTCAGTGTGTTTCTCACTAATTACATCAGTTGGGAAAGAGAGTCAGGAAGAGATAAAAAAATCTAAAACATTTGTAGTTACGTAGTTAACATTTTATTATAGTGCTTTGCTTTTGATTCCACTCTTGTGCTTTAATACATGTTAGCAAAATACATGTTACTCTTGTTGTTGATTGTCATTGCTGTTGTTGATTGTTGATTGTTGAATGTAAGTACAGTGTGAGTTACTGTGAACCGGAGTCAAATTCCTTACATGTGTAAAAGCATGTTTGGCCAATAAAACCCGATTCTGATTATGATCGATTCTGACATACATACATACATACATGTTAGGAACAAAGAAAATGTAAGGAATATGACTGTTTTTATACAGATGTATAACATTTTATATATATGTAACGAATAAACAAGACGTGCATTCTCAGGACATATACACACCCCTGGGGTGGTGAGGCAGCATGAGGCTGAGAGCCGAGTGCCGTTCATCATTTGCCAGCCATCAAACAAAATAAAATGTGAAATATTGGCCAAACTGTTTCGGAAACGGGCATTTATTCCAGTCACATCCTTGTTGTCAAGAACACATAGAGAATTATAACAAAAATCCTGTTAGCTTGAGTCAAGATTAGCTAAAAGTATCAATAGCTTGCTAATATGTGGCTAATGTGCTAAGTGCTGGTTAAAACAGTTTTTGCTATAATGTTACACTATTTCATGGTATCAAGTTAGAAATATCACACAACTGGCATAGTCTAAATTGCCCGTAAGAGTGTGTGAGTGAATGGTGTGTGTGCCCTGCGACGACCGGGAGGCATGCTAGTCACTGTGACCAGGAATAAGGTTGGATGGATGGATGGATGGATAATGTTACGATTCCACCGGCGGTGCCAGTTCGGCTCTGGCTGAGAGTGCCACTAGGGGGTGGCAATTGGCTGTCCGCCGCGGGGAGGGAAGCTGAGCTTGCTGCGTATAAAGGTCTCTACATGCTTTTGTGCAACTTCTTCATGGTTCGCGCAATGCAACAATGTCGCAAGCACTCTGCAATTTATACCTCTGCAAAGGCTATACGCAGCCTATGCAACATGGTGTCACTGGTGTCTGTACATTAGTAAGTGTCACTGCTGGTCTCAGGACTATGGCAGCGAGCTCACAATATGAGGGGGGTAGTTGACATGAAAATAGGTTATACTTGGCTACTAAATTGAGAAAAAATCTGAAAAAAATTAATAAATATATATATATATCACACAATACAAGTTGATGTGTGAGACGGTGTAAGTTTGCTGAAAAGGGCATGCTAACTAGCAAGATATATTTCTGGATAAGTTCTATAACTTGACAGATCTGCAGATGAGCTGCTGTGTTTTAATCAGTTGAATCCTGATTTTACAAATGAGAAGAATTTCTGGTGGTGAAGTAATGTTGATCCTTGTTTATGTAGCCTGTGTGGTTTGGCAAATTAATATAAGTGAGAGGGATTTACCCGTGCGTATACATGATATACACCAATGGCTGTCAGCCAATCAGAATTGTCTTTATCCCAGACGTGATATAAATATGCATATATTATACAGAATACAGTAACTTTCTGCACATTCTACAGTGTATTTAAAATGCATATACAGAGGCAACAGTTTTATTTAATGTTTTTTCATAAATAAGACATATTTCATTTTTTCATGTGGGTAAATACATTCAAGACAACACCAAAATTAAAAAAGCTGACTCTCTCTCTAAATCTCTCTGTCTCTCTCACACAAATATGTTCTTGCTATAACAGTAGCTGGTGTTCAAGAAACAAAAGAAAATATACTTGCTCTTCTAAATTCTGTCCCAGGAGTGACTGACCGTATTGTTGAGGACAGAGTAAAAGTGCAGCATAATTTAGCCCTTGTTATTCCTAACAGTCCTCTCCAGTCCCCCTCCCAATCATAAACTGGATGCATTTCTCAGAGCAAGCCCATCTCTTCAGCTGGAAAGTGTGTGTTTTGCTTTCTGGTTGTCTAGCCCCCAAGTGGCCCCAGCTGTGCGTGTGCACTCAGGCACGAGGCTGACCCTGTCTGGCCATGTCAGCCCGTGAGCGCAGGGGGCAACAGAGCACAAACCTCCGGCAGTGCTTTCTTCGCCACCCAACGAGCTCAAAAACAAAGATTTTGGTTAACTTGACACTCCCCACCCCTCTCATCTCCCACCCCACATTTGTCGTTTGTTCTGTTTTCTGTTGGTTCTTGACTGCGAGTGTTCAATCATTTTGCCAACGGCCTTGTGCATCTGCTGTCTAATTTGTTTTCAAATGCCACGTTTGTCACTTGCACACAACTTATGAGCACTGTGGGGTCTAAAGTTTACTGGCCTGGCCACGGTGCCTTAGGAATTAATGCTGGCATGTGTGTATTAATGAGAAGGAGCTTTGAAAACTGATCAATGTTTTGTGGCTGGCTCTTGTGGACTTTAAGGGCACTCAATGGAAGTGTCTGATTCTGGGGGATGGGACCGGCAATTCCCGACCAGGGAAGTCCTGTGTGAAACTTGCTCCCTCAGGCTTTTCAGGACAGTTGTCTTCGCTTGGTGTGCAGCACCAGGACACCAAAAGAAAGAGAAGAAAAAGCAGTGTCCGCCAGGAGCATTTAGATAGTGGGTTTGCAATCACATTATAAAAGGCTTCGCTCGGTTCACAATGGATTTTAAGAGACTATATCCTATTAATGAAGAGAGTGCCCTGAGGCCGTGTTCCTAACAGCGGCAGGCTAATCTGACATGCAAATTATCCACAATATGGCAGCCTGTTAATGCAACCCATTAGACACTTTTGGCTGTTTAAATGTAATATTGTAGCAACGCAGGCTTAAAAGCAACTAGGCCCACAGTATAGAGCAGTAATGATTTGTGAGGATGAGGTTTTGTGGACACCTGGGTTGCTCAAGCTCCCTGCAGGGTGGCCATTGCTCCAGGGGAGGGAGCAGTGATATTTATTTTGGTCTCCTCTCTCAGACCAGCACTCGCTCACTCGCTCCGTCGCCCCTTTCCATCCAGGGACTTCTCCAGGATTATGAGCTTCTGGCCAGTGTTGGCTCGAATCTGAGACGGTTCCACCATTTGGCCTGTGACAGAGTTTTATCAAGCATTTTGATAAAAAGCTCATATTTATGCATGTGTGTTTGTTTGTCAGCCAAAAGTGCATGTCTGTTCATACACTTGACATAAAATAACAGCATTTTACCTTAATTACACTGTCATAATACCTCTTCTATACAGTATATATATATATATATAATGTCTTGCATAAGATCCAATCCTTCCTTAAAATGCTACCTGAAGTTTCAAGACTGACAACTGGCAATTGCAAAACTGACTGCCTTGTACATTATTTTAAAATGTCTTTTGATATTTGTTTGTTCTTTTCTGATCCAAATAATTTGTGAGTGTAGAGCTTTCGTTTGAATCGTTCAGTGGTACAGACATTTTCTGAGGTGACGGCAAAGCATTTGATCTCTGAGTTTTGGCAGGTTTTGGCCCACACACCTTTTCTGCCGGTCTCTTCATGCCTGGTTTGTTTGGAATCCTGTTAGTGCCAGAGGAATAGCAGGTCATCCGAGGGACAAGGGTCCCACTCAGTGAAATATATTTGAGAGCAGACATTTGCTCTGAGGCTGGAAAACAATGTGAAACACCGTCTGAACTCCAGATTGACAAGATCTGCTCCCAACAGGGGAATAAAAACTCCAGCGGGACAGTGGCAAGCGTCCAGAGCGGATATTTTAACTCGTGTCTCAGGTCTCACATGTCTTTTTGTGATGGAAAAAATTAGGGCTTTGGTAGTGATGATGTCATGCAATTTGGACCATCAACAAAGGTTTAGCATCTAAAGAGGTTCTTTTGAAGGCCTTTATATACATTATATATATATATATATATATATATACACACACAGTATATGTATGTATGTATAATTTCTTCTATGCATATGTTATGGCTTATATAACATATATATGTATGTACATGACATTTTGTATATGTACATGTATATATATATGTATATGTACATGGCATTTTGTACTTGGTATTCATCAGTTAATATTGTTTACTTTAATATTGTTTATGTTTAATTTTGATTTCATGCAGTAAAATTTTACAAATGTAAAAACAAGTATAATTACATAAGGAAATTAATCAGATGATGTTCAATTATAATATTTGGGAATGCTTTTATCAGTGTGCTGTGAAGAGAAACAGGTTTAGCACATAATTTCGATCCTGGCCCTTCTTTTCCTCTTTTGACCTCCTTTCATCTGAAGCTTTTCTTACCACCCCCATTACCATCCATTCCATTCTAATTCTCTCTTTCTATCTCTCCTTTTTATCATTTTTATCTTTTTATCTCTGTCAAGTCTATGTTCAAATGGGGATTCAAATGTTTTCCTCATTATGCACACAATACAAATTTGAACAGATAAATATGTTCAAATTTGCATTGTATGGTAAAAAAATGTTTTTAATTAGGCTTAAGAGATGGAATATTGAAAATTATTGACAAATGAAAACTACATTTATACTCTCCAGTTGTAATGCTGCTCTGACCTCCTTCAAGTACAACATTTACAGCTTACGGTGACATACAAATGAAAGCCCAGTACTGAAGAACAAGCATAACCTTAACAGCTTCAAATGTACGACCCTAGATGTGACATGGTGCATTTGGAAATGCACTTCAGATGTGCATTTCCAAATGGATAAAGTATAAATATGAACAGTTAACCATTTGAGGAGGCCTGAACGAGTGAGCTTTTTTCATGAATACCATAGCCACTAGCTGTACTCAGAGTTTCAGATGTTCAGAGTTTCTACATTAAAAGCAATTTTGACTGTTATGATTTCTCAAGATGAATAGATTTGTAGTTAGTTGGTCAGTGGTTGCACAGGTTATAGGATAGTCTTTTTTAAAACTGGGGCTTCTCAGTCTCCATTTAAATCACTCTATATTGAGATGGCAGGCATAACATCTGTCAAGTTACGGGTTAGCGGGGCATACCCCATACCTATACAGCACCGAGAGTTTGATGCTTTCCAGGGTCTCCCACAGAAATGACTACAATGGCCACAGAATCTCAGTCCTTTCAAACACTAACTTCTGTACCCTCTGGCCTCATGTAAACACACAGACATCAGATAAAACTTCACACAGCCACACAATAAACCTCCAAACATGGGCTATTTTGTGTTTCTACTGTATAATTTTCTTCTTCTGCTTCTGCTGTCTCCTTGATTTTCCTCACACTTGCATCATCAGAAATGCTCCAGGCATGCCAGTTATTAATTCTCCTCATTGGTCTATATCTACTTAACCAATTACAACATCTGTTCATATTAACCAAATGCAGAACACACAGGCAATGTTTTTGGTTTTTTTACATATAAGGATGCGTACATGTGGTGCTATGTCAGTCAATCGAACATCTTCTTTGTGGAAGCTAAAGCTGCTAGCTAACTTAATTCATACCCCGAAAAGTCATAATATTGTTATTATAACAATACAATTGAGATATGTACAGGGGCTTGAGGGCTGAATAACTTTGGAACACAGCCTATGAAGGACTGGCTGCTCACTGTGTGGTACCACCAGGGGTGCTGGGTAGGTCACACGGGTAGCTGTGTGTGTTGTGCAGTAAGCGTTGCTATTGAAGAATTGTGTGCATGACCTATTTTTCCTGTGTGACTACCCGCTTTGTGCCTCTGACCCACGCCTGTCCCATAACTTTTCCTTTGCCTCTCCTTCCCGGCGTGTCTCTAGCAGCCAGCCAGCTTAGCTGTTTTATAAAGGGACTCCTGTTTGTTTCAGTTAGACTCAGAGCTAGTGGTGTGTTTTCTTTGTTATGTTTTCTTTCATCAAAAAGTCCTGCCATTTCATTTTTAGTTTCTATTAAATGCATGGTGAAAATATTGTGGGGATCATATTTGCTGTTGTTCACATATCATACACAACAAACCTTTTCCACAATTGACAAATGTTGGGAAATGTACTGCACATTTAAGATTAGGGACAATTAGGTAATACTTTGAGATTATATAATTATTTATATAATTATATAAGTATTTTTCTCTGTTTCATTTATCATTGCTTAACTACCTGCCATACCTATGATTTGAATGACCGATCTACTGCATCTACTGCAAATATCAGGAAAAAATACTGCCCTATACTCTTGCATGGTTAGCTACATTTTGTAATTATTTGTCATGTTTTAAAATATATATGATCATAGTCAGAATAAAGTTATTACATTTAAACTGTTGACCATTTCTCTCGCTCCATTACTTTTTATCATTGCATTTAAAATAAAGTACAACCTTTTTACGGATATCAAATACGCTTGTCCTGTATTTGGACTGTTTGAATCTGGTCACCCTACAGATAAATCCCATGTCACACAAGACTGTTTTGAGGATGTTCTGTATTTCACCTCACTCTGAGGCAAATCGTCAACAATGAGACTATTTTAATATTTTATATTTTATATGCATTCAGCTAAACTTCCTACACTCAGACAACCAGAGCAGGCTATATCCATTTCGGATGGCTATACCCGTGTGTATCTGGGAACTTTGAATGTTTGAGTACCACTGAGTTATGGTATAATACAAAGACCTTAGTCAAATGCCTGTATCTGTGCTTATTGGAAGGTGTCTGTATCATTATGAATGACCACTCTGAAAGGGTTTTTCTCCCTGAAGCCCTAGATGTAAAGCTAGAGTTAACCAGCAATCAAACACTTCCCGACAGATTGATAGGGCCAAACTAGAAGAGGCACGCTGATCACTACATTTTATCACGCCGTTTTGGGGAGAAAAGACAAATTAGGTTGGAATATTTTCTGTTTATCCAACGTCAACAGTCTGTCAAATATAAATAAATAAAGGCTTTCCTGACACAGGTATGCCTGAGAGCGTGGACCTCATTTCAAGCACAATTAACTTGAAATGGAGTGCTGTAGGATCAATAGTCCCCAGTTTGATCCAGAGGGGCTGCCACTCTATGGCAACGGCACACATATGGTAATACCACCATTTTAACAACAACACAGAGGATTTACTGTTGCTGTTACTGTTTTCAGGCCAATATGAATAACAAGCAGATCTCCCCCTCCTGGGAGCCATCTTCTTTCGTTCCTGATTCAATCAATCTTTAGGGGGACCATACCATTTCAAATACATGGGGGAGGTATGGGAATATGTATGCTGGTTAAGGGATGTATTGGAACTGAAGTGCTAATTATGCAAATTATGCAAATAACATACAATTTCTGAAAGTTAGGTAAAATAACATGAAAACTACCCAATGTTATGAAAATATTATTATTTATGTTTCACACATAGGTTTGTGCTAAACATACTGTAATATGGTCTGTTTAAAGGAAAACCATAGCTAGGTGTGTTGTGGTTTTGGATGAGACAATATGTTTTTCAAAACGTGTTCGCCTTAATAATTACATTCATAATATGAGCACATACAAAAATAATTTAACCTTTCTCACTGTTTGTATCCATTAATTTTGTGCATTTAACCTTTCTCACTGTTTGTATCACAGGTCCTGCAGCATGCATCTCATTGATGGAAATGATTGGACTTGGATTTGGTTAAAAGTGTCTGCTAAATGGAAACATTATAAAATTGTAATTGCAGTGTAGCTGGAGCACGATGACACTATACTATGGAGTTTTCCCAGACAATAATAAAAACTGAGTGAATAAATAAATACAGATGAATATTCATAAACATACATAAATGTAAATGTCAAACAATAATACATCTAAATCTAAATGAATACAAATGTACATAAAATACATCCTATGTGTTTATTTATTTATTCTGTATTTAGCTTTACCATGTGGACATTTGACCAGCCATTTGGAAAACCATACATCCTTGACATTCTACATTGATTTACCACATTTCCAGATTGAATGCATTCAATTCAGATTAAATTCAGGGATTGGAACCGGAACTGAATATGTTCCATGCTGAACTGGCATTATAATTGACCAGCCATTATTAAAAGGAACTGTAATCAGTGTGTGTGGTTCCACTGTTACTCTATGTAAGATCCTACTGCTCTGCCATCTGAGGACTTTAATGAGGCAGACCAAACGAGAGTTGGCAGGTCGGGAAATTTCTGCGGTTTAATGTAATTTTGCAGTGTTATTATTTTCATATAGGCAGTAGATTAGCAGGACTGATTATACTGAACTTTTAGATGCAGGAAGGGATGGAGAGAGAGAGAGGGAGAGAGAAAGAGGTGGGTTGGGGTGGGGCAAAAAAAGAGGGTAAGAGGATAAACAGGCGCTTTGCACCCTCTGTGCCAGAATACCTCAGAGTGCATCCGCTAGACCAAACATAAATTGCTGGTATGATTTCCTTTGCTGACTCTGATTGAAGCAAAGTAATGCTGGTGAATGAATGTAAAGAGTGCTGCTCTGCACTCGGTCTCAAAGCCTCAGCTTTTATCATGCAAATGAGGATGAATGGGAGGTGGGGAAAGGGGGAACGATTCCCAGGCCGCCGCTTGGATTGAAAAGCAACTTTCCTGCGTTCCAGCCCACAATGACGAATTTATTTGGAGGACCCTGTTTAAATTGAAAAGGAATGGCAGTTGAAGCGGACACCGGGGACCACGTCTCATCGACTCCACTTACCTCTCTTATAGGAAGTCTGGAAGAGGGGGAGAGAGACACCACAGCTGGCTGCTACTAAAGCTCCAGGCCTCATCCAGTCTCCTCAGTTGGCTGCTGCTTTGCCAGAACATTTCTTTATAATTTCAAGGCGGGGGGACACAACAGGCTGCTACATTTTGTCGTATCTTTAAACAACATAGCGTTTTTATTGTAACGTATTTAAAACTCTGTCATTATCTCTGAGAGTACGCTACTCTATGAGTGAAGTGCTACAGTACCTTGAAACTGACAGCTGTTATTATACTTGGTTGTGATCTTCTGGTAGTTATGCCAGGCAACCAAAGGGATTCATTTTCTCTGATGTACTGTATACAACTGCTTCTCTCTCAAAAGCAAAGCCATAAAAAACAACAACAACATAGGAACATACATGCATAATTCACATAATGTGTGAGCTGTGATAACATATTTCTTAATCAATTAAAGACTAAAAAACTAAACAAATATGAAACCATATCTATTGACATCATTTCTTTCAGATACTGTATGATTAAAATATATATATATATATATTTGGAATAACTTTTTATGCCCAGTCATATTTGCCAGCCCGTCTCATTGTGCAACAGACTCCATCCATTGAAGGAGGAGAAGTGTTTGTTTGTGCTGGCAACCAGACATAATTTTGAGGAAATAACTTGTGATATGAAGTTAATCTAATCATAGTTTGTTACTTTGGAGGTTCCTCCAAACAATTTGGTTTCCAAAATGACAAAACATAAAGCTAAGATAATGAAGGTGAAAATCTACTGAGGCATCAGTGATTGGTGTGTCTATCTGTGTCTGTGTATGCGTCTTTATGCGTGTCTCTGTGTGTGAGCATGTGTGTTTGTGTGCGTATGTCGCTGTGCATATGTATGTATGTATGTGTGTGTGTGTGTGTGTGTGTGTGTGTGTGTGTGTGTGTGTTTCTGACCGTGTGTTTGTGAGTGTGTATGCTTGTGTGTCTGACCGTATGTGTGTGTGTGTGTGTTTGTGAGTGTATATGTGTGTGTGTATGTGTCTGTTTGCATATCTGAGTTCAGTCACTGGCTGTCATCATTATTTGACCACAGATGTAAATATATCGAAACAATGGGACACGCGCTGTATATTGATAGCCTCTGGAGAATGCCGACTAGTCTGAATTTAATAGGCTTCCTGCGGCTAAGTAAGCGGCAGGGTAAAATAATACTAAACGTCCCAAACTGTTTGACAGACAGGGCGGAAGAATCAGAACAGCAGGTAGTTATTACATGAAGTGTTGGGAAAGAGACACACAGGCGACCTGGTGTGCCACATAACAAATAAAAGAGCATTAAAAAAAACAGTTGTCTATTTTTCGTCTCTCACCGCAGGTTAGAACTTGTTTGCGGTGATTGCTCTTCAAATGAGGGCACGTTAAGTTTTAAACAGGACAATGTTGAGATTGAGGGATTTCTATGAAATTAAAGAAACTTAAACAGAGAAAACATTTGGCTGGACGTACCGACGCCGTTACGTTTTTAAACATAATTCAGCCTAGTAACTTGCTGTGTGCCAGGCTTTTGATTCGATTTTCATTAACAAAACTATTTTAATCACTTCCTTAAATTAAACCTTTTCCGAAATGAAACGCTTCCCCTTGGGTTCATTTATACTTGTTGACCCTTTTCCAGACAACATATGATCAATGCTAGTGGCCAATCAGATATAACCTCAGTTCTAATGCTTCTGAGAATAGCCTTAACTGCACTTTTTACTCTCTTTGAAAGTCAAAATAATACTTCTCATGAAGAGTTTATGCAACTATGGCATGAACAGCCTTAATATGGCCCTTAACTTAACACATTTTTACTTTATTGTGAACACATAGTTGCCAGATAAGTATAATATGGTCCTCAGCTAATGGCTCTTCAGTGTCTATTTTATGCTGGCAGAGGAATGACAGATTTTTTCAGTCACTCTGAATGAACTGATTGTACCTGCTTAACGCTAGAGCAAAATAGAGTGGTTAAATAATTATGTTTATTGCTGAAAGACAGACTTTTAACTCCAGACTTTAGACAATTTTTTGGGCCGGAAGTGTCACATATGACATGATACAGTTTGTCATGCTGAATTTTGGATGATTTAAATCCACGTATCTCATTAGGAAATGGTGTAGTGTATGTATTTGGTATTCAGCTTCAACCAATAAAACTACTGTTGTCCCTACCCCTGGATAACAATTAGTTAGCATGTGAAACACTGTTACATAATTGGTGTTTTTAAATTGAGACTCTAATTAATTTTCTATGATATTTTCAATGTATATATTTCAGAGAATTTCTTTCTACAGAGATCGTGCTTCATTTAAATAATTGTTTTGTCTTTTTCCAGCGAGAACCCCAACAACAAAAGCCACCAAATCACTTAAGACATGGATTTGAATTCCTTCTTCAGAAAACTCACATATGGGCATTAATTTGCCTAAAGTGTTAATGTTGATGTAAAGGCAAACAAATATGCCCATAAATATGTTCTTCAGCTGGAGGACGGCCTTTTTATATCACCAGCTCATTTCAAATTCTGTGGAATGTTTCACAAAATGCTACAGCATGCAAAGCTGACCGTGGGGGGTAAATTAGAGCTCCAAGATGAATTATCATACAATTAAAAACCCCGGTCTGTGCCAAAAACAAAGCATGAAGTCAGGGTGAGATTTAGTTTTTTTCTTTTACTGTTTTTTTTTGGGGTGGGTGGGGGAGATTTATCAAAAAAATATTTTTGGGGATGTTTTTATTATTTTATTGTTTGACTTAACTTAGGCAAAATGTCTTGTTTGCAGTGATGAAGGCACCAGATTGATCCAGATTGGTGTTGCAGTTTAGCCTCAGTAGCCATTACATTGTACATTACATTTTAAGCATTTAGCAGACGCTCTTATCCAGAGCGACTTACAAGATGTGCATAAATACATGGTAGGAACATGGATAGCCCACATGGATCCAGAAAGAGACATCAGAAATTACATTACTGGCAAAAATGTCAAAAATGTCATGGACTTGCATTAGGCCTTGACTGTATTATTTAAAACTCTATGGTTTAAATTAAAATCTGTTCAGTTGGATGTACATGCATGTATGTATTAATGTGAGTGGGTGTGTTGGATACTTGAAAGGATATATATATATGTATATATTACATAATACACATAATTTCCTTCTTTCTGTTTGTACAGTTACTCTGCCTTTGTTTTCAGCAACATATTTCTTATCCTGAGACAAATGAGTTCTTGTTTTAAAGAATAGTATTCTTGAAGTTAATGCGGGTGACCCAGGTGGTCATCAATTTTGTCAATTTTCTCTCTTGGTTGTGTAGGGATTGTCATCTACCATCGACATTCTCTACCCAGGCTGTACGACGAGTAGAGTGTAGCATTATTAAACCTTTATCTGGAAATTAGGCATTTTATTGTGACGATGAAATTGTCGTTGGATCCGAGCGTGTATTTATGTGCAATCTTGCATTGGGGGTGTGGGCTCCTTTTGTCTTCTGGCCTGAGCCCTCACTAGGCAGCAGCTTTCACTGGCTATAATAAAGAGTGCAGTTTGAACCAGACCACCTGGTGCGATGAGACTACAGCGAGCTGGTCAATAATCTATTAGCGCGCATTGCCCTCCACAGAGTGACAAATGCCCATCACAGAAATGGGCCTTCAAAGGTCAGCGCTGGTCTGGTGACCTCAAACACTGACTACAAATGCTATCGTGGTATGACATAGCTGAGCTGTTTTTTTCTTGGGGCCAAAGATGCATTGGTGCATGTTCTGACTTGACTTATGCACACACAAAAAGTAAATTTTTTCCTGAATGATTTCAGTGATTTTCTACTGCATACTCGTGTTATGATTTGATCCGTAATGTGGGGCATGGTTTTATTGAAAATGGGATGTATTCATATTTTTTTAAGTGCACCAGTAAACCATAATCACTGATAGTATAGACAAGTAATAATACAATTATATTGCTGAGTTAGTAAACATGACAACACACTTTGTATCTAATTACTGGTGTTGCTTTGTTAAGGGCTATACATTTAAAAATGTACTGTTTGCATTACAATACTTTTACAGACGGAATTTGTGTCAGGTTCCATGGTAAGAGAAAGTTTGAGTTTGAGATAAGCTTTCCAGAGGAGCAGTGAAGAACTGGCCTCTTTACATGTGGGACAGAACGAACATCACATTATTCCAGGAAATCCCAATGAACAGGCTTCTTTACGTTTCTCTGACTGATCTAATATAACATTTGCCCAACAACTCCCAATTCCAATCAATTCATGCTGCCGAATCAAATTTGCAGGTACGCAAACATCCTTTTCCCAGGAAGCTCTCTCTCTTCCTCCCTGTATTCATGTTCCATAAGCAACACTTAACATATCAAAATATTGCATGGCTCTCTAAATCATTCAGTGCTTACTTCCTTAGTGTGGCCAGAAACTTTCAGCCTTCCCACCAGTAACTGTTAACAATGTTACAAACACAAATGACAACTTCTCATTCTGTATCTTATTTTGAATCAAAGATATCTTTGTTCCAAAGACAAAGTTGTCCGCACATACCAGGAATGAAACTGGTATTGAAAGTTAAAACAAGTCGTTCTGTGCTTAGACTTAGCTACCACCATTTTCTATTATCTGAACATGTTCAATGAAGCCTGTTTAATAGCAGCCTGGGGTTCAATTTGTAACAGATTTACTAAGCATTTGTGGAGAGTAAAGTTTGCAGTTCAAGTTTGGAATTCACAGTTGGGCCGACATCTCATGGTCCAAATGATCGTCTACGCAGTCCATTGACCTGAACATTGACCATTTTGTGCGCAAGACAAGCTTTTAAACAGCAGTAGCAATACTTCAATGTCTAATTTGTGTTAATTTACTAATAATTTATTCGCAAAATACACTAATTAATAATACTACTGCAAAATAAATCACTTTCACAGGTAAAATCCCTGTGCTTAGGTCTTAGTGCATTTCCCTGCTCACACTGAACTTCAACCATACACCAGGAAGCCTGCATAGGGCTATCATAAGAATTAAAGAACACCTGTCATAACCACGCATGACAACCTATTACAGCTATTATTATGAAAAATGACGTAACACTCTCATAATATTTGCAGCAATAAATGCCATGACACATATTGACATAAAAGCCTACTCCCAACTATGCTACAAGTGACAAAGAACTTGTTGTAATGCCAAGTCATACAATATGTAAAATATATGTAAATATCACACTAAGCAAAACACTTTCTATGAAGGGTCTTATACAGTATAAGATTAAGACTTTATAGGCAATATATAACACCATCATAAGCATTGCATAAATGGTGATAGGGTGTGCTGTATCACCGTCCATATTGTAAACAGTATTAGCTTAGTATACTACATCAAAATGTCACTCCATGTCAGTTGGCATAAGGTTTTATGAATGTTTATGGGATCCTTATTGTTATGTAGTGCTTATGAAGGCTTAATGTCGTTATTTTGTACACAGTAAAGTTTCCAGTGTTAAATTAACTCTGACAGTTACTCTCATAGAGTACATTTAATCCCAATTGGACTCGTATAAATTCTGTTAGAGTTAAATTAACACTGAGTCCTAATGTGTAGGACCCTTCATAGAGAGTATTACGTAAAAGCTCTTGTCTGTTGATGTAGAAATTGGGATGCTGGAGGGATGGTACAAAATAAACGGCTGGAGGTCTTTCACAGAATCGTTATAGTGAATTTATAGTAATGTACATCAAAGTCTGTGTGCAAAGATCGGACTTTCTTGGAGCGATGTGTTTACTGTCCTGATGTAGACTGTTGTATTTTCTGTTTGTTGGTAAAATTACATCCATTTAATAATGATAGAAACAGACATGAGGTGTGTGGATAGCAGATCAATAACACATTAGATTTAGGGGTCTGAATCTTATAATCAGAATCACATATAATTAGCCTTGACAATCCTTGTGAGCCAGAATTGAATTGCAACATTTTATGTAGTTATTTTCTGTAATACTATATTGCTACTGCACTTTTCATTTAAATATATTAATTTGCATTTCTTATGACACATTTTAGAAATAATTAATACCCTACACCCTTTCAATGCAAACAGATCTGTGTTCTGAGTGGCGTTCCATCCGGTCCTCAATAATACAACGTTCTCTCTTTGAGGCATTACTCTGTTTCACAAATATTAACTGCACCAATAGCAGAGTCTGTATTGTGACTGTAGAGCAGTCTGTATTGTGCTCTGACATTACGCACGGCGAGGCCCGACACCTAGAAACCGCTTAAGCAGAATACATTAACTGGAGTTGAGTGTTAATAGACTAAAATTGTACTTAAATTGTCTCCTCCATAATGACCAAGATACCCTAATTGCAACTGAGTTACACTCTGACAGGATTACTCTCCTGGGGCACAGTCAAAGACAAGGTGTTTAACCCCTTCCACCCAAGCACCATTTTTGCCTGTTTCCACCTGGTTGCCCATTCACAAATGCAACTGTCACTGAAGGTATGAAGTATGAGGAGCAAACACATTATTGGTGTCATATGAAAGGGAACACCTTCAGAAGTATGGCAATCTATATCAGATCATTGAAAGAATGACACAGGCGAAGTGTTCATAGGGAAAGTACAGACAAAGTATGCATTTTTCCATTTATTTTTTTAAGCTTTCATTTTAAAAACACTTCTTGCTTATTAGCAGAGAAGAAAGATAGAAATATGTGTCATTGATTCAGCAGCATTCCAGCAACATCTCTGTAAATATTTGTAAAGGACTGGCTGTGTATATATGCATATGGTTTCAATGAACAAGCAAAATGATAATAAAACAAACTCTGTCAAGGTTTTTATGTGGTTTTTATTATATAAATTATAACATATCAGTCTTGGATCCAGTTCTTCATGAAAAGCTGTGGAACCACAGCTTGAATGGTCAGACTCTGAGTCTGACGGGTTCTATTCCATATAGCTCTCCTGTGAAACATTTCTCTGGGATGGGAAACTTTGTTTTCTTCTGACGAGAAGGCATGCTGTCTTTTTCCAAGTGCCAGGGACATGAAGAAAGGCTGTGCTTACACAATGACACCTTGTGCTGGTCCTGTGTAATATTCAGGAAAACATTTTTAAATTTTTACATTTTAAGCATTTAGCAGACGCTCTTATCCAGAGCGACTTACAAGATGTGCATTAATACAAGGTGAGAACAATCAAGGTTACAAAACACAATGTACACACTACGAGACCTAAGACCATGAAATCGGATATCATTGAACACCATCTACTTTATTGCTGCAGATGACCTGGTTTCAAAGTGAACCTAGTTTTCCAGGCAGTATATGTAACTGTATGGGAGTGATTGTAAGCTGAATGTCTGTCAATGTGAAATGATGGGGCAGGGTATACTAATGCTGGATTATGTCTTTGAATTACTTTGGGCTTGTGCAGATAATGAGTACAATTGCTATTGATTGAGATATCTTGCAAACAGTCAAATGTTTTTGGGATTGTTTAGATCCGTATGGTGCTCAGGTTAGGTTATGGCCATACAGTCGAGGGTGCCGTCGCATTTGCTGTCTGCTTGTTAAAACAATAGAACATAATAAATCGACACCCTTTCATGTGAAATGGCACCATCTAGAACTTTTGAATGAGATATTACATGTCCATGGGTCAGACGAAACTATGGTTGCATAACTACACAAGACTGCATATTTGGTACAAATTTGCATAGTGGTACCAAAGGCGGGATGGTGTGGTGGATGAGGCTATGGGAGCAGTGCCTTAAGTAGGTTAATCAAGGAGCACGTGGCTTGGCTTGTGTTGTGTATAATAAGGAAGAGGCATTATGACCCACAGGCATTTTAGTATGATAAATAGAGGGCCAGTCCTGTCCTCAAAACACCTCCAGCTTTGCGATGGGGCTCATTTGTCATATCCCCCCATATACATAAACAGATTTAATCTAGAATGTATCCTAAAATTAGCTTAGAACATGACATCACACATACACACACACGTACACGCATACACACACATGTACACACACAGAAGTACAGGCATACACACACATGTACACACACACACACACACACACGTGCATCATGCATACACACACACACACACACAAACATACACGGATACACACACACACACACACACACACACACACACACACACACATATGTACGCGCACACACGCGTACACGCATAGACACACACACGCGCACACACACATGTACACACATATACACACACACGTACATGTATACACACACGCATATGTACACACACACACACACACACACATGTGTATACACACACGCACACACACACACACACAAAGCAGTCCCTTTTGTCCACTGCACTACGTAAGCAAAGCTTCATGGTAAAGTGATACACATTGAACCCCGAAAAAAAAATAAAAAAAAAGAAATCGAGAAATATTGCTCTCGCCGCTTATAGTAGAGCCCTTTTTTAAGTTACACGTTGATTGCTGGAGCTCGCTATTTAACGACACCGCCAATTAATTTCTGTATCAATCAGGCATGGATTTTTATAGAGGCCGACAGCTCTGTGCGGATATCTAACACCCAGTTAAAGAGGTTCATCATCCTGGATGCAAGCTGCATGGTCTTTGCCGAGATGGGATGGGGAGGGGGGGGGGGTCCTCCTTCCCTGGCCCAGGGTAGTGTCAGTGTGTGTTGATCAAAAGGAAATTAACCGCACCTGAATGACATGACAAAGCCCCCCCCCCTCGAGGGAGCCAAATCGGCACACAAAGTCCCTTTTAATAGACTTGCACCTCATTTGGCCTCTAAAGCCTCATTGACGGTCCCAGAGGAGGGGGGGGGGGGGCTCTCTGTGGCTGTGGCCCGGCGTTCACTGTAGAACAGCCGCCCTGAAAAGGAAGGCTTGATTAAATACTTCACAGCCAGAGGGGCCCAAGGGGGGACAATGCAACGTTTTCCCTTTCTAAACAACAGGCCATCGCAGCTGACCTCTGTCACGGGCAATACACGTCACTGTGAGGACTAGGATGACCCTCTGAATGGACCGCATTGGACAGAGCAATCTGGATCCGTTTTTTTTTTGTATGATTTAGATTTTTTTATGTACCTTTTTTTTATCAATGCTAAACATTTGGTATGTTTTGTTGTACCATTCAAATCTGTTTTTATTTGAATACAAATTGTATAATGTTCAGAACATACAGTGCTTTAAAAGGGTATTTTGCTAGAGGACAGGAAAGGGAAGCTACCATAAGCGAGTGTTTTGGTTTGCCATCTTTGCCTCTCTCACGTGTGTGCTTTGAATGTGAGAGTAGGTTTGTACTCACCTAAAATTACTCACCTCACACTCACCTAATTTTCCACTTCAGATAATATAACTGTGAGACGGGGTGAGGAGATGTGACAACAATAGCATTTCCTCTCCTCAGGATGCCTCCATGTGTTTATTTTTCCAGCTTTTTCAGCTTTTTTCTGTCCTTGAATCAAATCACAGGGGAAGTGCGTCAAATGTGCTTTCCCCCCTGTGCTATTCTGTATGAGAAGCATTTTGCAGGTATACCACTTCCTAGGAATATAGGATCTGGGTTTGTTGTGAAAAGCAATAGTTTCAACTCAATCATACTCAATCACTGCCGCCTAAACAGGAAAACCTATTTCAACACTGCTAGACCCTCAAAGTGCAAAGACATCCAATGCCTCCAAGGGAGTGAAGACCACATAAATGCCAACCCTCACCGCAGAGGCCATAACCACCACAAAACCATAAAACAACCACAACACAACCGCAAAACAAACATTTTTTTAAAGTTGTTTCAGATTTTTTTTTCCTCCCAATTTAGTGCCCAATTATACCCTCTATTTCTTTCTATTTGACCCTCCCCCACAAACTCGCCACCAACCTCTGCGGGACAAGTTGCTTCCCCGAGGCATGCAATGAACCATTTCCTCCGTGACGGAACTTGTCTATTATTTTGTTCACAGGGAAGTTCTCCACCCTCCTCGGCGAGCTCGTGCCGGTCTGGCCCAGTCGGGGTTCGAACCACGACCATGATAGGCAGCTCACACTCGTAAAGCACCAGTCAAAACGAGTGCGTTAGACCCCTACGCTATCCGAGGCCCTGACACAAAGTTGTTTCTAGATAGAATTGTCAAGTTGATACAACGGAATTCAAATTGTGTTGATGTTCCATGCTTGGATGCCTCTGAATTGATGATGTCTGCAGTCACAGATTACCACTATTGTTTATATTACATTCCAAAAAAAGGCTCAATGTCCATTTCTTCTTTCTTTTACAGAGCTGATACTGAGCCCCTTGCCTGGGTACAATCATCCTGAATCCTTCTCTGGCTTTTTGACTTGCGAACCTTATCCGCTACTTCAGCAAAAGGCAACTCCTCACATGTGGCATCTGGGAGCACCCTGCCCAAATGGCCAGCAGGGTTAGGGTCCTACCAGGTTTGGGCAGGTGTCCAAAAAGCGAGTCTGAAAATCTAGGCTACCAGGTTTTCTTTAACAGCCTCACATTTAAACATGCAACAGAATATAGATTAGGAGTAAATACTGTGTGACATAAATTTATGACATTTCAGGACATTTCAGGGTTAACCACCCCTGAAGTGTCATATATTCTTGCATATGCACTTGCATGGAGTGGTTTATATTTCTTATACCATGGCTGCAATTAAAATACATGCACATTTTTATTTGAAAAAATATTCTGTCCATGAGTTTGAAAATCTAGGCTAACAGGTTTTTTTTTGAACAGCCTCACATTTACTGATGTTTTTGTTGAAGAATGCAAGCTTGGAAAGATTGTAAGAGTTACCAATTAAATTCAGGCAAAATAACCCTTCTTTTTCAAATCAAAGCTGACGATGGAGACCAGCAGAGATGGTCTACAGGACCAAAAATATTGAGGCAAGTAGTTTGCAAAATCAGGGGGACTGTCTTTCTGCATACAGCATGGCCGCGATTGTATGCTGTTTAGACATGATGAGGAGGTACTAATCAGTCTATTATATAATGCTGGAAGGCACAAGAAAACAACACGGATAGGGTATGTAACAATTGAGATCAATCTTGGATCATCTCGGCTGCCATGAACAAATTTGTCTAAAAATTTATCTCCAAAGTACTATAGAGGAATATTTTATTCTTGACAATGGCCACAGCAGAACAATGTTTTCCCTCACTGCATGAAAGCTTGAGATATGTACCAATGGTCCGAGATGAGTCAAAAAGACTTAAAAACATGTGGCTACTGCTGTGAAGAAACCAAGACATCGGACAGAGCATTTGCACCGCCAAATTTGACAGCAATAAAATAATAATCAAATAAATACTTTCAATTGGAAATTGTTGGAAAAAAGCCCTTGTTTTATAACTTGTTTTGATGTGAGAGGGTTTTTTTAGCAGAAAGGTTCTATAAACCACCTTGGGGTTAGAGTTATTGAATTTCGTCAATGAAACCTGTGTTTATAATTTTGTATCAATTTCCTCTGAAGGTGTATAGACATACAGACCACTACTTTTTGCTTACAGATTATTATTATTTTATTTATTTTGCTATTGCTGTTTTGGCCCTACCACTTTAAACCCCATTATAAACCTATGTTCTACTGAGCATTTCTGGTTTAAATCCCTACAATCTATTTGGTATAGTAGGCCTGATACATGCATCTTTTCTTGTAATATTTAGGTTCCCATCTCCACTCCACCAAAACCCACCTCCACTTCATTTAAGCAGTCATTGAAAGCCAATGGGGGGAATGTGTATTCCTTGGTAGCTGCTTAACATATAAAATTATATTTTAACCTATCAAAACAGTTTCTATAAACATACTGAACTAGCATTGAGAATGTGAGGGCTTAACAACGACTGTTTCTCTTCCCTCACGTCATTATGACATAACGATAAGCCACAGTATCAATAGTGTGGCCAAACACACATGAAGAGCCCCCTCAAACCGCATTTACTCACTGGCTAGTTCAAAGGCAGTCTTTTGTCTACACCACAGTATATTGTCTACATATTAAGCGAGGTTCTGTACAGATTTGAACAGCATCTTGACTTCCTAAGTTGGAGTGCAGCTGAGGTTAAGTGCTCTCCACGCTCAGAGCACCCGTCTCTGACAGCTGGGGACTGGGCCGTTGCCATGGTTATTGCTCCCTCATTGCATAAACGTGCCCTAGACTGCTCATCTGAGACAGCGTAGGTCCGCCTGGACAGAAAACAATGATCTGCACCTTCAGACGTTTGGACATAGACCTTTCGCATTGCTCGGATTTATCCTGCCAGTGGTATTTCTTTTCAAATGGCTGGTCTTGCTCGTAAAGTAACAGTATGACAAGGGTTTAGACCGCAAAGCCACCCAAAAATAATAGGATTAGGTGCCTATGTTAAGGCCCACAGACCAAATGGCTTAATTTCTAGTAGTGACTCGGCCTGTGCCTATTTTTTATGTATTATTTTCGCTTTCTGCATATTACAATGTCGTAGCTTAAAAAGGGGAGAATGTGGCCAGCTTAGAGTCCCTGCTGTCATTTTTTCCTCTCACATTTCATATACCATATTGATTACATTTGTTTTGTTTACAGCACAAATAAGCAACAGCATATGAATCAGGACAGATGCATGCTTGTAGAGGTATCCGGTACCCATCTACCTAAGGGCCCTGAGAGCCTATTCAGGAGCTAGTGGGCAGTCTGCAAGATGGCCCACTCCTCTTTGTCAGAAACTGCAATTGAAAAACTCAATGGCTTTTTCTCTGGCTCCAAAAATGTCAATGGACACTGTTCACTTTCATCTGATTGGATGGTCACATAACTTAGAATCCGTTTGATTGGTTAGAGATATCCTAGTGTTGGAATTAATTATCCCAATGGATGATAATAATCATAATAATAATAATAATAATGTATTATAATCTATAATATTTGCGCTAACCTACTGCATTTGATCTCTGCATTGAATTGTTGTGCCATCAAATGCAAGTCAAACTTTGAAGTGACTCTCTTTGCAGTTCCTGTTGCTCTTCCTGTGCACTTCCTAATAATAATAATAATAATAATAATAATAGCTTTATTTGTATAGCACCTTCCATACAAACAGTAGCTCAAAGTGCTTTACAGGGAAAGTAAGGCATAAAAATATATATACATATATATACAGTGGGTTCGGAAAGTATTCAGACCCCCTTAAATTTTTCACTCTTTGTCATATTGCAGCCATTTGCTAAAATCAATTAATTTCATTTTTTTCCTCGTTCATGCACACACAGCACCAATATTGTCAGAAAAACACAGACTTGTAGAAATTTTTGCTGATTTATTACAAAATAAACACTGAAATATCACATGGCCATAAGTATTCAGACCCTTTGCTGTGACACTTGTATATTTAACTCAGGTGCTGTCAATTCTTCTGATCATCCTTGAGATGGGCCTACACCTTCATTGGAGTCCAGCTGTGCTTAATTATATTGATTGGACTTGATTTGGAAAGGCACACACCTGTCTATGTAAGGTCCCACAGTTGACAGTGCATGTCAGAGTAAAACCAAGCCATGAAGTCCTAGGAACTCTCCATAGACCTCCGAGATAGAATTGTGTTGAGGCATAGATCTGGGGAAGGGTATAAAAACATTGCTAAAGCATTGAAAGCACCCAGGAGAACATTGGGCTCCATCATTGTGAAATGGAATAAGTTTGAAACCACCACAACTCTTCTTAGAGCTGGCCGTCTGGCCAAACTAAGTAACCGGGCAAGAAGGGACATGGTCAGGAGGTGACCAAGAACCCAATGGCCACTCTAAGAGAGCTTCAGAGTTCCTCTGCAGCGATGGGAGAACCTGGTAGAAGGACAAACATCTCTGCAGCACTCCCATCAATCAGACCTTTATGGTAGTGGCTAGACGGAAGCTACTTCTGAGTGAAAGGCATATGACAGCCCACCTGGAGTTTGCCAAATGGTACTTAAAGGACTCTAAGAGCATCAGGAAAAAGATTATCCGGTCTGATGAGACACAAATTGAAATTTTTGGCCTGAATGCCAAGTGCTACCATAAAGGTCTGATTGATGGGAGTGCTGCAGAGATGTTTGTCCTTCTACCAGGTTCTCCCATCGCTGCAGAGGAACTCTGAAGCTCTCTTAGAGTGGCCATTGGGTTCTTGGTCACCTCCTGACCATGTCCCTTCTTGCCCGGTTACTTAGTTTGGCCAGACGGCCAGCTCTAAGAAGAGTTGTGGTGGTTTCAAACGTATTCCATTTCACAATGATGGAGCCCACTGTTCTCCTGGGTGCTTTCAATACTTTAGCAATGTTTTTATACCCTTCCCCAGATCTATGCCTCAACACAATTCTATCTCGGAGGTCTATGGAGAGTTCCTAGGACTTCATGGCTTGGTTTTTACTCTGACATGCACTGTCAACTGTGGGACCTTACATAGACAGGTGTGTGCCTTTCCAAATCAAGTCCAATCAATATAATTAAGCACAGCTGGACTCCAATGAAGGTGTAGGCCCATCTCAAGGATGATCAGAAGAATTGGACAGCACCTGAGTTAAATATACAAGTGTCACAGCAAAGGGTCTGAATACTTATGGCCATGTGATATTTCAGTGTTTATTTTGTAATAAATCTGCAAAAATTTCTACAAGTCTGTGTTTTTCTGACAATATTGGGTGCTGTGTGTGCATGAACGAGGAAAAAAAATGAAATTAATTGATTTTAGCAAATGGCTGCAATATGACAAAGAGTGAAAAATTTAAGGGGGTCTGAATACTTTCCGAACCCACTGTATATACACACATATACATATATACACGCATATATATACATATACACATATAAATACATACATACATACATACATAGGCATAAGACAAAAGTAAAAAAGAATAATAAAAATAAAAATCAAGAAAATACACATAACAATCATACTCAATTCTAAGGTTTAAAACAGAGACAATAAAAGTATAGTCAACCTAATAAATTAATTAATGCAGATTCTCTCTCTGACCGTGATGTTGTTCAGGGGGCAGTAGCTTTCATTCACCAGAAGAATTAAACCCCCACCCCGCCGTTTGCCACTCGTTTCGCTTCTGTCTGCCCGTATACTGGAAAAACCGGTCAAGGATGTGTATTCCTCGGTGACGTCACTGCCAAGCCAGGATTCTCACGATAGTCCTTTTGCGTCTTAATAAGCGCACCAAGTTCATCAATCTTGTTATTAAGTGATCTCACGTTACCCATAACGATGGTTGGTAGACTTGGGCGGAATGCGCGTTTGTATGCAGCTTTTCCAGATCCACGAACCCCTCTTGACCTCTGCTTAATTTCAACCGGAATGTGAAGCTATGCACATCCAGTATAATATAAAAGGAAGGAGAGTAAAAAGTAAGTTAAAAAAAACAACTTGCCAAATCATTGCCACAAACCCAGATGTGCTCATTATGTAGAACAGGTGAGGAGCAGACAGGTCAGGGAAAAGGGTCAGGAACAGGATTGATTGGATGCTGTCTGCCCCATTGCCAGTCACAAAAGGCCTGTGGGTCTAAAGGGTTTAATGTACTAAAAGCTACAATAATGCAGCCTACGTGACTTCCTACCAAAAAAAAACACATCCCGCTTTATATAGGAGATATGGGATGAATAAAGATCCCATTTCATAGTGGAGGAGTATGGAATAATAAAAATCACACTTACGGTGAATGTGTGCCCGCTGTTCAATGCTGGACCCAGATTACAAAATAATTACAGGTGAAATAATCACTTTTCCTAGTTTCACGATTTGAAATGTGTTTTGGCATTGCTGCATGGATGTATATATACAGAGTTACAGAGTTCTATTGAGTACAAACCTGAACTATGGAAAAAGATTAGAACGATGTCATATATATTTGCATGTGTGCGTGTGAGAATTTCATTACATTACATTACATTACAGGCATTTGGCAGAGTGCCTTACACAGTTGACATTTCTTCATGTACAATCCATTCATATTTACAGGTTAGCAATTGCAGCCTGAAGCAATTACAAAGTACTTTGCTCAAGGGTACAACAACTGTGCCCCACTTGGGAATTCAACCTGCAATCCCCAGCTCCAAACCATTATACTACACTGCCAGCCTATAAATATTTCACTTTTCATTCAGTAAATTAGTTCAATAAATGTACTTATGTGAGTGCCTCATGTGTGGCTGTGCTAGTATGTATGTGTGTCAATTTCAATTGTCAATTGTCAATTTGTGTGTGTAATGGTCTCATAGTGAAATAATCTAATGTTAATCAGTATATGTGAGCTTTTCATAAGAGTATGCACAATTTGACAAGTGAATATGTGAGAGTTCCATACTACGTATTTATATGAGTATGAGACAGAATTTCACAATTAAATATGCAAGAGTCCAATAGCATATATGTATGCCAGAGTGTTTCGTAACAGTTTGCACAAGAATTTCATAGTTTAATATGCAAGAGTTCATTAATTATGGCCCAGGCAGCCACTCAAACATGAGAGCAGTAGGCAGCACAGCACCCTAAAGTCCTGTGCTTCTGTTTGCTGTGACTGGGTTGAATAAATATATTTTTTTGTGGGATTATAGCAAGGCCGAGGGAGAGAGTTCGCAGTGGCTGTACATCAACTGCGCTTCCAAACTGTGCAAATATCACAGCGGGACACGGCGATGTGGCGATGGTCTACTACATTTCCGTTATGAAATGTAGTCCCTGACCCACATCCCCAATGTGTGCATCTTGTTTGATTTGAATACTGGTAGTTAAAAACCATAGTTATTCAATCATTTATAAAATAATTGTACAAATTATAAAATGTCCAAAACATTTTACAAAATAAACGTAAAAAATCCATGTGTTTTACTTGTATGCGAGGCGAACAATTAAATGAAATACCTTCTTCCCTGTCAATCTCCACAAAAATATGAGAGAATATTCACACTAAACTAAATTATTCATGAGTGAGCTGCAACACAACCTAAGGACATCACTGGCAAGCCTGGCAAAGCAGAATCTGCCAGTGCTAACAATGCAAATTTGCGAAATGCAGATGAGTGACTTTAGATTTGTGTGATTATAATAGTAAAAATGATATTAGTGTATCCCGGGTTGTAACAACTTGTGTAATGATGACGTTGTAAGTGATATTCATATGACATTTTGTTTTGTTACTTTGTGTTACACTGATAGAAAGGCTGATATCCACACGCCGCGATGTTGTGCTAATTTGTGTAACTATGGCGATAAGACTGATATCAGTATGTCACTGGGCTGTGCTGATTTGCATACCCACAGTCATTTCCACATTACTTGCACTGGCAACCTTCGCGGCTCTATAGTCTGATGGAGCATGGGCCTTGATAGAGCAGCAGACAATTAAAGACCATGGATTTCTTCTCATTCACGCTTGTGCCATCTTCAATACCTGATCCTTTAAGAGCCTCGAAGATGCAAAATGGGAGGTTGTTAATGAAGTTTGCATCGATTACGCGCTCTCCCGCCGCGATGGGAGGGACGACATATTAATATCAAGTGGCGGAAGCCACTCGGGTGTGCGCGGGTGTCCCTGATGGAGTACGAAATGGACCCCAAAGTGCTGGAAGAGCTCTGTAAAAACGTCTTCATGGTCCATTTCATCACCCGGAGCCTTCACCTCTCTCGATCGTCCCTGGCCAAGGAGAGGGTTGATCGCTAACACAGAAGACGAAAAGCTGATGACATTCGACACACACACTCTGACTCTGTGATTCAGGCAGCGTGAGCATAGTAAGTAGTAAGTAAGCATGGTAATTCTGCTCCTCGACAATACTGTAACACCCGTGTCGTTTTTATCAATCGCTCAGCCAGCCCTTTAGCCTAGACCAGGGGTCGGCAACCCATAACACTCAAAGAGCCATTTGGACCCGGTTTCCACGGAAAAGAAAACACTGGGAGCCGCACCATTTTTGGATACTTATTATTTATTTTCCCAAGCCACGCAGAGCAACATAAGGCTGAAAGAGCCGCATGCGGCTCCGGAGCCGCAGGTTGCCGACCCCTGGCCTAGACATTGCAGGTTCTAACCTGAGCTATGTCATTAGCAGACTATGACCAGGGCTGTGTTTGAAACCATTCCCTATTCCCTAAATAGTGCACTATATAGTGTGTTCGCCAATTTGTTCAACACACTATATAGTGCACTATTTAGGGAATAGGGAACGGTTTCGAACACAGCCCAGAAGTCCATAATGGCGCGATGCCATTGGCTGTGTTCTGCCAGGGGTTATGGTGGGTTTAAGTCGGGTTATCGCTAGGTGAGAAATACGCCTTTGCTCCGATCAGCATTCGCTCTCCTGCAGTCGGGTGTAAAATAGTCCTGGAGGGTGTGGAATAGTCAGTGGCTCCAATGCTCCACGCAAGGGTGTGGATAGCACAGTGGTGTCTAATTCCAAATTAGGAAGACAAAGGGAGGAAATGACACAAATAACACCAGCATGATGAAGACAGGATAATTGCCTTTCCAGTGAAATGATACGAGAAGTCCTGCGATCACTCACGTAGAAAATGTTTGTGAAAATATGCAGAAACCACTATGTAATTTATTTATTTATTTCTCTTCAAAAAGGCCGGTGTCTGCTGTTATTCAGAACTTTCACAGGGTTCACTGGCCTTCCATAAGGTGCTCCCATTTTGTGAAGTAAGTTATGCTTAAAACAAACTGTACAAATAAATGGTAAGACGTTGGAGGAATTGAACAATAAATGTAGATGCTATTTCTTTCATGTTTCATGCAAAATATTTGACTCACATGCACATTTTTGTCCATTCAAGCAACTGCCAAACTCATAATGTTGTGTGAGGGGGGGGGGGGGCGGGGGGATGCATTGCCACATCACTCAAAGGTAAGAACAAAGTGCACTGCAGTTGAACTGAACCTGAGCCTCAAAGCCAGTACATTTCTGTTATTTATTTATTTTTATGTTTCCCAGGAAAACCCCCAGCTGCTCTGTTTCCCAGGCACCTGTCTGCTGATGGGATGCTGTGGCTGTGAAGCATCTGGAAGTCCCCGCAGCGTTAACCTCCCCTTAACACCTCCTGGCTCGGGCCGAGGGCGACCCAGGCAGGTCTCCGGGAACAGGCGAGGAGGAGAGGAGAGCGGCTGTCCCCACTGGAGAGGGATCAGATTAGAGGACATTTGTTCCCCAATATTGCCGCCTCCTGCTTCCCAAAGCTGGCCTGCACAGAAGGGGGAGGCAGAGACTTGGGCGGCGGCCAAGCCCTCTCCGCCGCTCCTCGTTCCTGCCGCATGTGTCAGGGCCCGGCTCCCCACCAAGTTTACGGCCACCGCGCCTGATGGAACAAATGTTTCATTTCAGAAAATAAACTTATCTCATTTGGATGACAACATGTTCCCTCAGGTTACAATATTGCAGCATTCTGGCAGCTCAAGAAGGGTCAATCGTTCACTCCACGCTTGGGGAGGGTGGTTAGAGGTCCTGCAAAGCTGGCCATTTAATATGGGCCTATTTTGGGTTTAGTGGCTGTGTGTTTATCAAGTTGGGTACTAATTTTGTAAGAATATCATCAAGTGCACACACACACACATATATATATATATATATATATTTAAATCTATAACTGAAGATAGTATAATATAGATACTATAATCGATAATATAGAAGATAATAATATTTTTGCAATAGAACATTTGTTCAATAATTATATTCATATATATATATATATATATATATATATATATATATAGTATATACTGTATATATATACACAGTACATGAGCTATATATTTTGGTTAGGGGTAAACTATGTAATTAAGATCCTGGCACGTGCTGGCTATTTGCTGAAAGCATCTCTGGGGTCTCACCACGGGCCAAACGCAACGCCACTAAACATGATTGATTACTCCCAAAGACCGCCCCCGACTCTGCGCAGAGGAGACTGTGCCGTTTTTGCGTAATGATTTGCGATGATTTGCGGTGAGAACTGTGATGATGGATGAAGGACTCGGAAGGGGGTATGTCAGTCTGGGGGCGTTCTGTCCAGCGGTTATTGACAGGGCAGGTACAGGGCACGCTGCACAAAGCTTGCCGTCTTCATCATAATTAGCCCAGGACCCGGGACGCTCAGCCAGGATTTGGAAGAACGTCCCCTCCCTGTCTGCAGAGAGCAGACGGTTACCCCTCCTGTAGCTACCACCCCCCACCACGGACAATAGCTGACCATATTGCCAAATGGTATGCAAATATCGTTGACCTCCAGTTCAGTGGGTACTCCCACTCGGGGAGAACTTGGGTATGGAATATAAGATGTGGTCACCTAGCATATCAGGAGCTTGGCCTGTTACTGATTAAGTCTGAATTATACCCCCTAATCAATGTTTAATGCTCAGTTCCTCTGTCTTTAACAAAATTGCTTCTCTCATTGCCTTTATTTGCAAATGCCCTTTGTTTTCAATGGAAACATGTCAAACATGTTCAGAACCATAGGGGCAGATCTACCCAAGCTGAATAGACTGATGATGGACATGCATTTTAGATGAATGCATGTGTTCATAGTGGATGCTCTAGAATGCTCATAGCCAGCTCTAAATTGGTGCTCCTGGTGCAGCAGATAAGCTGTTAGATGATGTGACACCGTAACGTTACATTGGCATGACTGCAGTAGGGAAATGCGGCAAAGCTAAGATAAATTAATAAGGCTCGTAAATTATTTTGTTCAAAAATTATATGGTCCAAAAATATAACTAGTTCAGTTAACAGCAAGCGTGCTACTAGCTAATCCTAGTTCTCGAGCTAGCTATGGAAAATTAACCAGTATTTTAATATTGTCTTAATTATAATCTTAAGTCTAAGAGTCAAGTCAAGTCTGAAAAAATACACCGGACTCTGATGAACACTCACTGTGACATGATGGGCACATTAGAGGTCACCTGTGCCATTAGAGAATTCATTAATAAAACACCAGAGCACAGGTCAACTTTTTAACTTTCCCCCACAACAAAACATGAGGTTTACATGGTGAATATGGTGAAGAATTCATGAGAAATCTGAATGAATAATTCCAAATGAGCAATACAAATAACCTGTTTACACAACCATCATGTTAGGTGAGCTATCGAGATTTAAGTTTACATCACATTTACTGGATCACATAATCTGAATAAACCAATTTTTGACTTAGTGAGTAATGCCAACACTGCGACAACTTGTAAAAATTCATTGTTTTCATTGCAAGATTCATTCGGGCTTCCTCCCTGGTTTTGTCTGAAATCCCAGCTGGAGTGGAGAGGGAGATCATTATTGAGACAGTTATACTGGCAGATGATCAGGTGGCAAGTTGAGAAAGCCAGAGTTTTACCAGGGCATCATGTAACCCTACAGTGATATGTGCTACAGAATCCTTAATAACCACAGAGAGTCCAGACTGAGGTTTTGACGTCTCATCCAAAAGAGGACATCTCGTACAGCAGAGTGTCCCCATCACTGCACTGGGGCATTGTGGTTCATTGTGGTTCATTTGATCCCTACTAGGCCTCTTGCAGCAGCAATTTTATTTTCCCAGGAGGTCTGCCATCCAAGTAATAACCAAGCCCAAATGCGCTTAGCTTCAGCAATTCGGCAGGCACAGGATACGTGGTGGTATGGCTGCTGGCTAAAGTGTCGCTATTAGGTAGCGATGCTCAGTAATGATGACTTTGACACACCGTTTTTGGTTTGTGTATCTCATGCTAACATTTCTTGAGTGTTTGTGGCTGTTTTAAGGTTGAGGCAATCCTTTGGTGAATCCAACCATGTGGGTTCTCTGTACCAAGACGGTGTGATCTTAAACAGTCGTTCTATTTGAATATGCTGTGTTCTAGATGGATAAAACTGCTCACTGTAGCTTGGATTAAGTAGCAAAGAAATGGATGCTGGAAAGATAGTGCTGTATGGATTTAAAGCACAGGCTGCCATAGTGGGACTGTCACTTGCATGCATTGGAGCGCAAGGCTGTTGCGAATTCCGTCAACTCCGCCAAAAACCTTTTCCCCTGGCATGAGGAATTACACGCCTTCCCTCATCTTGCTACCTCCTCATTATACACACACCACTAAGCCCCAGTCCTGGGCTGCAGAATAATATTATCTCTTGCTGTGAAAACACAAATCCATGGACAGGATGGTGTCACGCTTTAAAATAATGTAACTTTTATAGGCCTTTCAGGCAGACCGTAATATGCCAATAGATACTAGCAGTGTGTCAATAGTATGTAATGTCGAGCTTCAGATGCAGAATCTCTGAATTTCTTTCCGTATGCTAGGAAATTGGCCAGTGATTGTATCGGAAGTCGATAGCTTCTCCATGAGTTCTGAGAGTAATTTGAGTAAAGTGGTGATGCTCGTGCACTCGTGGTCTGGAAAGTTGCAAGCACTTTTATGTTCTTTTTGGGGGGGAATGGTGCCATAAAGGCACTGGTCATCACAGTGTGCCATTGACGGGAACCTGCAAATGCGATAAACGAGTGGAGCCAAGAATGCCAGTGGGGGGAAGTGGAGAAAGGGATATGCCCCTGCCCTGTCAGAGGATCCGCATTGCTGCCTTCTTTTTTTCGCCTGCTGATATTTTACTACAACTCATCGGTAAGGCCATTTTCTGGTGACGGGTCTGCTTCTCTGACACGGACATCAGAATCCCGGGGCTCCTGGATTGGGAACACTGCCACGAGGGGCGGATCCGGGAGGCCCCTCCGTCCGTCCCCACGTCCATTTTCAAATTAACCTCCCTAATAGATCTCATCTTTCCACGCGGCAGCTATTAAGTAAAGATCTGTTTTCATCTTGTGGACAGGCATCGAGGGGAGAGACCCTGCTGCTCGCACTTATACATCCACAAAATGAACAGTGCTTGGAAGCAAAAAAAAAAGAAAAGTGAATCTAAAAGGCAACAAAGGAGATTTTATTATATATAGTTCATTATCTCCATAGCCTCAGCTGCTCTTTTCCTTGGCAAAGAAGAGAGCAGGCCTTAATTGCTTCATCACCCAGCTCTGTGATTTCCAGCATTTAAACGGATTCCGTTTAGTTTAATTTAACTGCCACGATGTGGGGATAACTTGGAGCTCCCGCCATTCTCCCGAGCACAGGCATGGGGCTAGTGGTGGTGGTAGTGGTGGTGGTGTAGCACATTTAACCAATAAGAAATTGTAAATGATAGAAAACTAACACAATTTGCTTTCGATTTGCTCTGTGAATCCTACAATGGAGATTTACAAACTCTACAGCTGATCGAGGAGTTCCTACGTTTACCCCACCAACAAGGAAAACGTAGGAACCGGGAGAGTTGGATCCAACCATATCAGTTATCAGCTCAATTAACAATCTTGATGTGTGGGAGGGGTCTATGAGTGTTTATAGTATGTCAGGATGTGTGATTAAATGACATTTATTAATTATAGATGTTACTTCATTAAGATAATAGGATTAACACTCCTTATCTACAGATACATTTTCAGAGTCTATAGGGAAATAGTTATACAAATAATTGAATTGTTTTTACAATATCTCCCATATGCTCAGTACATTTTACAAAGCTTATTTGTCTCTCATAATCATAATGGAACTCACTTGATTTCATTTGAAGTAATAAATATGCAAATACATATACTGTAAATGTTGTTCTAAAATGAAAAGGGACATTTTCTAATGTTTTTAAAAAGCTTATATGAGTTGATTGCACAAACAATATTTGATTATTGTTTTAAAGATAATGTATTAACCAAAGGTTGGCCATGGAAATGGCATGTTCTCCTCACATATCATATCATATAATGCCACAGGCTGTTTAAATGTTTTCTTCTGAAAGCTAGAACCAAGCTTGTCTTTAATGTTTAAATCTCAATATCAATATCTATATTTCTTTTATAACCAGGTTTACAAATAGATTGTCACACAGTGCATCACAATAGACATTTTTAGTTAAAATATCTACTGTGATAAAAAAAGTAGACAAAAATAATATGTTACATAAGAGCATGGTCTCAACAAGATACATTTGAAACTTTTTTTGGGCTTTTCACTTGCTGTCTAAATGGTTGACATCAAAAAGTAAACTGAGCCATGGCCCAGGTGGCCACCACGTTCCGCAGCCAATGACCCACGTCAAATATGAAACCTTTCCTATTCTTTGTAGTGAGATACATATGCACAATGATGGGAAAAACATAAACAGGTCTGAAGGCACTAGCAGGACATTTTGTGTGAATCAGCAGAAACTACACTAGAATCGAGTTTCCCTAAACTTAATGTGTAGCTAAGCCTGTGTTAGTCAGGTACTTTGGAAACCCACATTAATACAATGCTGCATACTAGGAAACGAGGCACACTGCAACTGAGCCGCAGGCTTTCCATTCTGAACAAACAAACCCGGAAAACCAATAAACAAAACAAGAAGATTCAGCTGGAAACTTAATAAAGTGGGTAAAATTAATTAATTTTGTTTGTGGAGTTAGTTGTCGGATAAAAGTAATGAAATCTCTTCTGTGTTACTGAGCGAGTAATTGTTTCCTTTACAATTGCAGACTATATGGCTCAGATATATTTCACAATAGGAATTGACATCCAATGAATCTGCAATAAAAGATGGTGGCTAATATGAAATAATATAAATACTCTTAATCAATAATGCCTGTATTTGAAGTGTGGGGAATTTTAAAACCTGCTCATAAAGTCTCGTAGTGACGAGGATTAGAAAGATAATCTACAGTGCGCTGTCATGGTAACGCTGTCAAGAAAATCAAATATGCTGTGTGGCCTTTAACCTTCAACTGGAAAAGACAAGAAACCTTTAGCAAGAAGACTTGGCATCCTTCTTCCCAATAGATAGTATAGTTGGGGAAACACAGAGACTGTCCATTGTACTCTTGCTGTCTTTCTGAATCTGAGTCCTCCTCTCCACTTCAGGTTAATACGATGTAATTTAAAGCCAAAATCCCTGACAGTACATTTTATGATGCAATAGCCAATAGGATCTGCATGGCTGTTTGGTTGAAAGACTGCTTATCTCTTATATTGAGCTGTTCTAACCTCTGTCCTCCCTGATTAGTAGCTGAGTGCTGTGAATTTCCTAGTTAATCAGGACAAGCTCAGGGTCAGCAAGAAACTAAAGGGATTTTACAATAGCACAAAGAACTGGTCAACTGTATCAGCCTTACATACTTTCATGACACTAGACCAGAGTTACTCAAATCTGGCCGACGAATTCGGTTCAGGTTTTTCTTTTCTCTCAGGTACGTAATTTAACAATTTTGGCAATTGGTTGGCCAGAGAGTCTTCACAACTGACTCCCAGGTAAAGGGAGGGTGGAAAAACAGCCCCACGAGGACCGTGATTTGAGTAACCCTGCACTAGACCATCTCAGACCTGGATTCAATCAATATTTGTCCTTATCTCTTACTCAAATTTAAATGCAAATCTTTTTTTTTTTTTTTTTTTAAATCTTTTTTTATTCATAAACAGATACTGAATACATAAATTCAGTGTAGTACACATTACATTCATTGTTGAATGATAGATTAACCTTTCCCACATCACTCCTTCCCCATTCCAATGGAAATAACTGCATCACCATCTTACCCTCTTGTATCTGAAGAGGGGGGTGAGATTAAGGGGGGGAAAAACAGGCCTTGTTCTTGTGATGTACCTTGCAGTCTAGTAGGCTGGGATTCACTGTTGCACAAAAACACAAAAATCATGGATTCACACAAGCACAATATGGACCATAATCTGCCCTACTAATATGAATACAAAAAGCAAATAAATCAAATAATTTCCAACATCTTGCATGATGAATCCAACTGTTTGCATGGTAATAAACAAAAAATGTATACATTGCTTTATCTTAGGTGCTACCAACATAACTGAAAATGTTATTATTTTAAAAAAACAATACTGTAATAAACTTCAATTCTTCCAGCTTGTGATTGGCTGTAGTAAAATCGATTTGCTGTGCATGCAGAGGGCGAGTGTAAAAACTCAGACTCAGATATCGCACACGCCAATATGGCAATAATGACAGTTTCACGACGTATCACTCAGCCCTAGCCCTAAATCCATTTTCTCAGTTACCTCAGCTAATAATGGGATTGGCTGGAACAAAAACCAACAAACACAGCGGTCTTTCCTACCTTATGGCAATTTATTAATCTACTTTCCAACACAACGTTGATTGCATCTGAGGCCTCCACAGCTACAGTTGCTTTGCACAGCTGGTTTTGTAAAAACGACGGCTCGAACCCCTTTCAGTGCCCCCCGCTCGCACAAATATAACTCTATAACTAGGGAGATGCTGGGCTTTCTCCCCTGTCCGCCTCCGTCGGCCCAGGTGGGATCGACGGTAATTTATAACGCTGTTATCTCATATAAACACAGCGACGAGGCGTCTGTCCCTTTCAGCAGAGGAGGTGTGAGCGAGACGCAGCAGCTCCCCGGAGCTCAGTGATGCGGCTTTAGCATTCCACGCACGCCGGCGCCTGGCTAAGTGACATCAAGCCTCATTATTTCCATCACATGCTACTTTGTAACCTGTTAGTGGCTAAATTGTGATAAAATAGGCCCAGGCCCCTTCTGAGCTCTGGCAGCGCGTGCTGGACTCTCTACCCACTCGACAAGCGTGTTGCTGGTTTTAGGAGGGTTAATTGACCTAGTTTTGACGTGATTTTCTTCCACAGCAGTTTGCCAGGGACGCAGTATTATGTTATAACCTTAAATGACAAAGGTAGTGTTGTACAGGGCTTGAAATACACTTTTTGGTGAGACGCAGCCAAGGTAGCTAGTGGATGGAGAAATTCACTTGTTACTCAACATTTTGAAACTAGGGGGATGCAACCGGTAAAGGCACTTGTTCTTTTGTAACAACAAATGTAAGTGCAGGTTGCCCACTGCAGCTGGGGTCTGGAAGGGGAAGGGAAGCTGGCACAAGCTCGCTGCAGGCACGGTCAATGGCTTGACGGGGTCCGTCTTGAAGGATGCGGTTCACTCGCCCTTGTCACTGTCGGTCCCAGGGTAGTGGCTGGCCCCGTAGTTGCAGGCAGCGGACTTATTGGGGGTGGGGAAATGCAATCATAGAAAGTACAATTGGCCACCAAATTGGGAGAAAAACAGGGAAAATTGCAATGCAGGACTTGGAGGGTGAATCTTTTACCGCAAAGATGGGAGGATGGATCCTAAATGTTTTTGGGGGAGGGTTTACTCCAAGTAGATCTTCCATGCTGAGCTACGCAGCCATTGTGCAGTAGGACTGCATATCCTATACCGCTAATGCAGTGTTAGGGGCAGCAGTGGCTCAGTGTTTAGTGACATGGGCTGGCAAGCAGAGGGTTGCTGGTTCAAATCCCAGGAAGGCCAAGGAAAAAACAATGAACTGGAAACTGAGGGGGGCTAGTTCACTTCCTGGGGCAGTGCTGAAAAGCCCTTGAGCAAGGCACTGAACCTCTAAAACTGCTCCAGGGGCCAACTACTATGGCTGGCCCTGCACTCAGACCTCTCTGGTGGAATACATATGTATAGTGGTCTATGTGTGAGGTCAAGGAGAGATATGCAAAAAGACAAATTACAATTACCTTGTGTAACTTGGCAATAAAGTATATTTCTTTCTTCTTCTAGCATCTTGTGTTCTCTTGTTTTTTATTTATTAAATGTACTCATGTTATACAGAACACAGGTAAAAACATGGCAGGTGACACATATGACTGTATCCATTTTGTAGCTTTTTATTTAGACCACAGAATAAAAAAGAAATTCAGAATCAAATAATGGACACAGCTTTTTCCAGTGCAACCAGACCAGTCCCCAGTGGTACCACTGATGCCCGTCTTAATGTGATAAACTAAATAAACCCTAGATTCCTGAGTTACAGGATCCCTGACCACAGAGGTGCGCATCTCTACAGTAGATCCAACGAAGCCAAAGATCCCATAGTTTATAAACATCTGTCGATTTCCCAATCCACCTAGTTATTATTATTATTATAATTACTCAAAACGATTTCTGTATTCAGTGCAAATTATTTTAATTACACCTTAAACTTCTACCTGAAACGTGTATTTAGTGAAAACACATCGCCGATATTATGTTTACATAAATATGAGAAAATAAATAGTCAGCTGGGAAACAGTTCAAAAACTTCCGATCAGCCTTTTTAATTAACGGAGCAGTGTGAGGGGTTTATGACTATGCTAAACAGCCTTGTGCTTTCTAATGTTATATTACATGCAGTATAACAAGTACCAACATCCTGTGTGTTATGAATATTGAACTGGAGGATTATTTGTTTGTAATTCAGGGAGCTACAACAAACGGAGACTGGCCTTAATTGATATTCCGTTTCTGCAATTGTTTTATTGGCTTATTGAATCATTTTATTTATGGATAGAACTGTGTTAACATTTGGCTAATTAAAGAGTCTGATCGTTATACCCGAAACACATTTTAACTCTTGAAATTAGGTCTGTGTCTGTAATCGCAGCATAAAAAACAAGATTAGCATGCTGCTAATGCTTAAGGCTGACAAATACATCTGTATTATAACCTTGGAAAAACAAGCTGGTTATAAGATGAGCTTTAGAGATTCTCTTGATTTCCACACCCTTGTATAGTACCATATCATTTTTGTTGTTGTCAGAGACTGTCAGCACCACGTGTAAAGACACAGAGACAGGGAAACATTACTTATAATCGTATTAATAACTGACAGTTTAGTCTGCCCTGTCATTTTGATTTTTGAAATAGAAAATCTCAGTTAGCTACAGTATGCGGCGCAACCAGTAGACACAACGTCGTGGTTACTTTTCCGGAAGAGAAGCAGCGATAAAGAATCAGCTCTCGACGTACACTATAGCCAATCCTAAACATATGCTGAAATAATTAGGGGTTGGGGGGAATTTCTCGTTTGTGCGAACTTCCAAAAAAATAATCTGTTTCAAACAAAGGAAAGACCCCCATTGCGCACGGGTCTACTGTTTCTGTCACACGTATTCCTCAGGGGCTTCAGATGACAAAACTCAGAAAGTTGTTTTGTCCCCCCCTTCCTGTCACGTCACACCCCTTAACCGGAGTCCTTTTTTTCACGTTGTCTCGCTGTCTGCGCTGTCAGCCCGTAGCCTGGCACCTGCTCGCATGTTCCTAATTAGTCTCATTTAATTAATTATATTCTGCACCGCATCTCCTTATCTTTCGCTCTCTCACTGCTTTTTCTCATTAGCTTTAAATTGGAAATGTAAGCCTACGCTCTCTCTCTGCCCTGAAATGGATAAGTCCATAAAACTTTCTCAAACCCAATGCAGACCCTGCACATGGGGTTTAATATACAATGTACATTGTACATGACAACGGTGTTTACTGACTGAGAACCACCGTTGAGAGCCATATGTTCTCTTTTCTGGTATATGGTGTATAGTGAAATGGTACCATCACATCATTGCCTATTGTAGTGTTATGTAATATTGATACTAATGGTATGTATATGTATAAATACATGTCGTTGGGAGAAAATTAAACCCCATTAACCTGAATAACCAGAGCAACTTAAACCCACCTGTACCATGTCCAGACAAGGACAAATGTGTCCTGTTGCTGCAGACTCCTGGTCATAGTTGACTAATGACAGCACAACTTCAAACCTAGAGAGTCTAAACTGTAGAGCCCAGCCTGTGCTTGTGGCAGATGCCTTTACCAACTGAGCCACTTGGGAGTAGAGTCAAATATGTATTTATTTAATTCATTTTGTGTAGATTTTCCCCCTTTTTTATCCATTTTTGAATCACCAACTGTACGTTAGGCTCATCTCACCGCGACAAGAATTGCATTAGTTGACACATACATCCAATAGCTATATTTTTTACTGCGTGTCCAACAGTGCACCACAGTGAGGTGGGCACTCATTGGAGGAGAGGCGCTACTCCCAATGACATCATCCAAGGAACTTGCAGTCGCCTGACGAATCACAGGGTGCCTGAGAGCGGGAGACAAGGAAATCCCTGACTGACCTATCCAACCCTATCCACGGCGGAACGAAGCCAATTTGTTCTGCCACTGCGCTCCCAGTCGTTGTCGGCAAAATAGCACGGCTCACATTCAAACCCATGTCCTACGGCTCAGCCTGCACTCTGAGTGAGTGCCTTGACGACTGAGCCAACGGGAAATATTTTTTACATGAGTTTTTTTTTCTCGTGGAGTGGATACTTAAGGGTAAATGAAACGTGCATGTGCTGAATACGATGTTCTTTCAATGCAGCACTGTGCTTTGCCATCCAGAGTTTGTCATTTTATGTCAAATATTTTCATGACTTTCATTTGTTTTCCCATCCAGACCAAACTAATCCCTCCATCCAAGTGTAGCACAGTATTTCAGTAAATGTGCATCTGTTGAGCCATGTAATAAAATGTGAATGTGAGAGTGCGCTGCTTCTCTAGCCTAGCATGAAAAACAGTTAAATTTAAGAGTGGCAAGGCAAACATTACTGGAGAGGATGCCTAGATGGGGCACAAAAACACCCTTTTCTGCACTGCCCCAAGCTTTTGTGACCCAGGTTCGCTTTAATAATACAATAACAACAGACAACTGAATCACCTGGCTTTGAACCAAGCTGGATCTGAAACATCCAGTTACATTTAAGGTCACTGGATCCCAGGCTATCAATATGCAATTGATACCAGATAGAAAAGTTAATTAACTGTCAAGAACTCCTTCCATAACCTCACATTAAAAGCCTGATTCAGCCTACCAGTTATCAAGATTCCTAATACAGTGCTTGATAATGATAATTTGCCATCATTTACACATGAAATATTGTTGACTTTTATCAGTTTCACATTAAATGTGCTTGATTCTGGAATGGGCACATTGTTCATATTATGTGTGTTGCTATATTATGCCCAAATTGGGTACTAATATCATGCTAGATCATAATTTCATCCATATATCATCAATTTGTCTTTTAGATTTTTGCACTTCAGAGAATAAACTAAATTAAAATTTGTATTTGCATTACATTACACTCACCACTTACAGCCTGTCTATAGTAAGTTGCTTCTCGCTTCTGGCTCACAAAAGACTCCACTGTGCCATTCATTGTTCTGAATGCAATAACTGAAATCATGTCCAAGACGAGCTTTAAATAGGGATAGCAATATTAAAAAATATATTTTTTAGGCTCTGTTGATATACATCATTAATTTTAGTAAATGCACCCATTGGCTATTCATATTCATGATTCACAGCCCTATAAAAACGAATATGTGGCAACAATCTGGTCATAGGAGAGCAAGTGTCGGTAAAGTCATGTGAATGAAGAGATAAATGCGGTAGGAAACCGTAACTATTAACCATAAGTAAGCCTGACAGAAAACCATGTTTTCACATGCAGACTAATAACAAATAAATGATGGACTGAAGACATCCCACTCCTAGAGATGACGGGAGGGGAAAGGGTGATAATGTTGAAAAGCGTTGTAGGGTGAATCGCCATGTTGTTGTTTCGACTCTGCACCCCGTGGATAGAAGGCTGTCTTGTGAGGTCTGGGAGGATTCATGCAGACGTCACAGTCGAAAGAGCCTGGAGTTTCATTTCCTGATCTTGGAAGCGATGGTGGCGCTTGCGTGGCAGCTGTTTGCCGGACTCCTCTTACAGCGGCCTCCATCCTCCTCGAAAGAAAGGAGCCATCAATAATGCAGCTGCTGATCAAGACCATCACAAAGGGGAAGATCAAAGTTTTGGCAGCATTGCTGAAGGCACAACCTGATAGCGTTTGCAGCTAAATGACTTTGCATTGACCATATGGGCATCATAATTACCAGCGGGTGAATCAGCAGCCCCGTGGTCATCAGTCCAAAATCACATGACATGCTAATTAGTTTGCAGCGCTGTTGTTGTTCTCCCTCAGTCGTTTGTTGTTGCCACGCCAGTTACTTTGGCTCATGTAGATATCATCGTGTTACGCCAGGACCCTGAAACACAGGACAGTGTGGAAGTCGCACACCACAGGACCATTGGTTATTAATTCTAGTCACTCTCGATATTGTTTTAGTGCAGGATGGGTGCAGAGGTACAATATAAGCTGCAGAGTTTGCGCTTTTTTAGTATCTATTTAGCAAATGTATCACTTACACATGTACCATGATGCCTTATGTAAATATTTCACCATGACTAATGAAGAATGGGGTCAGATGTGGACAACTTTTATCTTTTACTATATGTGCACGCACATGACTATGACCTCTGTATAAAAGATTGAATGTCACATCTTTGGGATCCACATATTCCTGTTTCAAAAACTGTCAAAATGACACATGACTGTTGCCATGACAAGATGACTTCCTGTACATTACGGTTGCAGTTCCAGGCTACATTTTCAGAGCATATTGTATACATCGGCTGAGTGCAGAGCAATACCGTACCTGGGCTCTATGACATTTCAACAGATTTGTACAACGCAATTGCACAATAGTTTTATTGTGACTTGTGATTTTGTCAACCACTGTTGTGATTGAGACCCTGGACATTCGTACTCTCAGCATCCCAATGACCACTTTCCATTTACCGGATTAAACGGTGTCTGAGCCCAACCCACCAAATCCTCACCCCCACCCTGTCCACCTCAACCCCTTAACATAAAAAGCGTATTAGATGTAGGATTTGGAGTACCCACATACAATAAGAAACATATCTGCAAATTGCATGTGTCCCATTATAGCAGAATACGTGACGAGAACCAGCATAATGTTACGTTAATATGACGTTCACGCATCATGCCATAAGAAGTATTCAGAAATTTTAGAACAAAACCATACTATGAAGATTATGAAGATATGAAAATAATTCTGGTACCGCATTTTTGTACCATACCATGCTGCCACTCTAATTTCAGTTAGAATCATTATGGTATTTTTTAGCAATAGAGTTGTGTTAAAAATTTTTACATGCAGTCTCATATTCCATTATTAATCTTCAGAAAGAAGGCCTGATTTGCAAGATGTTTAAAATGGAGGATTGGGCAATGCTTCTCACAACAATCTAGTCTATGACTGCATATAAAATGCAACCTAAAATTCCAATAGTAGTCAGAATATTCAATAATTTAAAAAAAGACATCATCATCCTTGCTAATGATCATAGCATAGCAATTATGACTAAGCTTCTGCTGGCTGATGTCATAATGCACAGACTCCACTCCAAGGACCATGATAATTTGTTGTATTTTAAAGCCTTAAATAAATCGAGCTATCTGACTATGTTAGCTAGCTAGCAAGCTGCAAATACATTGTTAGCTCACCAAAATATCTTATCTCGTATACAGATTCATCAGCACACTTCACTCATCCAAGCAAGTTAGCAGACCTAACTTTTGTGTAAATATCTCCAGTACTGGCTAGCTAGCTCCCTGACTGCATTATTAGCTAACTGCAATCTTAGTAGGCTCACAATAGTTGACCTTTTAAAAATAATAGTGATGTCTTACCTCCTGCTTAACTTACTAGCTAGCTAGCCCCTTCTTTCTTGGCTATGTATTATATTATTAAAAGTATTATGAAAAAACATTTTTAAAAACACAACTCTCTCCATACTACCATTTCTAAGCTTTTAAAATGTACTGGAGGCAAGCCAACTAAAATGAACTAACTTTCCTTTCTAGTTTAATAAGCAATTGGCCTGCCTGTTTGTGTGTGTGTGTGTGTGTTCCTTTTAAAGTAGGATGATGATACTGCAATACTGAAAATACTTTCCCATTAGGGATCGCTTGCTTGAATGGAGCAAAAGTATTCATATAATTGACTGCATGCAACCATGTACCTCCCATTCAACAAGTAAGACAGGTGCTTATCTCTGGTCAGAATGTGCATCTCAAATGTGCTTAACACCTGCACAGTGAAATGCACGTATCACTGAATGCCCCCAAGTCAGTAGACCCCCTAAATACTCATTCACACTAGCTGGACAATCCTTACAGATTGGTCATTTCTTGGTACCTCAGAGTGGAACCGTGGTTATGGTGAGCCCCCTCCCATTTTATTAGGTACAGTACTAGTCGTGTTGATGTTACTGTTACAGACGTGTATATGCATTGCACATGTTTACAAAATGAACAGCCTCATAGTTATCAGAATGCTGGTGTTATTGGAGATCTAATACACATAAAATCTACATACACTCAAGTTATATTCACTGGATGGCTACTCTTTAAGTCTAATTACATTTAAAACTGATTCAAGAGATTATAAGAGTTACAATTACACCTAGACAGATTTATGTGCCATTCCCACTCACAGTTAAATAGCCATCACCCCCAAGCAGAGTGAATTAGCTCATTTCATCATTTAGAACTGTGGGGATTCATAGAAGTGCTTCTCCTGGATCGGGAAACGTAACAGCAGTCTACATTGGCTGGCATACATTTGCAAATGCTAGCAATATATACAGAGGCATTCTGGAACCCTCTGGATTATAGACAATTAAGCTTGTCCTTTTGCATTGCTACATTTAAAGAAATGGTTCCCATTTGTAATGAATGAAAACAAATAATAAATAGGATAAGTCTCTTTGTGTTTATTTCTTTTCCTAATTTTTTTAATTTTAACTCTTAATTGTTGCTCTTCCCAAATGTGTGTTCAACAGATAGCCTGGAATAGTGGATACTGTGACATGGGGAATGCATTGGATGAATTAATTGGTGGAGCTGAACAATATGGAAAGCAATCTGACCCAAATCCCAAATTAAATCTTTTTTTTTCCCCGCTGGTTATTTGTTAATTCTGTTCCCTCTTTATGGTGAATTTTTAGATGTAGTAACAGGCTTCCTGTGACTGTCAGTTAAAAGGTCATAAATAATCTGCTAAGTAACTCCTTACAGCCTTGGAGCTCATCTGCCACAAATTAAAAAGCACGAGGGAGCGTCTTCAAATTATTCCCTGCGAAAAAAAAAAGAAAAAGGGAAAAAAAAATCCAAAAGGTGGTGGATTTCATTCTATTAACCTCAGCATGGTGTTAAAGGACCTGTTTATGGAAAGGAAATGACAGGAAGCCAAGCTGACAGGCCCGGAGTGAGACAGTTAAACGGCCCTTGCTGCTCTGGATAATTAATAAATAAAGTACCAGGGGAGACCTGCCAGGCCTTGCTGTATGACATGGCTGTCTCCAGTGCGCTAAAGCATTAAATGACCAATTTCTGTCAGACTAACTTCCACTGCGCTCTCTCTCTCTCTCTCTCTCTCTCTCTCTCTCTCTCTCTCTCTCTCTCTCTCTCTCTCTCTCTCTCTCTTCCAAAGTGAGCCACTTTGCGCTCTTTGCACTGGGTTTTTCAGCGACTGATGGCTCTAGTTCATTTCTGCTGAATTAATTGGTCCCTGAATGAATTCTGTTGACAGGGCAATTCATCATGTGTTTGGCCTGACAGTGACTGGGTTGCTGGGAGGGGGGGCATGGAATGGGGGGTTTGGTGGAGGTTAGGAGGGGGATGGGGGTTGGCGATTCTGCTTTTATTTTTCCCCTCCATTTTCCCCGCTGTTTGAGCCCTTAGCAGGACGATGGGGCCTCTTTAATTGAGAAAGCAGTTTTTTTCTCCGAAATTTCAGGGCTTTGTGGGTAGCAAGCAAACAAAGATCTCTGACTTATAAGATGGGTCTGCTTTAAAAATCTATCTTTTTGATTGGTCTGTCAGGTCAGCTTGCTTTAAAACCTTTCTTCTTGATTGTTCTGGTTAGATCTGGTAGTCACCTGTCATCATGTGAATAATAATAAAATATTTGTCCCTATAGTGAACTGGTTTATGTGCTGTGGAAACCACTGTGGATCAAGCAGTGAGTTGATTATGTGCAATCATTCAACGTTCACCCATTAGGAACCTCCTCCAAACTTCTATAGGAGTTTACCAGAGGGCCTGACACAGCAATCATACAGAATGACATCAATAGAGCTCAGTCGTTACAACTGTGGCACTGGCCTTGACACCCTTGATGGAACACAGGAAATCACAGATAATATACGGTGTCATATCCATTTAGATACAACACACACAGTAACAGTGTATTTATAAATACTAAACTAAAGAGAGATATTCTGATATATATATATATATATATATATATATATACAGTATATATATATACACACCACAACAGTAAAGAATATGATTTATGCACCCCATATTTACTACGATGTTCCCGTGATTATACATGGGAAAAAAATACGAACTGTAATATATCTCTAATATAATATCATTTATTGACCTTTTTATAGCAGTGTACTGAGAGGGTGATGCATTATGTGCATTTCATTTATACAACACATGTTTAATATTTTCATATTGTGAGAAAAAGAAAAAGCACTATGTGGATTTTTCACTGTGCTAGTCATTATTGTGATAAATCTGATGTTTCCTAATTATATCTCCTAATAAATTTTCATTTGAAAAGGATATTTCCCTTCAAAGTGGCATGCATAGGTTAGTATATACAGTAAATCATAATGTATATATTTTTATATGTATATATGTTTTTATTACGCTGCAGAACCCACTCCTTGTTCCAGTTTATTAGTAACTTATATATTATTATACCATAGCAACTGAGATCAGAAGGTGTGAAATATTATTCTTGGACATGTATTTCTGTTAGAATTTTCAGTAATCTCAATTGTACATTGTATTTACCAATAACACAGCATTGTATCCATATCCCGCTTGTTAGAAATTCTGATGTAACGTGTTTTGTTTAATGAAATGTCAAATTCTAAAATGAAAAATAGCCAAAGACAAAATAAAAATGTTTTGTTTAACAAATTCTAAAATGAAATAAAAAGTAGGTAGAAATGAAACAGATACATCAAAGCACCATATACACAACATATATATTTAATAGAACATGTCATCATTCCAAATATTCCAAATGAGCTGTTGTTGACTGACATGTTAGAGGTGCCCTTTTCCCCTCTTTAATATTAAACATGCTCAAATTCCACTTTGGTGTTGGGAGACTGGATGCAAGAAAATGGGATTAGAGATTTGTGTTGACTAAGGACAGAAAGGTTTAACTAATTCCACAAAAAAACAACCAACATTAGATCAGTGCTAGAAAAACATGTTTTGGTCTACCATGGTTTGTTATATTAAGGGAAATAATTTGTTTGGGACATGGAGGTATTGCATAAATAAAATATCTCCTTATGTGTGAAATTGCAGGATATATTTTTTTGAAGTACATTTGAGAAAATGCATATTTGTTACATTAATTTAATTGTTATTCAACTAAATAAAATGCAACTGATTGGCCAGTGTCTTCACTGAGTGTCTTCACACCTGACTCCCAAGTAAAGCAAGGGTGAAAAAACAGCAGTGCTCAGCCCATGAGGACCATGGTTTGGGGACCCCTGAATTAAGCTCTTCAAATCATTTCAGCATTTCACTTGTATGGAGCAGTTCAATGCAATTGAATGAGAGAGAAACCATCTATACTCTTTAACTTTGCTGAGTTAAATAACTTTCATTACAATAAAATGGAGTACATAACTGGACCCCGTATCACACAGCAGTACTCCGATGCTACGTTCACATGGCACTTAATTTTTTGGGGTGTGTCAAGCATAGCGCTTATCAAGGGGAATGCTTGCCTGAAGCACCATGGCAACGCACCTTGTATGCCCTGCCAGCGCAACTGAACTGCCTGTGCCAAAATTAAAGGAAAAACGATGTGTGATCTGATTGGCCATAATGAAACCAAACCTTCACCACACTCGCAGGTAATTAATTCTTCATAAACCAACCTCTTTTACAACTAGGCTGCCAGTGTGTGTGCTACCTTCTCTTATCTCGAAATTAATCGAATGGAGTTGGACATGCATTAATGCACCCCCGTCCTGAATTAACGCAGGTATGCTGGCACCTCTTGTCAAAAAAATACCAGAATGGAATTGGACATGTCTTGATGAGCCACTGTCCTGAATTAACGCTAGTGTATTGACATTGGGCCAAACAAAACTATGTCTGATTACATATGCACTCTTATGTAACCTTTATTGTATTGAAAGTTACAGATATTTAAAAACCAGTGCAAATACACACATTAAAGAAACATATACGTATCTTACACAATTTGACAGGTGTAGAGACCATCTCTCTCTCTCATTCAAGTGCAAAGAATTGCATTGTTCCACTCTTTACAAGTGCAATTTTTAAATACTTTTGCATGCTTAAAGGTTGCAATTCAAATACCATTGATTGAACGATTTGCCTCAGATTTAGGTGAACTAAAGAACATTCACCAAACACGTCATTAAATTAGCACATAACTATTGCAAGCCATTTTTTTCATTTAATATGATATCAACACGATTGCATCACTTTAACGTTTGGTCACATCACATTACCGGTTGATTGCATGACATTGCTGGTTGAAAACATATCATCATGCCTTGTTGTTGACATTGCTTTGTCTCGTAGCATCCTCTAGGCTTATTGATTGTATAAGCATTTCTCACAACTATTTATGCTGTAATGTAAGATAAGTAAAAGCTTAACTAGTTCATATACAGCACCAGTCAAAGGTTTGAGTACACCTTCCATCTGGATTACGTCTAATCGGGCACTCCTTCATTCTTCAGCGAGATAACAACTCGAAACACACCTTGAAGTTGTGCCAGAACTATCTGGTGAAGGAGGAACATGAAGGACAACTCAAACTAATGACCTGGCCTGCTCAGTGTCCAGAACTCAATCCCATAGAACTTGTATGGGAATAACTGGACAGAAGAGTCAAAGCAAAGCAACACACAAGTGTCTCTGGGAATTGCTGCAGGAGAGCTGGGAAGACATGTCGGGTGATTTCCTGCTGAAATGTAATAACCAAATGGCCTGTGTTTGTGAGGCTGTTATCACGGCAAAGGGTGGCTATTTTCAGGAATCCAATAATACATTTTCAATTAAAATTTCTTGACATTTGTTTTGATGTTCCTTTTTCTTATTGGTACATGTATTTTTTGTCATTTTCATCTATTTACAGAAACGTATACGTTGTAAAACATTGTCAATTATGAGATAAACCTAGTTTCCAGCAGGTGTACTCAAACTTTTGACTGATACTGTATATAGAGAATATAATGCAAATAACCACAACAGTACCGCAATCAACCTGTGTAATACTGCCATCAACAAATGAATGGATGCAACCTGCCACAGAAAGGTTGATATCAGGGATATATATAGCCTTGATAGCAAAAGTGGATTATGTGGATATCAAACAACCACACATCTGATATCAATATTAAAGTTGGTTATGACAATAAACAATTTGGAGGCTGTATGCGCATGATGAACCATATGCATAACATTATAATCCGTTAAAATGTTTCATTTTCATTTTAACTGTCTAGCTAATGAGGCTAAACTCCTGGCACATGCAGCATCACCGACACTTTTCATTTAAATATTAGTAACATGTATTACATTGAATATGAGTAAAACATTGTTGCTATACTCATGCTTTTTCAAAAATGTTTATAATCCATGTAGAACTGTATAAAATAAATGGCATGTAATTAAAAACAAATGATTCCAGCAATGGCTTATAATGTACATTTTCTTGGTTACCTAATCAGAACATGATTACCCTGAAGCATGTCAAGTCGTTCATGATAACTGCTCACACGTCATGATTGCAAAAGCTTCACTTTTTTTTTAAGTGGTCGTTTTCAGACAGTGTCCTTGTCTACTCTACCAAAACATAAGATTCCTTCTGCACGGCCCCTACTGGCTGTAATTAATGATATGTGTGTATTACAAATAATAACAGCAGCAAACCGTTCCAAACTGTGTACCATAAGCATAGAAATGGCTGCACAGAAGGGTGATCTTCGTCTTTACTGAAGCTACAGAGGAGGGGAGCCTCCGAGCGGAGAGAGTGACAGGTGCTTTCTGTAATGCCTTGCTGATGAGAGCCAATCAGCTGATCCTATTCTGGTGGGCTTTTTTCTTTCCTTTTTTGTCATCTGGCATGTGCAAGTAAAAATGAGCTTGATTGACAGATGCAACCAGGTTTACAGTTTATTGGTTCTGCAAAAGAGCCAGACATGCCAATTTAGACAGGAGAGTGACAAAAAAAAGTTTCCATCTAAATGGAATAATTTTACTACTGGGAATTCTCAGCTGGGGGAAGAAATGGAAGCAAGTGTCCCCCGCCCCCCCCACACTCTTAACAAGGGCTGAATGACAAACATATACGTACAACAGTTAGAGGCTGACAGAATATCTGCTTCTGATGCTGCACAGGGGATCTATGAAATAAACAGTAGGCAGAGAAACAGAATTTCAAGTGTGTAAAAAAATGATGGCTTTGGAGGGGCCCCGATGCAGGAGGAATAAATCGGCTTTTAAAACCAAAAATGCATGATTAAACCTCCCTGCTTGTGGAGCTTTGGTGCTGCACCTCGCCCCACACCAATAGTCAAACTGTCAGGGGACACTGTGGAGCAGATTTTCTCTCTATTCCTCTCTCTCCCTCTCTATATATACAGTGTATATATGTACAGTACCAGTCAAAAGTTTGAGTACACCTGCTGGAAACTAGGTTTATCTCATAATTGACAATGATTTACATCGTATACGTTTCTGTAAATACTGCCACCCTTTGCCGTGATAACAGTCTCACAAACACGGGCCATTCGGTTAATAAGTTTCAGCAGGAAATCACCCGATATGTCTTCCCAGCTCTCCTGCAGCAATTCCCAGAGAAACTTGTGGGTTGCTTTGCTTTGACTCTTCTGTCCAGTTCGTCCCATACAATTTCTATGGGATTGAGGTCTGGACACTGGGCAGGCCAGGTCATCAGTTTGAGTTGTCCTTCACGTTCCTCCTTCACCAGGTAGTTCTTGTACAACTTCAAGGTGTGTTTCGGGTCGTTATCTTGCTGAAGAATGAAGGAGTGCCCGATTAGCCGTAGTCCAGATGGAAGGTGTACTCAAACTTTTGACTGGTACTGTATATATATATATATATACTACATATACTACTTATATATAGCTTCTATATATACTCTACTTTATGGTAGTGGCTAGACGGAAACCACTCCTGAGTAAAAGGCATATGATAGTCCACCTGGAGTTTGCCAAACGGCACTTAAAGGACTCTGAAAAAGATTCTCTGGTCTGATGAGACACAAATTGAACTTTTTGGCCTAAATGCCAAGCACTACCATAAAGGCCTGATTGATGGAGTGCTGCTGAGATGGTCGTCCTTCTGTCAGGTTCTCCCATTGCTGCAGAGGAACTCAGAAGCTCTCTTAGAGTGGTCATTGGGTTCCATGGCTTGGTTTTTGCTTCTTCCATGCACTGATGGAATTGTGGGGACCTGGTTTTATTCCCCAGATCTAGACAAGTGTGTGCCTTTCTAAATGCATGTGAACAATTAATTGAAAACATTTGAACTTGCACAGGTGGACTACAATCAAGTTCTAGAGACATCTCAGGGTTAATAAAAGGGAACAGGATGCGTCTGAGCTCAATTTCTAGTGTCATAGCAAAGGGTCTGAATACTAATGTAAATGTGATATTTCAGTTAATAAATTAGCAAACATTTCTAAAAACCTGTTTTTGCTTTGTCATTGTGGGGTATTGTGTGTAGATTGATGAGGAAATTAATTTAATCCATTTTAGAATAAGGCTGTAACATGACAAAATGTGTAATAAGTGAAGGGGTCTGAATACTTTCTGAATGCACTGTATATAATAAATACACTGTATAACAAATGATTGAACCCCGGCCACAGTGGGAAACCTGCACTCTGGCCAAGTGGTTGAGCCACCCGGTGGTTGAGCCCCTGACCTCTTTTCTAACCAATCGTTCCATATTCTAGCACTGTGAGGTCACTAGTCTTTCTTCTCAATCCTCTTTTAAACAGTCCTCCTATTGCAGTAACCTACACATCTCAATGAATCATCTGAGTACCACAAGTGAAGCTTCTGAACATGTGGATTGACTTTGAATTAAATGTGTGCTAACACTTTACCCTTTACTGTTCTACTCAACATTGGGGCAAATTAAACAGACAAGGGCAAATTAAAATTTAGAGGAAAAACATTGCTTTGGGCCAAAAATCCTTACTGCATTGAGAAATGAATGAGCTGGCTAAATAACCACTACAATCACAATTTTTTTTTTTTTAGCTGATCTACTGTATATGCTTTTTTTTTTGACAACTTCGCTGAAAGTTTATGCACATATGCTGTTTATTACCCTGTCAGTTTTATTTACCTCTTTTTTTTATTCAGTAACATATTAGTTAATTCATTCATAATTCATCTGCATGGGAATACGCTTTATTACAATTGATGTGCTTTTACCAATAAGAGGACTTAATGTTACTTTTTGTTAACTGGAGGGACTGCATTCCAGTGTTCCATTGTAAGAGTTTATGTATTTGCATAACTCAGTATAAAGAGCATATGAAATATCACCTCTTTCAAATATATGATTGGCATTGGGACATCAGTGTACTGACAACATCGCTGTGAAAATGACAAATGTGTTTAATAGTGCATCTGGTAATGTAGCTGACATTAAAAAAGTGTGTTCACTGTGTGGCAGTCCACAGTAAGGACACAGCATGCGCCAGTTGTGCACTGGCTGCTGCTATTCCATTAGCCTGAATAGCTATGACTGACAGGTGGTCATAATACAGCACAGATCATCTAAAAGTAATGCATTAATTGTGGTAACAATACAGAAGGTTATCTTTGCTTACTGATAATGTAGCTGGCGATTCTATCCATGTCACTGTGTGTTGTACAGTAGTTGTATCTCGTATTACATGAATTCAAATAAGTACACACCGTTTTGAAATAACCATTGTTATTTTAAACTGGGAAGAAGTGGGAAGCCATCCTACTCACATTAAGTCCACTACACTACACAAGTTAGTATTGCATGTCATGAGAATAGAACAAATATGTATTTTATTAAATATGGTCACAAGCTGGAAAATGGTGACCATTGTTTTTACACAGACGGTGCAAAATGTTGCAGGGATCTCACTGTTACGGTTACATACCAACTGTCCAATGAATATCAATATCAGCAGGAGAATTTTCTCTGAGGCCTCTTGCACAAATTATACATTTTTACCAAATGCTAATTGTATTCAGCCATAGCCCTTAAAAGATTTCCTTTGGCTTCACAAAGCAGAGGTTCAGTATTTTGTTTGCTCAGTGATCCAGATCATGGGGGAAACACTTGTCTGCATTCTGACTGCAGCCACCTCCATTATAATGCCACCAATATCCACAGCCTTAAAATCTCTATTTATCTGGAGATTCTGTAATTACATTTCAGCACAGTGTACATATATCATCCCATAGCTTCAGTATACCACTTTGTATATTCCACACCTGCATTAATGAGACCATTGTGGCTCTGCACGTTATATTTTGTGGCCTAAATTTTATTTGCGCATAATAAATAGATTTCAGGCACAGAGCTATGCAAAAGAGTATTATGGAGAATGCCCATTGCGGAAATAAACTTTAAAACAGGCCAATTTACTTTTGGAATTCAACAAATCATGTAGTGAATGTTTATGTCCTCCAGAATTTTAATAGAAAGCATACCACATTTATTAGATTCACTTAACTATGAAAAATGTATTGAATAATTGAGGGTCAATTGACAAGTAAAGAGAGGCAACTATTCCATACAATTCAACTGCATCATTTAACCCATAGTCTGCCTCCCCACTGTCAAAAATAAAATGAATGACCTGAGATGGGATCTGAGATGCTTTGCACCTGATCATTGGTTGTGGTTTTGGAGAGTATATTACTGCATTTTCTCAGTATATATCACATCAATATCACATACAATTATATTTCAGTTTCTTTTCCCATTTCCACAATTTCCAACCAAAATAACAATAGCATCCTTTTTAAAACATTTTATACATTTTTATTGTAGGCTATACAGGCAAGTAAATTGTTTATAAAGTAAATTTTGTAATTTTGATATGTCTCTGGCCCCTATACATTTATAGCACTATGTATGGCAAAACTACAGGTAATTGACAAAATAAAGGAAACACCAACATAGTAGCTAATAGGGCATTGGGCCACCGCGAGCCACTTCAATGCACCTTGGCATAGATTCTACAAGTGTCTGGAACTATTGGAGGGATGAAACACCATACTTCCATGAGGAATTCCATAATTTTATGTTTTGTTGACGATGGTAGAAAACGCTGTCACAGGCACCACTCCAGAATTTGGTTGAGATCTGGTGACTGAGACGGCCATGGCATATGGTTTGCTTCATTTTCATGCTCATAAAACGTGCCTTTTTAGATGTAATAAGGGGTGCACTGCAAGCCTACCACAGTATCCCTCTCTGTGAACTTCTCGGGAGATTGTTCTTGATGAAACTGCCTGATCACTTCCTAGATTGACATTTGCAGTCAACTGAGTTGCTCATCTGTTTTGCCTTGCATCTTGAACCAATGCACAGACCTCACGGTTGATGAGAGGAGTATCATGTTCCTAAGCATGATGGGATGTTGCCCCTAGTTGATGTCTTTCCGTCAAACTTTCATGCCTTAGCCACTGTTAGCCTTAGCCACTTAGCCAACATCAGCAAGTTGTGCAGTCTTTGCCACTGAAACTCCTGCCAAACGTGGCCTAAAAATCACCCTTCTTTCAAAGTTACTGAGATCTCTTCTTCCAACCATGGTAGCCAAAGTAATGGGTAACTGGACCTGCCCAGCATTTTTATGCATGACTCTAAGCATAATGGGATTGCTTAATTAACTCAGGAACAACACCTGTGTGGAAGTGCCTGCTTTCAATATACTTTGTATCCCTCATTTACTCAAGTGTTTCCTTTATTTTGGCAGTTGCCTGTATATGTACAGTTAAGGCATGAATGTGGTAGTACATATCATTTATGCAAGTACATCATTTTATGAAGTACTGTGAAATTTACTAAATAATGTTAAATAAATAAATGTTCCTTTCCATAGCCCTTTTCTCTCAGGTGAACTCCTGTTTCAGTATGTGGAAGGGATTCAGTAAAACGCTCAAGCTAGCAAGTTGAGATGTATTTAGATTTATTAAAGAGCCGCTAGAACCCAACAGTAAACCAACAGACACAGACGCGGTCTTTCAGCCACACTGTATCATAACATTTTATGGCTCTGCTGTGTTCCAGAGAAAGGGCTGGCGTCCATAAAACGGGCATCAATAAACTTCCCACTCCCGAGTTTGATCACATGATCTGGTCCCAGGATATTGTGGCTGACAGTGATTTTTTTTTTTCTTACCGAGGAGGCTGTGAAAAAGGAGGAACACGGAGCCTGCAGCTGACATACAAAAATTTATTTCTCATGTGCACAAAAAATTGAACAGAATTGAAACAATGACCAAAGCCATGTGGCTTTAGTTATAGACCATCAGAAATCCTTGTTAGGTCTGTGACACCTCTCCTGTATCATCTTTACAACTGGACAAGACCTGTTCTCCTTTAGCCATTGCGCCGCCTTAGCTGTCTTACCTCAGCCTCTGCTTTACAGTCAAGGAGGCACATTACTGTCACCTAACCATACAATTAGAAGTTCAGCAAGAAATATAGACATTAATAGTCAAATCCCAAGTGCAATACGATTGTGAAACTTTCCTTCCTTCACAGCAAGGGGTTGCAGTCCTTTGTAGTAATGTGGCCTTCATGGGGTTTTCTTTTCTCTTTGCTTGAAGTTTGCGGGGGGTTACTGGGTCACCTGATTCAAATGTAATGTTACTGTAGTAACACATGTAGAAGTTTTCGAAATGTCTCTTTAAATATGGAGAGGTTTTATTGAAAAGCCTTATGTCTTAATATGCTGCTCCTACGTACGTTTTTATACCACCAGATGTGTGTATGAGGAAGCATGCAAACTCGATGGTCATAAATGTAGGCCGGGATGAACAGCCTCAATGTAACCGAACAGCCAAGCATTGTGCCTTTACATTTAAGTAAATGTTACACATTTTGTGTTTTTGTTTCTTACGAAAACCTAATTAATTAGCTGATCCGTAGAGTTAGAAAAAAATATATATTTTACCAAATAAATAAGTAAATGAACACTCGCTTGAAATTGTTACTTAAATTTAAGGACACAAAGCAATCCAGTTAGATTAAATCTGGGGTGAAGTTATCTCTGAAAATCACCAAGGCATTCTCAGTCCCGTTACTGGGAATACTGTCACGCTTCGCCATGAATGTGTAAAAAGAAGAATTTAAATATGTCTGTTCTTTCTCGTTAGCACGTCCACGACTACATTTTAAAAAAAAAAAAAAAACTGTGTTCGAGTTGGTCCAGTACTTTTTGCAGAGCAACAGAGGAGGCTATAGTAAGACTTTTTACTTGACTTGCATAGTGATTTAAAACATCTTTGCGAGGCCAACACTGGAAAAGAACAAACAAACAAAAAACAGAACCACCCTTACATTTGATGACTACCATATGGAACCTTGCAAACAATGGATGGTTTCAATGCCTATTGTGCTTTACTGTTCAGTGCAGCACAACTAGAGTTCAGATACAAATGTAATGTAACCTTTTATATCTACAACCAGGGACGAGGGTGATACTGCAGCGGTTGAGATGTGAGATATCTTATATACAGAGAGGAACATTATACACAAATCTTTCTACAAAGCAGCAATTTCTCGCAAATGACGTAAAATTAAGTAATTGCAAGAATTCACCTTTTTGTTTTGCAGTTTCAATATGCGTGGTGACAATATTTTTCCTCTGCTAAAAATTGTCATATACATTTTCAGTGTTGTTGTTTGTCGTCTTTTAACCATAATACTGATTTTATAATGCACAAAACATACTGTAAATGAAACATTAAATAGAACTAAGTCTTTGGCAAATGTGGTAAAAAGTACATTCACTTTATATTTGAAAGAAGCAATATGAGTGAACAACTTCCATACATTTTTATTCTTTTATTCCTTCCTGTTGTTGATCTGACAACAATGGATTTTGTTCTTTGAAGTACACAACTGTTGTATGATGTATTTTTCTTTGAAAAAAAAAATGGTCGTAAGGCATTAGTTGAAGCCGCTCAGTTCAAAACGTATGGTCTGGCTCTTCTTCTTCTTCGTGTTGTGGGTTAGCGCTGATGTGAGTAGACAGGATATTCAGTTTGTTCCATTGGAGATGAATATATTTGCATCTTTTCTGTGTTAAACTCAACCTGTAATTACAATAATATGCCTTAGCAGAAGAGATCTGTGCTCTTGTGTGTTCATATGGCTTGATGCCTGAGGCCCAGATTTCTTTGTGACTCATGTAATACAGTACTAATGTCAGTCAACACCGTCTACCTTAAACAGCAGCCAGGTCAAGGTGTCCAGCTGAAAAGCCGCTTATACAAATGAACGTTGTATAGTAAGTGCAAATAAAGACAATTATTAAAAAGGGAGGCTATTCACATCTTTCCACCTTGCACTTTTCCCCTGTGGAATTAAGTGTTTTTACTTTGTATTCATGCAAACCCATGAGCTTGAGGGCCAGGTATTACAGAAAAAAAGAGCGTAAATATGAAAACCAGTAAGTTGTGAAAAAACATTTGTCGAAGAACAAAATCGCAAAGTGGAATTAAATACTCTGAATAATGTGGATATTGATCACCAAAGGAAAAGACTACTGTGTAAGGCAGATGCTGCATATCCTCCAGTCCTTTAAGAACCCTGAACAGATGTACAGGAACGACAGAACACTCAAAATAAACGGGTGCAACGCCATACCTATCGAAGGTCATAGTGATGGTGTCATACTGTTCCACTCTTAACAAAAAGGTAGTTACCTCATGTGAAAAGCTGTTAATCCATGTCGCAGAGTACCACAATTTCAGATAATAGTGCAAAAAAAGTAACAAAGTTACCGCATGGATTGGATGGGAATCCTTCGCCTCGCCTTGTAAAATAAACAAAACGACAATGCATGACGACGACAATGCAATTCGAAAATGGACAGAACGGAGATGCACCGAATGATCCTGACTCTTCCTAGGTTGTTCAGAGCGCCGGCAACAGTAGCAGCGGTCATGACGTGAAGTCAAAGGAAAATACATTTCAGTTAAAACACGTAGTGCCTGAAACTGTGGTTGACAGCGGAGCACGATATCTCACGGTCCACGGTCCCTGCCGATCTTTTGGGCCCTACACATGATCTACGTGGGATTGTGACTTCACACAGGAATCGCGGATGCTTGCGGCTCACGTGGTGGCTTTAGGGAGGAATCGATGTACTACTGCGTGTGTGCGGTGTGCTTCTGTCGGTTAAAAAAAACTGGTTCGGATAGAGCCGGGAGAGGGACGAAGGCGCAAGGCCACGACCCGTAAGCACGCGGTTGCTTCAACCTTTCAGGAATTTGGCAGACAATTCAGGTGTTGCAGTGCCTTGGGCCCGCACGGACCGCTGCAATAGTTAACAGCCACTACATTGAACAGATCCCACAGTAGGCCAGATTACTTAAGCAAAGGAATGCATTGATCCGTGAAGAGGGGGAAAAAAACAAGGGAAAAAAGGAGAGAGACCCCTCACGTCACTTTTTAAACTTTGTCTTCTTCTCATCATCTTTTTCTTCATTTCATTTTTTTATAATATATATATATATATATATATTTGTATTTATATAATCTCTCAGTCTCTCTGTACATGTCTTGCAAGTTGAAGAGCGTGGGACTCGACGCCAAGCCCGGAGGGGCTGAGTAGTAGTTTGTTTTGTTCGCGGGAGTTGTCGTTGGCTTGCTCCCGTCTGTCCAGCCCTCACTGACATAGGACACTCAGGAGCCATCTTCCATCCCTTTGATCTCAACGCCATTCACGCCGTCACAATATGGAGTCCGTAGCAATGGCCCTGTGGTTTGGTTTGGTTTCCACGGTAACTAGTGGCGGTCATAGGCAGTGGCAGCAGAGGGCGGATGTGCGGATCCCCTGGACGCGGCACTATAATAATAAGGGGAACCTGGAAGTTAACAGGAGAAGAACGCACCGGTTTGAAAACACACAGCAGCATGACAACACCAGCAAGTATCATACTCATGCTTCAACGGCCTGGATCGAATCAACGTTCGTCCTTTGACTTTGAACTAACAATGAAAGCAACTACTACTTTATTTAGATGAAAACACAATTTTCTCAAATCTGAAAAAAAAAATAGAAAGCTTGCATTTAACTAAAGGTCAAAGTTCAGGACAAATGTTGATTGAATCCAGACCTTAAAAGTTCAGATTAAAAGGAGGAGGTAAACGAAGAATGCAGGCTATGCCGCTACGGCTTGGTAATTACATTTGAGATCTCTGCAGAGGGCTCCACGTTAATTATTAATCTAGAGATTAGTGCACAAATATAAATGCTTGTAACCTGAAAGTTGAAGCACTATAAAGATCAATGCAGCTTGCAAGTAACTATGCACTGGTGTATCACTGTTGCTGGAACTTTATTTACATTAAAGTCATTACAATACTTATTAAGCCTACAAGCATATTGGTAAAACATTACAACTTGAGGTTGTAAATGGCTACAATTTGATTAGATTTTTTCATGTAAAAATCAATGACTAGAGACTCAACACGTAAAACACAAATGCCACATGTTGTCAATGACTGTTCCAATAACACATTAGTCACTCAGTGGTTATTGCATAATTAATTGTTTCAGCTATAAACACTGTTGTCAAAATATATTAAACCTAATGAAAATATATTTATTTCATCAGAAATATTTCACTGGCGTGTTCAGTTGCAAATGGTAATATGAATTACGTTCCTTTAAAAGTGGATTTTGAGTTGTGTACAAAAATGATTAATGTGTGACTTTGTAACAGAAGTCATTTCCTCTTTGAAAGAAAAGGATCACATTTTTTTTCTGTCCAAGGTTAACAACACTCACTCAGTAAGGCTGGGTTGCTGAATCGCCAGGCTTCGTTGTAGGTTGTGTACTGTGGATGAGAGTAGGGGCTCCCTGAAAACTCGCTCCCTAAAAACAAAACAAAATTGTCGTTATGGTTACAGATACAGCAAAAAACAGATTAGTTTGAATGTTATGCCTAAAATATGGTGTATTGTTTTATAGGTATCTGAGTATATTCATATTTAAATGTATGTTTTTCATGCATATTATTTGTGATTGGAAAACTAAATTACATTGTTCCACAACAAATAACATTAAAAAATCATTATTGAATGAAATGTTTTTATTCAAGCTCCTCTTATACAGTATATACACTTGCCTTGCAAAAGTATTCACCCCCTATCCAATAATTACATCAGGGCCACCTCAGTGGAATTTTTTTATTTTAGTTTTTAATATGTCTTCTCATTCCCTTGAATATGAGTATAATATTTTTGTTTGGCTGTTACTCTCTGTTTAAGGAGTATACACTCTCTGGGAGTTAATGAGAAAGATGACACCTCTCCATTTTTTTGTGTCCCCAGACTCATTTTTGTCATGTCAGTGAACAATGCTGGTGGTCCAACGCACCTCTTTCTTTTATGAGACAATAAAGGCAAGATTTTATATGAAGGCGGTGAGGGATGGTTTTTAGTCCCACTGTGTTTGGGGCCCATCACTAAATCTTAGTTGTTCTGGAGGAGATACTGTATATCAAAGAGTACTAACCTACAGCCACAGAATTTAGAGGAATCTGCCACAGGTATTGTGTCTGACTATTGAAAATTTGTATTTAATTTAAATAACAATAATTTAAAAAATCATACACGTAATTATATATTTGTCAGCAGAATTAATTATAAATGCGGTTTTAAACCCAAATAAAACCCCAATAAATGATATTTAGGTTAATCTGTGGCAGCATAAAAGATAATATACATGTGGGAAGAAAAAAAAATAATAATTATCTTTGGGTTACCTCCTCACATATATAGAAGTCCCTTAATGTTATTTCACAGCTCAAAGCGGCTCTCTGTGTTGTTTTAGAATAGCGTGGCGCACTCTTTTGTTAGACGCAATCGGTGAGCGGCTTTGCCAGCGCAGCTGCGCTCTTGCACGGCGTTCCACATGGGTTGACCTGTGTGAAGGCGAACGCCGGCGCTGGCCGCGGTGTGGGAAAGGGGCACGGGTGCGAGGGATCGTGGCTGGCTGCGAAACTTTAGCCAGTTCCCTGGGAGAGATAGTGATTTAAATATTTACAGGACTCCCGCGCCTCGGCGTCGTGACCCTTAACCGTTTGCGGCGAACCCAAACTGCGGGTTAAGTAGAGGAGAAAGAGATACGCTCTGCAGCACCGGGGGCCTGACAGAGGCGGCGGATGGACGATGTTTATTGATGAGTCGTCAAGGTGCGGGTGCAGGGGGAAATGACGGGCAGTGCGGCCCTGTCCTGAGCACTGTTCTCCGATTCGTTTTCTCGTTCCCTCACCAGTGGCCCTCGTTCCCGTTCCCTCCCCTGTCAGCTCGGCGCAGTGCGTCTTGGCTCGCCGGCTCTCTCTAAATCACCGTGGTCGTTACGTTTACTGTGAGCCGTTATTGTCCACATCCTTATCTTTGTCGTCGCATTCATTCTTTGCGTGGGCTGGCATTAATTCACCGATCGTTTCAATCAAATTTCAGGTGTTTTTTGTTTTTTTACATTTGCATACAATGACATTAATATTCATAAATATTCTCAGTGTTTTATTGGGGATAGGAGTAGCACTGTGTGTTACACAGCCTAATCCGAATGACCCTAATCTCTTTGTGGTGCTTCAGATCTGTATGTAAACATGTCTGGACTTCCTTTTTATCACCATACAGGCTCAGACTTTGTGTGGACGATCGTTTCCAGGGCAACTCCCTGAAAATATTACAACCCAGGTTAAAATTAACGATGCAGTAAGACTCTGTGTCACTTACCAGCGACCATTCCAGCGAGCGTTGAGGTGGGGTAACTGCCCTGCCCAGTGGGGGGGACGTGAGGGGGGTATCCCGGGAGGGTCGTGCTCATGTCTCGACCTGAAGACAAAAAACACAAATGCTCAATATATGATATTTTGTCAGGGACAATGCAAACAGGAAATAAATACAGGCTGATCATACTCATTCACACAAATCTGAGGGATGCATGATGTGGTTTTGATGGCTGCCTGTGTGTATATTTGTGTAATTAGGAGGCCTTGATATAGGTTGATTCATAACCTAGTACCCTAAGTTCATGATCATTTTGGACTTTGTTTCATCATGTTCTTAAACTGATGAAAAATATAAATGTTTTAATGAATGATGCCCCCTTCTAAATAAGTGTCCACATTACAGACCTGAGCCATGTGTTATTGGATTAAAACACCCAAACGTTACTGCAGTGAACAGACCAGTGTCCTGTTCCAGGGGCTAGGATGAAAGATACGAGCCCTGTGCTGACAGTTATTTACTGACGACTGAAATAACAGACTGACATATTTTGTATATTATAGGTTATATGGTCCATAAAAAGAATGAGAACTTCCTACAGCATTTAACAGTGAAGACGTATCTTATTTGAACTTTACATAGAAAGTGAAACTAAAGTCAAAAGCTGTCATCTCCAATGTTGCTGTTCAGTTCATGCAGAACAAGTCTGTACAATCCCTCATTTTTGGAAGAAATATAGAAAATTTGCTTTAAATATACTTTGCCTTTAATATTTCAGACATTACTGAAGCCTTTCAAGAACATTAAGACATTACTACATATAGAGTGTGAACATTAAGACAAATACATACGCGGTAGGTAAATACATACAATTGCATGCGTCACCAGAAAATGCAATTTAGAAATCCAGTACACCAGCACCAAACTACTAGCAGGAAGCAGGATACGCTGCACTGCACTGTTCACAGCACATGACGAGAGAAAGAAAAAAAAGTTTAATTATAGATGCCTACAGATGAAAGATTTGTGGAGTTTGCAGTGGACGGATGCCTCTTCTCTAACAAAACATAACTGTTCGATTTGACTGTTAATTTTACGACCGTATTTTTGCAACAACAAAAAATAAAAGCGACAGAAAGGCGGCATGACTCAGCTTCGGACATAGTCTTAGTTCTTGGCCAGCAGGGAATATTGACATTGGCTCCGGCCTCTATGGCATCAGACCCAGTAAACTTTGAGCCTCATTTAAGGGCAAACGCGGTGGCTCTGCATTCAGCTCCGTAATTGGCAGTGACGGCCGACTGTCCTATCCAGACACCAGGCTGCTTGTAGTGCCGCACGTAGCTGCAGGCCAGCCAGGGCCAGGGCAACGGAGGCCCCCGCAGCACAGAGGGGTCAGGGCAGAATCATTCCCTAACTGAACATTAATGAGCAACCAGCAGTCAAAGTTGCTCTTGTTAACATAATGGAATTTTGCATATTTTACCAAGGCATTATGGGACGCCTGACAACCATGAGTCTGTTCTACTGTGTGCGCACTGAGAGGAGCAAGATTCTCCCCAAAGTGCCTACAGGAAGTAAAAAGAGAAACACACATTGTGACCCTTCCCAGATGGAAAAGCGCTGGCTTATCGCCCTCTTTTAATAAGGATATGGGATGCAAATGAGTGCAAATATATACAGAAATAACAGATTATGAAAGTGATCCGAAGCTGTTTGTTAGGCAAATTAAGCCTGTCGGTTATACTTTATAATCAGGATTTCATGAGATCTAATTGGTGTAATTACTCATTTAACGTGATATGCTTCATTCTTGTTTTATCATCCTCCATGTTACAACCACACACTCATTGTCACGCACTTGTAATTTAAAATATTTTCCGTGGAAAAATAGAATAGAAAGCAGAAGACGGGTAGGAAAGAACAGCAAAGCTTTGCACAGTCATATGCTGTCTGTTACTCGTCTTATTGTTAATATCTGAGCCCCCCGTTTCTCTTCTCATTTCAGCTAGTTTCTCTTCTCTTACCCTTGGCTTGGGTAGTGATGTACCTGCTATTATGGGCTGGCCTGTGCACTGCCAATAGCTGGGACCGTGCTGGTCGTACATATTGTAGGGAGGGGTTAAAGCATCTACCCACAAAGTGGGCTGGGAAGGCTGCAGCTGTGCTAGGCCTGAGCCTACCATGGAGGACGGGGTGAACGGAGCCAAAGAGGCCTCCCCTCCGGCTCATGCTTTACAAAGAGAACGGACCAACGGGACTCTGGAGAAGCACAATAAAATACAGACAAAAAGGATGACAGACAGACAGACAGACAGACAGACAGACAATCATACCACACAGTCACCCCCACTTGCACACACGAGGAGAGAACAGAAAGAGAAGCAATGAGAGACGGAAATGGCGAGAAGGAAGGAATGCACTCGACAATCACCAAAATAAATGAGACGATTGTGTCTGCATTGAAAAAGTAACATTTGGGTTTTATCTCAAAAGTTACTCAAAAGGCTAAATCATGCAACACCTGTTTTCTGAATGTTCTTAATGTTAGATAGTAAGCGCTGTCACAAGTGCTGGTATTTGTCTTATGGTGGCAGAATGCAGGTGAAGGCACTTTGGTAGACAACGCGTTCAGATCCGCACATGCTCAGTGTGGGATGGGACGATACTGGTAGAGCCCTTGTTTTGACTGTCTCCATACTATGGTACTGAACTAGCCTCTGGTCCTTCTGTTAACTTTTACATGTCTCCTGACACACTTCCCCCCAGCAACAGACGTTCAGAGGACTCGATATAGGATTCTCCCTATGAGCTGTGCCAGATGAAATGGTGAGATTTTCCTCCCTGGCCTACAGTCCGCTGATAGCGTTTCAGGCAGAGAGCTTAAAGAGCCTGTTTTGGGGTGTGAGGCCCAAAACATGTGAGAACCTGCCAGCATTTTCTTGTTGACAGTGTTGTAATATTTTAAATATTAAACACATCATCTCCACAGATTATTATTATCATCTCAATTATTAAAGGCCAAACACAGAGATCTAATTTCAGACCAGAGCAAAGGATGTATACTATATGAACACATCATCTCCACAGATTTCTCATTAGAAGCTCAAACAGAATGCTACAGTGTACTCAGACCAGAGTAAACATTGCACAGCGTGTAACATTTTGTTGGAATCCAGGCCTAATTTTAAAACTAACTCCCTAAGAGTAAAACTCTCTGTATTTGTGTGCCAAAGACACGCCACAACAACAATCTGCAAGCTGAACACCATTCAAAACGGCGCAGCTGTGTCCGGTATGTTCACAGGTTTAAGTACAGATGAAATGTGAGTCAAACAAAAACCACTTTTTTACAGAGGAGCGTTGGCAATGAAATATTAGGCTTCAGCATCTTTTGTTTGACTTTGTTTGCCTTTGAAACTGCAGCCGTCAATGTGAGCTCTGTTTGTGGCCGCGTTTTGGGACTCCATGATAGCCTCATTAGCTGCTACCTCGCCATTGTTGTTTAACAGCAGGTCTCTATGTAGAGATTCCTCATTAAGATATAAGATTCTTTATATCGCCTTCCTTCAGAGATGGCCCTTTACCGCCAAACGCTAGGAAACGAAGCACATCCACCACCCTCTTTGTCACACATTTCACACATAAACATAGCAACAATGATACTGATAATAATAATAATAGGTTATTATAAGGATATTGTTTCTTATGGGTGCTGCATACATGTACATTTGCGTTATGGTATGCTTGTTTTGTCTTTTCAAGTGTACCATCCAAAACAGCATTGCTAAAGATCTTTCGCGTTCTTCAGAGGGAACATATTACGCGTTTGTTCTTTACGTTACTTTACGGTACACTTTTTGTGAAAGTGAATGTCTTCAGAATAAAAACAAACCAAAAAGCACACATCCAAAGGAAAAGGTCCAGGGAAGGCAAACAGGAAGTAAAAGTGCACAACCGAAGAGTCAGACACACTCGCACGGGGCCTTTCCCGTAGACAATGGCATTACAGGACACTGAGCCGCGCGCCGCATTCGGGATCACTGAACTCTGAAACGAATGAAATGTGCTTGTTTATAGTCCCAGAGACACGCTACCCTTTGAGAGGGAAGCTCAGCCCCTTGATTACTGCCATGGTGGAGGAACAGGGGCGCACGTAGACTCGTGTATTCAGAGTCTCACTCGTCGTGTTTCCCAAAACACAGGCTTCCAAAAACACAGGACATGGAGCATGAACGACAATTACGACTGGTGAAATTTCACGGTCACGACGGTGATGTATTCTGTATTTGGGATGCACCGGTTTATCACTAGCCCAAAACCCCCTGCACCCTAGTCCATTATCACAAAGAAAAGAATGTGTGGAGAGCCAAATTGCTTAAATTCCCCATGCTACGCGCGAGTCATTTATTATCAAATGCGTGCTCAAAGGTTAGTGTGCTCTTGCGAAGACAAATTAACATCAATTCCAGAGCCGGGCTTCTGGTACTCCAGGTACTCCAGGAAAGAGACGGACAAGCGTTTGGTCACGAGGTCACACGTTTCGAGCCGAACGTGAGACAAGGAGTGGTTGCTTTCTGCTCGCAGCGTTCAAAACTGATCCTAGGTCAGTTGTATTTCAGCTCAATTTTGCACACAGTCTGTTTTAGGACACGCACGCATAACTTAGATACTGTTTAGATTAGGACATGACGAGCCTAGATGGGCTGAACGGCCCGTTCTCGTCATTATGTATTCTTATGTTTTTAACTTCTCCAGTCTCCCCAGTACCTCTTGAACTGAACTTGAATTGTCTGAGGGTTGATCCCACTTCTTTCGGCTTGTGCCACATGCAAAGGTCAGCTGCAGTGGGCACCGTCTTATTTTTCATCAATGACATTGTGCTAATATTATAAAATGGCAAAAAAAAATTTTTTAAAGAGCGTAAATATGAGATGGTTCTCAGCCTCTCCTACAAAAAACAGCCAATAACAACACAGAGATAATATGAAAATATTATCCACATAGTTTCCACAATGCAGCTTGCAGCAACAATGCATAGATTCCCCAATGCAGCTTACCCGTTGGTTAAGGAGGCAAACTTAAACCTAATGACCTTTCGATCCTTATTTATGGAATTGCAACAAGCTATTTCATGTACACACATACACACCCTCTGGTGTTTTTCACTTAGGCAGCGTGGCTATTGAATATGTAACAGAAATAGCATGAGTGTATGGGTAAAAGGATTTAAAAGGCTGCTCCCCTCTGAATGTTAACGACGTGTACGGTGCTTTAAATCCCGATCCTATTTGAGCTGCCTGCCCACCTCACAGGTACTTTTAGCTGCAATGAGTAAAACAGAGGGGGGTAGAAAAGGATTCTCTCTCGCTTTTGAAGTGCCCTTAAAATTCCAATCTTCACTTGCAATGAAGAGTTCATGAATCATTCATCTTTAACAGATTATGCAAATTTCAGGACATAAAAATCAACAAGATCAATAACTGCAGGAATTTTAATTGGCACTAGAAAACATTTTAAGAATGAACATAATCTCCAGATCTTTCCTCCGCAAAGGCTCCATTAATTAAACATTGGATCTCGGCCTAACATGCGGCAAATACTTTAGCACCCTTTTCGCTCGCCTGCCACTCCTATAGCTTTGGTTCATCATAAGCAAGTAGGCCATAACCACCCCCACACACACCCCCCAAACGCAACCCCTGATGAAAATACATTGCAGACAAACTTATTTGTGTCAACAGCTACCAGGGAGACAAGTGCAAGAATATAAATACCAGTGTGACTGAATAGTACCCACAAAAATAAAAACAAACCATTTTACTTTCAAATATAATCAAATCACATAAAAGAAAAAGCACACTGCAGAGTTCTGCAATGAGGGAAATATAAATGTTTTGGTTTATGAAATGTTTTCACCTCTGTCTTACTCCATGGATTTTCAAATAGGGACATGGAAAGCGGTTTGTTTATGCGAATGCAATCATAATTAAATTCTCTTTAATTCAGTTTGGCCTTATGTTTGAATGGCACATTGTAAGAAGCATTACGTTTGGTATATACTCCACAACAGTAAATGATTTCAGTTTGAGAATGATATCAAATGTTACGGAACAAAATGTTACGTAACAAAAACCCTGGCAATAAAAGGGAAACGGCAAATAGGGAAAACTGAGTGTGTTTAAATAGTTTATTTACATACAGTTTATACAAATATCTATTACATATTGTGGACACTGTTTTCTTTTTATTTCCAACGTATACACAACGTGACACAAAACCAGTTGAAATATGAGGACAATTAATATTTTACTTCTTTCTCAGTAACCTGTCTTTTTCAAATGAATTTAGCAGGGCTGCTGGGTGGCTCATCCTGTTACAAGCATTGTTTTACTTTGTGGACGAGCCCCACGGTTATCGACTGTGGCAGTGCCAACTGTGGCCAGCAGCCCCACAGGGCGACACACAATTAGGGGCAACTTGGGGGATAAGGTCGGCGGTGTCGTCTGTGTCTCATCGCATGCCAGTAACACCCGCTGGGCAAATGGGCACCCACAGTCTGCCAGTATAAAGCTGCACAAGAAGCACTTCCTCCTCTCACGTCTGCGCGAGCTTAACTTGTAAAACACGGCGTGAAGAGAAGCGGCGGCTGACATCACGCGTTACGGAGGAGAGCACGTGCTTGTCTGCGATCTCCCGAATTGACAGTGGAATTTGCAGCATGCGCAGCTTAGGAATGCGATTGGGCGTTCCAAATTGGGTGAAAAAAAGGGGAAAAGCATTAAAAAGCATATTATTTTACCTCAGAACTGGTATTCGACCTGGGGGCCCCCACGAGGAGCCTGGCTTCTCCTAACTGTCCCAGGTGCAAACAATAGCACCTGCTGTGAATGAGCTGGCCAGCCTGCACCAGTCTGCATATGGCTGACTGAGTACAAAGGACAAAAACACACCTTTCTTCTCCATGAGGCCTGACTTACTGAGGAAACCTATCTCCCACATATTAATGAGAAAAAAGAGGCTCTCTTTTCACATAGCGGCGCTCGCTGTCATTTGAGAAGCGGGGACCGCAATTTTCAATCATCCTGTCCCCCCTCCCCCACCACCCATGCACAACTCATTGGCTTTGATGGCTTCTGCATAATTATGTGAATTTTATTAAAAGCTCAGCGTATTAATCTCAACCCGACAGTTGGCTATCAGTAAACTTAACCTTCTTCTGGATAATAACAGTGTCAACAATGAAACAATATTTCAATTAGCGATGCAGCCATGACAGGCCAACAGGGAGCAGAAACAAAACTGCACCACGGTAGAAAACGCATAGACGAGCCAAGCTGCCATTAGAACTGAAGCAAAGGATCTCTCCAGGGTACCTCGTAAGACTCTAAGGCTAAAAATGTGCTCTGTTTAAACGGAGCCATATTAATCCATGTGTCGCTCCCTTTCCAATGCTGAAGAGGGGACAAATTACAGCTGGAATTTGCCAGTCAAATAACAGTGACTTCCAAGACCCTGCCGGTCAATCCAGTGTCACGGCTTTCGACATCTAAGCTCTGTAGTGAAGTGGGAAACAGCTGCTTCATTTGAATGGTCCTCTCGCACATGATCTCTTTGCAAAACTCTTTAAAAAATTCATTTGAAATTAAGAGCAAACAGCACAGCAGCTTTGATTTCATATGGCTTCAATTTCTCGATGTGAAAATGGTCACCTTTAAACAATGTTCAGAGTATTGTTTGTGCTTTTCTTTTTTCTTTTTTTTCTGAAAGTCGAAAAATCGTAATGGCTTTACGTCAGTGAAAAAAGCCCTCGTCCTCTCGGCATGGCCTGTAGCGAGGCAGGTGAGTCCAGGTGTCTTACCTGTCACTACAGGGTAGCTTTGCGACACGCTGGGGCCGAGGTCTGTGCTGCCGCTGGCCGACAAACTGGGCTTCACCTCGTCAAGTCCCGAAGTCAGCGCTGGTAACGAGTATTCATTAGCCTGCCAACAAGGTGCACACTTTAAACACTTAAAGCAAAAGGAAACTAATATTCCACATTATGTAAATTGCATGCAGTACGGCCTAGATTCGATCACGATTTCTTTACTTTTTTACTTGAGTTTTTTTTTTTTCAACAAAAACACGATTTCGCTTTTTCATTTGGTACTTTGGTGATTGTGGAAACTTGCCAAACTATGTTTGCAAGGATAAAAATGAACTCTTACATTTAATTGTGACAAATATGGATTGAATCCAGGCCTATGTATGATATGTTTTTTCCTCGGCTTGTAGGGATGGATATTATGAGTGCGCGTATTGGGATTGTCTAAGCCCGTAGTGGGATTTAGGAATGTGAGGAAAGGCGAAGCATCAGTGGGCTTGTTGTGCCTGATTGACTTCGAGCCCCTGACCAGTCAAGGGAGGAAACGTGGCCACTTTGTTACTGCAATGTCACGTGACCTCGTTTGGAGGAAAGAAAGGAAAATAAATAAAATACTAATGTTTCTGAACTTTTGGCCATCAAAATCATACATTTCCATGGAATTAAAATAGAATGTGTGGAGTAATTTCTTGTCATTTTAGCTTCAAAGTGATTTTTAAATTGCACTCCTTTTACAAAAATCTGTAAAAAATATTGCATAAAAGCATTCCTTTTCTACAAAATAATTTTTGCAAACATATATAAATGTATATATAAATGCACTTTGGTGTATATTTCAGTTTTTAAATAAAATGTTAAAAAAGAAAGAAAAAACAAACATTTTTGAGGCTGATGGCAGATGTGTGGCAGGTTTTTTTTTTTTTTTTTTATGAGATGGGATTTCCGGGGCCTTGTGTGCAGGGGGTGTGTGTCTCTGCCCCCTGTGTGTGCCTGAGCGTGTCAGAGGGCTTTAGTCCCCTCTGGGGAAGCCTGTGACCTACGTCTTGTCTGCTTCTATCACAGATAAACTCTAATTGTCTGTACAACTGTTCTGCAGCACAATTGTGGATGTTGTCCTCTATTCCTGAGGGCCTCAGATGCACAGTGACCATTTTATCATGCAGATAAAGGGGTGGGGAGGGGGCAACTGAAAGGGGAAAAAAATCTTTGAAAAGGATGACCAAATGGCCAGCAGAAGTGTGGGAGGGCTAAAGCCATCGAGTTTTGCATTTCCCAAATAGGTTTTTAATGCCCTTCTTCAGACACCAGACACTGGCTAATAGGCCACCTTTTCATGGGTTAAAAAAAAACACATAAGAAAAGAAGTCATGAGAGGGGAAAGTGGTGTGATTAATATTACATTAAATTAGAACAGATTTTTCCAGGCTGTTCCGGCCCCCCTTTTCTCCCACACGCCTAATCCCCTTTCTTTGCAGTTTTTTTTTTTTTAAAACACCCTCTCCGCCACTCTTTGTGATTGCAAGTCATTTCCAATTGGTTCTGGTATTGATCTTGCAGTAGAAATCAGTTTTGTAATTAGCTGCAAATTAGGCCTTCTACGAGGGGTGAGTCCTGTCCCCCTGATTTATCGCCACTGTAATTTGCAGTGATCGGAGAGAAATTAAAATGAACTCAATTAGGTGACTTCATTTTCTGCATAGGCCAGGCTTAGAGTTTCAAGGGAAAACATTAATAGTCTCTTGTTGTATAATAGTCTAATGAATGTAAATAAAGGTTATCCAATGTAATAAACTTACAACCTTTAATAAGAAGTTGTACAAATTGTATGGGGGTTTTTTCTACTATTTGTGGTTTTGTCACTTTGGTTTTGTGTTTTTTTCTATTATTTGAGGGTTTCTTTATTTTTGTCCACTACTACAGAGAGGTCACAGTTTGCGCAGAATCAACATCAAAAGCCACCCTAAGCAAAAATGGATACACTGATTCATATGACCTGTAATTCTGAATCTGCTGACAGAAAATGAGCATCAATTTACCCCCAAACAGCACATAAAGAATACAAAAATGTGCCATTTTAGATTTTCTCAATTGTAGAGGTTTGAAATTCTTCTTCTTTTGTATTAAAACAATATTTCAAATAAATGACGTATGGCTGTTTTTCTAAGATTCTGGTTTACCAGTTAGTGTTCGTTCACTCAGCATCCCCATTAAATTTTTTTTCATTGCCGAAGCTGATAAACTACAGCGCAATAGAAAGCCAAACAAAAAAACCTTTAGCCATAAATAAAAATCAGATGAGACAAACATGAATAATGTAATCTATGCTTGTACAGAGTGTACTTCGATGCGATTAACTGAATTGACACTTCAGAGCCAGGATGCGGGCGCTGTGGTTGCCGCCGTGTCCCTGTCGAGGCGTCACTGACCTGCTCTGGCTTGATGTGCTCGGACGCGGGGAAGACGTCCGGGTAGGACGGCCGCTCAAAGACCCGGTCCAGAGCCTCCAGCTGCTGCTGCGTGAACGCGTCCGCCCTCAGGTGTTTCCGTATGCTCTCCGCGCTACCCTGAGAGTCACTGTTTGGGCCAGAACCATCTGAGCCATCTACAAGGAGAGAGAACGATATGCCAGGTTCTAGCACGTGCCGTTCTGCCCCCTGCCCCCTGCCCTCTCCCCCCCCCCCACCGCCGCCCCCCTCTGAGGAAGTTCACCTCAGTTCACTCCGGTTCACCTCGGCGCAGGGGCAGCCGTTTCGTCACACTGGTGCACGCGCGGGTTCGATAGATTCGCGACGGGGTGCAACTGGAGAAAGGGCGGGTTGTAAACACATCCTAGCGGTTTCGGTGAGACTCCGCGAATCGCCGACAGAAAGCGCAGCCGATCGGTGGAGGTCCAGTGCCGCGGTTTCACCGTCACCTGTCTTGATGTGATAGGTCCATAGTAATTGATGGATCACCTTCAGCGCAAGCATGTGCTTGTTGGGAAAAGATGTGCATTTTACAGAGAGAGGCAGACATGAGAGGCCGTTAAGCTCAGTGTGGGTTTCCGCGAGGATTTCTCTTCTCCGTCTGAAATCGTTTTCATTTCTAGACTTCCGTTCTTTGTCAAAACTGGTTTTCAGCAAAGGTGCAAGTTTATACGTTTCTGAAAATATAGGCCTTTTTTTCTAGGTATTACTGCCCCACCATTCAGAGAGAGAGGCTTTTTTGCTCAATGTTATCAGTGGCAGGAGACACCCCCCCTTCACCCTCCCGCAAACAGCCTGGCTGCCCGTTATATTGCGCCAGTGAAGCCTGCAGCCTCCGGGCCTCTGAGGGAGTCTGAGAACTTTGTCTCCCTTACAGATATGTCATTCTAAATTTTCTGCAGATTATGTTCTCTGCTGGGCGCGGGAGCCGTGATGTATGATATGCAAGACTCCTATTGATTGCCCGATCTGGTGGCAGGAGCGAGCCGAAATGAACTTGAAATGAACATCGCGCCTCAGCTCGTTGTGCATATAACACTCTACTTAATCCCGCGTTTTTCTCCGCCGCGGAATTCAATTGATCAATCGTGTTCCGCCGGTTATTCAATCTGTGGGCATCACTGCCTCCGCATTCTGCAGCTTGACCTTTATTCAGTGGCTGAGGCCAGACGATGAACCTGATGTTCGTGAAAAAATACACGTATATGGAGAACTGTATAGGGGACTGTGTGTGTGTGTGTGTGTGTGTGTGTGTGTCCTTGTGTATGAGGAAATTGTGCAGCTGCAAAATATTCCTCTTGAACAGTGTGCTTAGTGAGGTATCACATTTATATTCTTCATTTTAATTAAAACTGTATTTAAATCAGGACCGAATCTTAATTAAATATGGTATATATGACCTCAGCCCAGGACCATAGAAAGATATAGCTGCGTTTTTTTTCCACTTGTGCCTTCAAAGGAGAATGCTAATTAACAATTACTTAATTAATCATTTGTTATATGGAATAACTTGGCCATAAAAAAAAAAAAATGTCACCATCATAAAAGAATATGGATGTACTGTCAACCGTTACTGTATAGCGACAGCAAACATTGTGGCTAACCACGCTCCATACCGCCGCCCTGCTGTTCTGAGGGAGATGTTTTTTTGCTCAGTTTTTGTTGGCGGCACGATACACCCTTCATTCTCCTGCAAACCTCCAGGCTCCCCTTTAAACATAGAGTACCACGTTCTCTATATTAAAGCACAACTGTGTTATTCACTGCTGTGGTGGTTTGATTCAAATTGTTGTGGCTTTACAGACACTGGTGGCATATGGCGCAGGTGACGATTTAAAAAAAACTCTAACTGGCAGGCCACAGCAAAATATTTAGACAGACATAGTCCGGTAGTGCAGAGCTATTTAATAAAAATCTTTCAATTGTCGATAGTTGGTCATTATCAGTTGCTCCCACTGTTTGGCAGTAATTGACAATAAGTGACTAAATTGAGGATTACAATTTTTTTGAAATACTTAATTATTAAACATATTAGGAGACGTGTCAGGTAAGGGCAAATCAACATATTTATGAAAAAATATTTTTGTTGACTGTCAGCTGTCAGTGGTGCAATCAATTCTATTGTTCTATTGTATTGTACTCCGTTTACCCCCATATCTCCTCCTGGGGTATGGGGTGAGTGTTCCTTATTTCCTTATCTTCAGAGATCACAAATCTTTGCAAGGGCACCATTTCTGGACTGCTCTCTCAGCCTTTCATACCAATGCCAGAGGTTGCTCTCACATTCAATTGCCAATTGTTTTATTTTGTACTGAAACAAAGAGTCATTAATTACCTTCTATTCAATGAAGTGGAGCATGCGTCTCACTCGTGAAATAATAAACCCTACAAAGTCTTCCTGCATAGAAAGCAACTTAGAACAATGAGGAAAGGCACTAATCTACATTGACAGTACTTTGCACCAAACAGGCACACTGTAGCTTATGAGCATCACTGAAGGTACTAAGAGGCTCACCGCACATGCACATGATGTCTCGCTTGTAGTAATAGTGCTTTGAGCCTCAAAAGATGGCAACCTGAAGCATCGACTTCATACACCAACCCGCAGTCCCCAACCGCAGTTCCAAGTATACGGAAACAAATGGGAGGAGGCGGGGCAAATTCTGATTATCCTGTGATGCATAAAATAAAATATATGTAAGTTATGCTATCTTCCTTTAAAAAAATGTGTATAATGCTGTTTACATTTCGCCTTTAATATGACGTGTTTCATTTAATAATTTAAACATAAGGATCATAGTTTCACTAATGGTTGGTGCACTTGGAAGCATTCATCTACTTCTCTGTATTAACACCATGTAACAAGGGAGCCGACATCAATTCAGACAAGCATCCCCATAGAGCAGAACCTTTGAAACCTAGAGGCCATGACCCCTGAAGGGAAGTGGGCAGATGCAGCACGGTGCTCGGAGATCACCCGTTGGTTACCTCCGCCACTAATCAGAGAGAGAACACGGGAGGGCTGCACCTGTGTTCGATTATCTTTAAGTGAAATTAGCATATGCGTATTCCGAAGCTTCTGTTCACTTTGGTCTGTGTTATCTGCACAGCTGTTACGTCCTGTGTCAGTGGAGGGGCTGTGTTTCTTGCATTCGTCCCCTCCTCCTGCCCGATAAGACTACGGCTCTGAAAGTGAGGACATGTGGAAGGCAGGCTAAGGCTCATATCCAATCTGGAAACCTGCAATGCACTTGTTATCTTAACTGGGTAAAGCACGGACCCCGAAGCTCTGGCTGACTTGACTTATAGGGCTCAGCTTGCACCTGTAGTGAGTACTACTACATCACAGACGGGCAAGGAGGGTTGTATAGGTTTCTGGACATCATGCCTGCTCTAAATGATTTAATTAGCCCAAACATTGACATTTTAGCAACATTTCTTGTTAAGTTTGTGAATGACCGCTAAAGATTGTTCTTTTCTCCCTATATGAAATGTTTACTGAGATCTGATGTACAAGTCAACTGTCTCTGGTGTATACGTACAGCTAATTAGCTAACTGAGCCAGGGTAATTGGTGGAAACATAAAACCTGCATACACACCGGCTCTCCAGGAAAGGAACTGTCCTCCTTAGGGGACAGTGACTAATGCACTTTGGCCTGGAATGGTACAATCAATCAATCAATCAATCAATCATTTGTTCTAAACTGTACTTAACTCTTGTACTCACTGTACTTAATTAAGTGCAAGTATGAATTTTCTTTTCTTCACAAACAGTTTGGTTAGTCCATAAAAACAAAAATAACCTTGTCAATCTGTGCTTGTAAGTAATACAAAATCATACTTATTTACAGTGAGTCAAAGTTAAGTAAAACTGCTGATTGAATCACTGCCTTTGATCTTAAACTACATTAGTGTTACTTTAATATAATGTACGGTTACAAATACTAATAAAAATGAAACAAATGTATTACTGAAAATTAAGGACAGGGTATATTGTGGGTTTTCTAAGTTTCTCTTTTCCCTGCTAGGGTCACGCAGACAACACAACCACATACATACAGTCACAACACACACACACACACACACACACACACACACACACACACACACACACACACACACACACACAAACACAACACACACATACAGTCCCTCTCCTTCCTTCACATACAATGCAGTGAACTGAGAGCTAAACATGCCAATCCTCATTAAACGGGACCGCATGAAAATCTACGTGACATAATTCAGGTTTATCCTGCATGTACGAAAAAAAACAATAGCAATAATACTTCACTGATTAGGTCAGGATTCCTGCATTTCTCTCATTTTTATTCTCTGTGTTGGTACATTTTGTGCCTTGTTTGAAACAAATGGATTCTTCCTCGAACACACACACATATTACACACACCTACCAAGGGCAAAAACAGTCAGGTACACTTGCCGGGAAAAAGTGTAACCTCTATTTACGAAAACTGCATCGTAGAAAGGCTGTATTAAAAGAGGTAGTGATACATGGCTCTCCATTTCCTTTATGTGTGTCTAAGGGTTTATTCATTGAATTTAGCACCGTTGAGCAATGTGCTGGCAGGCAATGGAGAGCAGGAGCAGTGCAGTTACTGGCAGTCCCCTTGCCACATGTGCTCTCCCAGCCTAGCCCATCATTCAGTATCTCTGACACTGGCCACATTCCATTTAAGTTGTGGCTCCTTCCCATCACTTCTGGGAGAGAGACTCCATACAATGTTTTTTTTTTTTTCTGTGTCATACGAGTGAGAGTTGGAGAGACTTTCAAGAAGATACGGGAACTGGGGTCATCATTGTAGCTGTAGTTTACGATCACTATGATTCACAGCTGACAGGACTTTGTAGCTAAATAAAGCATCATTAGATACACACAGCTTGATTAGCTTCCGAATCTTGTCCCCCATATATATTGCAGAGAGCGCGAGACGAGGAATTCCAGGCTAACCTACCCACCCCTATCCCCGGCAGAACGAAGCCAATTTGTCCTGCCACTGCGCTCCCCGTCGGCAAACGGCACAGCTCGGATCCAAACCTGGATCATAAGACTCAGCCGGCACTCAAAACAAGTATCTCGCCTACAGGAGCCAATGGAAGGCTTTATCTCCATTGTTTGAAAATAATTATGTTCGATCTGAACAAGTGAGTCTGTTACAATCTACACCTGACTTGATTGGAGGGAGTGAAAACGAGGGTGAGTAGATAATGAAATCAACTCCACTCCTCATAAAGACTGAAAGGAACTGAGGCCTATCCTCGCCGGACACACACTGTTCTTGTGGAACAGGGCTGAGGCTTATCCTTGCCTAGGGTAACCAGATTCAAACAGTCCAAATGCAAGACAGCAGGATGATTCTGTGGGATATTGCAGGAAAGGATAGAAATAGCTTTTTTCTAGGTTTCTGGATTGCTCCAAAACAGCAACAGAAATATGATATATTATATATCTAAATTCAACACATTTACATAGCCTAATGTTATCGTAAACATTAAAAAAGCTGTTTGCACTTTGCAGTGCTGCTATTATAATTAAATAATTCAGGTTGGTCAAAATAAACATTTGGCTATACATTTTTGTGCTAAATAAAATCGGAATCTGGCAAAATAATAGGGAATAACTTGGTACTACAGTCGAATGACCTGTATGAAAGGCCGTGCTGGGCAGCGTGAGACACATTGGATACTTCAGCCACAGTCATTCTGTCTGACAGAGGATCAACTTTGGGTTTCAGACTAAATGCAGCCATTGACTTGCTTGTTTCTTTCTTTCTGCGTGATAGTTGTTGGTCAACAAACATGACGTACTGTAGGTAAGGTAATGTTTTTAATTGGTTCAGCGTGAAGGTTTACATTATCCTCCTGTTACCAATTTGTATTATTATTATTATTATTTTATTTTAAGTCTGTTTGCTACACAACTGATTTCTACAAAACTGCAGCAATGAACCTCTGGCATAAGACTATTTTCATAATGTAATGGATATATTCCTCCAGTGCATTCTTCCTTTGATACCACTACTGTTCCAATTCCTCCACTCCCCCTCCCACACACATGCCAGCTCAAAGTGTTGTGACCTCAGTTTCTTCATGTAATTTATTACAGCCCACCACCTCGCCTCCCTTAGAGCTAAACATTGCTTTCCTGGACTCGTGATGGACAGAATGAAAAAGCCGGGTCAGGCCAACCTATGCACCAACGGCACAGAGATCGCAATCGACTGATTACTGTGCAATGCAAGTCTATATATGTTGCCTTAGTAATGTAAACATGACCGCAAATGACCAACTCAAATGTTTGTGGTCATAACTCCTACCCATCGTTTTTATATTCCTCAAACTGTAGATAAATGTATGCTTAATATGTAATATTTTTAATTAAAAGAACATTGTGAAAGTTTTGACTCTTCCTTTATTTTTCTATTCGATTATAACCTCATCCAGATGTTGTCTCTTTCAGAATTGTAGGGACAGCCAGGGAATAGGGTTGGTATGGCGACAGTGACACCATTTATAGTTGTTTTAAATGCTGATGTGCTCTCTAATAATTGTTTGTTGATTGTTTTATGGGAAAGCTGCCTTACAAATATCCTGGATTTTGCAGCCCAATACAGGCATAACTGTCAGCTCTGTTTTTCAGTGGCCAAATAATGTCCTTGAATGACCTTTGAAATGAATATGCAACTGTCTGCATTTTGAATCTACATAAAAAAATTCACACAGCCAAGCCCACATACAGAAGGGCTAACAGGTTGCACAAAGGATAGTAAAATGGTTGTGTGGTTAGCGGGGTGGTTGGGGAGTAGGAATTCCCCGCTCTAAATTATGGGGTCTCTCACTGCAGGGCCATAGGCCGCACACAGCAAAAAAGGTATGATGGCCAACAGAAGCCCATCTGCCTGTTAATCTACCTCGCCCCCCCTCCCCTGTCAAAAAAATTAAAATAAATTTTTCATTCAGGACGGGTCACAATAATTTGTTTCATGTTTCATGTTTGACAGGAAATTTGAACCTACTAAGGCACATACAAGGTGAAAGCATTCTGCAGAGAAGCATTGTGGGAAATTACCCTGACCTGCTCTGTTCTATATTGAACTGTTACTCTGTGCTCACACTGGCTCCAATTCTGTAAATAAGTACAAAAAGGTCAAACGCATGCTTACATTGTTTCCACTTATGCATGTGAGATGGAATATAGCATTCTGTTTTTCATAACGAAGAGCACAAGTAAAACTAGATATGGATTCAGAACCGTAGAAACCAAGATTTCATGCAATAAGCTGAGACACATCCCAGGGTTGGTGAAGTAATTAGAATCGCCGCTCGCAAATATGTACACCATTCGTTACACAGATAGATGGGAAGCTCAGACTATCCCTTCTTTCAGCCTATGCCGTTTCTTTTTATCTCTTCAATGGCCCTTACACCCGAGAGAGAGAGAGAGAGAGAGAGAGAGAGAGGGAAGAGTATTAAATTAGCAAATTAATAGCTTTTCTCCGTGGCATTACAAATTCACTTAAATGTCACAATGTCCAGGGTGCAGAGAGCTTCCACCACCAAAGGAACAATTTAGTGCCCCTCTCAAGTACCCACCTACACACACACACACACACACACGTACGCACACACATTGACATTGTTGCCGATCACCTTCCATTGTAAAGTACTGGTCTTAATTTGCAACAGCATATGGTGTCCCTGAAGCTCCTGTCCCGAAGACCCAATGTACCTGTCCATGTGATGCAGAACATTCTCTCTACATCCTGCTCATAACAGAGAACTATCGAAGGGCATGGCTGATTCCCAACTCAGAAGGTGCGGAAGCCCTCTCTGCTCTGGTGCTGAGCTGCAACTGGATTTATATGGAATGTGGGTGTGATACAGGCTGCCAAACTATAGTACCATCACTGCTGGGCACGTTGTTAAGTTCGGACCATTGTGCGTTGCTACATTCTGTGCTCAGTTTACTTGTAATGCGGCTTTCTATTCTACAGTTATTATCATCCAATGGCAATGCGGCTCACCAAACTAAACAGGGCTCAGGTAGCCGTAGGCTAGTGCGCTACCATGAAATTTAAACCGTGCATTAACTGTCGCACAGCCTCCCTGCTGTCTCGGTGTGAAATGAGGACTAAGTTTAAATAACACACAGCTTTTTAGACAATTGCTGGGGTCTCAGATAACCAGTCATGAAGCCTTCATTAGAGTCGTATTATTACCATGAACAGCTTAAAACTATACTTCCCACTCTAATATACCATGTAATTCTATATCCATTTTTTTAAAAGAGAGTAATAATAATAATACTACTAATAATAATAACATATAGACCTTATTATAAAAATAATACTTATTATCCAATATACTTAGATCAGTACAGTACTTATCCAATACTTATTGGAACATTGAGAAAAGATTTGGTGCTTTTTTGGAAACCACTTCAAAATAATTAACCAGTAAAAATCATCAATAAATATATCTAAACATTTAGATAATTGCACTTCTTATACTGTTTATTGTCTTACTTAATGGAATCAAAATGCATGTAATTGTATTTCTTGCCACTGATAAACAAAAACACATCAAATACTCAATAATAATGTCAAATAAAAAAATAAAGATTTTTCTAAATTAATTACAAATAAAATAGATAATTGATTGCTTAAGTATTCACCCCTTTTGCTAAGACACTACTTACAAAACTCTGATGCAATCAATCATCTTCTGGGGGAACATAATTATTTGATTGGAGTCCACCTGTGTACAATTAAGGTGTTTCAAATGATTTAAAATTAAATACACCTGTCTGTGAGAGGTCCCACACTTGGTTAATGCGTTTCCAAACAAGAGCTTCATCGTGAATACCAAAGAACATTCAAAGACTCTGAATATTGCCTAGAGAACCATTAAGTCCATCATAAAGAAATGGAGATAATATGGCACAAACTCTGAATTTGCCAAGAACAGGCTGTCTTCCAAAACTAAGCATCCGTGTGAGGGCCCTTTTTAGGGAAGCCACCAAGAGGTCTATGGAAACTCTGACACAGTTACTGTCTTCCATGGCAGAAATGGGAGAAACTGTCCATGGGACAACAATACCTTGGGCACCTTACAAATCTGTGCTTTATGGGAGGGTGGACAAAAGAAAACAATTGTTGAAGAAAACCAAGAAAATCTCACTGAGAGTTTGCCTGAAAGCATGGGGGGAATCTCAAACCAAGTGGAGGAAGATTGTATAGTCTGATTAGGCCAAGATTCAACTTTCTGGCCTCAACATTAGGTGCTATGTTTGGCGCAAACCTAACACTGCGCATCATCCCAACAACACTATTACTACCGTGAAGCATGGTGGCGGGAGCCTAATGCTATGGGGATGCTTCTCTGCTTCAGGGACTGGAAAACTTGTCAAAATAGAAGGCAAAGTGGATGGAACAAGATATAGACAAATCTTGGAGGAAAACCTGCTGCAGTCTGCAAAAGACCTGGGACTTGGGAGAAGATGTATATTCCAGCAGGACAATGACCCAAATCACACAGAAAAAGCCACATTGCAGTGGTAAAAATAAAAAAAAAAATGTCCTGGAGTGGCCCAGTCAAAGCACAGACCTCAATCCCTTTGAGAATCTGTGGAAATATTAGCACATTTCTGTTCACCAATGGTCCCCATCCAACCTGATGGAGCTTGAGCAATTTTGTAAAGAAGAATGGGCAAAACTTGCAGGTCCAGATGTGTAAAGCTGGTAGTGACTTACCCAAATAGACTCACAGCTGTAATAGCTAAAGGTGCGTCTGCCAGGAATTAAGTCAAGGAGGGTGAATAATTAAGGAATCAATTATTGTCTGTTTTTTATTTGTAATTAATTAAGAAAAATCTTTAGATTATTTTTTTTAAATTTGATATTCCAGTATTTTGTGTTGATCATTGGCATGAAATCCCAATTAAATCCATTTTGATTCCATGAATAAGAAAATAAAATGTGAAAAATGCCAAAGGGGGGTGAATACTTTTTATACCCACTGTATATATTGTCTCACAGCCTGCGGCATGCAGCAGAGCACTGTTTTATGAGCTTGTTTTGATGAGTATATAAACAGTCACCCGACTGTGCGCTTTGGTGAGCACTGTCTGACTGCGAGCGGAGGATGTCAAAATGACCCATCTCTCTGCACTCTCGCTGGAATGAGGGGCCAGACGCTGAAATGGAGGCAAGGCTCATGCGGGGCGGATCATTTGGGAGCGAGATGCGGAGGAAACGACTGATCTGTCATCGGATGGGCCCTCGGAAAAAGGCCGACCACTCCGCGCCAATTCCACACCTTCTTCCTTAATGCACCAGTCTGTCCTCGCCGGGTCAATCTCGAATCAAAACACGGGTGGAGCTCGGCTGAATGACTGGCATTTGGCCGGGTACACGCTAATATCTCCTGCCATTCACCGGTGGTCCGCTCGGCGTCCCTCTGAACTTCGTCAGCTATCGAGCCTGTTGATGGCTCTGCCAAATGCATTTCATACTGTGGGAATCTGCGACGCTTGTTTCATATCCACTTTATATCTGATCCAGGTAATTTACCCTGAAGCCGTCCTTAGTCGTAGACATGCACTCTTCTCCATCTCTCCCAAAGGCCTACCCTGTGACCCTGTATTTCTCTAATACAGTGGCTCATGATCGACAAGGCAAACTGGATCCGAATGCAACATACCATACCTCTCCTGACAACCACAAAAATGTAACAAAAATGTAGTTTGCTTTGATAAATGTTTATTTATTTATTTATTTATTTATATAGGCTTTTGACCCCCCACACTTCCACATTTTCATTTACTGTATTTTTGGAACTCTGCACCAGGGACATATTTATTTATTAGCATTAAAAAGCCTGTTATTTGCAGAACCGATTATCTATTAGTGCCAAAGCAGCCGGTACTCACCCACTCAATTACTCACTTACGTAAACAGAGAGAAAATGCCTTTTCTTTGACTTACTGAGCTGAAATGTGTTCTACGACAGCAGGGCTTGTTTTGAACAACCGGGGTGGTTGGCTACATCATCCTGACATGTAATTATCCTAAGTCCCCTTAATCATTTCCACTGAAATAAATTGCTCAGGACAAATTGACAAAAGTCGAGGTCAAATCCTTAAATAGGGACAACTCCTCAGTCCTGTCCCCTATCCATTTTTAAAAACATAATTACAAATCTGAATGTGGGTTTATAGCCACTAACCCTTACTCCGAATCTCTATATTAATACGTAGATTAATATGTGACAAAATTATCAAATGTTAATTTACAAATGTATATTATTATGTATACTGTCTCCATTTAAAATGACAGTTTGGACCTTTTGATTAATTCAGTTTAACGAGAGCCCATCTATACATGACTGTACTTTTATGATTTATGTTCTCAGTAATTTATGTTTCCTAGTGCATGACATCAGATGACATTGATTTGAGGTAAAAGGTATCCCATTAATTGATTTAATTAAATTTTATACTACATGCTACGACAGAAATGTTAACACAGTGTCCACCAATATTACCCAAAATGAAAATAAATGAGCTGTATTACTTACTTTACATCTCCATAGAATTTGCAACTTCAATTCAGAACACAAGGTAGATATGAACTGTAGTGGATTTAAGGAATTGATGCTTTCAGTACAGCCAATGATTTCAATCAACATATTTTATGAAAAATTACAAGGAATTGATATTATGCACTCTACACAGCCACAGTTTAATTTAAGATATATTTATAGGCAACATGCCATACTACCAGCAACTACAAATGTAAGACAAAGATCCTCAAGCGTTTCTGAGAGAATTCCCATGAGCGTCCACTCTAGTGTCCAATAAATTAGCTCAACAGCTAAATGGGGTGCACTGCTATATTGTAACAAAGCTTTCTCAATATGTTCAGAAAATATTTGTATTGTGGACTGTCCGCCATTGAATATCAAAGTGTCAAAATATAACTGGTTCTTGACAAGATCAAAACAAAATGCCTAAGTAAAATCACTTCCTCTCCAGAATATATTCATTAAAAACCCAAAAAGCTATACCAATATTTTTTCCAAGTAATTCACATTTCATTTTGTCCAGATCAGCTAAGCCAGGGATTTCCACCCTGAGGTGCCCCACCCTCAATAAACTGGTTAACTGTTGACACATTTACCCAACACCAACTATAGGCTGCGATGCAGTGGCTATTTAACACACTGTACGTAGAAGCATGCCTGAATCGTGATGTCATTACGTCATGTATTTTGAACAATACAAACATTTATTAATTGAAATGATTTTATGCAATATGAAATATATGAACTATAAACAAAATATTCTTAAAGAGGTCAATTTTTTGTATTTTGCTGAGGACCCTGTGGGACTCCATCACAGACCTCCAGTTCTTGAACCCGGGTTTAGGAACCTCTCAGAAGAAATTCAAGAGCATTTGTTTTCAGCTGTTGTCATAATGTTTAGCAGTGACACTTGTTTTGACCGAGAGTCAGGTGAAATTGCAATATCTGAGATCGTCTTTCTGGCAAATGACAGAAATCTGACATCTGGGCAGTGGGCGCTAATTGAACGGCACTTTTAAATTATGTTCCCACAACAGTGAACATATTTCCAGGTAATTTTTTGTTCTAATGTGTCCTAAGATAGTCTCTTAGCAGGTCCGTGTCCACAAATTGTACTTGTCTGGCAGACATGTACCACATCACTGTACAACCATGCAATTTAAACAGTAGCCTTTAACATCAAGCCTGATCTATCAGAAGATGAGTTATTCTGAGTGATTTTTACCTTCGCCAACCCAGGGAGAAACACCAATCATCATCACAGTGTGGACCATCTAACATAAAGGTAACACATTTACCATTTACAAAATATAACTGTTCTAAAGTTAATGTTCTAATGCTCCGCTGAAATGCTGTGTTGCTCCCAAAGCTGGAGGTAAAGCTAACCCCATCAACATGGAGAGAGGAATGCTCCATTCCCACACAGAAATAAGAATAAGACACTCCTGAGAGAGGAATGTTACACAGACAAACTGTAGTAGGGGAAGAACTGCCATCTTTTTTTTTTTTTTTTCAGCTGACAAAGCAGAAAAATGAAGTCTTAGCATCCCTGTTCTTACCATCGTCCCGTTTCCTCTTTTCACCATTGGTCCGAGGAATACCCAGAATCCCGTTGATGGAGTAAGACCCCACAGGATCGTTGGAAGCGCTGGTTACTGGAGGGGAGGCCGTGCTTGGTACTGAGAGAGAGGAATATTGCAGCGAAACGGGATTTAAAAGTGCATGTCATATCAGGACGGTCACTTTGAATATTGACGCATCTGTGACTTCTTTGTTGCCTGTACCATAGTTAAAGTAATGAAAATGAATAAAGAATGGAAGCCATTAAAATGTATTTGTTTAAAAAATGTAAATTGATTCTAAAGTGTAGGCGCTGTCTGGCCGCCTCATTGCACATCACCGCAGTACGTGCTAATGAGACATTTTGTGGCAGGATTTTCAAGTCACTGCACAGCAATCCGTGATAATAACTTTGAAAAAACTTCCAGTTGGATGGAAAGATGTCTCCGTCCATACTGTTTCAAATGGAATCCACTTCATTTCACTATATGTTGCATATAACATTCACATTGATATCAATATAGATTCTAATGTATGTGTGTGTATGTGTGTGTGTGTGTGTGTGTGTGTGTTTGTCTGCGTATGCATGTGTGTTCACATGTATACATGTATGTATATATAAGGCAGGGGTTATTTTACCTATGGTGTGGCCGGGCGTAGAAAGTGGCGTTCCGTCAGGAGAGGGGTGAAAAGGCTGTTGAACTTTGGTTCTAATAATCCTGTAAAGCAGAACAAGCATGGATTCAAACCCAGGCACATGCAAGGAACTTTTCCAGTACAAGACTGGCCACCCAGCCACCCCCGCAAGACAGTGACACCATACTGGAACACTCCACAATCAAATAAACGTAACGTCCAGTTTTAAACTTTCATAAATTGAGACATCCCGTCCACAAATTGCTAACGCCAACTCTGTGTCGTCTGCTAACTTGGTGGTCAAGTTATTGTTATGAGCCAGTTCCATAATTGTGGCCCATGTCTAGGGACCACTTGACCAATGAAGATGGAAATACCAGCGGTCTACAGGACCGCAGTTTCAGAAATACTCCAGTGCAATGATCCCTTCGCACAGAATGCACTCACACCGTAAATATAGCCGTACCACCGCCACGACTGCGCGACACTCGTGTATCATTGGGCTCAAAGCCTGAGCCTCTTCATTGTGTCTGCTAAGAGAAGTGCCATGGCGTGAGGTGTAACATCGGCGATGTGTGTCAGAGATGAGGCCCAGTCTACCTTCTGAGAGCGGATCTGGTCAAGTGGGGAGCGCAGTTTTATAAACGCGATGAAGTCTCTGCGTCTTTAAGGCGCGGGTTTTACGGCAACGTCTTCGTTGCTCTTTGGTCTGAGCGACCTTGCAAACAAAGCATGAAATCACATCAATTCACCTCAATGATCAGCTTCACTGACTTTACCTGGCCTACACTAATCAGCTCTCTCCTCCCTCTCTCCCTCTCTCTCTCTCTCTCTCTCTCTCTCTCTCTCTCTCTCTCTCTCTCTCTCTCTCTCTCTCTCTCTCTCTCCCTCCCCCAGCTTTTGGACGGTTCACAGAAGAGCCCCACACTGCTGGCCCCACACTTCCTGGATCAAACATCTCTCTAGAACCCAACATCTTCAAGCACTTGCAGGGATGAGGTTCAATCGATCGGGACTCGGGGAGAGAAAGTTGTGAATTAGTCACAGAGGCAAAGAGATGCAAACAGAAAGCTATAAATTATATTTGACAGGAAAGCAATAGCACCTTATTGCCTTGCACAAGCCTGTTCAGGCATTAGATTCCTTTAATCTGACTGGCAGTCCAATAAAAAAATGAGTATGACAATATCTGAAAGCACATGATATCTACTTTGAGCTGAAATGCCCTTTTATATTATAGACCTTATAAAGAATCTACAATCTTTTTAAAAATAAATTATTGTTCTTGATGTCAGCTTTAATGCATTTTTACCATACTATATAGGCTATATTTAATTATTACACACACGCGCACACACGCATACATGACGTATATGTATGTACAGCATAAATGAATTATTTTTGTCTGTTGAAAAATGAATTGAGAATACCCTCAAACATAACCCAATGTAAGATTAGACTGCAAAGCAGAAGGATTTAATTCCAACCGGAGCCTGTGTCAGCATTCGGCAGTTAGCGTTTATGTAAAGACAACGTACATTAAAGTCTCCGTTCATTGCAGGAACGTTGGCACTCTCCAGTGTCCCTGACTGCACTGTCTTTGGGATGAGGCAGCAAGAGCCACAAGGCCTCTCCAAAAACACGAGTCAATATTTTATTAGGATTTCAAAGTTCTCTAGAACAATTATTTGACCTTCTGACTATGTGACCCACATAAACGCAGGGACTTTATTTGGAATCCATGCTCTTGATATTGAATAAGCTATTAGGTTGTGGGAATTAATGACCTCAGCTGTTGTTGAAAATTCCCCAAAGAAATATTAAAATTGCTTAGAGTCTGAATCAATATCTTTGAAAGCCATTCAAGATCCTGTTTTTTTTCAATGTTTTACAAGCAGGTACTTGGTGGAAATTCCTTGCCACTACTCAAACACAAAGTACAGTTTCTTTGTGTAATCTTAAATAATTCACACAGGAAAACAGTGATTAAAGATAGAACATCCTCTTTTGTCAAGGAACCAGAGGTCTCCATCCCACACAGCACGTTTCGTACAATAGTTCCTCACCGACTTGTTATTAAACATTAACTTTAGAGGGACTGCCTTTAGCTGAGGAAGAATCAACTTTGACCACATGTAACATATCCATATGCAATGGGAGGATGTAAGGTTTATGTGTGGACATAATCATATTCAGGAATAAGCATATATGTCTGTTTATTCAGCGTGGCATTGTAGTGTCGTCTGTAGTATTACATTTTTGGTTGCATTTGTGTTGTGTTCATTTGAAAACTTTGAGTAAGTTTAGTTTGGTTATTTTCTTTGAGTGTTAACCGACAAAGGTTTTGGTCAAATAGTATTTGCAATCTATTTATTTAGATTGTTAAGGACAAGAGTGATACATAGGATTACATCTGAAAGCCTGGCAGTGAACAAGATTCACAACAATTCTGCCCTCCATGATGATAATAAAAAACCTTCAAGATCTTTTAACAAGCTCTGCTAATAGAAATATAATTATTTGTATTTGCATTTTAATTTCCTACATAAACAAAGGCCTGCAGTGTTTAATTTCCGAACTGATAACTGGAATTTAATTAGAAAGGGAAAGTTTATATGGGTCTTTTGATACCATTAATGCACATTTTGAATGTATTACATACATGTGTCGAAATCTGTTCAAATTGCACTTTTTTAAGCGATCACAGTGCATGAAATGAATTTTTTCAACCTTTCTTTTTTTCAAAAAAGATGTCTTGTGCGGGGAGGCCCCAAGTTCGCCCGTGGGCTCATTAAAATGTAATGCTAATGCCAGCTCTATGGAAGACTGCTCCCTAACCAAAGTTCATTACTCCTGTTCCCAGGTACTTCTTTTTCTTTCTGCCGTGTTCCTGACGTCACTTTCTGCCGCCCTCCTTCATGGGTACTTGTTTTTCCGTGTTTTTTTGTGTTTTAAGTTGAAGGTTAAGACGGGATTACTGCTAGTGATGTCGACCTTTTAATGAAATGTAGGCTACTTTGCTAAATGTAGTAGGCTACAAAGTTATAGTGCACAATGCACACATTGTACCTATTAATATATAGGCTAAATAATATGCCCCTTTACATATTTTACCAAAAACACTTCAATTGTCAACGCCAAAAACTCTGTTTATATATGAACTGCAAAACGAGTAGCCCACTACACACTGGAACGCCTCAAAATAAAGGCTGAAAACTGCACGTGCGTTAATGTCTTTTGCGTTAATGAATTACACAGCCTTAATTTATACACGATCGACATTTATTTCTATTTCCTATTTTGTACGTTAAGGGAAATATTTTACTTGTCATAATAACCTATTTCATCTGATAAGTTCCCATTTCATCTGATGTAATAATGTAATTGATTTAATTGTGCACTGCTTAAATGTCTTTAGTAGGCTAGTATACAAGTAAAATCATATTGCTTCCTTTAATCGGCTATTTTTTTGTTATATTAACAATTCAATTATACACACATCCATTGAACACAAAACTCGCATATGCTATGGAATTTTAAAAAACAATAATAATAATAATAATAATAATAATAATAATAATAATAAAACCACCATCCCTAGTGTGCAAATAACAGTGCTGGGTCATTTTTAATTTGGCAGAGAGATCATATCTCATCGATTTCTCTAATGACGAAGGACGGCTACACAATACGAGTAATCCGAGTTGGAAAGAATTCTGTGGTTATACGTATGCAGTGAACTGTCCCGATGGTCATTGTTCTCCAGCATTGGAAATTAGTACATTTGTAGTGGCTTGTTCCACGCTAGTTCTGCAAGAACTACTATGAGCTGGAAATAAAGAGAGCGGCAAACCTCTAGAACGCCTTCACTCAGGTATTGAACCATTGTGCTGGGCATTTCCCACTGCCACTAGATCTGGTTACGGAGTATTGATCGGTTTTCGTCCAGACAGATGTGATTTTGGTGCTCTCTGCCTTAGATCTAGGTATTGCCGATTGCTGAAGGATTTGGGATTGAGTTGCACTATGGAGACCACCATCGACGAGGAAAAAGTTGGATCATGTGTTATATTGAATATATTCAAAGAATGCGCCACTATTCACTTTTTTTTTAATTGGCAAATTTATTAACTGACTGAATTTAGAGTTTTTACTTACACGCGCCAATTTCTAATTGGATCTTCGCCCCGTGTGCCTTATGTAATTTAAAATGAAGGTAATAGATAGATGTATGCCGAAACAGTAATATATAGGCTATATATATGAATCAATGTGAATGTTTGCTTGCCCACTAACGCTCAAAACAAGGTTTAGCTGAACTAACAGAACATCAGCTTTGTTGATTATCCTACCATTTTTTGAGTATTCTATTGAACCAGCCCAAACTAAAAGTTCAAAAAAGTTAGGACTTTACGGCACGGCTAATTTTCCGTCATTGGATAGTGAAGCACAATTACATGCGTCGGCGTTGTCCTTTTGGTCAGTAATTACTTAGACCAAAATCATTGAACACGTGTACGTATGTACAGATTTTTGTACGTAGCCTATGTATACACTTATTCTTAGAAATGGTCAAATTAAGAGTATTTACCTGTTGATGGATGAAACACTCGGAACAGTGTCATTGTCGCAGACACATTCCGCCAACAGCCTGTCTCTTATCTCCCACGCAAACATGGTCGGATTCTGTCGCTTGTAGTCTGCGATTTTATCCACAACTTTTGGAGTCGCAACCTTTGGTTTGGATCCCCCAATAACTCCTGGTTTAATACTGCCGGTCTCGTAGTATCTGTACAAACAAAATCAGATGTAAATAATTGTACAAATGGCACAAAAGTGTTCCCGTGTATGCAATTTCATAACACACAGTGCACAGTTCCACAATAAACCGACTGTTTTAGAATATGGAAAGAGATACAGACACATTTTAATCATTCCGCGGTCAATTTAGAGAAACCCCTGAACTAGCTAATCACTTATTGCGAAAAAATAGGCGGTAATGTTCAGATTCTTGATTGATGTGCATTTTCGTTTCTTTAACTCGAAAATATCATATTCAAATCGTCTAAGCAAAGCATTTGTCTGAACCAAAATCTGAAGACACGGGCATTTATGAAAGACTATTAAAATATAAGTATTTCATTGTTTTGTTACAATTATTAAAGGCTTTTAAATTCCTATTTATATAGCTGAAATATATTTCAGAAACATTCAGGATCCCACTGCAACCGTTTTCTTTTTTGAAAAGGACTGGTCCAGACCCGAATAATGTTTATTCAAGTACAATCGCTTTGCTTAATTCCAAGACGTCGTTCAGTAGCCGATATTCCGTTAAATCTGGAGATTGTTTTGGCGCCTTAACTTGCCAATAGTTTTTGTAGACGCGCTCAAATGATTTCGGCAGCTGTAGCCTACTTAATTGGCTTGAGCGAGTTAGGTTTTATTAAGGTACAATTGCCGCCTTTTTCACTATCAGAATTGAACTGAAATTGAGTACACACAGATTTTGCCTTCCAATATTTTGCGTTATTATTTTTCTCTTACCTGCCAAGTATTTTGCTGACACAGCCATGGCTGACCCTTAGCTGTCTCGAGATGTCACAGGGTCTAACTCCCTGGTGCGCGAGCTCTACAATTCTTTGCCTCACCACATCAGGTAGGGGTCTGCCATTCACAAACACCCCGCCAAGCTGGTTTACACCCCCATGCCCTACGTGGGAGACAACAACACATAAAGAAAAGCATAACATTACATACATATAGAGGTTATGCCGGCATTCAGTCGAGGCCATAGAATGGCCGCATGTACACTGGAACACCCAATAGGTCAAAATATACAGCTTATAGATATATATATATATATGATAATACTATTACTATTATGCTACTACTACTACTACACCTACTACTACTAATAATAATCATTATCATCATCGTCATCATCATCATCATCATTTTCAAGAACAAACAGATCGTTTAATTACAAATACTGAAAGATCAATACTGTGAATGCATTTCCCACTGCGCAAGATTAATTCCCCAAAATCTATTGAAGGTGACTTATGTTTTTTTCAATTTCAGGTATTAACACACACACACACACAAACACACACACACACACACACACACACACACACACACACACACACACACACACACACACACACACACTATTGTCTCCACATGCAGTATTCCGCGTGTCTAAATTCGTACATTTACGGATTTTAAAATGCGCCGTAGGCTACATGTAGGCTAGGCTATATATAAGAACATATACATATTTGGATGTTTACATGTTCCCATTACGATCTGTGTCAGTGAGTGAAAGTGTCGGTGCATTGACAAATTATACAACTTCATCAATAAAACAATAAAACGAAACAGTCATTCAAACAAACAAAAACATAAACAAAACAAAACAGCTTTGAAAGCACAGTTCACTTTAAGGATGTTAACTCATTTAATATGACCTTTTGTGAAAACATAGGCACGGTGTACAACCTACGATTCTCCAAACCGAATCATATTAATATTGTCCACTTTATCATTAAGATAACAGGTCAACTTTTGAAAAGATTAACTGTCTCTGATCTATTTTAAATCGTAAAATTAGACTCGACGCCACAAAAACAAACAACAGCAAAACAAATGATTCCTCATATTCACTCCACCACTGCTCCATGCCACTTATGTAACATTGTACATTCAGTAAATAAACAAAAAACTATTCAGTAAAGCAAAAACGTAATATAAATATGTATACAACAGTGTTCCTTGTGTGATGGTCCCAATAGTTCGCACTAAGGCCTCGTTAGCCTATTAATGTGAAATCAAATTGTTACCCCCCAAAAAGTGAATAACATAACACAAAACAAAAAAGTCACACGCGTGTGTGTAGGTGTGTGTGTATGTATTTCTGTGTGTGTGTGTGCCTGCGTGTGTTCGCGCGCATGTGTTAACCCAAGGTGCACCTTTCTCATTTAACAATAATGGAACGGCCAAGTTTTACTTTATTTTCCTATAGGCCTTGTCCTCCGTTCCAGCCCAACACATGTCGCAGGTATTACGTTACGAACTGTTTAATTTTCCTTGCACAGTTATTGTAAATAATTTAAAAGAGCTTTGATAACTCATATTACAAATTTAGAAAAGGCCACGGCAAAAGATTAGGAATTAAATATTTAGACTGAACGGGCATCATCGTGAAAAGGGTCATGTCGAAAAGACCTATGCTTATATTATTTACCGCCTGTGTAATAATTATTCTGATAATAACTAAGCCAATATGTTCTGCTGTCGGAATTACTATGTTTATTATTTCATCATAAGGACAATCATTATGAAAGTATAGCTTTGCCCCGGTATTTCTAATTTTTCCTTCAAGTGTTGAAAGGTATTAGGCTAGTTCTTAGCAGTGTTTAAATTTTATTTTTAATTTCTGGATACCCAAACATTATAACAGGCTTATGTGAAATTCCTTCTCTTCTTTACCATTTCTGCATGAACCCGTCTATTCGGCATCTTACTAAATAATACGGCTATAAGACTATACATAGGCTACTGTTTCTAATATCAACCCCTTGACTCTACGTTTAGGGTTACATATTTCAGTTATATAACTGAACATACCTACAAATTGTCTATTATACAACTAATTATGAAATAAAGCACTATCCGGGTGCCTTAGAATTGACAATATCAGACACTGCAGATACAACACACGTTCGTGTAGGCTTTAAACCGTTAAACGTTTTGATTATATAGCTCAATTGAATTATTCAATTTTATAACATTTTGTCCTTCATTCACAAACTCCCGAGTCCGAGTTCGTATATCTGCTGCCGAGACATTTACTTGACAGTCCACGTTACCACCATCCACCGCCCAAATAAACAGAGCAACCAACATCACTACTAACAAGGACACAAACAAACAGATTAATGTAGAGCGCTGTGATGAAACTCATTGTGTACTTACGGTGCATAGCCGAGAACGGGTCTGCTTTGCAATGAATATCCATGGGATAGCAAAGAAAGGAGAGGTAATCGGCTGAAGTCGCCGTTTCGCCTCGGTAATGCAGCTTTAAATTTGAAGAAACCAAAAACTGATGCACGGTTTATAAACAGGCTGTTGGCTACCGAAGCCAATCGATCGGAAGGAAAGCAACTTCTTAAAAACAGCGAAGTTGTTCTCCTGTTTTATCAGTCCGTACAGCAGAGATAGGTTCGCCAGGTAAAGAACATGACCGACACTTGTTTATAAAAATGTGTGCCGCAACGTCATTTGCAAAAAACGGAGTCTCTCTAGATGCTTATAACCGCATAATGGCACGATAAGACGAAGGTGAGCGTTCTGCGTGGCTCCCTCTGTCCCCCGTTGGAACGGCGGTAGAAATTCCTCGATCTCGTTGGCCTCGGTTGGCAGGTCTCGGTGTGATCAGAGATGTACGAAGATGACAGGGAAAACATGGACACGCCGAACGTGTCTCGTTGTTCCCTTTTCTTCAAGAACTGGATGTGCTTGCTAGAAGATTTGGATGAGAATGAAGCCCCTCTTCTCCTGTGTCTGTTTCTAAAGCTTCAATCCAACCCCCCTCAACCTCTGCAGATCCCCCTTGCATCGAGATAGATGACTTGTCAGACAAAGGCAATAGATGCCAACACTTTGTGATTCGCCAACGCAAAACCTGAGCCCAAACGAGGAGGTCCCTTCATCTGACACTTAGGAAGGGGAGGGATGTGTAAACCGGGAAATTATTTTGAGTTTGTTGTAAGAAACAGGCATACATATTAGAAGACAATATAAAATAGCAAGACGCTCGCTGCGACTTTGTTTTAATCCTACATCGTGTGCATCACAAAAGTTTGGAGAACGAATTCTCCAGGATTCAAAGTAAGCTGAAATAAGTAACGCAGATTTCGCATGGTCGTAACAGCAACAACATGCCTCATATTCCTCATGCCTATCATAATGTTGTTTGCTTAGATTTTAAAAGCAAGATTTTTTCATAATCGGTCATGTTAATATATAAAATCCTTGATTTATTATTGCTTTGCTGGTTAAATTGTGAAATTGCACTTTGGGTGTTAAAGTGTTATCTTATGGTTGCTTGTGCACGAGTGTTATGTAAACAAACGCATATTGTCCTAGCCTATTTAATGTAGCCACCAAACCGTGCCAATGCCGTGACTATTTAAGAATAGTAAGCGGGCACTGAGTTAGTTATTCATTTTTTTAGCAGTTTAAATATAGCCTATATATTTATATATATATATACATATTATTACAACTATTATTTAATTTGATTCATCTCTAGTTTGTATCTGCAATGTAAAATGGTGAGAAAAACTGCGGGATTGCACAGTGAGTAAATATTTCCACACACCCTGCAGTGCTGTACATTCTTCTGTAGATGGCGCTCCATTGTTTCATTTGTCTTTTACAACCGTTAGCAGAGTTGTTGTGTAGTGCTTGGTGGTGATAATGTTGTCGGCGTTGATGGGGGTTAATGATTATAACTTTAGTAGGCAGTGGCCGGTAATATATCATATATTGAATACCTAAAATTAACAGAATGCCACAGACCGTGAAAACGACAACTTTGTCTTATTTTGTAATTTTATTTTTATTCACTTATGCATGGAACTTGCTCCATATAGGCTATGAAACGATTAATGGCAAATAAAGTGTATGCCTTTGGATAAATGGCATCTGGAAAAATAAGAACTCGTTATCACGCATGTGTTGTATTCAAACTCACCCTGGAATGGATTTGAAACTCAATTTTCCAATTATTGCAAAATACTAAATACTTTTTATTTTCTCTAATAGTGTAGGCCTATGATAACCTTTAGTGATTGAGCGAATAATGCAGATCTTCTACTGTTTAGGCCCTGTAATACACGGGGGGGGGTCATTATTTTAAGGTAATCTATTACAACATGCGTTATGTGGTCAGTGCTGAAAGGCACAGCATTTGCTGACATACCAGAAGAAGAAAAAGAAGAAACAAAAATCTGATGATCTCGTGCACTCACAGAATCGCTCTAAATTGCGTAAATGGACAGTTGTTTTAGTTCATATTCTAAGCTATATTTATAAATATGTGTGTGTGTGTGTGTGAACAGGGACACACATTTAGTTTGTCACCTAAAATTCCCATTTAAGGCTGTTTCATATTTTCTCAGGATCTTTCGTTTTCACTTATTATCCGATGGAATCCTTGTACTTTCACTTAAACCTACTAACTCACTCTCCCAAAGGAAATGGCGTTACAGGACTAGATGACCGATTCAAGCCACCTGCTTCGAACTCACCTGTGTTTTTAAATGGTCATGTTGTATTTGGAGGCGTTACTCCACATATTAGTATGTGGTTACTTAAGGTTAAATGGTAACATTGTTTATTATTATTTAAAACGTATATTGCCAAGGAATTAAAGCAGATTTGAGTTTTTTGGGTTAAAGCTTTTTCGATGTTTTTTCGATGTATTCATTTGTTTTTTTGGAAGCATTTTACTCTGACGTAATATTTATTCAGGAATAAAAACCGATATGGACGACTGTCGCAAAGTAGGGTAGGCTATTGCAGTATATATATATATATATATTTTTTTATAGCGCCAGCCTTCATATTTAGGCAGTATGGTCAGCGTGGTGTTTGGGGGTACCTCAAAGGGAACAAGCGCCGCATGCTCTTGCCTCCTGGCCAGGTTTGGGGATGGTTTCTGTTACCGTTTTTGGAGGCAGATTCTGGTACAATATGTAGCACCATGGGCTGTAATTTCACACGCCACTGCACATTTCCCTTTAAGCTACTTTCTTTCTGTAAGACCCCCTGAATTCTCCCCTCTTTCCTTCTGCACTGTTATAGTAGGTTCCCCAATAAAAAAAATTATAACAAAATGTGTAATAGATATATTTGCAAAACGGTCACAGTAAAGCTGTTTGGTGTGGTCCTTTCAAGCAGGCTATGTTTCCGCTCTGGTTTGCGTCTGCCCGTTTGAGTTTGAATGGCGCACGTGTTAGGCTTTCTATTCTTTTGGACGACATCATAACCTCTCTTTTTAGCAGGTCAGTCTTTTCAAGACCAACTCAAGTCCCCTTTAAAAGCCCTTAATAGTAGATACTGGAGATCACAAATACACTGCAAGGATAAAAAAACAGAATTATTGAATTTTAATTGATATTAATAAATCTTCAATGATAGTATAACTTGGAGGTTTTTACTAGCTAAATAACGCATTTTCATCATATATTTGCTCGATGGTCTGGAACAGCAATTACGTTGTAATGAGCATTTGTATAGCTTAATAATAATAATAATAACAATAATAATAATAATAATAATAAATACAGTTCTGGGTTCTTATACTTGAAAAAACGTACCCTAATATCCTATATTTATATTTAATTTCTAAGATGGCATTTATTGACATCCTGTTCATTAGCAGTCATTTGACATCTAATTGACATACCATTTATTACTATGAATAATAATAATAATAATAATAATAATAATACATAATAATAATATTTTGTTAATGTGGCACTTTTGTTGGTAATATAAACACATTGGCAAATCGCCTAATGAGTCTCTTTAGCGAACAAACTTGTAGCTAATATAACGTGTAGACGGTTTTGCGGATACTAAAACGGAAAGAGAAAATATTGCATTTAAAAATACAAATATGTAAGTGACTCTTTAGGGTATCTCTGTAGTAGTAATAGGATACGTGTAAATCGTAGCCTCGTATTAATGGTTTACTTTCGGGTGGAATTAAGACGAAGTAAAAGGCGAAAGAATCGGAGTTCTCGTCACTAACTCTGGAACCATAAAACAGAATATTTGCAACTCTTCCTGCTTCCGGTCTATCACATGGGCTGGTCCAGTCCGAGGGAAACCATGTGAACAGTAGCAAACTTCATATGAGAAAAGAACACGTCCGTTTTCTTCACTTTCTCTCAATTTCTGTTTCCCTTGTGTTATTACTGTGCCTACGTCACCAATCGATATTGCTTCACACACCTTATATCTGCTCCGCATTTCAGTTGGGAGTTGGCATCACTGGGTGTAAATCGAACATCACTTCTTTTAGATGAGAGTTTATTTTTGTAATCCAGAAATATATATATATATATATATATATATATATATAGCTATACATTTTTGCTGATCGGTAAGGTTTCGTGACCACTGCCATCTATAGCCCACTCTATGCTGAAAACGTTGCAGTTGTTTGTAGAACATAAAAACAAAGTACAATAAATGTGCATGATGTTTACTGTATTCTTGTACTGGTATTAGTCTCGTGCTAATACCGTTTGATTCGTGTATTATGCAGATAATGAACATGTGTTATTCCAATGATAAAGTTGCCATAAAGGGCCAGATACCCACCAATTGATAGAATATACTTAGACTTCAGTTTTACAATATTATTGCATGACTTAAATACACACAAAGCATGGTATGAATTGTATCTGCGTTTATTTGTCAGGGTAAAATTCCATTACTGAATATCAAACCTGCTTGTCCAGGCCTATTATGCCATTTACTTATAACATCACAACTCAAGGTTAGTCTTAAAGCTTCAGCATCGTTTTAATAGCAAAACAGCACATTTCTAAACACCAACTAAATGAAATGAAAGCCTAATTTAACATTTTACATGGTTTCAAATGATCGATGGCATTTTTTTCTTTTTGTATAAATGTCAAGTAGTGCAGTCCTCTCTTTTGTCGAAGAGCCCGTTCTTTTAAAAAAACACCCTCCAAAGGGATGCCAGCACATTGTGTGCGCTCAGATTTCTTGGGATTTCTCGCGTTCTAATCGCAATTGACCCCTATTTCCAGAAGAATAGGCAGGGCATATGTCAAATGGAAATAACGCAAAACCGCCCCCCAAAAAATCATCATTTCACATTGATCCGTTCACAGCTCTATTAATCTTGCAGGGCATTAGCAATAATAAAGTTGCTATGCACCATAAAAATAATTAGCTATGAGCTATGAAACGAAGCGAAATTTGCTATATATATATGATAATACATTTACTATATCTATAAAGATATTCGGTTTTTGATTTGACAAAAATAGCTAAATGGAATGCCACGCTTCCTCCAATATACTTCGCCCTTAGATTGCTTATTCGTGTAGCAGGGCGAACAGATGGACCATCAATTTAATGCTATCCTCGACACCATCAGAGATTGATTTTGTACTTGCTTTTAATTTTGCCATAATTAATTAGATCATTACATCTGTTTTTCATTGATCTTCCCATTTAGACCAAAAATAGAAAGGTAAATTAGTATGTGATCTATGTTTTCTGTTATACTATGCAGTCGGGCGATGGTTTGTAACAATGCATTACAAAGTTGTACTTTGTTTGAAGCATCGAATGGCTCACCATTATAGGGTGGAATTGATTTATTCATTCGATAGACACCCGATGCAGAATTATCAGAATTGCTATATAGATTGTTGTTGTTATTTTTCTCGTTGCGTTGTAGGGGGGCTACGCTTATAAAATGAGGCAGTTGCAGACTTTATGACTACATTAGAATCTTAATGTCATGCAATATAAATAGCACGTTAAGTACAGATCTGATCATCTTAATGTAAACAGCAACAGCAGTGGCAATGATGAAAGCAAAAGACGGCTGCAACAACAACACCAACAACAACAGTAATAATAAACAATCACAATAATAATTCAAGTCAGAGTTAATTCTTTTTTATTTTTTTAATAAATGAATATATGGATAACCGAAAATATCGTAGCGAAAAAGACTAAAGCGTAGTTGAATGAAATACAATGAAGTCAATATGAGGCTATGCAGATTACATTAAAATTAAAGCGGTTTACAATTTTGTTTGTTTAAACACTGTTACATTGTAAAACGAACAGTAAAAGACTATTCTTAATTTGATATTGCAAATTTGCAATCGAAAGATAAGGAGGAGACACGCTGAAATTTGGCGTTCAACAACACGATTCCTTTATAATAGATTTATGAATAGTTGTATAAATCAATGGTACATCACCAGATAATTTAAATTGAGTAGTCGCTTGAAAATACGCGTGTCTATAGTTCCGAAAAAATGATTAAAACATCGAATTCTTTACGTGGTTCTCCGTTATATAATTATCACAATATAAGTTTGCACATAGCCTACAATTGAAGAATACGTCTTCACATGTAGCCTACACAAAAATGTTGCCACTTTGTCATACAGTATACGGCTCCATATCCTCCTTATTGGCCATTCGCTTTCACCGTTAGACAAAAAGGAACTGCAATTCAACGAAACAACACAAAATGCAGGTTTTCGCAGGGGCCGCGAGTGTACAGGTCACAAACGCTTAGCCCCTGTAAAGTAAATCCGTGTTCTTACCCCAGAATGGAACCAGTACGCTTCTTTCTGCAGCACGTACACGCTGACACTGTTTGAGAGAAGCAGAGGGGGACAGGAATGAGAAATACAAAATAGAATTCCTTACCTTCAGCTGATCGACCAACGCTCTGAGCCATTGCTTCTTCTTGTGTAATGGTCCGTTTCTTCGATGCAGCCCAATAGATCTGTCCGGCCTCCCGCACTCCCTCGCCGGCTGGGCGTTTTGCCTTTCCCCGCTGGATGTCAGAATCTATGACTGATCATCCAAAACTAAACGATTTAGACGACAACTAAAAAGGGAAGCTATCTTGCTCTAGTGAGCTGGCAATTGATAGAATAGGGAAATAGTAATCAAAGACGCCGAAATAAAACCTCCTCAGATATTGCATAAAAAGATTGGGCCTATATTATAATAAAACTTGCCTGCAGGAGATTAGGAGGAGACTTCAAACAAAGATCTGTTAAGCTCTATCAAGTATCTTTTTCGTTCATTAGCAAGAACCTCAGAGGTAGGAGTTGAATATTGAATATGCATACGATAACTGTACAACAGACGTTGCCACTATTAGCCACGATTTATTTCCAGTGGTTATCTTCCTTAGCCTAAACTTCCTTGAAGTTTAAACCAAAAAGTTCAACGAAAGGTCGAGTATTGCAATGTGATTAGAGAAGCGAGCTGCCTATTGGTTGAACTCCGCAATGAACCTGCAGTCGACTGTAGGGGGATCCCTTTAATTGAAAAGCACATCTAATATTCTAATAATTATAGCTAAGGATTGATTTCCGCCATTCAACGGGCCTATTTGATACAAGTGCTGTGATGGGATACCTGGAGACACCAAGGAGATCTTATCGAATTAGGCTACTGTCGTTTCAGTCGAACCAAGTTTGTTTGAGTTTATTTGTGCATCTGTAGGCCACTATTTTACATTACATTTTAAATTAGAAGTTTAGGTCTATCCCATAATACTTTCTTTTACCTATGTACATTTAGATTATTCAACAATCATATTTAGGCATACTGTAAACGTCCAACATGACAAGGTGTAGGCCTAATTATTTTGGGCATGCACAATTATTTTTTAATAGACCTAATTTTAATTTATGCCAAGGGGAATTATATCTGATCGTCTTTGTGAGTAGGCTACCCGACTAAAGTTTAACACCCCGCGGTTATTTTCTTGACTAAATCTACAGAAACCTCTTGGTTCAGAGGCACTGGACTATATAACAACGTGGTTATTGCCCAATATGACTCGAATGCAATTTGGCTCATACTTTTATAAAAAACAAACAAACAAACAAAAATAGGTAAACAGATGTGCACAGTGAGTACATGCATTTTTAAACTGACATGTTCAAACATGAATTGTATGCTGCGCACTCACATTGCTTTGAAAACATTAGCCTACAATTAATCAAAATGCTTGGTACATCACGCATTTCATTCTAACCAAAAAATGTTAAGGAACACTTACAATGTAATATAAATGATATATAGGCCTACTGGTATTATACATTTCTGTTTCTAAGAAAAATGATAAATAAATGTTAAACGCTGTTTGTCTGATAAGTCGGAGTCAACATTGGGGGACCAAATCATCCAGCTTGCCGACATTTTGAGCATATCTTGCAGCCTGGGGATCCAGCTTGCCAGCAGCCTGGGGTCCAGGAAATTATTAACCACAATTAGCATCTCATTTGCATTTTAAACACCAATTGCAATTGAAAAATATGCACATAACATTCAGAAAATAGCACATAGCGAATAGAAATAACATTGATTGTTGATAAAGGTAGGCTATTTGTGTACCGTCTATTTGTGTGTGTGTGTGTTTATATGTAGACTATCTGTACTTTACATGTGGCTGTAAATGCAAAGAACAACAGAGTTGTGATTTCTTCTTAATTTTTGATATAGTCAGTGTGTCTCGTGTCCAGTTGAATTTCGCTTCCATCTACGCACATTAGACACGTCTAACCGTAAAATCATGTTTTCCACCAGAAGGGGCACTATAATTCATGAATATTCCTTGTTTCTCTAAGAATATCTAAATAATAATAATAAAATAATAATAATAATAATAATAATAATAATAATAATAATAGGTATTCCTCCTATGTTCTGAAATTGTCAAAATAGTTTTTTTGTTCGTTTTACGACACAAGTGACAGCAGCAATGTAATGCCCATTCCCCCACGTGTCTCCAAAATAAACGTTACCTGTGTATTGTTTCTATAAGCAACAATGTAGGCTACTTAGCGATACCATTATCATAATGGGTTTGTATTTTCCAAATTACATGCTGATTGGTTGTGTACAATACGAACGTGGCTTGTATAACCTAGATTAAAATGTGTTGATTTGATTTTCTCAGACTATTGTGTATAATAGCTTGTAAACTACAGAGGGTTTTGCTGGCCAGCAAACTTTGGATGACAGATTGACGTGTAGCCTACTCTCTACTTCAATAAACCCAGTTTTCTTCATACCTTTTATTTCCGAACTTCGCCGGGCTCAGAAGTTGTGCATGTGCTGTTGTAGATATTTTGGGATCAATTTACATTATACAGGGAAACAAATAAGATGGATTGCAACTGGTTACATTTGGTTTATTTTTAGCCTACTATCCATGGTCAAAAGCTTTTTGTGATTTTTTATGTAGGCCTGAATTCATGTTTGGATTTGGGAAATATTCGGTTTTTGCGATGCAGTGAGACAAATGGGCAAATGTGACTCCTAACTTTCCAGATGAACGATCAAAGGTGCGCCACCAGTGTAAATGGAAACCTACTTATACATGAAAAAAGGAAAAAGGGAAAGAAAATGTTAAATCTTTTTTCTTTATTTTTTTTGCAGCGCTTAGTCGTTTGAAGTTAGTTGGACGCGTATTCAAGGGAATGCTTGATTTGATCTGCATCCTTACTTGCAAGTGCGCATGTGTTAAATATTGTCATTTTAAAAATGAATGAAAAAGTTCATAGTAGCCTACTCATGTTTTTTTGGTGACTATTCAAACTCTTGTTTCGTAGGCTACAATTAACGTAAATGGTGCTGTATGCTACCCAGTTTATTACATTGAATATTTCTACTTTCAAACTAACCAAACAAATTGCGTGATATGGGACAATCGTGTAGATTGTATGCTTGTCCGTGGGGAAAATTATACCATTTTTACCTTTGGGGAATACTGGGAAATAGCCTACTTCACCAAGTGGGACATTTATTTGCCAATGGCATAACGTTTAAATTTAATGTTAATTTATTTAAACACATTCAACATTGGGGGACCAAATCAATTTATTTATATTTTTTATATCATATTCAATTTGAGCTTAAAACTTATATGGTCGTTTCGGCCTTGGCCTAATTCATATTCAATTCTTTCCTTTTCCACTCGTTTAAGGGAACGTAAGTTTGTAGTCTTTTTTTACTGTTCTGGGTTAGTGCCACTAGAAAGACTACACACGTAGCCTCAACTCTAATTACACGACTGCTATGATTTCGCACATAATTGTTCCACTGGGCCAAAATAAAGCCAACGTTTATATACGCACATCTACAACCTGACAGTGACATGAATGCTGCAATCCGCACCATTACCGGAACAATACGCTTAACACCACTCCCCTGGCTCCTTGTCCTGGCAAACTCAACCATACAGCCACCTGGTTTCAAACTCCTAAGAAAAGAGTGGTCCACTCTCAACCGGTTCATGACCGGTCACAGCCCCTGTCTGGCTAACCTCCAATGCCAGCCCCCTATGCGCATGTGGGATGGACAAAACCATGCCCCACATCATAGTGCAGTGGCCAATTTACAGATTCAGTGGAGGCCTGGTTACACTCCACACAGCAGGACCAGAAGCAAATGCTTGGCTTAGATAATAGGGGTAGGGAGTGCAAATGTCTTGGAGATTGTTTCATTTTGTTTTATCTTTACATTCAGTAATAACTTTGTATGTAAAGGAGGAATGCATTAACACCTTAACAAGAATAACATGTAATCATAATATTTGAATTAATTAATGTAAAAAAATCTCAGCTGGGCCACATTTGTGAAATGGGCCACAATTGGGCCCCAAGAGACCTATAGGCTTACACACACACAAATGTTGCCTGCACAATTGCATTGAACCTTTTCCTCATTAGTATTACTGGTTAGGAAATATTTTCTATAACATTATTTGAATATATTTTACATGATTTGTCATGCTATTCAAACATACAGCTTCTTAGATCCAAACTAGTCTTGGCATTATCCGATTTTCAGGGCAAAAACTGAATAGATGTGGCATTCAATGACTGTGGTCTGGACAAATGCATAGAATGAGTCTGATTTAGCTGGTGATGGAATTGAATGTTCCATGCATGTGTTTTTTCCCCTTGAAAGTGTTGTCGCCAACACTCCAATGAGGAAGGGCCCTATTCAGACTTAAGTGCGCAACATGGAAATAACTCAAAAACTACGCATCTCACCTGTCTGTTTGTATTAAGACTGAACTTTTATTTTAGTGGGTTTCCGTCCAAATTAGTTTGTACTGCCCCACACAGCCCTGTTACCTGATTAATTTGTGACCTGGCCCTTTCTTCCAGAGGGGCTGGACTGGCTATATAGTCTTTCCCCAAAATAGAGGGCGTGTTTATATTTTATTTTAAATTAAAAATATAAATATATTTACCACGGACCGGGTGTTCAAATTATGTTTGTACTGCCCCACACAGCCCTGTTACCCAATTACACAGCAAAGCTTGGGAATGAAATAAAATGGGGCAAGCCACTGGATGGGCCGGTTGGCAAAATGACAGGGCCTATTTTTTTCTTCCAGAAATTACCTTTCATCCTGGGGATCGTCCAACCCCATAGCTCAACAAGTGCAGCTAGGGGGCTATCTGACTGCAAGGAGTTGTTGACTGAGGCAGAGTGAATTAGCAGCGGCACTAAATTATGTCCCACCCTTGGGAACTTTTAATACTTCGCCTCTGACTGAGCCATTGGGAATGAATGGAGCTCGTCAAACCACCATAGTTTTTTGAACCTTTAAAGCATTTTTTTCATTACTATTCTTGAATACTCATACCTTTGTACAACCAATGGCAATCAACCTCTTAAACAAAATGATAATAAGAGTAAGAAATGGATAGCACTTTGACACTACTTCATTGATTCCGTACATTTTGGAATCAGACACATCTGTAACACTGGGTGGTTATTGTTGCTTGCTAGCTAATTGATGTAAACATTTGAGAACACACTGCACACCAGCTAGTTAGCTAACTAGCTATAGTAGCTAACATATTTAGTAAGAGCTTCTCACTTACTAGCCAACAGGGCAATTCAAATGGGATAAAATGCAAAAAGAGTAATACATTTGCTACCTATAGACCAAAAACTTGAACATATTAAAATCTTGCAAGTTGGACGTTTCACAGCATAGTTATTTGGAATTGTTGTCAATATATGCAAAACACAATCGCACAATTCTAAAAAACTTCTGTACTAATGTGTATATGTACTAAATGTATAGTTGAGAAAACTCACTGCAATAGTAAAATCCTGAGCAGCTAAAAATAAGTTAGTTCCATGTTATATGGGACTTGTTTAGTTGTACCACTACTTGTGGTTTTCCCAGATTGGACATAAAGAAGGAAGCCCACCATTGAATATGTGAGCCACAGCTGTCTACAATAAAGGACTACTTTGTAAGTTCTTCTGGCCAGCCCACAAATTTCTCAAAGCAGTAAGGAGTTTTGACCCAAGCAGGTAGGCTATGTAATATTTTGATATCATGAAAGCACAAATATTAGCCTATCTTTTCACTTTTATCGTGTTGTTTTTTGAGACATGACAGTACACAAATGTCTAAAAGACCGCCAAATAAATAAAATAAAACAACTAAACATGTCTAAACTGAACAACTCTAAAGTAAACATAACAAACTGAAGAGCTGTTCAAATAGCATTGGTAATTATAGCCACCATGCTAGATTATTTCCAACAAAAAACATGAATAAGTAAACTATTGTGCTTTGAGAATCAAACAAACATGGCTGACGGAGTCAGATCAACTGCCCATTCAAACTTTTTAATAATTTTTAAAATATTTAATCACATTCGAAAAAAAACCCTCGCACACCAACCACCGTTATTATTTTTCAGAACCTAGCCTACGGCCCAAAAGGTAAATTGATGTATTTTGACATCACTTTCAAAGTTCTTTGGACTGTGGGAGGAGACTCCCATTCCCCAAGAAAGGCCCTGTATCTTGCTGTGAGGCGACAGCGCTATACTATATGTATATGCCTGATAAAAGGAAAGTGTTTTTGACCCAAAGTAATTTCTGTATCTCTATACTGTATGTTGATAGAAAGTGTTACCCTAATTTCCTCTAGGATGTTGACACAGGGCCAAGTATGGTCATGGCTCCGGTGTCAACCAATTCTGAAAAATTATAATAGGAGAAATGTGATCTTGGTCTAACACAGCATCGGATATGCAACAAATTATTTGTTTAACTGCCACAAATACTGAATGTTGAAAATTCTGATTTGTCAAATATATTGGATTCGAGTGTAAACAAGGCCTTAGTCAGCCAGGATTTTTGTTCAATAAGGTGCCCTCAATGAACTTAGGGTTTAGGGGAATGGAATATGCACCTGGAAAACTAGTTAAACTGCAATTAATATTGTGTTTTGGGGATTGATTGAGCAAATGCCCTAAAGACTATCATCTATGTATTATTAATAAATATGTATACTTTATTTACAGAATGTCTTTATAGGCTTTGCTTCAGAAATAATTGGAACAGCATTAACATACTGACATATCACCATATATATATATGTTTTTTATGATATATATATATATTGAAATATTGAAATTTTGAAAGGTTTTTGTAGGCCGTCGAGTAGGCGAAAGGATGGTTCCTCAGTGTGTGACACCAACTGTCAAACATGGAAGAGGAAGCGTGATGGTCTGGGGCTCTTTTGCTGTTGCCGATCCAGAGTCGGCGACTTGCACAGAGTGACTGTTAACCCACGTTAACCCATTACTTGTTCCCTGAAAAGGGCAATTTTGTATAACTCTGAAGTTTTTGGTAACCTAAACTTTTTTTTTAACCTCTGGCAGTTTACCGCTTACCTTTGTACCATTTCAGGTTATTCACTGGACTTGAACTGCTTAAATTTCAGTAAAGAGTGGAAAATGGGGGTGTTCTAAAACCTTTGACTGGTAGTGTATATATACAGTATATGTATATGCATAGGCCTGCATGTCTATGTGTGTGTGTGCATGTGCATGTTTGTCAATATAATTTTCTTAGTTCTTAGGTTGGATGGTCAGCCTGTACTTTAAACTGAAAAAATGGTTCCACACAAAATGTTTGTTAACTAGGCAATATAGTGGCCATAAGATTTTAATGCACAATTTTATTGCTTGACCACGCTCTGTCATCCTTTTGAATATTGTAATATTGCATTTTTACAAGTTACTCTTCTGTTAATGTTCCAGGTATTAAGTTTTATTATCCTCCTCTGGTTTTTTTTTTTTTTTTGGTGGTCCTGCACTGTTAACCTCTATGGCGAAGTTTCCTCTACAGTTTATGTGCAGTTTCTGTGTTCTCTTATCTTACAAAAGTGTGTCTCCATCATTTGTGCCATACAGTTTAATGCAGTAAGCTTGGTGTTTATTAACTAGTTTACACAATTTTAGCATTTGTTTGTTAGTTAAGCTAACACCAATTCAAATATAATGAAACCATATTGCCTGCAATTTAAATTTCAGTGTTTATTGTTATTATGAAATGAAATAATATGAATGGCAAGCAATACTTAATGCTTTCAACTAATGTATAAATGTATATTTATTTCATATGTTCAATATATAGTGATTTTAATATTTTGTTAAAGCATTAGTCATAATATGAAGTTCAAAGTAAAGTGTGCCTTTATATTATTTACACACTTTATATTGCAGACTAGTTTTGCAATACGGATTCATATACATGAATAATAATGTTGGATAAAAGATCAATCGATGTACTTTTCAATCAATGGAATGATTGGAATGATTTCTACCCTTCTAACTGACTACCAATGTGAAATAGTTGAAAGAATGTGGACTGCATTACGTGGAAAAATGACAACCTCTGGGTGGGAACTTTGCTATTCTCAAACAACACTCACCAAATTATGTAATATTTTCAGTGCATCACATTTAATTAAAAAAATCAAAGATACAGTATTTTCAATCTTTAGCCAAAGCTGTGATGATATCACTGCTATATATAACTTAATTTGACATCTGTATTTAATACAAGATAGATACTAGGTTGTTTCATTACTCACATACGCACATATTTGGAGGATCAAAACAATGAAATCAACTTCAGTTTTAAATATAATTTGCCTCAATTTGAGGTCAACATTTATCCATATTAAAACATATTGTTCAAATGCCTCCCACATCTATATTCTCCCTCAACACAATTTTCAGCCTCATCAACAACAACAGTGTCCGGAGTTACTGGTCAGGGTTCTTCATGGCAAACAAAGAGGATTTTGGTGGGACTGATACAGTCCCGTAACATCTTCCTACTAGAGAGGAAAGGTCCCCCCAAGCCACAAAAGGTATCACCACCTCCCCCATAGCTTGCACCCTGAGCTGTGTTCCCTTTTGAATGGAGAATGGCGTCGTCACTGAGAGCACAAATCCCTGGGCTGCCGTTGTGGTTTTGATGAAAAAGAAGGATTTGCTTATGACAGTTCTGTGTGGACTACCGCCATTCAAATGTAGTGACCCACAAGGATATGTACCCACTGCTCGCATTGAAGAGTCCTTGGTCAGGTCAGTTTGAAGAGAGCTGAATGACACTTGACTCTGGATCTGGCCAGCAGGTACTAGCAGGGCTGACAGTAAGCCCAAGGGACTATGAAAAGACTTCCATTGTGACCCCCTTCAGCCTCTTAAAAACCAGAGACTGATGCAAAACTATTTAGCGGATTTACTTTGATGCTACCATAGTGCATTCCCAAGATTTACAGTCACATTTGTGTGACATTTTGAGCTGGCTCTTCCCTCCCAGTGTGTGCTACCAGCTGCCACTTATTTTCACCCTGCAGCCCACCAGCTAAGCTGCATGGTTATTGAGTCAGAGGAGTGCACTTCATACGTATCTGGTGCAGGCAGACTGTGTCCAACCAACCAGAGAAGGTCAATGGTGTGCTATGAGATGTGAAAAATCCTACCGTCTGAAACTCTCCCTCCCTTGGTAATGCTATGGCCAGCTATGCTATAACCTTCAGGGCTGCTGACCTCAGTCGACCCTGAAGTGGTCTGGATTTGATAACAAACCCACATGGCTCATCCAGGCTGGAACATTGTCTTAACAACATGTAACGCGTGATGGCATAAATGGCAATGACATGTTCAATATTATTTATGCAATATAAACTCTAGAGTCGAACAGCTAGCAGGAAAAGTTTGTTCACCAACTGTCCAACATCAATGTTTTATAAATATATAAAAATATATATGTTTTTTAAATGCCAATATGTTAACATTGAAAAAAAGAAATTGGAAGCCTCAGATCTCAATGTCATCCATTGTACCACTATGCAGCCATAAACATAATGTTTGATATAGTTTATGTCATATATATATACTGTATATGTATGGCAATATTATATAGTCAATTCATATTATCATGCATTATTCTTAGTGTGATCATATTAGAACTGGTAACATAGAACAAAAAGTACAGCGAGTACCACTGTTGCATTAAAACTCCCAGGTCATGTATTAAAATTTCAATCCTTTTATAGCACTTACAGCCAACACATTGACAATGGATTAACCTCTCCTGTTAGACATTTTGATGTAATATCGCATTGCATTCACTTTGCAACATATTAATCAGATGTACAGGAGCAGCACACCAGATACACATTTATTATTTAAGTTAAATTGTCTATATAAGTCTTACAGAAAGCTCTTGACCTAGAATGCTATTGAGGGTCACACATTCCAGAATGCTATTGAGGGTCACACATTCCACCTGGTTCAGCAATACAAGCTTACTTGGAAAAGAGGTGTGTGTTCATTCCTGGCCACATCCAGGGGTCACTACAAAAGGACAAGCTGCTAATACACCAGTATCTCTCTGTTGTTTTCCAGAGCTTCTTGTCTGAAGAATTGATACACCAGAATTAATAAATTATTATAAAAAAAATACAGAAATATATTGCTAAATTGATGTCTATTTTAATACACCAAAGTAAAATCTCTAAAGGAAAGGTTCAAAGTGATCTGGCAATGGAGTTTAGCTTCTGAAAGCTGGGCCCCACAGCAGTGAACATTACCAGCACACCCTCGCCAGCTTTTCATATTTAAAGCAAGAGAGGCTTTAATTACCAAATGATGACAGTGTCATATGGTGCCATAATGGAGCAGGATGACTGAGAGACACTGAGTGACAGTGGGAAGCGGGAAAGGGGGGAGAAATGGCAGAGACAGTAAAACATCTGTAATTTGCAATTCGCTGTTGTTTGATGGTTGCTCATGGATTAAAGATTAAAAACTATCGTCTGGCAGATGGAGGAGGGAGAGAAGGGGGAGACGGCACATTTACATTTGTGTATCAGCAGTGTGGAAAATCACAAAGACAAAAAATAAGCCGTCTCCCCGACACACTCGGGGCAATGTATCCATTATCAACCTTCACGGAAGCACACACATTAATGAGAACTCACACATTTATTTATACGCAGAAATAGAACTTGTGTGGACAACTTTTGACCTTTTTCCCCCCAGTCTTTTGGACTTCACACACCATAGGGGTTATTTCTCACAAAACGATCATATTATTTTAGCCTAAGACAATTTATTTAAGCTCTCTCTTCTTTGGTCTTATGAAAACCTTTTGTATGAACTAATGCAGGGTTTCTCAACCCGTGGGTCGCGACCCACACCTTCTGAATGGGTCGTGAGCCCGAGTTGAAAAATGATTTACATTTTAAACCAGCCAGACAGCACCTTGATTAATGTGTGTTGGTTAGGTGACATGTGCTTCACAGTGAAATTGAAAATAACTGCAGAGAAAGTGCTGGCTGTTTTTTAAAGTTTTTTTTAAGCATCACAAATGTATATTGAGTCGCCCCTGAGTTGGATCGGTAAAAATAGGTCCTAAGGCCAATAATATTGAGAACCATTGCCCTAATACATTTCACCACCTGTAAGTCACTCTGCATAAGAGTGTCTGCTAAATAAATGTAATAGAAATGTGGAGAGGGCCGTTTATTCCCCTGGTTCAGGGCATGAAATGAACAAAACGAATACAAAACTTAAACCTTAAACAAAACAACTTCTCAAAAGCCAAACCAACAAAACCAACTGCGAACTAGCCGCAACATTCTCTCTCCAAAGGCACATGGTGCCTTTATAAGATGCCTGACAAAGGCAACGAGCAGCAGCTTGGCATTACCCAATGGCAGTGCCATCCCTTGCTAGCTTTATGTTCATGGTGTTTCCTTCTACCTAGCTCTCTTCTCTGTCAAAAGCTTTCAGTTTCTCTAAAATGGAAGTACGTTCTTTCTTACAGTTTGTGATGTTTTCTTTTTTTGCTCACTGTTGTCAACTGCAGTTACATTCTTGTTCATACATTCATACATACAATTCTTATGGTGCATGCATGTGTTAGCCACTATTCAATATTGGAGCATCGCTGGAACTCCAGAAGTCCACGTTATTAGGTATAATAATAGTAATCTCAGCACTTAATCCATCTTGTCAACCTTCTGCAGTTTAAGATTCAAAGAAGATTCAAAGATTTCTTTATTTGTCCTTTGTATCTTGTCAGCCCTTAGCAGTACTACAGTAAAAGACAACAATCACAAATAGGCTCAAATTAAAAACATAAAACAGTTTGCAAAAAACAACAATGGAAAGCTACCTGTTACACATATTTGGCCAGTATATTAAAATGGTGGGGGTGCAGGTTCAGTTCAGTCATGTCTTAAAATGAGGTAAAAACACTATAATCCCTAAACTGTTCATTAGATGGATGCAGTGTCAGGCTACCAGTTGGAGCAAAGGCAAAGCGGACCACCTGAGAGATGTTCTAGGGGCTGCAGGGCCATATGACACCTGTGCTCTAATGGAAGTTTATTAAAGACCTGAACCGATGAATCACAATACTCCTCAACAAAACATGCGGCCTACAGCAAATATCTCAGTTGGGCTGCTGTGCGACTGGAACATTCGTATAGATCTGTTTCAGAACTGGAACCCACGCTCTCCCAATGCAGAGACAGTGTCATTTATTTGTTTAGAGCAGAAGTGTTTTTTCTGTTCTGCTTGTAATACCAATAAAGTCTCAGCTGCTATGTTCTGAAGCTCTCCAACAGCAAAAGACTCAAATGAAAACATTCCTGAATATGTCATCCAACTACAGACATGCCCAAGGGACTGATGATAAGGGACTGATTTAATATAAAAATAGTTTAGTTTAATAGCTTATGCTTATAACACTACCCATGGAAAATAAGGAATAATGTTTAACTGTGTCAGGTGATCAATAAAAACATACTACATGTTTGTAGGCATCCTACTTAGGAGCAGATATCACAGATTGCAAAGACACACACACATACCACATATATACAACAAAGGAGTCAAAATTGGGGGACATTTAAAAAAATATTAGGAAGGCTAAATGAATAGCTTTTTTGAGAATATCTTTTATTTTAAGTAATATTAGTATATTGACACACACACACACACATATACGCATATACATACAGGAAAGACAAAAATAGTTATAATTACAAATATATATTAGGAAGATTAAATGAATAGCTTTAAAAAAAATATTTTCAATGTTTTAATATATTAACGAAAAGAAATGGAGCAATTGAGCTAAAATACTTTAAAAAACTCCTTATTAAAACCACAACTTATTGTCAATGTTTTAACATATGGGAAAATGAAATGGATCCTCAAGATCCCCAAAGCTCTTTAAGAGCTTGACTCAAGACTGCATGGCTGACAATACACTGCATTTGTGATCAGGCTTGGTTATCCTGTCTGAATCTCAGGCTAACATCTGTCACAGCTCTGAATAACATCTGTCACAGTCGCCGGCGCATTCCTCCATGGTCCGAGTGTCAGGTGAAGGTGGCTGCGTGTTGTCCCTGTGATATGGTGAACATGGATACCTCCCACAATGGTGCTTGTTACATCATGATAGGGGCAGGGACCCAGCGAATCAGGCTGTGCATCGCGGGGATCGTCCCTGCCAGATTGCTCGGATATCAGAAGTGACATCACAAAGCCAACAGAAATGAACATGCCTAATCATCTGCCAGGGTAAACATTATTCTTCATGATCAGGTTCGGCCATCCTGTTCTCAGCTCGTGCCACATCACGCTCCTCCATGAAACAAACAAGGAGGGCTCTCCACTCACCAAGTGAGCATTTCAATGAAATGGCACTTAGCATCCAGAATTAGTGTTCGCATACAACCCCTTTGGTAAGTTTGGCAGAAAGCACAATGTTTGGCATAGACAGATTTTTTTTTTTTAAAGAAGGACAACCTGCAGGGCCAAAAGACTTGATTGGTTTCATGGAGATTTTCCAAGTCTTTGATGAGCCACATAACACTGGTTTGATTTTGAACTGCGTTGCCAGTCCTGGTGCAGGTACGCACATTGTGTGAGGTACTCCAAGGTTCTACGCACATGATGTTCACCATAAAACATAACACAGCGGTGTCCTCCATTTTGAATAATGTCCTGCATGAGGGCGTGTCCCAAGTCAGCTTCTCTCCAGCAGGAATAAACTCCTCAGCATGAAGTGAAAGAGAGGACAAATCAACAGGAGGGGCGGAGAAGCTTAGCAGATTTAATTAATTGCTGCATATTAAATTGTTTGTTTACAGAAATGAGCAGCTACAAGAGGTCTGATGTTAATTAATTTAAAGCATACTGCCCCCCCTCAGTCCTAGAAATGTGTTGGAGGCGGTAGAGGTAGTTTGGAGGCAGGTAAGCCAGCATCCCGTTGGGTTCCTATCCTCCGATTTGAGGTGTGTTGGGAAGAGAGAGTCGCAGCATGTAAATGAAGGCCAATGTTAACATGATTGCATATTAAGAATTCTAATTAGTATTCACGGTAAAGCAAAAAAAGGAAGAGCGTAATGTTATTATAATTCATACTCGGAGGAAGCCCCCCTCCATCGTCAATTCTATCTGTTTATTTCTGGTTCTCTCAACTCCCTTTGATCTTTAAAATACAAATTATTTTAATATAATTAAAATAACCATATTCCCCCACCATATTAATGGCCTGTATAAAATCTTCCATTTTGAGCATAATATGTAACTACCGCAATGCTCAGGGTAATGTAATAAGGCAATTTTTCAGGAAAAGAATGGGACACCAGAAAACAGCCTTTTGCAGGAATAAAAATAGTATATCCACAGCACATAAGGATGAAGGATCAGATGTCTTGTGACTAATGATGTCTTATGACATATTTTCCACTGAAAAATGTCAAGGTGTTTCAAAATATGTGTCCCTGAGAAAAGAAAAAAAAAGTGTGCAAGTGAATCGTTTAATGTCTATTTTTTTTCCCGTTCCGACAAATTACTTCATTGGTTCTGCTGGGAGTGAGGCGAGCGGCTGTGTGTACGATGTTGTCTGGGGTTCCCGGGAGGTCGCTCTTGGACAATGATGTATTTAAGCCCCTCCAGAGGTCAGATGGACAGTGTCCAGAACATCACCTGCAATCAATAGTGTTGGTAAACCAGGCACAGCAGGGCTGGAAAATAGAAACAGTCTACTACTTATAGACATACTCTGAGAGGACCACATGGCCCATTGAACACCTATAACTGCAATGAGTAGGGCTCCTACCTCCCTTACAATTTAAAGGGGACGAGGCGGGTGGAGAGATAAGAAAAAACTATTGCAGCAGCAAAAGTACCACAACCGCAGCACTTTTTTTTCACAATTATTTTTCTTTTTTGTGTGTCAGAACAGGAAGATAAAGATGCAATGTGACAGGAACGCTGGGTTGCATTACATTCTTATTAAAACAAGCCGCTGCAGGATAACAGCGTTAAGGACACTTAGCACATAATTATTTTTCCCCAAAGTCATTATTTGGCCTGCTCATAGCTGACAGTGCTTAAGGGCCTGGATACAGGGTACTTCTTTGCTTGGAACATGCATGTACCAAATGTTCCAAGCAAACAATACATACATCAAACTAGTAGGTGCTAATACCTACTAAGCATGTATGTTTCCAACTGCGTTCCTACCTTTGATCCTACGTGTCAGATGCGGGAAGGTTTTCATACATTAACCCATGTACAGAAAGGGTGTGTTTAGCTTATTGCAAAAGGAATTTGTTACAATTGTACATACATCAAACTAGTAGGTGCTGTAATACCTAAAGAATATGCATTTTTAAGCATGTTCAGTGTTTCCAACTGCGTTGTTAGTTTCCTACCTTTGATGGCGCTGAGATTTCGTGCTTTCAGATAAAATGGATTAAAAAGTTGGACAACGGCAGTACCGTGAGCGAAAATGAAGGTTAGAGAGACAGAGCCCACAGGAGAGCAGGGACCTTTTGGCTACAGAGCATCACAAGTGCATCAATAAAACATAGTCAATACTGTTAATAAACTCGTTTTAGTATATGAAGCTTTGACGAAAATACACAAATTAAACTAAACTAAAATGCAACACACGTCTTCCTCTTCCTCCTCTCTGACAACTATGTCAGTTTCCTAATGAGAAAAGCATTGTTACAAAGTGGAAACTGTTACACACACGTTAGTTTAGTTTAGTATTGACTCGTGATACACGAATTATGTGCTCCATTTTATTGTAGTAAAGGCAAGTCTCATAACTTGCCCTTTGCAAGCTCTTCATTAGACATGACAAAAATGCCAGTTCACGATGGCATTAACACACTGGTATTAAAGTGGAAAAAAGCTGATGAACTGATTGGCCATAATGAATCCAAACCCTCATAGAAATTGTTCTTAAAACAGACACAAATCTAGCAAAAACTAAAATCTGGAGGAAAAATTTCCCGCCCAGTGTTTGTTTGCACAGTGTACATTTATGTCAGGATCCTCAACTGTGAATCACCTGCGGTGTGTTCTTCAATCTTTATTCGACAGTGGCCTCTGGAAGGCATGCACCTTTTCAATCATAGCTTCGCAGCGGCACTAGTGAAGAATCCTGGAGCCGGGACAACAAAAGGCAGAGGCAGTGGAGTATCTGCTGTAAGTGGGTTTTGAAGAATTGGCATAGTCATTTGAGCAGCACTCCACATCCCTCACAAACAAATGAAGCCCAGGGCTTCAAAGTGAGATTGATATCTCCCCTCCAAACTTCACACAAAATATTCGGAATATTGAGAGAGGTGCTTCCTCCCATGGGAGCCGACAACACCTCTTCCTCCATTCTCCACTGTGGGGCGTAGGAGTCGGGTGCGGGGACTGCCCTGTGGATCATTCAACCTCATCAATATTCACTCATTCATCGTGAGTCCTGGCAGATGAAATTCCAGATTGTATCTCTAGATGGATGGCCCTTGAGTTGTACTTTGTCGCAAGTGAGGACATCTGAAAATTGAGCTCAGAATTAAAAATAGAACAATCCCCCAATTTTTATGGACCCCGGACAGAGCCATACATTTCACTTAGTGAGAGAGAACTTTTCAATTTGCCGTTTGGGTCTTTAACCGAACCCAGCTGTTAAACAGGTCGGGGATGAATCTGTCCTGTAAATTCTGCTTGTTGGTTTCCTGACAAATGACAAGAAATTGTGTTTTTTGGCCAAATAAAACCATAAAATTTAAAATAGCATCTCATGCTTTTGCAGTGGCCACAAGATCATTTACACATATATTTTCAAACATAATATTCCATGTTGAGGACAGTACGCTGACAATCCAATCCAATGACATATCTGTTTCAGTTTTCTAGCATGTTTAAAACATGTTAAGGCAGCAAATTAACTCATTTCTATGTCATGGACTTTATCTTTATCTGCTGAAGTCCATGACATAGAAAGGATGTACTTAAGTACCTGGGACAGATATTGCAAGGTAATGTTAGGCTCAAATATATGCAAATAGTTAAATTATCAAACTTATTATTAGTTGGTCTGAAGCCACATTTGTCAGCTCAGTATGTATCTCAGCATTTAAGACAGAGTTTTTACTCTTAGCGGCACTTGCATCCCCGACACCTACTGAATGGGGTACCGAGGAAATTAAGGTCCTGTATTTGGTACCACAGTAGCTGAGTCTGGTGTAAATTGCCCAAATTGTTCATTTCTGACCTTGAAAAGTAAAATGACTACATGAGACAATATTAAGTTAACAGAGAAGGACAGTTTTGGTTTGTAAAGATCTTGTTATACTTTCCACTGACACTGAATGAACACGCTGTATCTCTAATGAAGCAAGGAGAACAGAAAACATAACTTCAGTTCTTGTCTCATATTATTTGTTTAGATTGCTATGGTTATACTCAGGCATGCTATAGGAGGAAACCCATTGCAGGAGCATAGTCAGGTACTGCCTTGTTCCTGCTCGATATAGCCCCTGCTGTCTGAGAAAAACTTTAGGTCATCCAGGTTTGGAAAATTACACTCTCTGAGTTTCTGAACAATGTCACCAATTTCTGAAGTACAAAAATACATTTAAAAATGTATTTTTCACAAATAATCATTTTGTTCGACTGTTTGTGGGGCACTAAGCTCTGCAGTGATGCAGCCCTGTGCCAGCGCCAGCCCTGAATGTGGCCAGCAGCCTTGCTGGGCAGTGCAAAATTGGCTGTAGTGTCTCCCAGGGAGAGAGTGTTTCAGTCTGTAGGGTTTTCCCTGCCCTATCGCACAACAGTGACTCCTTTGGTTGATCATCTGCCTGCAGTTAATTAAATGTGTGACCCGTTAAAGTTCGGCAGTATTCATACTAGGTTATCTAATTGGTATAAAATAACAACTGAATGGGTGAGTCGATTTTTAATTCATTTGATTAAATTCATTGTTGAATTAACTCTTTTGTGAAGAACAGTTAATTCAACTATGAATTTAGAGAGTTCAGCTATTAGAACAATTGATGAAAATAATAGTTTTTTATTGACCATATCATCATAAATATAGTCATTTTTTTTTGCAATCTCTGTATATATTCCACCATTTTTAGTGAAATGAATAAACGATGGCTTGCAATCTGGAACAGCGCATGTATAAAACATTTTTCAGTGTGGAGACCTTTTAAAATGGTTGATGCCATAGTACTACATGAAGGAGGGCCTTTTGAGACTACATTGGTAAGAAAAGGAACACTGTTATGAAAGTATCAAAACAAAATATATCAGAGGTTCATTGATAAAATATTTGCTCAGTTTACACTCACCTTTAATCTACTGGTCTTTCAGTCCCTTGTGCGGAAAATGCACATCACATTGCGTGAGGAGATTCTCCAAAGGCCCAGACAAAGCTTTTCCTTTAACGATCAAACTGAAAGGTAAATCAATTATAAAATAATTACAAAAAGAGCATTTTGTCATAAAATTTTAATTAGCAGGGGGGTCCCGACCTCCCTCTTGGCATTCGGTGTCCCCCATCTGAGGGCCGGGGCATGTCCACTGTTGCCACTTAATGACGGTGACATTACACACTCGCTGAGCATTGTCGCTCTTTTGTCTTCATTCACACCGAAATGAAGTTCTCGGGGGCCACGTTTATCAATCATGGTCGGGCTCCAGCTGTTCTCCTGTCTTTGGCCTGGCTTCAACAGCCTCGCTTACAAATTGTCTCTGAATAGCACAGAGCAAGCCTCCCCCTTTTGTCACTGTCTCCCCAGTAAATGTCTTTCCTCAGCTTTTCCCAGACATATCCGTCCATGCCTTCTGCTCCCTGCAATCAAAAGCGGGAGCATCGCATTCCCTGTGTGCGCCTCGTCCGCGTGGCTGGGCCGCCAGCATGCCGCCCACAGTCCACTACCAGTAGGGTAAGCTTAGAGACTGGACATGAAATACCTAGTTTTAAAAAACAATCGCTATGGGCCTGATTCTATCCAACGGCAAATGCGTTTGTTATTCAGGTCTGAAAAACAACATTTTATTTTATTTTGTTACTGGCAGAACAAAAAAACAAAAAAACACTTTCTACTTTTTAAGGCCATGGTACAGAAAGGATTAAATGTCTTTGGGCAGAGATGATCCACCAGACCTGATGTTTATATGTATGGACTATGTCTATACTGGTGTTATTGTAATAGTACAGTATCATTACTAGTACTAAATTGTGGTACATCCACACGTAAATGGGAGTAGACTGAAACATCTTCCCTGGGAACAAGTGAGAGCTGGAATTGTCTAAGACTGAAGTTTAATTGCATTTCAGTGCATTATTCAAGGAACATCATCTGTCCTTACGTAACCTCATGCAGTGCATCTAAAGACCTTTGGTGTTGGTTTTGTCAGGTCTCCAAAATTCACCACATCAAACTGCTGCATCAGGGGAGAAGAAAATATTACCGTGTACAAAAAAAAATGGAATTGTCACGGCAGAAAGAATGAATCACACAGTTTCTCTTTTGTAACTGTTTGAAATTTGAAATAATTAAGATAGATGGGTGGATGAATTAGCTGTCCTCCAAGGTCAACCACCGAGTGTCTTATTACTCTATTATTTCAGTGTTGGGGAACTATTACCACTGACACTTTTTCATGATATTCTGTACATCTGCAAAAAAAAGCACAAAAAAAAACAGAGAAAGAGAGTGAGAAAGAGAGGGAGAGGGATACAAATTGATTGTTTAGTGGCCAGATCAGTCATTGTCATCTTCAGCGAATGGATTAATGGGTTTGATGGCTGTTGCAGGTTCAGGCAGAAAGACTGTCTGAAAACAAGAGAAATTGGTTTGGGCCCCCGGGAGCTGAATCGATGTGAGTAGCATGTAAGCTGTGTGCTGTTGTTTGGGGAGGGGTGCATAGTGGGGGAAAAGGGGGGTTGTGTGAGGTTTTGCTTTTTTCCTGCCTCTGCCAGAATAGGAGCTGGGGTCCTTGTGCAGGTTCATGCTTTGAGTGGACTTATTTGTGCTCTCAAACATTTGTCAATTTCCCCCTTTTTTCATTAACAGTGTAACATGTTGGACTGCTGTCAGAGTCAGTCATTGCTTACCATCATTTGTGATACGTGTGAAGAATAATACAGTCTGTTCTGAAATAAACTGTCCTCTGGGAGTTCTGGACAAAACAAAATGCACAAATATTGAATCAGTTGTTTATATTTATTAATTGGCCTTGGGAGCATTATCAGAAAGCCTGTGCTAGTTTGAACCTTTAAGTTATTAAAGTCTTAACTTTATATGATTTATATGACCGGTGCATATTGCTATCCAGTGCAACAATGCATATTCCATATGCATAACTGCTGAACATTGTATTATTGATTCTCTCACTCCTGTCAGAGGAGGAAGAACTTAGTATAGTCTTTCCCTAGACCCATCCCCACCAAATTTGGAAAATGCTCAATCTGCAAATTTTTCCCCTAATGAAGCAAGTGATGGTTTAGAAGTGAAATGAAAACAGCAGCATTGTAAGTCAAAATGAAGGAATGCGTGTCTCACTTTCAAGCATTTGATATTTTCAATAATGTATATAAATAATAATGTTAAAACAACAGACTACATACAGTATGTTACAATGGTGTTCTAACTTGTATCTAAGGGGGCTCAGAGTGAGTAGGCTAAAATTGCTCTGGTCCGGGAAATATGCCAAATTCTATGGTTAGCACTCATCATCTTCTGTCTGGCCACGGTATCTGAACTTGTGAATCCCCATTCTCCCAAGTCCATTTTGCAATCCTCTCACTTGTTGAACTGGAGCACATTCAGTCAACGAGCGGGATGAGTCAAGAAATATTTTACGGTAATTTCATGTTTTTCTTTTACTGTCTGTACTATTATTGATGCTGTTATTGAGAACGGCACTACATACATAAGGTAATGTTTCTAGGTAGTTAATATTGTTAATTATATGTAGCTAGCTAGCCAGCTCATTATGTCCCAAATATTTAACAGTTGGCAGTTAGAGTATGCCCTAATTATATTAGCTACCCTACTTTGTTCAAGTTATTGATAAAATCAGAAGACGGTGTGTTCGTAAAATTAATTTAAAGAAATTTGAGAACTCTAAACCATCACTAATTTTTTATTTTTAATTTTTTTAAATTTTTAAATTTAAATTTGTTTCTGATTTTATCCCATTTTCTCCCAATTTGGTAGCCAATTTGACCCGCTTTTTATGTCAATCCCCCTAGTAATGTGATTATTGTTAAAATCAGAACCCGCAGCCGTCGACGGGTACTACAGGGCCACTGTTATACGCAAACATTAATTTAAAGAGCCGACACTTGAGAACTCTAACCCATGGACACTAGGCCATCACTTTTTAACGAGCTAGCTAAGGTTAGCTTTATTTTGATGCCCTCTATAAATAACTGGCTGCATGACACCCCTGTCTATGTGTATTAATTTTGTGAAATTTGTGAAATAGCAACAGCAAGTGTAATTTAGCTACCGATTGCCATTTTAGAAAGACTACAATGGCTAACAAAAAAAGACAGTCTATTAAGACGTGGAGCTCAAGCTAGGTATGTCATTCATAAAATGTGTTGATCCAGTGTGAGCTCTATTTACAGTGTTTGTGTCTACCTCATATTGTTTCAGAATATTAACCCCCCCTCCAGGGTAATAACGATGCATTTATGAGCACAAGCAGCAAATCCTTATTGAGGCTGTGATGCCACATGAATAGGTGAAATGAAATGTACTAAAGAGAAAATATGTACACCTTACATGATTTCTTTAATGTATTCCATCTGATGATGTGGCAGGCTCTGGTACAGATTATTTGCCTAATCTGATTATGCTGATAATAACAGCTCATAAATTTGAACAGTTAGCACTCCTATAGCCGAGCAGTACCTGACTCTGCATTTGACACAACAAACAACAAGTTCTCAAGATTTTAAATCAATTAGATCGTGCACTGACATAAAAGTATAAGTTAAATTTTGCCCATACGATGAGGTTTTATTTTTTCTGTTTTACCGCTCAGAAATCACTAGGAAGCAGTAGATTTCCTCGACCATTCCTTTCTGTCACTGGAGGCCCAGGGTGGTCCTCAGCTGGGAAAAACTCCAATTCCATTTTCTTTGGAAAAATCTGACAAGTGCCAATAGTGCCCCTTTCAAAGGCAGGTGTTTGACTTGGCTGGAGGGTGACTTATTCTGGGAATGACAGTTATTGAAATGTTATTGATCGATGAAGCCATCATTGTGTTGCGTTTTTATTCGATCTTTCTGATGCTGATTGAAGGTTGTCAGGGGTGACCAGGTTGAGTTCTGACCGGTTACATTTTGGCTGTACATTTCGACATAGCTCTCTTATCGTTGGACTGCTTATACACAAATTGTAAGGCTGGTTGTAATGTGGAGTAAGGAAAATTGACCCTTATGACAATACTGTTATTAACTGCCCTAAACAATGAAGTGAAGTTACAACTGAAGTGCTGAAACTGAAACAAAACAATATACAAGTTTTTATTCCCCCCCTGGCTTCACACTGAATTTGTTGTTGTACAAATTGAAATAATTAGATCTAGTAATTTTCCATGGGAGGAATTGAATGCACATTTTAATGGATTTTTTATGACCTCTGAAGTGACCAATGTGCTTGACACTGCAAATAGTGCACCTATAACCTCTGCATCAGAATGCAGGTGATAACCGTACGGTGCAACATCTGCTGTCTAAATGCATCCTTTCAGTTTGTTGTTTTCCTGCTGCATAGAAAACATATGCACAGTTATTGCTAAAGAGTCATCAACACAAGGCCTGCTTATCACCCCCTGTATTAGGATGATAAATTCACATATGCCTCAAAGGCATACACTTTTCCCCCTGTTATTAAATGATAACATCAAATTGCAAAATATCTGTTTTTCACATTTCATAAATGCTTCCACAGAACATGGAATAATATATAGATCACAGAATTCATTTTCATTGCTGTGGTCAACCATTATGATAATGTTTTTTTAATGCTTTAAAAAAGATCTATGTTTGATATTAAGTTTAATACAAAAACTTGTGCATCTTCCTCCTCCTCCTCTGGTTGGCAGGCTCTCTTGACATAATTTGCCCCAGGAGGACGGTTTGAGATGAGGTGTTTATGACACTCTGCACCTCCTGGAGAAGTATTTCAGTTTCCTATTGAGAGAACTGCTCATGATGGAGCTTCTCATAACTTGGTCAGTTTTCTATGCTGTTGACACACTGGTATTAAAAGGGAAAATCTGATCTGATTGGCCATAATGAAGCAAAAACCCTCACCACAGGAACAGGTAATAAATGTGCAGCAGGGTGCTACCATCATCCTGAAATGACCAGGATTGGACATGCCTTAATGCGCCACCGTCATGAATTAAATGCTAGCATCTTGACATTGCACCCTGACAACAACAAAATAGCCCCAAAAGTCCAGTACAAAGGCGAAAATGGAGCAGCTTAAACACATACATTTAAAAACATTTGTCATTTAGCATTCCTAGCCAAAAATGTGCATTTTAAAAGATTGTCGAAGGCTCATCCTTCACACCAAGGCATCTGTAAATAGGAATACCATACACTTAAGTTGTTCCCAATGGCTGGTGAGGTCTATTGTGCAGAGCAGCATAACAACAGAACTGTGGCCAAAGTGGTCTTCCTCGTGTTCGTCAGATTGACCTCACGAAGACTCCAGCACTGAAGAATCAACTTTGCCTGAGGTCCTTATTCATCATTAATGAATGAAACAGCAATGACACCTGGATACAAAACTCTCCAAGCAAAGTTACTTTTTTATGATAGCTAGGTAGTTTTGACTGAAAAGAGGTAGGTTCAGAAATGATGTTGAGCATTTTTCTCAAGCAAAATACATTTTTCATATGCTCGGCTATCAAATGTTGTAATTAATGTAATTCTCTTTATGCGGTTTTTGAGATAAAACTGTCTGTGAAGTTTGCAGGATCCTCATTACATAAATGGCAGGTTTTAACAGGTTTTAGATGACAAGTGCGGAATGATCTTCAGAAAACATGCCAAAATTCTGAAAAATCAACATCGCAGATTGGCAATGGATTCAGACATTAATTCATCTACATACGATCCACATGCCACTTTCCTTTTTACGTCATGTGAGTTAAATTCACAGAACCTCCAACAGTTTCATACATGTTCACTTCCCTTTCAAGATTTCCATGAATCTTGATATTGCTGAAAATGAAATTCAAAGTCAAAATAAACATAAACAAAACCTATAAAGACACTGGGCCCGATAGTCCAGACATCCCAGCTTCCATCCTGACTATGACCAGAAGTCCACAGCAGCTGGACATAGTTGGCTTCATTCCACCATTGGTAGCGTCGATTTAAGTCAGGCCAAAGTTCCTCAGCTTGTCATGGCAGTAGTTCCTCTCAGCAACATGCCAGGCACCCACCAATGAGCAGTTGTTAATGAGCCTATCAGAGTGCGTGTGGGTGTGGTCGGTGAAGTCACAAGAAATGCAACTTGACATTCCGAACGAGAGAGGGGAAAAAAAACAGAATGAAAAAAATTATTGACCAAATGAATGAATGAACATATAAACCTGATGCAACCTGGAGCTTATAAAAAAACACATTAGAGGATACAATCTGGTCTTTTATGGTCAGAGATATTCTTTGATCATTATCACTTGGGACACCTTATGCGTAGCTATGTTACAGAAAACACGTAAGATTCACAAGGAGACACTGTGTTGGACCCATGTCTTCTCTCTGTATTTCACAGAGAGAACCCAGTGAAATTAATCAGCTCTCCACTGTAATTCTAAAAATCTGCCACATGTGCGGATTGGGGTCAGTGGCTCAGTCCTACATCAGGAAAACGAGAACTCCCATAATGATTTATTACCAGCCTGGCTGCACGTATTATTATGAAATGAGTTTATTAGTTCTAAATCTACTAGTAATGTGCTGGTGTTTTAAAAGCTCTGTGCAATTTTCAGGGAAGCAGGCATGGGTGAGCAGAGCTGGTGTATTACGCTTGGTGTGAAGGTTTTATGGTACAGCAGCTGTGTTGGGGCTTTCATTGAATCACATGTTACAGTGGCAATAGTAATAAAATATAGCACAACAATAGGAGTATTTCTGGAAAAAAATGTCACACTTGCATTTACTTGTATGAGTCAAACTTAAGGATAAAGTTGATTGAATCCATTCGTGTCTACTAAGGGTAATGCTTTGACCACTTTTTTTCCTATTCACAGTTTCGTTATCCTACACCAGGTATATCGCAGTCCCTAATCATAGAGTACGTAATTATTGACTGGATTTGGAAGCACTGGTGCAGTCCTACATCAGGTTGGATTTGGAAACAGATTGGATTTGGAGACAAGATCCGGATTGGATTTGAACACAATCAGATTGAATTTGTAAACAAGAGCTACTTGAACCGCAGCCTTTTGAATGTCTAAATCTTCATTGCTCTTTGATACAAGTGTGTTATTTCACATTACCTTGCCCTAATGTTTGGGCTCATTTTACAGCGATCTGCTGTATATCGCAATGCATTCATTCATGATGCTGTATTTCTTGTGATAAATTAGCGAGTCTGTAGAACTAATTGCATTTGACTTTCTTTACTTTTCTTAGTCACAGGAGAATGAAAATGAAACAAGAATGCTGTTAACTGCTAATGACTGTCAACTGATATTTCTTTTCATTATTGCCAATACAATGTAAGTACCCCCAACCCCCCATTTAATCTTATGATCAATTAAATATTACATGATATCATACTGCGGGCATGGTGATGGTGCTCATTCAGTTTAATGCAATGACGTGGTGATTTAATTGCCTGAGCAGAGTTAACCGTAATGCTAAAAGTGTCTGTAATGTGGCTAAATTAGATTGGCGGCAAAGTTAATTTTAATGTCAGTAATATCATAAAGCTTTGATCACGTATCTCTATGTATTTGAAAATGCTCAAGTCTATGACTTAGGTGTGGTGATTTGTAATGTTTCTTCTACACTGAAGTTATTAAGAGAAAGAAATCAAAAGGGCATACCCATCCACAAGGCCTGGGCTCAATAAATGTTAATCCTTACATTTGACTTGATTCAGTTTGGTGCTTGCTGAACTTGGCAAATGTTTTTTAACTTAAATTGCAAGTCAATATTAAGGATAAATGTATCCATCGAAGTCATAGTTCTTTAAAGAACCAGAACTCAAAACAACAACAAAAGTCAAACAGGTCCTTTGATTCAAACCTCACAATTAAGACACAAGTGATGTGCAATTACGAGGGACATAAAATAGCTTTGTTTCCTCTTTTATTCAGAACTACTCATTGTAGCTGTATCTGGTTATGATTAATTTCCTAGCAACACACTACCATGCTATCATACAAACATAATTCTTGCTTAAATGTATTATTCCAAATTAAAAGACCATGTAATATATATAAGAGCATATCACCCAGCTAAACGGGTTCAAAATAAAACACATCTGTAAAAACATCCCCCAAGTTTTTATGTTGTTATGTTACTGCATACTGTACAAACGGCTCTTTGAAAGTTCAAATGCTATACATTTTTGGAACAAATTTGAAAATAGACACCAAGCATTATTTTAAATTTTTTGTTTTGTATCAATGCAAAGTAATGCAATGATGCAAGGGCTTCATTAAATACTACATTAAATACTATAAAATTTGAGGTCCATGCTTCAAGATAGGCCAGAGTGACAAAATGACCGTCCAACAATCTGAAACATGAGTGCTCAGCCCCTCTCTGTTCTACGCTGCTCAGTTGTTACATATGAGCTTTTGACACAAAAGCCTGATCAACTTCCAAGACTGCTGCTTGTCAGCTGAGGAATATATAAAGATAAATGATATTATGTTAAATTCCACTTAATGACAAATTTTTAATTTTCTGAACATGGTCGTTTTCTGGCTAGTGAATCAAGTGTAAGGAGCTAATTACATAAGGATCTGAGCAAAAATAACTCTTCATTTTCAAGGATAATGGAAGGGAAATGTTGTAGATTAATGGTACTATTTATCTTTTTTAAATTTCTATCTTTCTCTGGTGATAGCTGCGGTCCCCAAGGAAAATATTCATAAAATGAAATTGAAGTCGTAACTTAATAGGTTATTAAAATTTTTGAGTGCATATCACTTCTCCTTTCGCGGGCGCTGTAAATTTAAATTGAAGTTTGCGGCGTTCGGAGTCACCGGTGGAGGTTTTTTTTTTTATGATAGGACAATAGAGGAGGAACATGCATCTTTGTCAAGAGATATTTGCTATTATAATTTTATGGCAGGCCAGATTATCAAAAAGGAATGTCAGAGAGCGGGCCGCTGACAACGCCTCAGCCTTCAGCCATGTGTTTCCATTAGAGGGGCCCCTGACGTCCGGGGGGTTTGTCCCGGCTATTATTTTCCATTTCAGTCTTTTATCTTGATTTAAAGTGAGGCTCGCTGAATATTCCTCTTCTGTCATTTTTGCCCCTTTTTAGAGAATCCAAACTCTGTGCAGCACGCGGTCCCAGCGGAGGGAACGGGGACCTCTCTGGGGGGACGATCCGTAGATTGGTTCAAGGTGGAATGACTATATATAGCCTGCGTGTTTGGAAACATGCAGCCTGAGCAGGGGCGAGATCTTTGGAATCTTGGAATTCTTTCCCCAAGGTCAGGGGTTGGGTTGGGGTTGGGGTTGGGGTGGGGGCAATTTTGTTTTCCTTTGCACATTTTTAACGAAAATTCTAAACAAGTGCGGTGGCGCGGTTGCGATGAAATCGATCGACAGTCGTAAATTTGCTTCGCCGTATTGGCTGCCGATGATTAAACATTTTTATTTCTTCTTCAAGGACACTGATGCTGTATTGCGCAGTGACAGTGTCATGTCTGATTTTGTCCGTTTTAATGGCACTTTGAGAAAACTTTGACTGAATCTCCACATAACCCAAAGATGATTTCTTTTTAAAATAAGAAAATTATTAATGACTGCATAGAATGTTTTAATTTGATGACAATGACATAAATGAAGTGAATGTCTAATGACTATAATGATTCCCTCATAATGCTATCATTCCAAATTAAATGTTGGATAAAATGTTTCGTTGGATAAAACTGGTCAGAGAAGGTGAGATGTGCCTCCATGGTTTGCATTGGTTTGGTGGGTGATCTTGTTCCCCTGAAGACTTTGAGGAGAGTGTAAAACGCTTACGGGGCCTTTTCACCCTGATAGCTCATTTTATTGTTAAGTATATTTCTTTTATTCCTTTTTAACAGACGTCTATTCCAAAAATACTTGTCTTGATGTGAAAATCGAATTTAAACAAAGTGTCATTTTTTTGTCTCGAACAATATGTTTGGTTTCAAGTTCAAACTCTAAACAAAAAAATGGAACGCTTGTTTGAATTTACAACTAAAAACAAAAGGCAAATCACATTGCTAAAAGTTTGAATACAGTACATTTTAAACATTCCAAAATAGTCAAACGTGGTAGTACACTAATTATACAAGTCAAGGCTGCAATTGAACTTTAGTGGGCAGTGACAAAGTAAGGCAAAGAGCTATACGCTTTACTGTTGAAGGCCACCTGATGGCTGAAGCTCATCACATGAAGCTGTCAGCTGTCTCGAGATGCTGCGTCCTCAGCAGACTGACGTGGTTCCCCATGACTCGTATGACTCAGGACACTGGGTGCTTCCTGGGAGGGTGATTTGCATTCTCAAAATCCTTTTCTCATTGACTGGACGTCCAAAACCCACTCTGTCATACTGTAATAATTATAATGCCACCCTGCCCGCAACAGAGCAATTGTACATGTTCCTCAGTGGCCGGCAGGTCAATCACTAGTAGCTTATGAGTGTCACTGTGCTATCAGCACCGAAGGCTGCGTCTGTCTGTGCAGCTCCCACTTCTCCTACACGCCCCACAGACAAAACGCGAAACCCCCGACTCAAACCATAAAACCCGCTGCCACTCACCTTCGACTGGATAATAACATTAGCTGCAGACAGAGAGGTTGTTACGTGCAGGTCTCCTGCTGGTCTGAAATTAATAACATACTGTATCAGTCCCCAGATTCTGTCCACTTGTACAGACAGATTTATCATTTCACGAGCCTCTGTAACATCCCCTTAAGGATTTTTCCTGCCCTCCCCGTTCTATTTAGAGATTCTGCATGCTCAAAAACCTTAATGTATAACATATTGGAGCGTTCAGACAGTCCTGACCTGTTTATGCACGTAGAGTGAGCAGGCTGTCGAGTCCCCTGGAGAGAAGGCCGAGAATGAAGTGCACCATCCTGTAAACTGGCAGGCTGGTACTCGGGGATAATAAAATAAATAAATCAGAAAATAAGGCTGAATATTTCATCTTTTTAAGCCATATTCCTTATGGGCTAAAAATAAACAAACAAAAAATGATACAGAAACGCTTTTTCCCTCCTGAAATTGTGACATTCTTGTGCGCTGTATTCATGGTGCTGTTTTCCTGTCAGAAGACAAAATTGTAGTCTCTCATTCCTGTGGTGGGTGGTATAAATCTCACAGGCGGCTGGAATTACCTGCTCTAGCCGCTGAGTTATTCTGATGATATCACCCTCATTTAAATGCATTCGATAGACCATCAGGTATCCTTTGGGGTCACAATGACTTCTGATTACTTCATAATGACTCTCATTCAGTTATATCCACTTTACTGCTCTGTGAGGGATCCCATGTTTCACAATGGCCCCCATTCAGAAGTATTTTCTATGCTTATCTGCGAAGGATCCCACTTTTCACAATGAGTTTAATTCAGTACTGGCCTTTCTATGAAAGATCCCAACCACCATAATGACCCTTTTTCACAAGTATTTACCATTCTTTTCTGTGAAAGATCCCACCTTTCATATGTACCCTCATTAAGTAGTATTTACCCCACTATTCTGTGAAGGATCCCATTTTTGTAGTAACCCCCATTCAGTAATATTCAACCTGCTTTTCTCTGAAGTGCTCCAACTAATCTCCTTAGCTCCTTAACTAATGATCCTCATTCATACATATTTACCATGTTTATCTGTGAAGATCCCACACATAATTATCCTCATTCAGCATTTACCCTGGTTTTCTGTAATCTACAGAACCTTGGATTCAATCAACACTAGGCCTTCACTTTGACTTCCCCCCGAACACAAACATATTTTAGCATTAACTCCTGAAAATGGTAAAACTTGTATTAATGTGTTTGTCAATATTAAGGGCAATATTTTTGAAGCTTTTGAATCACACATTTGTATTAATCTAAAGGGGTATGTTTTTGTTATCACTAAAAGTCCTGACCTGATATTAAACTTCAGTTTGTGTTTAACTGCTGTTTTGTGGGCGAGGCCGATTCTTAATGTCAGCTTCCTGGCCTCTGTCCCTCGTTAGAGCGAAATGAAAAGCCTCTCAATTTAACTTCATGTGCCTCCAAAGACATCTTCTCCACCTGTGAGGAAGACATTATCAATGAGGCCATTTTCGCAGGGAAAGCTGTTGCGGTGGCCTCGGTTAATATGGGCAAAGCGGCGCCTGGCGCTGCTCTCCTGGTTATTAATGACGGCCAGTCAGCACGGCGCTCGGGTGATCTGGGGCCCGCCGGAGAGCCGGGAGGCCCGTCACACCACACCCTTGGGCGCCACAAATTTTGCACTTGTAATTTCACGGCTCTGATTATTATCGCAAGTTATGTCTTGGAGATGGGTTCCTCCACCCATGCATTTTGCCCCCAGAAGCACAAGTTTTACCCCTCCCCCCACACACACACACACACACATACATATACACCATTGTCGGCCCATCTTTATTTCCTAATGTCCCCTCTCCCTGGACCTGTAATACGGTTCCTCATCCCTTCTTCTCCCATTTTCTGTTAATTCGTTACCATCTGCCTCAGCATCTGCTTGAGAAGCAGGGGGAAAAAAAGAAGAAAAATGCCCACGATGGGGGTAAGAAAGGAAAGGGGGCCTTTTTTCTCTCTCTTCTTTTTCTCTTGCTCACTGTTTTCCCCTCCCTCTCTTCCACACCAGCCACAGTGTCCCCCACCTTTGTGCCTCCGTACCTCTCCTCCCCCTTTCCGTTTTGCCCCTCTCAGATGGGCTGCCCCGGGCCCCGCTTTTTAAAGCTAATGCTACGTGTAAACCCGCTGCCTGCTTCCTACCCCGTCTGTAGCGGTAAAAAGAAGAAGGGGAGGTCATATCCTTTCCATGTCCAACTGCTTAGTTAATAACCACTGTCAACAGGGTGCACAAAAGATCAGAAAAGTGCAATTGTAATTCCCGGACAATGGCAGGGAGCTTTCACAAGGACAGGCCCAGAAAGGGACACCACCCCCCGCACCCCCCTCCCCTTCAGGGCTCCCTGACAAAAGCGAGGCCTACTGCCTTGCCAGGGAGCGCTGCCGGAACGCCCCCAGTCAGCCTGCAGATTACAGAAATTCTTTGGAGGGGATGGGGTTGCTGCAGAGAGCCCGGAGGTCGCCATGCTCCTCCGAGGCCACGGCTTTGCCTCAGGCAAAACCTCTCCTTTTTTCCCCCTTTTTTGTGTGTGTTCACACGTTTGACAGACACGCAGCCCATAATAATCTCATCTCCACCGGGACCTACACCATTTGTTTAGCAGACCCTACAAACTGTTCCGACCCTTTTTCCCCGACCACCCCAGGCCCTGCTGTGAAGTGTTGGTGTCATATAATTAATTCTGACCTGATTTTTTTTTTCATCTTGTGGTCTGCACTTGAAATGTGTAATAAGAATAAGTTTTCTTATTATTACATGTTTATTGAATATTGCATAACATTACATGAAAAAAAATCCCTCAAAAATTGTAGATGGATCTTCTTTTGGCGTTCTTAGAAACCATAATAAAATGCATTCGATCAGGACTCAAAGGATTAACTAGATAATGCTTGACTATAACTTTAATTAGTCACGTATGATTTAATTTGGAATTGCAAATTTCAGTGAATTTCCACTGTATTCATTAATTTAGTGCCGCGTCTGTGTAATCTGCATCTCCCAGGAGGTGAGCTGATCCTAGGTTTTCATGTCTGCTGCCCTCACAGGCAAACATATTTATGAGAGACGGAGGGTGGGAACTCACAGACTGACTATTTAATGATGTAGGCCACAACTGTTCCAATACCTGATTTTAATAGTTTATTTATGCCTATACATTCAAATTGTACATCCATGTTAATATATATATATATATATATATATATATATATATATATATGTATGTATGTACAGTACATGTTGGTGTTTTATACTGGATTCATTTTGTGTTTGTTTCCCTTCATGTTTTATGCAATTGCATAAAAATCAAGCAACTGCCAGTTACAGATGCATTTTTACCTCTTAAACTGAACATTAACTTGAACATTTTATCCAAGTCTGAAACACAACATTTTACAAGTGTAAACAGGACATCACTGGCATCCTGGGAGAAATATGGAAACTAAGTTCTCAAACAACATGCCTTCCTTGTGCCTAGGTTTTTATTTTTTTTAAGTTTCATTTTTAGTTCCTTTCACAGTGAATACAGCTTTCATCGGATGAGATGCAAATCTTGGGATACAAAGTCTGTGAATGATGGGGAGCCACAGATCTCTGTTTGATCTCTGATTTGTGGTGAATATATAATAGATGTTAGTCTTTGTAGGTTAGCTGATGTCACATGATATAAAACCATGCAAAAATGATACTAAGTGAAAGGGGCTAAAGCAATGAGGTAAATTATGAACATTGACATGAATGTGTTGTTAGTCCCATGCGCTAAGTGCCCGCTAGCAAGAAGCTTCCATAATGTGTATTATATTCTGCCACTGCCACTGTATAAACATAAATTAACAACTCAAATAATTCAAGAATATATTTTAGAAGAATATTTTAGAATTGAATAACATCTGAAGTCAATTACTAGTTTGAAAATTCTACCAATTAAAACATTATAGCAGATTTGAAATATATATTCATCTTTTTTAGGGGTGTGCTGACCTTTCCGTTATGTGTGTCATCATTTTCTGTTACAGTTCTAGTCGTGAAATGTTACATATATATATATATATATATATATATGTGAAGTTAGCTTGGCAGTAACAGTTTTTACACAGATGTACATTTACAGAATGGTTCATATTTAAAATAACTTAATGTACTTGTGTGACAATAAAAATATATGCATGTCTGTGCATCTTGTTTTTCCTCAGTCTTTTTTTTTTGGAGCAATTTGTGATTGGCCAGCCTAACATGTGCACAGTGCTTTGCACGTGTCAAGCTGTCGTGCACCCTCCCCTCTCTATGGGGAACACTTTGCTGATAACTTGCCACATTACACGCTAATGCTAACATGATAACTCTCCTGCTGTGTAATCTCTCTTTACGGCCCAGGCCTCTCCTTGTGTTCCTGAAGCTTTGCCTCTGGCAGTCATGTTGCAAATAAATAGACGCTGACACAGTCATTTACTCAGATATTCTCTACAGTGTGGCTTCCTGTTCCCTTAGAGATTTCCCCTTCCACCAACAATTATTTAAAATGTCATTGACTCATGCCTGGAGGCCACAGACAAATGAACATCAAATCCGTTAAGAGGAAATCTAATGTTCCACCTTTTTCGAACGGCAAAGATGACTGGTAAAACAGTCGAGTCACTAGAGGCAGAAGTTAGACAGACGTGACACTCATTTAGAAGAAAGTGACACTAGTAAAAAACATCAATTTCTTCCTAGATTCCTGTCAACTGAACACACCGGAAAGGATAAACAGACAGCCAACCAGCATCCAAAGTTAATCAGAATTAATCAGATTACAAGGTGCCTAGGCTTGCTGTGTGTTCCTCTCCATTTATTTTTTATGGTGTGCAAAAAATCTTGCTCAATGAATATTTTAATGCTTAAAATTTAGTGAAAAACATTTAGGTTGTCACTTAGACATGCACGCTACGGTATGTCATGTTATTTACAATATAAAGGTGCCTGTTTTCCAACTTGCTTTGCACTTTGATCACACTTTTCTATTGTGGTGTGAGGATGATGATGGGGGTGGGGTTTGTAAAGAGGCTTTGTTTATGTTTTACTTCCTTATTTCCTGCGCTTCTGCATTACTCAGTTGTGTGGGTCACAGGAAGCCTGCCTGTTTGTCCTGCTAGTCTGCATGACCCCTCTGACCCCTGCTGACCTCTGCATCCAGCCCCACTGGAATATCTAACATAGATATTTATGATCTACAGGGACCTTTCCATGTGCCCTCAAAATTGCCAGTGAAAATGCAAAATTCGAGCGTACAATACAGACCATATCCCATGGATTCTTACTTCCATTCAACTTTGACTTACCAAATAAACATTTGACATTTGTGAGGTGATTGTGACATTTGAAGTGACATTTTCGGTTTTGTTCATCTGTAGGAATGTCCATATAAATTATGTATATAAATGGCACATAAAACAGTACTGCTCTTATCTATTCTTGTCGCAAATAGACAAATAATGATTCCATCTCCTTTTTTTAGATTGTGTGAGTTTCAGTCCTTTAGACCAAGCCAATGCCATTTTAGATGTAGCCAGTAGGCACTGACCACTAGAAGCCGGCCAGAGAGACATCTGCCAGTTGCCAGAGATTTCCTCCCACAAAGGCAAACACACACATGCTCACATGTGCACACATGCACATGCACGCATACGCACACAGACACTCAATATAATTCAGATGCACAGAAAACCTACTCAATGAAAATGTTCACAGTCTAGATTATAGATTAACTGTAAATATTAATTTGCCCTGGATTATTAATAATAATAATACTTTATCCTAAAAAAACACTTTATCATTTTTTTCTATAAGACAGTTCAGTGAATGTAATATGGAAAATAAATATAAAATGTGTGTCTGAAAAACTTTCACTTGCATTTATTGAACATAAAATCACAATCTTTCCCCCTGTACAACACATTTCTATTCCATGTGATTATAAACTGAAACACTGAACACTTCCAAAGGTAAATGCCTTATGAGTAATTAGCATCTATTATCCATGATCTCCAGGGAGGAGTTAACAGACCCCAGATGGCCACCAAAATGGGATTTGGGAAAATAATTGACAACATTATTAACAGAAACATTACCACTTACCCGAATATCAATTGCGATAACTGTGGATTGGGAAAGAAGGTTACTAAGGATTTTTCAATGCCAACCCCCCCCCCCCATCATCTAAATCATTCACAAAAACAGATGAACGTTACAAAGAATGAAAGACTTTACTTGAGAACAAAATGCCTTGTTTTCCTGCTTCTACATATTAAATCCCCCAAAACTAAGGTTTAAGTGAAGGTTAAAGGTTTCGATCAGAAGCCAAAAAAGACAGAAAATTCAAATGTATATGCTATTTAGCAGGCGCTTTTATACAAAGCGACTTACAGTAGTAATGCATACATTTTTCAGTAGTGGCCCCAATGGGAATCGAACCCACAACCCAACCGTTGTCAGCGCCACGCTCTGCCTACTGAGCCACATGAACCACAAATGAGTGTCAAAATCTTTCATTTCACATATGCACTAATAAGGTTTTCCTGCACACAGTACTGTAGCTATGTTGGTCTACTGTACTTCAAACAACATGTAGGCTACTCACCACTGGGCACAGGCAGGTTTCTTGGTATTCAAACCTACCGGCGAAATACAAAACAAAAAATGGAATAGGTAAAAGGGTGCTGCTTCCTAGGCGGGGGAGGTGGGGGGGACAGAATCACAAACCACAGGGAGGAATATGAGGGATAATGTATGTAACATTTGTAATCCAAGTTGAGCGAGCAATAGCGCTGATGCCTTTGCAGTTGGCACACATTTTTAATGGAAAGCGATGAGCATGTCATTGACTTGCCTGCATTAGCGCGTTATGGTAGACCGGATAAAGTGCACCAATTTTCCATATGCATTACCCAGATAATATATGAGAGCGCCCATTGTCGGCTTCATAAACGACAGCAAAAGAAGCACTTGAGTCAATATGGGTGTGTGGCCAGCTCTTCCTGTTTTGATGGGATGGCTCATTTGCGCGCCCTTAATATTCGTCCAATTGCGCTCATGCCGATTACGGAGGAAATGCTGAGAGCCGGCGTCGACAGACACGGCCTCCCTCAATCTCAGCTCCACCCTCTTGTCGTGCTGAGGAGCTAAAAGCCGCCAAACGCTCAAGGGTTGGCTGATCAAATCGCCTTTTCAGAGCTTTCTAATGCTGCAATAATGCATGTGATAAAAAAAAAATCTAAGTGAGGGCAGTGTCATTACATTACATGAATCTGCTGATTATATTGTCGGTATGTTTGATTTTAATTAGGAAGTGATGGCTCTGTGCTGATATTAGGTAGGGCTGAATTGTGGTGCCACTGGGTTTCGCTCTGGCGTAGACAATGCAAAATGGCCTGAATAACCATTTAGAACCTAATTTGTAAATTATTCTGTATGTCATTTGTAGAGTTTTGAATGTGCCTTTCCTACAGAATGTTTGTAAGTTTGTAAGAGTGAGATCCAGTGAATGGTGCTGAGATGGTTCTGAGAATAAATTTGGCGTAGGGTATTGGGTTTGGTTTCAAATTCCAAGCATTTAAACTAAACACTTTCCATGGGATGTATTTTTAAATGCTTATTAACATTTCCTGGGGCCCCACGGTGGGCGCAACCGGTAAAGGCCCTCCTAAGTGCAGGTTGCCCACTGCAGTCCGGGTTCGATCCTCGGCTGTGCTAGCCCGCTCTGGCTGGGAGTCCCATTCTGTCTGTCCTCTCTCTCTCTCTCTCTCTCTCTCTCTCTCTCTCTCTCTCTCTCTCTCTCTCTCTCTCTCTCTCTCTCTCTCTCTCTCTCTCTCTCTCTCTCATAAACACATATATACTAATATAGGCCAGAGTATCAATCTTTTAATCAACATATTAATTATTGTGGTTGATATGTAACTTGTAATTGCACATCCATTTTACAATGTGTACTGCACTATCAGCACTACAAAACATATTTGAAAAAAATGACAGAATATTTTGAAATTTACTGAAATATGTTTTTGGTTTTTGGTTTTATAACTGAAACTCAGCTCCAACCAATTGAATATATGGCCTCACAGATAAAACAAACCTTTCTAAGAAAGGAAGCACTACATGTACTGTGTCCATAGAAGGAATTTGTGGCTTTAAGAATCTGTAATTTAATCATTAGTCTTGTTTTTCCACTATCAAGTCTGTAAAGTTCTTTTAAATGTAATTAAAGTGCTCGCGGTGTAAATGAAATATTGAGAGACTCCCATGACAGTGATATATTCTACATAGATCATCCTGTGTGATTTTGACTTGCTAATTAATCAACATTATTTATGCATAAAAACTTTCTAATGAACAAATTGCTTTAGCTGTCAAGGCATACTCAACAGAACTGAACTCTTTCAATTTGAGTAAATATATTTACATATTTCTTACATGAAGGAATTAAGCAATTTGAAAATAATTGCTTAAAGTTTCACTGTTTGATGCATGTGCCTACATGTGTGTTTGATTAATAATCGTTGGCACTGTAGAGATAAATGATTCAAAGTACTTAAGTCCAGTTAATAGCCTGTCTTGCTATTACACACTAAAAACACATGTCCCCCTGTGGTTAGTTATTTTGGTTTCTGTATGGAGAATGGGTGAATTTATGTGGCTGTAAAATGTTCATGTTTCCACATACAGTATTTTATGAAGTTATTCAACTTTCTTGCCAAATGAGTGAAACGAATGCTGGCTAACTGTTGGCTGAAGGCTGCTTTTAAATCTTAGCCGCATAACACCAAACATCACACTCTACTACATTGTGTGAATGACATGGAAAGTATATTGAATTTTAGGGGCTGGCAGTGTAGTGTAATGGTTAGGGAGCTGGGCTTGTAACTCAAAGGTTGCAGGTTCAATTCCCAGGTGGGACACTGCTGTTGTACCCTTGAGCAAGGTACTTTACCTGAATTGCTTCAGTAAAATATCCAGCTGTATAAATGGATTCTATGTAAAGAAATGTAAACTGTGTAAGTCGCTCTAGTCTGCTAAATGGCTAAAAAATGTAAAAAAAAAAAAAAGTAGCACTGTTTAAGGCCTGCCATGTTTCAGGTTGGCATGTCTGTGTCAGGTTTTATTATTGATAATAACAATAATAATAATAATAATTGGTTGCATTTATATAGTACCTTTCAGGAACCAAAAGCACTTTACAGTGAAGGGGGGGAAACTCAACTACTACCAATGTGAAGCACCCACCTGGGTGATGCACGGCAGCCATTTTTGGACCAGGATCTTTAATGACCATAGTGAGTCAGGACGTTGATTGTTAGTTTTTTTGGTCCAAAAGGAAGAGCACCCCCTACTGGCCCCACCAACACCACTTCCAGCAGCATCTTATTTTTCCCCAAAAGGTCTCCCTTCAAGGAGAAGGGAGACTTAACCAGGTCCACACACCTGCTTAGCTTCAACCATTCAGCAGGAGCAGGGTACATTATGGCATGGCTGCTGGTTTTATTCTTTGACCAGGAATCAGGTTCTGTGCCAGGTCAGGCTGAATTATTATTTGGCTTTTTTTTTTTTTATTCAATAAACTCTAAGTTAATTCATTAAAAATACATCCGTGTGCAAATTATAATGACGTGACTTCATCCACTCTTACACTGCCAGGGAAATTAGCTGCATGGGAAGGCATTGCTACAGTTAGGCTATGTGCACACTACATCTTTTGGCTTGACAACCGTAGCAGCTAAGCATACTCATTGCTATAATGTGCCTGTCCCCACACACACATACACAGACACACACACACACACACACTCGAGAGGAGCGAGGAGAAAGCTCTTTGTACCGCAGAACATTTATACTCTTTTTTCTTTCTTTTTTTTTGCTTGTGTATTAAACTTTTTACCCTTTAGTCATCAACCCTCATTTTCATTTTCATGTAGTCTCCCTGAAATAAAGAAATATGCACGCCCACTCTCAAGGATCCACCTTCGGCATACGGCCCAGTGCAGTTTTTCTTCATTCATTTGCATTTTTACGCAAGGTTAGGCACGGTTAGGCTGCATTGCCGTCATTCCCTGCCATGAATAGATTACAGGAATGATCAATCAAATCGCTTTTAGGACACAATGAATCAGTGGTGCACCTATCCTTTATGTTGGTGACTTTGCCAGTTAACACTGTAGGGGAACTTGTAAACTGTCCATTACGAACAATGCCCTTCCAGACAGGCCTTTGGAGGACAGCTAGTGCACTGCCGTGGTGACATGGCTCAGCCAATCACAAGTATGCTTCAGTGCTGGGCAGCGGGCACCAGCCAATCAGAAGTCTGCTCCAGCGCTGCGCAGCAGGCACTGAGTGTGCACATTAATCTAATGCATCAGCGGGCCCATATTTGTTTTAATGCAAACAGAAGCGAAAAGGGAGCGGTGGCCCTTCGTAGAAGAGAGGCTTAAAATTTCACTCTAATGATAACAAATGATGGTTAATGAGTTGTCCAAACATAACAAATGGAAAGCGTCAAAAGCTTAGAACAAATTGTATTTCATTAAAATACAATAGATAGGAAAGATTAGATTTATATTGGAAATAACTTGGCTTTTATAAGTTATTGATGAGAATGAGGAAGATCCATCAAGATCAGAAAATGGGTCATTGGTCAATGTTTATACTACTCTTACCAAATCAAATCAAATCAAATCAAATCAAGTTTATTTGTATAGCGCTTTTCACAATAGAATTGTCACAAAACGCTTAACAGAGGGGGAACCCAGGCCTAGACCCCCAAAAGCAAGCCTAACGGCAACAGTGGCAAGGAAAAACTCCCTAGGTAGGGAGAAACCTTGGGAGGAACCAGACTAAAAAGGGGGGGAGCCCATCCTCTTCTGGCCGGCACCAGAGCCCTAGCTATCATTAGTCGGCTTCTACAAGTTACTTCCAGCTTACAGATACTATATAAGTATATAGACAGTGTATCAGTGTGTAAATAGTACCATACCATACCATGTATATTCGTAGCAATAAACAAACGTGAAAGGGGATTGTTTCCATTGTACAAAACCATGGTTTCTTTCCAGCTAAAAACCATAAATCTGTGTATTTTTTATTTTGGGGCATTTTGAGCAGGATAGATTTGGGTCACTATTTGTGCTCTATAGACTACAGTTCACCCCATGGCAGGATTAATTAATGAATTTATATATTTAGTTTTAGCACGAGACACAAATTCATCCATCTTGATGATGGCGATCCCTGGGCGCTTTCTTCTAAACAATAATCAATTTCAAAGTTGCAACAGCCCAAAGTGCTCGAGAAAGCCAGCGTCTGTGCCGAGCGCCTTCTCTTACTGAAATGGCCTTGTCGGGGGTAACAGTATTGTTAGACTCTGGCCTTCGGGCTTTCAAATGCACGCTCAATCACCCCGGTAACCCTTGAAGTTCACAGCTGTGAACTTGTAGCCCTTTGCTGCAGTCTCAATTTTTGTGTTATCCCAGACTTTTATGACTTGACAAGGTAAAATGAATGACCCCCTTTATATTGAATATCTTCTCTTAGAAGGTAATACTAGACATGCTAATGCTCTATAAAGCCAGCCAGTAGTAGGGACTGACTATGGTTCACATTGAGGCCTTTCAACTACAGCAGAGATTTTCTTTCATTAACACGAGTGGCTAGCATCATTCTTTGTTCAGATATGTTTATCATTGACCTGTATTATTAGTTATCAATTGTAAATCTGTACAAACATATTTGCAAAACAGTCAGTGGGAACCTTACTTTAAATGGTTCTACATTCAAAGCCTAGGCCTGTTCAAAAATGTTGCAAGTAAATACTATTGCTTCAAAAACATCTGATAAATGTCTACCAGTGCTTCTCAGTGCTGCATGAATGCTAATGTGCAACTGATTCTGTTTCAACACACCCCTGAATTGTGCTTGTTAATTCATCTAAGACATGAGTTACAAATTTGATTTAGGCAATATTGAATGCCAGGAAGATTTTTTGACCTAACATTCTGTTAATACATGTCGTCAATGAATTAAGAACCAGTAGCCAAATTTACATTCAATGGGTTTATGACTTTGCCCATATAACACTGACAGCTTCATGGTTAGTTGCTATAGATTTTAGCCACACAATATTACCAACCTCAGCACTAGCATTGGTTAAGACAAAACATAGCTTGCCACCAACAATGACATTAGACATCTCCTTCCTTTGATGTTGCTAATGCTTCCACCCAAGTGTTCGACATGCTTCTCATCATTGCATTGGAAATGGCTACTTGCTCTCTATTGTCACTGTTGGTTGCCATGGACAGCCAAAGGAACCAGAATTACATTTTCTTTGGATTGGATTGACTTTGAAAATGCACCAAGAACATGAAATAGACATAAGAGTATTCTGCTCTTTCTGTGCATGGTACAAATTGTAGTTAAAGCCAGCATGGGAGGACTCTTAACAATAGTACAGGAACTCAAGTGAGGCAGCAGGCCTACTACTGCACACTGCAGAGGAAATAGCATGCTACATTAATTTCAACATTAATGATATAACACAGGTTCAAGTTCCATATCGTGTTTATAAAACAGATCCATCCAGAAATATCCGTATAGACTCAGAGAGTTGAGAAAACTCGAACAGACTATGAGGTGCATTCTTATTAGATAACTAAAAAAAGAGTTACTCGGTAACTAAGCAACAAGTTATTTCTGAACTCAACTTGGATTCACACAGAATCTTATTCATTTCACCATTCCTTGTTCGTTCATTTATTCATTCATTCATTCACATCTGTGATGACTTGATGAGCTTCATCCAGCATTCCCTGTCAAGCATTCCTTGTTGTTTTGAGGTTAATGGCAATTTTCTTCCCTGCGTTCCAATAAGTGAAACACCGGACATTGAGGATATGGACGTTTAACTGATGTGGCTGAATGAGATTTTAAAAGTCTACATTTTTATTTGGATTGAGAGCTAACAATGTTTCATGTAGGATGTTTATGTCAGTGGAAGGCACAATGAAATTAAAATGATGTATGAACATTCTATTTATCCATGCTTTATCATGAATATCAACACTACCAGGAAGTCTGATTGGCCAATCAGCATCCAGGACCGGAACTATCAATTTTATAAACTAAAATAACACATAATGCATAATGTTAAAAGCATTGTTAAAAAAAGTGTATTTCAAACAGAATTATCTGAAAAATGGAGAGGAGGTCATTTATTTTAGGAATAGTAAAAACTGTATTTTCACGCCATCAATCGTTTAACAATGGAGTAAACCCCTGGCAATCTCTTCTGGTAGTCTATGTATATTTACGCAGAAAGCAATGCACTGAAAGTTCCCAAGCAATTAGCTCCCCACAGAAGTCCTGGCAGTGGAGCAAACCCATGCCAGGCATCGCTAGTAAACACAATTAAACACCACAGGCCACAAATGGCAATTGACTGTAATGGCCAGCTATGCAAGAAAAAGGGCTTTTGTAAATAAAAATGGCGCGTGCCGCCAATCTCGCGCTTGTGTCTAAGGGACTCCTCTGACAAGGGATGGGGTTTGTGGAGCAGGGAATCTCAGCAGTCACTAAATCATTCTGTAATCAGCGCCCCGTGCAGGCTCGCCCATGCATGCAGAAGATTTCATCCCGGGAAGGCCCCACCGTGACCCCATCTGTATCCCATCTCCGTTCGCATTACCCACAGCCCATAAAACTCCTGAGCGCCACAAAAGAGTTAATGATTCCTTTTGTTTTGTGTTGTAGGGGAGCGGGACTAAAGCGAATGACAACAACAGATCCATCAAACTTAGCGGCTTGTGAGCACATCAGCAGTTTTGGCCGGCGCACCGGAGGCCCGAAGCGCGCATATTGCGCTCCGGACCCTCGAGCAGCAGGCGGCCGAGGGACTCGCTGGCCCCTCGGTGGCCAGAGAGGACTTGATAAATGAGGAGGGCGAACTTCCCTGTCACTGGAATGGGAGGAGCGCCCCCTCTCACCCCCACCCCCACCCCGCGGTGAGCTACATCATCCTCACAACATTATTCTTTTTTGCGCTTGTTGTCGATAAACTCGCCCGTGATTGGCGTCGCGATCTGCGCAGGTTAATTGGAATCCTGAACTGTGAAACAGCAGGGGGAAACGTTCAAACACGGTCCTTTGGAATTACATACATGGGCTGTGTATCTATGTATCGATTGCATTCAAGGTTCACGGCTCGGATATGTAATTGAAATGTATCTATGGGTCTGTAATAAAAACAAAGGTGGTAAAGGATGGGTAAATGTGGAACAGCGCAGGTGTGTTCTTGACTCAAGAGTAGAAGGTTATTTAAAAATGAGATTTTTTTATAGGGCCTTGAGAGGAAAATGTTTTGGAACCTCTACCTTAAGACATTGATCATACAGCCATGTATGCAGGTGGGTCACTGCTGCTGTACCATGGTATCTAATCTGAATTGTTTCAGGTGTAGTGTACAAATTGATCATTTGTAAGAAAAGAAACCACAGTACCAAAAACTATTAAAAAATAAGCTACTTTTACCATACTTTTTAAAGTAAGGCACAAGTAAATGCAAGGTAAATTATTTCATTAAGTAATTAATACATAATTGCATTACTCAGAATAATAATAATAATAATTGTATTTATGTAGTACTGTTCCATCTTGTGAACTCAAAGCGTTTACAGTGAAGGGGGAAATCTCCCCTCAACCACCCACCTGAGCGAGGAACGACACTCATATGAGTCTTTAAACCACACCTCCTCTGAGTGCCTCTGTGGAATGTTGCACGACTTTTTGCCTACTGAACTGACCCCAGGTCTGTCAGACCAGATATAAATAAGTCAGGGCCTAATTAAATCCTAACTACAGAGAGGAGGGGGTTTTCCTGGAATTCATCCACTGCATACCACTGCAGTTTTATGTGTTGGATTGAGAGGACATTTCAGGGCAGCTGGAAGATTTTTTTCCTCACTTGAGAATTAATAAATATGTTTTATGTTTCACCTGGTTAGCATGACCTGCCATGTGCATGATGGAAGGCCATTGCCTTAACAGTAAGAATTCAAGTCTTACTGTTCATTTATTGTAGCTTTCATTTAGCCTTTTATTTAACTAACTAGTTTAGGTAACAAACTTAAATACATATAGGTGTCCATCCAGCACATAACTTCTCTGAGGGAGAGCTACATTTTTTTACTGTTTGCTTCTACGATGGGTGGAGTTTGAAATGGCCGCAATCCAAGGCCGTAACCATGGAGTCAACATTGGGGGGGACCAAATCAATTAATTTATATTTTTTATATCAGCTAGGCTATATATTGGGGGGGACATTTTGAGCATATCTGAATATTGGGGGGGATGTGTCCCCCCCAATATATATGGTCGTTTCGGCCTTGCCGCAATCTAACCTGTAAAAGCAGGGCATGTTAATTAACATTGGGCTAAATACATTTACACATTGAATTTATACATTGGGGTGGGGGGTACTAGTAGAATACCCATGGTAGACATACACCTTTAAAATAAATTATTACAGGAGAACGTTCATCAACCAGGATTATTACCTTTATGAAAAGTTTTTTTCATCATAAATGTGGTTTCTTTGTACTTAAGAGCTGATGTATGTAAACTGTTCATTCTTAAAGTTATCTTCACCCACCCCCCCTTCCATATCTGAATAGAAACGGTGTGCGTCGGCTTCGCGGAAGTGAAAAACAATCTCTGCAGTGCACTTGGGACAATCAGTTCGGTAAACGTGGTTATTATGTATCAAATGTGATGCAATGTGATTTGCCCATAACTGCAGTAAGCGCTCTCTCAATGTATCGCTTGCGACACGCGGGAGAGAGAGACAGCGGGAGAGGGAGAGATTGTAAAATAGAGGATCTGATGTGGTGCCAGCAAAGCAAATGCATGAAAGAAGCTTTTTTCCTCGTGCCACAAGGTTGTTGTGTCCAGATTGGCACGCTGAGCCCGTCTGGTAGTGGGCAGAGGCATTCTAATTCATCTCTGCTGTTGCCAATGACGTCGGGTCGCGTTGGGCACTCTTCGGCTTTGCAGGCAGGATCACTAATTGAAGCCGTGCACATCGGGCAAAAGGCCATACAACAGATTATCGCTTCTGCTTTATGAGAGACGTTTTAACGTCAGACATTGCTTGTGCTTAGATTGTTTTTAAGTGACAGGTTAAAAGGAATGCCGTCTGAAACTGTCTGTTTTTTTCTTTGGTTCACATGTATTTTGATGGGGACGTTTGGGAATGCAGTCACCTTTTGTAGTGGACAAATGCTTGGACATCCTTCATAACTCCGCTACAGTTTGTATGAGATCAATGTTCATGATCGTGAAGCTGAACCATTTGTTTCCAAGCTGTACCTTGTATTGATTGTCATAGTGGGGTTAGGCATGAAATGACATGTTTTTGTTGCTACCGTCTCTAATAAAACCTCTGCTGGCCATTGGTTAGTGCCAATAAATGAGGGGTATTAAAACACGCATCAACCGCCGTTCAGAATCTTTTACTGAACAACTTAAAATAAAAAAGTTTGAACTTGTGGTTTTACTAGAAAAGTTTAAAAATATATTTAAAAAAATAACTCCAAAGGGGCTTGTGAGTGGCAGAGTCAGTAATAGCACTCAGCACAAGTGCAGACTGGGCCTAAAAGTTGCATGTTTGAGCTACATGACTAGCCAGCTATGACCAGGTGTCTGCAGTGGGATGGCTCACTTGGCCTTGTCCCACCAGGGTTTGAGTTGGCCACGGTTCCTCGGGTTACCCCTACATTAGTACCTCATAGCAGGGCTCCTGGCTAGCAGTGCCATCTCTGAGAGATATGCATCTACTAACTTAAGTTAATTAACTCTCCTGTACTACTTTGGAGACTGCAGGGTGAGGGTACCTGAGGAGCAGATGCACTTCAGCAGCAGTGATGTCTGTGCAGGGTACGAAGGGGGCGCAGCAGTGACTTCAATTGGCGATTCCAAATTGGGGGAGAAATAAAATTGTTTTAAAAAAACAGTACATAATGTTAAAAGCATAGTTAAATAAGTGTATTTCAAACAGATTTATCTGAAAAATGGAGAGGAACAGTAAAGTTTTAGGAACAGTAAAGTCCCTGTATTTTCACACCATCGATTGTTTAATGACACAAAACAGTACAAAATAATACATATCGTGCATACACGAGTTGCATCACTCATTTGCCTCATAAATGATTAATACGTCCAACCAATCACCCTCCCCGAGTTTCCTTTCATAGACATATCCTAGATGCCCCTTCTTCTAGAATGTTTTCAGGTCCATCTTTACCGGAAGACCAGTGGATTGATTGTTTTTATCTGATCCAAACAGCATAACAGGTGGATTATTATTATTATTTTCATGTTTTTCTTTTCATTTTCTGTGAAATTTTATGTTGGGCTTCGTCGCATCATTTAAACCTAATTTACAGCTGCATCAATCCACGGTGGAGTATACTAGGGCCTGTTAGCACCAGTATAGTCACGTTACGCAAGCCACTTTGTACTCTATATTTGTTTAAATTCACAATGTTCAGCATCAGAAGAGATGGAGTAAATACCTGTGTCCGTGCTTACGTTTCAGTTCTGAAGCTGATATTTATAATTACGAGGGCCTTTCAAAAAAGGAAGGCCAAATGAAAGTGATGTAATGCAAGAAGCTATGAATAATACTTCAGCAATGTTCTAATTAAGTTTTGTATTTATCGCTAGCAGTTTGGCTTGCCTCATAAAGATATAAAACACGTCAGGACAATAATACCAATAATCCTATATTTTATCATTCCGACAAAATAACCCCTGTGAACAAAATATAGTTCACTCTTATAACAGACCTCATTTTGGACCAACACCAGGAATTGCATTTTTTTATTTCACTTTTTTTTACCCAGATCCATGACCTAAAACGGAAATAACATGAACATTGACAAATTTGACAAGGAAATTTGTGAGAGGAAAAAAACAAAAACTCCTGTTTGGCTAACCAAGCAGAAAATATGTCAGATGATATGCTTTATTAAGCAATTCATTTTTTCGGCAATACCCACGCCATCTGCAAAGGTTAGCATACATGAGACTTTTACAGAATTTCCTCTGCTTCTGTGGGGTGGCACTAGCACAGTGCCACATGTTTCTTGTACATACAATTTTTGGATGCAAATGGAACTGCTGATAAGATGACTGACCTTCTGAAGTCACCCCGCTATGGTACAGCTGGGTGGAACGTGTTTGCAAGCAAAATGAGTTACTGCCAGTGCTGGTACAGCAGTAGTTTGTAGTGCCAGCAGAATCCCGCCCCCGATGGCCAGATACAGGAAAGGGGCCTTCCTTTTCATTTCTTTCTGTTTGTGTTCATTCTTAATATGCTGTACTTCTTTAGCAATATTTTGAATCGCATCATGTTGGAGTTCAACTCAATCACCTGTTATGCGGTCAGAGGAACATTTTCGAAAGGTGTCAAATGGGTTTTTTCTATTTTTTTCTATTCCCTCTGGAAAATGTCCACTGTGAAGTGCTATGTAATATTTAATATCTAAACGATACTATAAATGTTCCGCACTGCGCATAATTTACCTTTGAAAACTATTTGCCATACTTAGAGAGCAATAAATAATCTGGCCGTCGAATCTGGGTTTGTCACTTACGATCTTGACGGTGGACGTACAGATGCGTGGAGGGCAATGATGCAGACGCGTGTGTCTGTTTCACCTGTATTGTCTGTGGCAGCACAGTCATCATAGTTCTCTTTGGCCTTACTTTGGAGCATGAAGTCATTTATTTGTGGGGATGGGTCTTTGTCCTCCGCTTGATTGACCTCCTTCTTGTCCCATTTGGGTTGAACAGGCACCGTCTGAATGTTTGGCAGGTTGAGTTTGAGAATGAGTGAGCTGTCCTTCTTAGCCATTACTGTAATACTGTGATCGAGTTTGCCTGTTATTTTATTGCCTGGACTTCGCAGGGTTAAAATTTAAGTGCACCTACTTACGTTTTTTTCATTATTATTATGATTTGGGCATTTTTTCACAGGTGGAGCTATTCTGATTATTAGGTTAAATAATCTGTCTGGGTTTTCAACTTTAATTCATAATGCAATACAGTAATTATATAATTTTGTTGGATAGGTCAGAGAAACAAAGCGATCATATTGCAATTCCAATTTTTTTTACGTGTTCTCTAGTTTCCGTAGTGGGACCTGTCTGCATGGTCATCAATCAATGAACTCACATACATACAAACCCATCTAAAACCCACTGGCCCACATGCCAACTTGCTAATTCACTCAATAGCTAGCTTGCTAATAAAATAGAAAATGTAGTTCTATGATAACAAGTTAGCTAGCATGCTAATAATGTGGACATTTTTGTTTAATTTAAGATAGGTACAATACCACAGCATCAGGCTCCCTATTATTCGATTTTTTGCTACCTCATAGGCATAGTAATGAGTAGATATAAAACATTCCCTTTCATTTTGTCGCCCCAAATATTGAATATGTGGTTATGCTCTTGAGCTACTTAGGTTGCCAGCTTAGCAGCACATTTTCATATGCATTCTTTGGTAGTTTATGTGCTGTAATCCAGTAAACTGACATGCAAAGAATGTCAGTTTTGAGAGACTATTATGTGACTGTGACCGTGACTGAAGTGGCCCTTAAAGGTCTATGGGCCCTCCAAAAAGATAAAAGTTATTCTCCAATCTATTCATCTTAGTTCACTTTTCCACATATCCCCCCATTCCACAAGCCTATTGTTCCTGCCTGAGTGGAGGTGTGGCTTTGGTTTCCCACTGACTTGAAATGCTGCTGGATGCACTGTACAGCTGCACTGTAGATTGGTACAACTTTATACACCCTATGACCAATAGAGCCTGACGAACAACCTTCTTTTGCCATTCACGTCAATTAAAAGGACAAGCTGTTTTTTCAAGATCAGAATTCTGCAAATAAAATATATGACCGTGACACTGTGTATGTATTTGTATTATTTTTACAATGTATTATTTTTATTATTATTATAATGATGATGATGATTATTATTATTATTATTATTTATACAATGGTTATTCTGTTACACATGTTTTTTTAAATTATTTAAATCTGCTTAATGGGCATATCAAGTAATCCAAGGCCCAGTCATGTGACCTGCTTTGTTGAGCCCAGCTTTCTCCTGCACTCTGGCAAGTCAAGGTCAGCTCGCTTTTGGGACACACCGTGCGGGGTCATCCGTGTCATTTCATTTGAACTGAAGCCACGGATCTGGCGTAATTCCTGTTTAAATGATTATTGTACCGCCCCATACCCCTTTCACTGATTGTCTGAGACATGATCCATTTCCCCAGCTGTGTTCACAGTCAATCTGTGTTCATTTCACTGCAGCTAGATCAGTTTCCACAGATCAATCTATGCCTTTTAGATTTGTAAATATACCTGCATCATCTTATTATTATCAGTATTATTATTATTATTAAATATTATTAAAACTTGTTTTATTTGTACTCCTTCTACTATTATTACAAGTGATAATACCAATAGTAATAATGTTAAATAATAAGTGCTCAAGGCATGGGAATTCTGTAGGTCTGTCTCAATGATGGACGGCCATTGTTATTTATCTGCTGCACATAAACAGAACAGGTCTCAGGTCTGATTGATATATATATATATATTAAGAAGGAGGGAGGCTCTGAGGGAGAGTGCCTCAGCAATAGTCGGTAAGCTTTGTCCTGGTGCCATGCTACAATAACCAAGTATGTGCGTTTCTGCAGAAGATTACAGGTAAATCAATACTATTTTGACAAGACTCGCTGGAACATGCTTCTTTAGGTCCCCCTCATCCGCGGATATTCATCAACCTGCTCTGTCTGTCAGCTGATGGAGATTATCCTTTAGTCCCCACTTGATAGAGGGGCGCAATTATGATGCATGTCAATAGTTTACCAAGATATTGACACAGGAACAAGGAGTCGAGCCCGCGGCCGTTAGCCTCACAGACCCTCAGCGGTGTCTGACAGCCCCCTCCTCAGTGATCTCCATTGTTTCAGAGATCAATTAAGGCCAGCCACCTGACAAAGCAGGGAGCCGCAGCCAAGACCACCATAAAAAGCCTTTCCGTTCAGGACAAACCGCACGGCGATGCGCTTATGTTTTTCCATTTTTCAGAGGCTTTTCATTTGACTTCTCAGCTGTGGCGGCGCAATTTTGCATTCTTCTGCGGGACTAATCTTGTAACACCTCCAATTTTACACCAAACCCCTCCCCCAGACTACCCCTCCCCCCACCCCCACCCACACACACACACACACACCCCCAAACCTTCAACACCCTAACCTCAACGCCCCCAAAACAGATCCAACAATCTGGCACCCAAGCGGTGAATGATAAGAGCAGCCCGGATGTGGCCATGCGGCGGGAGCGTAATGAATATGAAGGAGAGGGGGGATCGGAAAAGGCCGGATGAATGTAAAGAAGGCAGGAGAGGGGAAAACGAATGGCAGGTGTAGCTGTAAATTCTTCATTCCGCACCGGCCGAGAGCAATGCCTCAGCTGTGCGCTCGCCTGTGACTTTACAACTAATCCTGTTTGTAAGTTATTATTTATCTTCACGAAAGTTTGTCAAAGTTGGGCTTTGATACCCCCCTCCCTTCCCGCCCGCCCCCCCGGTTTCCCTCTTGTGGCCCGCGCGCGCACATGCTCCCCCGTATAATTTATGACTGCCTCTGGTCCTGATGACAGATTATTAAAAGCAGAATTAGTTTTTTTGCGGGGAATTTTTCCACCGGGAATTGGGGAGGCAAGTGCTCTCCGCGGAAGGTCTCGGGCGGGGTCTCCGTCGCTAATAGAAGTGGCTCTGATGGGCTGAGGAGACTAATGATTTGAATTTGCCGTGGCGGCCGTCACGTGGTGTCAGAGGCATCAGTCGGGGAGACGAGAGGTTAACTTCTTCCCCGCGGAGAGCTTTATTGGATTGTTTAGCAGCAGAAGGATAATGTTTTTGTCATAGACCGCCGCTGTGCGGGAGAGCACAGCCCTGCCTCACGGAGACAGAGGGAAGAGAGAGAGTGTGAAAGAGAGAGACTAAGAGAGACACGGAGAGGGAAGATACAAACCAGAGTGAAACGGATTGGATGGGAGTCAGAGAGAGACAACAAGCTTAGTTATTTCAGTGCAATGGTGGGGCAAGTTGTTTTTAGTACAGGTGGACAGCATTAAAACGAGAGGCGTATACAGTGCATGATTGGAACCTGTGCACACACACACACGCGCACACGTACACGTGCACACAAGACGCATTTCACACACGCACTCACACACGTGCGAAAAAAGAGAGATGTTAGTTCCATTCACCTGATGGCCGTTTGGAGCTTGTATTCCCAGCATGCCTCAGTGGCATGGGAACCAGAGGGGAGTCACAGCGCAGCTGAGAGCGCTGGCTTAATCTTATGCATCATTAACCACTCAGCGGCAAGCCAGCACTCTTCATATACATCATCCACGCTTAATAAACATAATGATGACATAAGATGTAATTCTAGATGAATTTTCATTTTATAGGGAAATGGAGAATTCCTGTGGAAAAGTAAATTATCTGGGAAGTACAAAATAAATGATGTTTTTTTTTTCTCTCTCTCTCTCTCGCAGAGATGAATGAAGGTGTTTGGAGCATCAGGGCTGGGGAGGGAGTTTTTTGGGGACGGGGGGACAAGGGGAAGGAGGGGGGGTTGTGTTTAGAAATATTGGCGATTCTTCTGTTTTAATCGCATTGCATGATGGACATGTGGTGGAGAGAACGAGTTTCAGCTGGTCCATCATCGGAAGGGGGAAAGGTAGTGTTGGAGCTAGAGCTTTAGCAGGAGCTAACTTATAAGGGGGGGGGATTCTGATGAAAATGTGGGGACAGTGGCCCTGGACATCGTATAGGGCAGCAGGGCTCATTAGTGGACCACAAAAACACCTTCTGGGGACTTGGAGGAGGATGGATGTTTGAAGGACGGTATTGGTGCTGGGATGGAGAGCGGCGATAGGGGGATGGGGTGCTTGGACAGGATGTGTGGGTGGTTGAAAGTAGTGATAAAAATAAGCTGTGGTCTTGGCATCCCTCCTCAACATTTAACCAACGTTCGATGCACTTGTGCCCTGTGCTTGACTGATATACAGAACTAGCCTGTGCATAACACTGAGGGACATCAATAAATAAATCTGATAAGGGGTGGGGGGAATGAATCACGCCTTGAAATTAGCAAGTCTCTTAAATTCCTACTGATAGGGGGGCGGCATTACCCTTCCCCTCCGTCAGCGAGCGTCTCACATGGGAAGATAACAACCCAGAACCAAAATCCACAAATCAAAGCATAATTATGACTGCCGGAGTCATATAAACCACCAGTGAAGATGACTGTTCTGAGATCTGTGGTGTTTATTCAGCTGTGTGTGTGTGTGTGTGTGTGTGTGTGTGTGTGTGTGTGTGTGTGGGAGAGAGAGAGAGAGAGAGAGAGAGAGAGAGAGAGAGAGAGAGAGAGAGAGAATACAATTAGTGTACAACCTGGATATAAAAAAATATTAAAAACCTTGCTTATTTTAATTTAATTGAATATGTTGCTATTGATGTGCTACTGATGTTTATACAAAAAATATGCAGTGAAGCAATATTATTATTTTTTAAATGAATGATGTCATATCTTTAAATATATTATTTAGTGGAGGACATTTTTAAAGATTTATATTTATTAAAGTTTTATATTAATGGTTTAAATTATAAAAGATTTTGTTCATATTTGCCAGTCAACAAGATGGATTTGCAGCCATGGCATGTATAATTCACAGCCAAATCCATCATGCCTTATTTCGTAATTCTATTAAATGTCCGTTATGCCTTCCGAAAGCTAACTCTGCCGGCCAAGCAATGCTGTTGTATCTATGAACCGTTTAAGGACAGCCCCATTTCATCTGACGTGACATCTGCCTAGCTCTGTCATTATCACATTATCTATGCAAAATATCTCTCCAAAATATTAAATTAGCTAACGTTCAATTTAATCAATGCATGCATTTCTTTAATGTTCACTGATTTCAGTGCAGGTTTTTGACATTGTAAAATTCATGTTTTGTCCAGCATCCAACACTAAAAAGCATGCAAGGCCAGCAGAACAGGAAATGAGCCCATCTGTAAAACATTCCACCTTCTGCCATGGTCAACTGCTATTGTCTAGAAAACGTTAGCTAACAAGGTTTATACGCTAGATGGAAAATGCACCTTAACCAACTAGATAATAAGATATTAGCAGCTAAAAGATAATATTAGCGATTTAGTAGGAAACATCAGTAATTTAGCTCACTGGAGCTTTAATATAGGTCATCATTTCTCAACAAGTTAAAGGTCAGGATCAGTTTAGCTTTGTTTTTAGATGATCTAAAAGGAATCCTAAACAGGATCCTAAACAGGAAGCATGGAAATATATTTGGAGATCCATACAGTACATATCCGCTATTAACATTACTCATAATCTTGGTCAAATACCAAAGTTGCCTCACTCACTGTCACACTGATTTCTCAGTATCTGTGTAACATTAGAAAGGGAGGGAGCATAACATTTTAGGGAGCTATGATTGGGCTAAACCTCTGCATCCTCACACATGACCCTTCTGATTAAAATGACTGAGCTCTTAGTTAAAAAATAAACCAAGATCCTCTGGGTTTTGATACATTTGCAGTAGTAGACGACAAGCCTCTCGGAGGCAAGGTCGAGATTTGCCTTCGCTGTTTAACGGTTGGTCTATAGAGGTCACTGTTTCTGTCAGCAACAACAAAATATGATGCTAAATCATTACTCCCTTTGCTCTCACATGACTATATTTGTCATTATTTAATTAATTTGATTAATGATTACTCTTCATTTCCATAATGAGGTCCTGAAAATTATCTTTGAAATTTTGAGGAGGCAGTGCATCGTTTGCCAGCCTGGGGCCACTGTTATAAGATGTTGGACCAAGAACTGCCTGCTTTGACATAAATGGACTGAACTGGGAGCCAGAACTGAAATGGAGAGGAACATATTGATAAACAAAGAAGTATATGGAGGGTATTGTTTTCTTTGACTTCAGAAGAACTCAGAAACAATGGTTTCATTTGCAATGCAATCTTTTTCAGTCAAATTAAAAGGTATATCATGGTGGCCAGCTGCCCCCGGTCCCCGCAACAGATTACATCTAGTTTCTCCCACTATTAAAAGTGTCTGTGGATGTCCGGCCTTGCTTTTATATGCAGTTATTAATGTTGTCGTGCTCGCCAGCCAGTGTGCAATTACGTTCCCACTTAATTAAAAACCTAGTAGTTATAGCCTGAAAATAAATTCACAGGACGGGAAGTCATTGCAAATATTATTATTATTATTATTTTCTTTTAGCTTAACAGGGGATGGTTTGAAATGGCAATCTGTATTCTGACAGTGGGCCGTGTACCCGCTCAATGATTTGCAACGGGCAATTGCAAATCTTTGTGGCAATGCAAGCTGATTCACTAATGTTAATTAAAGCTTCCAGTTATGATTCTGTGATCGCGTTTTCTGAACTACGACATCAAAGTAACGCCAATTTTGGACATCAGTAATGAACGTTTCAACCGGCCTCTTGCTTATCTATATACAGATTTTGATTAAACACCACCTGAGTATTCTTAACATGTCTAACACCTTGTACCCGTGCGTGCATACTTTGTTTTTCAAGTTTCCAGCATAGGCCTGTGCCGTATAAACCAAGGGAAGGTTTCTTACATTTCACATTTACATTTTAAGCATTTAGCAGACGCTCTTATCCAGAGCAACTTACAAGATGTGCATTAATACAAGGTAGGAACAATCATAGTTTGTGCACGAGATCAGTGCAGTAATACAGTGATAGACATTGTTGTAGGCAGCTGCATACCATACCTGTAACATTGGGAAGGAAAAGGTTAGTAATTATTTATTTATTTACTTATTTATTTATTTACTTAGTGATTTGAATCTGATGTGTGCTGCGATGGGGAACCAGTGCTTAGAGCACAAAGCAATGCCTTTAAACATTCACAGTACAATTTTGACTTGTGTATGAACTGTATGTAACCAGTAAAAAAATGCATCTAATTAGTATCTTATAAAATGCTGTTGTAATATTCAATTATTAAATTTTCTTTTGTTGTGGGTTTTTTTTGGCTTAGTTTTCAGGTCCCGTTTGTTGTCTGCTGCCTCTCTGAACTTATGCACTTAGGCTGTCCTGTCAGGCTTATGCACGGCCAGCTCTCAGGTCCTCGGATTTAACCTTAAGAATTACGCATGGAGATAATTAGCTCTTATAGGCACGCATTCCATTTGTGCGCTTCGCTGAGCACATCATCATCTTCCTCTCTTCTTTATTGTTTGCTTTACTTTGTCAGATCGATGCTGCGCTACAGCGTAACTAGCAGTCATATCTAAAGCTGCATAAATCACAGCAAGGTTGCTGTCCTATGTGAGGCCGAGAGCCATGCCCTGCTTGCTGCGTTTGAGCGAGAGTGTGAAGTTCAAAGTTTCCTGCATTCATTTTTGTTTCTTTTTTTCCCCATTTTCTCACCAATTACACCCTCTCTTTTTATGTCAATCCCCCTCATATTGTGAGTTTGCTGCCATAGCCCTGAGACCGGCAGTGACAAAGGCGTTGTACCGCCTCCTCCGAGCCGGCGCTCCCCAAGCCGTAAACTGTAACTCCGGTGCGCAGAGCCGCTTCTATATGCAACAAACTCATATCGGCTTCCTCCCCCCTCCCTGGGGCGGACAGCCAATTGCCACCCCCTAGTGGCACTCCTGGCCAGAGCCAATACTGGCGCGGCAGGTGGAATCGAACCCCGGTCGCAGGGCTCATAACTTTTTTTACACATAAAATCTGAATATGTAAAGAAATACAATATAAGTCAAACATTTTAAATTAAATTAAGCTATCAAAAACATTTGATACGTAGCAAATTTTGAGAGCTCATCATTGTCTGGTTATAGTGGGTGTTTCCCTCCCATTCATTTTTATTAATCAACTTGCTCATATTGTGTCTTTAAACCATAGAGGCACCGTATGGGGGGAACGGGGAGGGGGGAGGTGTCCCCCCCAATAATTTTTAGATATAAAACATTACATTACATTTACATAAAACATTACATTATGACAGTTTTACAGTCTTTTTATATCATGCACAGCAATAATGCCATACACAACTCATTAGAAAAAGATTTACAGTAATATTTTTGTGCATTAAGAAAAAACGATGTACAGCACAACCAAAGTAAATAAGTAAGCTCTCTTTTTCTCATGGTTCCCTCACTACTTGTGCCTGTTTGCTCATAGCCCAGCCATTTCTTAGAGCTTTGTGATCTGGACGTGTAACCATGCCATATTGTTTCAGACCATTTTGTATGGGTGTCTCCGACTGCAAAATTGCAAATGAGGGTGTTTCATTTCTTTGATTGCGTAATTAGAACCAATCTTAGTAAATCGGTCAGTTGCGGTCAGTGCCCGCAAAAGAGTCGCATTATTAACAACTGTTGTTGCACTGCGACTATTTCCTTAGTAAATCTGGCCCTCAGTGTTACTGCAACCATGTATAGCACATTCCAGGCATCACAAGATCTGTTATGGTTATCTGTAGCACAGGACAAATCATGGAGGCATATTCAAATTCTGTGTTTAATGACGTAACTAAATTGGGGAAGAGATTTGGATTTTTAAAGCACTTCTCCGAGAGGAGTTTGAGGTGAAATGTTTGGCACGATAATTGAAGTATTTCATCTTTAGTGAAGTTTATAAGGAAAGGGTCGTTATTCTTCTGTTTTCCATTTATTTTCATTGAACACAATAACTGAGAATTGGCCATTTTCATGAGCCACCCCCTTTAAAACAACAATTACCCTAGGATGGGTAATTCAATTTAATTGCACCGATGCCCTTCCCAATGGCTTTACAAAAATGAAACAAGTGTTATCCCCCCCTCCATTTCCACATATTATTTTTGATGATTTCAAGGATGGTACTTCCCTGTCAAAGCATGTATTACTAAAAGTTAAAATGAATGCAAGTTGTGGTTAGATTGAACCTGAGAAATGAATTCATAGACATCTTTCTCGTCTTTGGGAGGCACGGTACAGTATCTCAGTAGTACAGTAGTACAGAACGGCCAACAACCACAGGTCACACAGTGCCTCTCAATGCCTGCTCTGTGACTATGTCAATTATGCTGCCTCACTAATGATCTCAAATATGCAAATGGCACTTCCCTGCAAAAGTTGACATTGTCTCCTATGATACATTTTCTGCTGAAGTAAGACACAATTTAGTGGAAGAATTACAAGCAGGCTCTTTGTCACTCTTCAGCGCCATTTACATCCTTAATTGGCTGTAATTCCACAGCACCCATTAGAGAGAGAGAAAGAGATGGGGGAGAGAGAGAGAGAGAGAGAGAGAGAGAGAGAGAGAGAGGGGAGAGAGAGAGAGATCGAGAGGGGGAGAGAGACCATCCAAACAAAGTTGTTAGAAAAAAGTTCCCCCTGTACATGAATGTTCATGGCACAGCATGGTCAGTGAGTGATTTATACATGTCTCGTACTGCCATTGGTGATTAGAGGAGGGAAAGCACTCATGCTCTTCATCCTCTGTCTCTGCTACCCAGGTGACCAGGGAATTAAGCTCTGAGGTCACGTGTTTTTACATTTATCTAGTCCTTAACACCTGAGTACATTTTTAGAGGATGAAATTAGCTATGCTTTACGGCCATTATTTAAAGCGGAGCACCGCAGGGCTTTCGCTAGATGCATCGGGCTAAAGCGCTGGTTCTCTGTGCAGTGACCCGCCCCCTGGTCCAGAATCGAATCCTGACTGTGCCAGTGGTGACTGTGGCCAGAATTCCCACAGGGGCGATGTGTGACTTGCGGGAGCATCGCCCAGCATGGGCGGGATATTCAGCTCCCATGTTCCCAGCTCATAGTGCATGGGAGACTGCTCTGGGCCAATCAAGAGCCGCAGTCTGCCTGCGCCTGCTGCGCATGAAGCATAGTCCTCCGGTGAAATGGCTGCGCAGTTGGCGGATGGAAAGCGAAAAGAAGCGATGACTGGCTGCACACATTTCAGAGGACACACATGCTGGTCGGCACTCTCGGCACATTTCAGAGGACACACGTGCCGGTCGGCACTCTCCGACATTTCGGGAGGATGTTCAGCGATGGCGCAGGCTCACTTCTGAGTGGGCATTCCGAGTGTGACCAGCGGTGGAACCCGGAGGGTTGATTGCGTGCCTGTAAAACCTTCCTACAGCACAGCAGTCTCCAGCCCACAATATATCCTGGCTACTGGTTTATGGCTCATTCACGTTTACAGCTGAGCAATCTACAGAAAGGAGGGGGGGAGTGATTTTTTGGGCAGCAAAAATAAGGCCTTACCGAAATTTCACTCCCCCAGCTAGTTGCTAATATCATCAAACAATTTTCAGGGCATATAGTAGAGGTGCAGATATGTGTGTGTGTTTCAAGCATAGCAATCTAAAGAAAGGTGGGGGAGTGATTTTTGGGAGTCAAAATAAGGCCTTGGCTATGTTATACTCAGTGACACATACTCCCAATGACACATTAAATCACTAAATCAGTGCCAAGTGAAATGATATCTAAGAAGACATGCGCTTATGAATAAAGTTCATACACTAAGTACTCATAATGATATCCTGGACATAGGCATATCATGATTGTAACTAAGACTTGTGTTCCTACTGCATAGCCGTTTTTCGTGAATTACTTTCACTAATGTTTATTTGCTTTATCAAGTGTGAATGTCGATTGTAGCGAAGCAGAAAAAGATTATTGTTTGCTAGATGTTGTGACTCTCACAAAACAGACTAGTTAAATTATGTCAACCTGCCATGAAAATTGACCAGATCAAATGTGAAAGAGTAGGCCTAATGTTTTCCGCTTTGTTTTTGTGCTTTTGTTAATGTTTTTGTGTTTTTGCACTTCAGGGCCACCGAATTATCAATAACATTTAGTCGTTGTCAAAAACGATCTTGACAGCTGAAAGCATCATAGATCAGCCCAAAAAAAGCCAACAACATTTTCTTTATTTTGCAGGAAAAATGGACTGTCGACATTTAATGAGATATTTGCATTGTAATTCAAACCATGTCCTTGGTGTAAACGTAAAGCTATGGGACCATTAATAATGGATTCATCATTTTTATTTTTTTATTTTATTGCACCGAGACTCACCAATACGCGTATCTCGTTCCAGTGACCTCGGTGCTATAAAACCGAAACCGAGTTCCAAGTTTCGCATCCCGACGCACTTCCCTGCTGGCACTCATTCGTCTTGTCGGCCATCTCAGAAACAAAGCGTTAATGTACCTTTTTAACTACATTTAACCTATTTAACCTCACACGCACTCATTGGTGATTTTCGCAGGCACCGCATAATTCTGAAGGAGATTAAAAAAAAGATTAAAAAAGGAAAGAAAACGTTGTTTTTTTATTGCTGTATTGTTGGTGGGGACATCATGTGAAAACTGCATGTGGTCGAGGGGGATTTAGAGCTGGCCTGGAATCGTGCTGCGCGCGCTGATATCAGAGATAATGGGAGAGAACGGGACGCAACGAGGTGATATAATGACACCAGCGAGACAACAGATCAATGGAAATAAATAAATGGTAGCTGTTTCCTATTTTCCATATCTTCTGTCATTACCGTTACTTAAACAGTCTCTATTATTATTATTATTATTATTATTATTATTATTATTATAATTATAATATTATACAATATTATTATTATAAATAAAAAAGCCAAAACAATGATGCAAAATGCACAAGCAGGTTTAATGGTGTACTGTTTTAGTTAAAGAAAAGCCAGGTTTTAATTTTTGGGTTCTTTAATTCTCATGCCAATGCTTGAGTGGGTTTTCTCTCCTGAAACTGGGAGGAATGCAAACAAGATTCACCTCATTAAACAGGAACAAACTGTACAGATATTTCACTTACTTGTGGAAATGACTTTTAAACATTCACAACATTGCTTGCTGTCTGAGCTGAGATTTGAAAAAACATTACAGGATGCACACATTAAACATGGGAAATGAGTACCGGCGACAAAGGGATGGGATCAAGGTACATAACGCCCTCAAATAATCAAAAGAGACAGCTGATTAAAGGAATACATTGACCTTAAAATGTGCTTAATTTCATCAAGCATTGTGCCCACTGGTGTGGCATGGTGTGTGTGTGTGTAGTAAAAGCCAAAGCAATTAAAGGAATCACACAAGGATTGACATATTAAACACATTTTAAAAATAATAATAATAATTAAAATAGAAATTCTGTACATTAAAATTATAAATATAGTTTATTCTAAGCCCTGCCCACAGTAGCATTGTTGTCACCATGGACACCGGTGTATGACGGTGACAAAGGATGAGCATCAGCATGTGTGTGAGACAGGGGGGCAGTCCCTTGAGAATGACGCCTAGGCACTATGGACAGTGTTGGCTACCCTGTGTGTGGCCTGGCTCACAGTACAGACAGTGTTTGGTACTGGGCTCACAGTGCAAATAGTGTTGTTTACAATTGTGTGTGACTAGGCTCACAGTACAGACAGTGTTGGGTACCCTGTGTGTGACTAGGCGCACAGTACAGACCAGTGTTGAGTACCAATGTTCCATTGTACATACAACCATAAAAAGCTGTTTGCAGTGTAGTGTTGCTTTCTACTGCAGTCAAAATTAAGTCCCCACAGTCACAGCACTACAACACCCGACTCAACTAATCAAGATCTTTATTGAAGACTGTGAGTAGTTGATTAGTTGAATCAGGTGTTGTAGTGCTGGGCTAGAACGAAAACCTGCACCCACACTGGCCCTCTTCACATAAGATTGGACACCCCTGGTCAAAATGGAGACACCCCAGAGTTTTCCCAAGCCCAGCGTTACTCAAATCTGGCCCACAAACCCAAATTCTGGTTCTGGTTTTCCTTTCTCTCAGGTAGGTAATTGAACAATTAGTGCAAATGATTGGCCAGAGTGTCTTCACACCTGACTGGACCTGAGTGATTTGAGTAACCTTGCCCTAGCCTGTGCCAGCTACGATTCTAATCAGATAATTTGATTTGATTTGATTTGTTGATTGGACTCTGTCAGGTCAGCCCTATTGGGTACCCCACACGTGGGCTTACAGTATAGACTGAGTATGGCCTCGTACTACGTCCACAACTTCCAGGCCAGAACATGAACTTTTGGTACCCATCTGGAGCTTATGGCCACAAAGACTGTAGCAGTATGTGTCTCAGCATAGTTCCCTCCTCTAGGCCCCTGTTGCTCGGTTATGATTGGCGGCACAGCGTCTAGTGTAGGAGCCTCGAGTGTCTCTTGGGCAAAAAAAACAGAGGCTCTGTAAAGACTGACTTAAATTCTACTAAAACACCACTGAGATCATTTTGTCTAATGGTTCAATAAAATGAAAAATGACTAAATGAAAAACACACCTAAAACGATGACACTAAAACGTTTCTTGAAGCAAATGGCGACGTCAAGGTGACTGTAAGTGGGCAGCGTCGTCCCACATGCTGTCGTTTTTTTTTGTTGTTGTTTTTTTTTAATGGCACTTCGCGATGACATTGAACGCTGCGTGTTTGTCCATTTCTCCACCAGCCAATCTGTTTGCATTACCACCGTGCTCAGATTGTCCCATTATATATTAGAAAAGCAATTATCACTTCATTAAACTTCAAAGATGTTAATAAAAGTCATAAGACTAAGCCAGCTGTTGAATTATTTCAGAGTCTCATATTGATACAAGCCTGTGAAGTGCATTTCCAACCAATTAAGGTTCTGCTTCCTAATTTAACTTTGAAAAAGAGGATGTCCTCCTACAAATCTAATATTAGCAATGCATATGGTAGGTATTTTGAATAACATAATGGGAAAATTGCTTCCACAATTTATCTTCCATGTCCATGGGAGAAAGCCAGATTGGAGCCTGAGGACTCTTTCCACCTGAACATATGCTTCTATTGGGAGAATCTCAATATGGAGTACTTGACTGTAAACTTTAAACCCAATGCCTGTGTTATTCATGGGCTGCATACAGAACGGATATCTAACAAGACTTTGTTTAGAAACATGCATGACCTTACTATTGTAATATAGTAACAGGACATTAATTACACCATCTGAAATGCTTGGCAACAATGTTCTGCTATACTGTAACTCTAACTCCATGTTTCAAAGGATTATTCAGGCTGCCATTACCAAATAATCTGTCAATTGCAGATTTGAATGGTACGTCACAGTGGCCTTGTAATATTTGAGAGTTACACATGCTCATCATATTTTAAGAAAGATGTTGACCTTTATGAGGTGATTTGGCTGCATGTTGCAGGTGGGTCTTTAGGACCCAAATTAAACATTTTGGAGAATTGTTGTGACTGTGCAGTGTCTGTGTGTGGCTAAACTCAGTGTGAATAAGCAGCAGCTGCTGGAAAGGACAATGTTTGAGAGCCAACCACCGTTTCAAGAGATATAACCACTGTTTTCCCCATAACCACTGTTTGTACCATAGTCTTTTTTGATATAAATTCTGTATTTTTTTACATTATGTGAACAATGTTTCCAGATGTATTGTTTTCCATTACAGCGCTACAGTGCTCTGCCTTATTCATTAGCACCTTTCGTCTTTTGTGTATTCTAAAAGAAATATAACTGTTCTATTCTGATCTGATTTTTTTGTTATCATCTGTGACCAATACATACAATACTGTATATTGATAACTTTAGTCATCTTGCAGTAAAATAAAACAGAATTATTTTGTATTACTATTGTTTATAGTTTACAGTATCTAAACAAACTCTAGCTTCCTCATTATATTGTAAGAGCCACATATACAAAAAACAGTATTAATTGAAAAAAATTTTGCTTCACTATTTGTGGCTTTATTTTAAAAAATCCTTTATGTCCTGTAGAACATTCCATTTTCAGTGGTATGAGATTTCACTAGTTTACTGCAGCCCTTTCAGTAGTCTTCTAGGGCATTTTTGAGCGGAAAATATCTCAGATTTGTCCCCTTCTCCCAATTTGGAAAGCCCAACTGTATTCACGGGCCGTCTCACTGCTGCGACGTCCTCCATCATTTCGGGAGAGTGCGGACAGACACGCGCGCTCCTCCTGAAGCGGGTTCTGCCGGCTGCGACTCCACAGTCCAACAGCTGAGCTGCGCAGCCATTGCATCGGGGGATTACACTCCATGTGCAGTTGCTGCAGGCAGATAGCAAGTGCCCAACCGACCAGGGGAGTCACTCCTGCGAGATGAGACAAGAACAATCCCTCTTACCAAAATCCTCCCCCTCTAAAGAGCCAGTTATGCGCCACCCGACAGGGTTGCCAGCCACTGTTGATATGGGCACAGTTAGGATCAGGGTATGTGCAGAGATAGGGGTGAGCACACACACCTGTGCCCTCCTGACTGGAGCCCTCTTAGTCACATGTTGTTTTTTGTTGATGTTGTTGTTGTTGTTGTTGTTGTTTTTATCTTAGGGCTGGTTGCCACTCTGGGCAGAAATGTGTAGCCCTCAAGCAAGCACTGATACAGATGGGGTGCTCTGTTATGGGCAGGAACTTTGAGCACCTGCCTCACCAAAGGTCTCTGCACGACCCTGGTCAGGATACCAAAGCTAGGCTAAACAGGTGTGTTTTTAGTTTCTTTTGAACTTTCATTAGCTTAAACCATTTTATTATTATTATTATTATTATTATTATGACATTGCTATTCTATGCAATGCAAGTAATTAGGTAATTTAGTAATAAATAATATGATAAAATAATAATAAAAAAGTGATCTATTGGTGTTGTTAAAGGCCTCTGTACATACTCCACTGCATGCTGCACCAGCAGATCACTACTGTTTTAAAATAGCTTTTAGTCATTTTACTTTACATTCCTGTTATCTCCAATCACCAGCCAGAAAAGACTGGCTTGGAAGCCATAAGAGCTTTGCTTTTCATTTGGCATAGGTTGCCGTGACAGAAAAGGGTAAATATCTTGGGCAAAGGTTGGTAATGTTTTTTTTTTTTTAAAGTTCTACCAAAAACATAAAATGACTTACTGAGTTACTAATTGGAGTGCTGGTTCATATATTGTGTCTTGCAGATTTTCCTATTGGAACAAAGTTGGATGTATTGTGTTTCCTGCATGACTGCCAGACGAGAAGAATAAATCTATTTGAGAGTGCTGTGTGGTTTGTGGTCCTTCATTGGCGTGCTAGGTGAGGAGCTGGCGGAGGGATCGGCTTCATTTGTTTCCCATGGCCCTCTAATGGCCGATCTCCTCTCGGGGGCTGTGAATTGACAGGCCGCAGCCTCGGTGAGCAAACATCTAAACGCGTTTTATCGGCCTCCTCCTGCAATATTCCACCTGCTGTTGTCAGCCCGATTAGCCTCCAAGTTGTAAAGGTGCACTGGAATATTAATCAACAGGGACAAAGGATTGCGTGGCACATGATTAATTGTTTAAGTGCGGACAGCTCTGCAGCAGAGAGAGGGCATTAATCACATCCAACAGCTGACTTTCCAGGAGGAAACGGATCCCAGTTTCGAGGATTAGCGTTGCGTTAGAATGAGAGAGCCTCTCTCGCTGAGGGTTTAAACCACAGTCTTTGTTGATATGGCTTGGGGTTGATGCCTCACGTTTATGGGTTTCCAAGCAGCAGATCTAACTATTTATCCCTCTGCATCTTTGTGTGTATTTTGTATTTTGCACTGGAGGAAGTGTAGTGTTTGTCTTTAGCAAAAAAGATGCAAGTTCTGGAACTGTATTTATTTGAAAATGTGTTAGATTGCTTTTTTCTCCTACATTTACATTACATTACATTTAGGTGTGGAAAGTCCCTAGTCCCAGTTTCCTCTTATGTTCCCAGTTGCACCCATGTGTACAGCAAGCGTTGACTTCTTGCTGCTCCCTCACACCTGCCTAAAACAAAAGGCAGTCATTTTAGCTACTCTGCACCTCATCTTTGGAATTAAATTCTAAAATCATATCAGAAGAGTAGCAACATTTGGGTCTTCTTAAAAGCACCTTGGGAACACTGGGATGAAGTGTGTTATGTACTGCAAGAGCATATATACGTTTTGTACGTTTTATTGACTGTACATTCTTCTTCAATTTTCTCAGGGATCTGCAGGCATGCTTTCAAACTTTACCAGCATCCAAAGAGTTAAATATGCATTTGACCCTGTTCTGCATCGCAGTCGTGACCAGCCCCTGAAGCATGGCCTCATTGTTGCCTGTGCACCCGTTGCCTTCCGTGTGTCTGAAATAATAAGACATCATCCCGCGGTCCTGGCGGTGCCGGTGATCAGGTCATTTCGAAGCGTGTCAGCGTTCACGCTTGAGTACCCCTCTGCTCTGGGGGTGAAGTGAGGCACGGGGAAGGACTGTAATTTTCTCCACTTAGAAATAAATTCCATCTAATCTCACCTCGCCGTGTCAAACCACGCCACGACACGCTGCTTTGTTGTGTAACATTTGGTTATGCCGAGGCACTCGACTGCGTCTAAAACGCAGGTAGAAGCCCCTCCGGCTATTAAAAAACTTGGTTGATTAAAGGTAGCATTTAGAAGACACCGGTATTAGATTTAGTGTCCCATAGGGTTTAAATCCGAAGCTTTCGGCCATATGTCTGTGATGCATTGTGCCCCGCTGACGATCTTTCACATTTTTTCGTGCGATCATCAGGAATCACTCATCAGCTTCCTGTGTTTAAGGTGGTCGATTCACTGGCCTGTGAAGAGTTTTCCCACTAGCATTTCAGATGATCCTTTTGAGCATATGGCGGCACTCACTATTAACTGCTATGTGCTTTTTATGTCTTAGTCCTTTTACAGTCCTCACGTAAAGGTCAGGTGAAGCTAAGGCTTCAGTCCTTCAGATCATTTCGCCTGTCACTGTGCTATTGAAGCCAATTAATTATAATAATTCAATGATACCCAATGTCGTCATTATCGCTTTTATTGACATTTGATAAGAGATTTAGAAGAAAAGGTAATATGGGTCAGAGATCAATGTAAGAAAATATTGGTTTTGATGGTGTACCTGATGAGCTAAGTACAAGAAACTGAACCGCTCTTTAATGTTGAGTGTCCCCGAAAGACCAGAAGTTATTTCAATTAACACACATTTTTCACATTCTGGAAGTAGAGTCAAATACTGTACATAAACAGTATGGTTTCTGTTCAAACATTCCATCCCACCCATTGGGGCAGGATGGGTTCAAAGATACACCTCTCCTCCAATCAGTGCAAGCTCCCCTGTAGCATTGAGTTGTGATGTGTAAACTAGTCATTGGCTGGAGGTTATGTCAGAGAAGGGCATGCACTTGCAGTGCTCCTTCTGTGCTGCAGGTGTGAGTTGAATGGCACTTTCAACTCTTTCAAGCAGTAGTTCTTGTGGTATCAGTGTGCATGTTAAGTTCAGCCGTCATGTGTAAGAAATACATTTATTCAAATAAATCCTCCGCATCTGTCATACTTTTCTTCCCATACCAAACAGGTGTACAAATGTAGTACTATTAGCCATCCACCTACAGAAACACACACACACACACACACATACACATTGTTGTTTTCCCACTCCATGTTGAACAGTTTAAACTTCTCAGTAATATTACTATTATCACAGAAAAACTGCAATGCCAGGAAGGTTAAGGAAAACTCACACTTTTCCTAAATGTGGCTTGGCAGTTTGATGAAATTGCCAAACCATGTGGAAAAATAGAATAAACAAACAAAAACATAAATAAACCCATGCGTTTATTTGAAAGTTAACAATAAGGACAAATGAATTGAATTCCAGGAGTCAGTATAGGCTTTTTCAAGATGTAGTTAGCATGCCACAGCCTTTTTCGGTGGCAATGCATAACTCTTTTAAAGCAGTGATCAGGAAGTGTTAGATGAATGTGAACTGTTCAGCTCCATTGCAACCTGTACATCCATGTGGCATTATTACATTATTACTGCTCTTTGGCAGGAGATTGTCTGTGTGAACATATTCTGAATACACTCCCGTTAGAGTGAATTGCAGATTGGCTCATTGACTTCAATGATAAAATGTAAGAATGGTCAGTAAAGTGAGCATAGACTTGGGGTAGTTATTCGCTGTATGGTAACTGCACATTTGACAGGGGTAGGTGTGTAACACTTAAAACAAAGGGGGTGTGCCAGTTCTTACAGGCAATATGAAACTGAGTGTGACCAGTCATATTCTGGTCTAGGAAATTCAAACAAATCCAAGTTCTATTGAGTCTTCCAGCTCTGAAACAAAGCAAACCTAAATAAAAATGTACCAGGGCACCAATAATTGAATACCAACTTGGTGTAAGAGTACCCTTAGGAGTTGGCTTTAACCTCTATTATGACATTTGATGGCAAATGAAAAACTGTTATGATGTTGTCGTTCATGTTATGGTTTACAATTAGCGGAATCACTGCATTTGCGGAATTAAGAATGTCCTTCCGTCCTTTGATAATTTTAATGTGACTGCAAGCTGTTTGATATTACAGTGTTTAATTTGTTCTTCTTTAGCCATATCTCACATCTAGGAAATCCACTTCCATCTGTTAAATGTATGCTTTAATATGACTGAAAGGACAATAAGCAATTGTTTAAACAGCAGACAGATAACATAAACATAAAAATGCATTCAGTGCCTATACATACCTTTGTGTGGTAGCCCAGAGGTCCAATCCATGTTTCTAAAATGTAAATCTTTATTTCTAAAAAATAAATTCTCGTTTCAAAAATAAATGCTGGTTTTTAAAACAAAAACCCTTGTTGCTAAAACCAAATCATTGTTTCTAAAACAGAAATCTGCATTTCTAAACAGATCTCGTTGTTTCGTGGGCCCCTGGGCCCCTGGCATTGATATGAGTAACCATATCACTCCAATGACAGGACAAGGTGTGGGAGTTTCAGGGTCTTATTTAAAAAAACATTTTCCCACATTTTTCTCCCAATTTTGGTGGCCAGTTGAACCCTCGAATATGTCAACTATATTTTTCCTTGTACTACGAGTTTGCCACCTCTGGGAACAGCAGTGACAATGGTGAACTGAACCACCTCCTCCAAAATTTAACTGCTGTCACTCCGACTGTTACTCTCTGACAGTTCATCGCCGCCCCTGAACTGGTCTCCCGGCAAAAGCCAGGCTGGCGCAGCCTGGCCTCAAACCCAGGCTGCAGAACAAGTGCCTTTACCGGTTGCGCCACCGGGGAGACCCATTTCAGGGTCACTTGGTTGCTAAATACGTCCTCTACTCATGTTAGGCCTTTGTTGATGCTAAATATCAAGCATCTGGTAAATGAAATTCTGCATTGTATTGTTTTGTGGAGGACAAGGGACATTTCGGCTGCTCAGACACTAGCCTTTTAGCTGGCCCTGTAAAAGCTGTTTATTTGACCCTAAGGAGTGCAAATTACTGGACCAAGCCATCAGGATGTTTTTTTCATCTGCTAAGCCAAAGATTGAAAATGATTTCCCAACATTCCCTTTGAGCTCTGTTGGCGTGTCATCAATTATCTTCCAATCCATTTCACTGTAGTTTACCTTTTTTACTTAAAAAAATGACCTCTCCCCTGATTGAGCACACAACAGCTCTTCTCTGTTGCTGATAGAGGAAACAGACAGTTTCCAAGATTGTAAGACTTGAAATTGAGATATAGGGCCTGATCTTAACCTTTTTGTGCAGACAATGTTAAGTATATTAGTAGAATGTGACATCAACAGAGTTTATATAACAAAGAAATGAGTGGTAAGTTTTAAAAAATAACAATGTGCAGGGATATTGATGAATTAATCGGTGCTATTAATGAATTAATAGGCTGATTAATGCTCGACCTCTGCTTCAAGCAGAACCCCATAGAAAAGTTTAAAAAACAAGCATGAAGACAAAGAACGGTATACAATACAGGTTGTTGTTATAAAAGCTAATATATTCTCAATCAAGTTGCCTGGTTAAATACAGGATAAATAAAATAAATAAATAAAGTAAAAAAGAAAGATATAAACGTATATGGTATCATTGGTGCTGGACACTGAATAGCATAGAGATAGTGCTGCTGTATTGAGACAGGATGTCAGCCTTCTTAGCTACTCTCAAAAGACACAATAACATGAGCAGAGCCAGACATGCTACATTTTACAACAGTTTAATTTCAGTAAATTCCTTTTTTATTTCATACAAAATTGTATGACTATGTTGATTCAATAGGAATCCTAACATAGCACACTTTCCTTAAGACAGCAGTGCCTAACATTCAGAGATGTAGAGGAGTAAACATATGTTATTGCATATTACCTGCTGCAGCTGTTTATGACTGTTCTGAAATAAATTTCAGCTATTAAAATGAAATATTTAGAGTAAGCATGATGAAACCCACGTTTCAACTCATAAACATGTTAAGGGTACTGTATGTCATTTAGATAGAAATATGTAAAAATGTTAAATATTTATATAGAAAATCATTATGACTTTATTCTATAATGTCGATATATATTTTTTACAGGCTCTCCTGATGCATGTACATCATATTAACAGCTTAGAGACATTTAATTCCTATCTTGGTATATTCAGTATGACTGTGATTTAACAAATGTATTAGCTACAGCAAGACAAACAAACATGATAGGCCTTTTTGCCATTCTGTGTTCATGATGCAAAGTGTCAGACTGTGATATGAAACTTACATTTTACAAAATCACAGACTTGAGAATGAGGCTGTCAATTACATACGTATATATTATACATAAAATATTGCACATTCTACATAAGGCTTGTTGGATGTATACTTTTTGACTACTCTTTGTTCACCTTTATCCCAAGTCAGTACATGAAAGAAAAGTGCTTTTTTTTCAGGTACTGTGCAGGGCTAAACTTGCCGAGTGTCACCTGCGTTCCAGCGGTCTAGATTTGTCGTAGTCTTGATTGATTGGTTGATTGTTAATTGACTGTGATGCGATTCGCCTGTGTTCACTTGTGTGTATATGTCACTTGAGGCATCCTGCGCAGTAAAGAGCGAGCTTGGTGAAGTGACAGCGACACGCATCATGTCAATAAATGAAGGCATTAATTCAATGAGGCCTGATTCCATCTGAGAGCGCGGTGTGAAATAAGCCACTAATAGTAGAATGGTAGTTGACCTTTTCATTTTTTGATCTATTTTTATCCATTTCGGTTGGCTGTGTTATTGTCCCACATGCCAGCGTGATAAAACTCACAATAAAGAAGGCTCCTTCAAATGCATAATATTTAATGTCATGTTTGGTGCCAAAATCACACTCACCTTCTTTTATGGCACAATTTCAAAGGAGATTAAACAAACAATAGTCTGATTGGTCTGATGGTCTGATTTTTAATCCAAACCGCCCACCCCTTGTGCCAAGCATTTGCAAGTCACTCAGTCCATTATTGGGGTGTTTATGAATGTTTAGAATGAAATATGAATACACATTTTCCTGGGGTTCATTTGAACATTTCTGAAAATGTAAATTTAATTCCAAGCTTTTACTTAAAGGACATATTGTAAGTTAAGGTGCAAATTGATACATCTTAGGAAAATAGGAAAAGGTCAATATACGTTGTTTTATAACCGTGATATTTGTGAGACAACATAAGTACAGTAGTCCATGCGTTACTCAAATGCTCCTAGTTCTAATTAACCTTCTTCTTCTCCCCCTGTCTCAAGTGAGCTGATGATGTTTAAATCTGGCCGCCCACAAAGAAGTGCTACTCTGCTGAATGCTGACTGTTTTCTTTGGGTTTTTTTGCAAATGGAGTTTTAAATTGGCTTTTTTTTTTTAAAGTAGCATGCACCCGGGTAATGTCTGGAGGTACCGACACAGCATCCCACTGGCAATGATTTATGATGTGGGGCAGCCGCAAATTGACTCGTATGCAAGAAATGTAAATGGAATGGGAGCTTTTGATGGAGAAGCTCATTTTCAACCCTAAACGTTTTAGATTAACCATACGTACTCACAAGGCGAAATGTAATTGAGCAGGTTTTTTTCTTCTTTTCTCTTTTTTTTTTCAAATAATCTACATTATCAGTCAATCTGTTATACAAATATTGATATTTATGTAGATTTTGCAAGGATCAAGGGATTTGATTAAGAGGATTCATTTTGCGAAATAAACCTGAAATTAGCCAAGGAATGAGGAAAGTATCAAAAATGATATATGCAGGTCGCTTGTTGTTGCTGGCGCTTATATGTCATATTAAAGGCAAACAAAGCAAGAAAGGGAAAATGAAACCTTACAAAAGTAATAAAATAAAACTGGTAGTATATATTTTTTCATGCGGCAGCTATTGATTATATAGCTCTGGAGGGCACACTTGCTACATACCTTTTCAAACTATTTACATTTTCACACTCATTGTGTCAAAACCTAATGTTTGACCGGTTCATTAAACGTATGCTATTTATTTTGCACACACGATGAACCCAGATCTTGAGGTTCAGGATGAAAGGAACAGGTATATTTTAATATGTGCTTAGTCTTTTGAAATTCTTAATTAAAGCTTTATACCAGCAACCCTTTAAAACATAAAAATCACCTAAGCAGTACATGGGGAGATGCACTCTGACTGCTAATGGTGAGATGTTAAATTGCGACCAGTTAGTGATTCCTAGCGCAGAAGGCAGGGTTGAGCTCTCTGTTGGGCTGGGGGGAGGATAGAGGATGAGGTCTGATACTCCGTTTTCAAAGGGGGACACCTGCTGGAGACTTCTCTGTGGTGAGTTAAGCATTTTCATATTGAGGCCTTTTATAGATTGTTTTACCCAGAGGGCTAATAGTTCTAATTCCGACCTTAAACAACCAGTTTTTTTGTTTATTCTTTTGACTAGAAGTTGAATAAAAGACCCTTTCCTCATGAGTGTGGCATCATTCTCCCCTTCGGGTTTTGGGTCCCAAATCCTTATGGATTGATTGAGATCTGACCTCTGCCCCAGTTCAGCTACGTAAAAGTAAAGTTTCATCTCATTCATCTCAAACTTTTATTCATTTTCTATTTTTACCATTAGAATGAATAGTAACGCTGCAGGGAATAGTATAAAATGCATTGTTTAATTGAACTGGACACACATCTTTAGTATCTTTTTCATTTGTGGTTTTGGTAGATTATTTTTTGGCAGGATTTCATTAATGGTAATTATTTCTTGAAGAGCACACAGAAGGCTTTTTTCTAACAAATGTTCACCTTTGCCTTTACTGTAATTTCTAATTTAACATGTGCCTATAATCAGAAATGCGCAGAGCTCTGGAAAAACATTCAGAAAATGAATCTTGGATAAAGTGTTTAGCTTAACAAATCAGGACAATGCAGCTGAGACACTGCGTATCGCCCCTATATATGACAGATCGGCAAACTCTTTTCAGGTTGTATTCATCATAGAACCATCGGGCATGACTATGTCAAAATGTGCTGTATGATTACATATTAAATACATGTACCCAAGCTGCATAAGGACTTAGCTAAAGTCAGTATCTGGTTTCTAGGAGGAATCAGCCATGTGATCACCTTTGCTCAGATATACTATCTATCTGGCCAATGCATGCTTTGAGCGGTGACGCTACCTATTGGTTTGCTTGTGGAATAACAAGGCCTGGATGCAATCAACGTTTGTCCTTAACTTTGATTTACAAATAAATGACAGCGTTACTTTTTTTCCCAGGTCACTTTTTTTTTGCTCAAATGTTTATTTAATTTTCAAGATCACTGAGCCCGCCATGTAAAGAAAAAAACAAACAAACACTTGCATTTAATTATGAGTTACGGTTGAGAACAGACGTATTAAATCCAAGCTCAATTCATCCACTTCTAGTGGTTGACAGCAGATACAGTTATTGTTGGATTGCAAAAATGGGCATACAGTTTTAAAGCCATTCATCCCCTCATCATTCCCAGCAGGGTAATGCAGAGCGCTAACTAGTCGATCTTTATAGTCAAATCGCGTTGGAAACCGTTATCAAACCGAGCATTAGCTAGCCTATGGACAATAAGCAAAAATATTGCATTTGCTGTGGAAGGAACTGCCAGGGCATACTTTTAGGATGCATCTGAAAGTTAACAATCACCATCGCTTGCAGGACCAATACCTAAGAACTGTCATGCCCCAGGAGATCAAAGCGGGAGGGGGGAGGAGCTTCGTCTGTGTGGTCCACGGAGGAGGTAGGAAGTGCCCCCACCTGGGGGCTATTCAACCATGAAAGGATTAACTTACATCAGCTTCCCATCAGATCTCCTGGGCAACAGGGCTGAAGCGCCACTGAAATACCAATAGCCCGATGCTCCTACGAACATTCCACACAGCACCTCACTCTCTGCCATGATTCAGTCTGTCGGTCCTTTTTTTCACAAGACATTTACATTTTTTTAAATGTACTGATAGTGATGTCCCCAATTCAAATGACCGCTATCCTCAAATTAGTGTGCAGTGTACAGAAGCTATGTTCATGCCAGGGGCTATATTACATCCAAGACAGAGGACATTTTATTGGTTTTAACTTGTCTTTTTAGAAATATGATTGTCCTTTATCCTCAACTTCCGTAAGAGCGTAGGTACAGTTTTAGATCCTGCATTATTTGTACAACTGCCATTTCTGTAACATCACTGGTATCTCATTTTACCAGGGTTCAGACTAGATATCAGTGATGTTACAGAAATTCCCACTAGAGTCAAAATGACTGTTACTGTTTAATAAAAGAAGTTTGCTTTTATCTGATAAACCCTCTGACTTTGTTGTAAGTCCAGTATTCAGGATTCAGTTTCAAACTCCATGCAAAATGAATGAGGAAAAGAAACCAAACTCCTTTCAATGGAGAGGATGCAGTGCAGTTGTACTTAAGAGGCAGTACTTGCAAGCGATAAGCTACTAATTTTTGTAATTAAATACCACTTGAATATTCAATGCCATTGTATAGATTTCCAAAAAAAAGAGCAATGCAATTTTAACCCTCAAGTGACTATTGTCTTACTAAATGAGGTCATGAATAAACTAAAAGCCATCTCCTCCTCTATCTGATCATTTATTTGCATAATTAGGTGTTAATTCTAACTCACTATGCAAATATATGCTTCTTTTAAATTGTGTTTGAATGTGAAGTGAAGCTGCCACCAATCCTAATATCAATTATGTGATGCTGTTGTTTCCTGGTGTCAGGAAATACTAGGGACTCCAGCACTCCAGCACTCAGTTGGGTATGATGAGGTATGGCCATCGCTTCATAGTCTATTTTTACTTAACTTACCTAAATGAACCAGTAAAAGTTGTGTTTAACTTTTTTTTCATATCTATTTTAGCCTACATTGATAAAAACATCTCTAATTTAGTACAAAATGTGTATTTCCAGTTAAAATATCAAGCACACTGTGTGAAAGTAAGTTATTTATTGATACTATTATTGGCCATGTAGTGAGTTCAAACTGTTTTACCGTTTTACCATTTAATGTTTCACCATTAGCAACACAATATATTTTACATTACGTCACTTTGTCATACCTTAGCTTAAGCTGAAATGACATCACTGGGCTCCAAGAGAATAGGTAATCCACATTTACTTTCCCGTGGTTCTCATATTTTAAAAATGATTTTTAAAATAAATATTGGTATAATGTATGTTATAATAATAACTCATCATTTAAAAAAAAAACTTTTTAAATAACTGTCTTATAAAAAAAAATGTTTTTATCAAAATGTATTAATACCTATATCCGACTGGACATAGATATCATGACAATGTTGATTTTGGTAATCTCCACTTCATTTGCCCCAAAAGAGAAGTGTGGTTTGGTACATGTTCCAGGCTCAGGCTCTTTCTCCACCCAGAACGTTCCACATTGAACCTGTTTGCATTTGTAGCAAATTTATAGACATCAAATCATCATCTGGCACCCACTATAATGTCTGGCTACCCTTTGACCCCGCCGTTCCCGCCACCAGCATGCGTAAGGTCCGTGCCCTGGCCAATCTCAGTAGCCACTACCTTTTGGTTTTTGCATCCACCATGAAAGTTTTTTCAGCTTTTTATACCCATGGTCAACAGAGTGCAACTGGTATAGATTACACGTGACAACTTCAACTTCAACACGTGCACCTACACAGGAGAGATCAATTTGAGAAGTGTCACCAGGCATCAGGCTGTGTCGCAGGAATCAATGGGCAGAAAAGATCTAGCCCAGAAAGCTAATTTAATTTTAAATGTTGCATGTCTTTCATTATATTTGAAAGCTGAAGATCAGGACGCAAGAGAATGGAATTTCTAAGAGTGTTTTTTTTTGGGAGGTGTATGTATTTTGAATCCTTAAAATGCGTGTTGTGTAGTAGAGTTCATGCTCGCCGCTTGTGTTTTGTGTTTTGTGGAAAAAATGAATGTCCTTGCATTTTCTGAAATTGTGCGTAATAGTTAATAACCTGCTAAAAAAACATTAAAAAACAAACATGCTGTTGTGTCCTGTGTATGCCTATTCAACCCTATGACAAAGAAAGGGGTCAGCGCAGTCAAAGCCTAAAAGCAGATCCTTTATGTGGGGTTTGACTGAAATGAACAGCTTATGCAAGTTTATCAGCATCTCAGCCGAATCGCCTCTTTAGTCCTTAATTAATACAAACACAATTAACCATACAGCTCTGCTCGTTAACATTGTGCTACTTGTCTCTGGCATCCTTCTATGGTATTGATATCCGCAGATATCAATGAACAGATATTTTAACAATCTAATAAATTAACTGCAATCAACAATTCATTGGCAAATGGCAAAATGCCTCTGTGTAATCTGACTCGACTGTACTTATTATTTATTTTCCTTTGAATAATAGGTTTAAATCCTAATTTATCGTAGAGCATGGATAATGATGTACAGTGTCTCCAGGATACATTACAATTGTAAATATTTTCCTTGTTAGCGACACTCGAGGTCATAAATTTGACCAGACTGAAATGATAACCTTGTTCTATCTTCTAAATCTGGGTCTTGTTTTTAAACCCGAGTTGATTTGTGCCTAAAGTGTAAGAAAAGGGCCACGCCGCTTTCTATTTGAATCCTGCTTCTCTGCGGAGTCTTTTCATTTGTTTCTTTAATGAAGTGAGACTTCGGGCTCCCAGGATATGTATCACCCTCTATTATTCCAGGATATCGAATGAGGGGGGAAGCAGGTGGACTTAGACCGCACTTAGAGTCCGAGGGTTATGCCCAAAGGTGGCCTTTGTGGGAGAGGGAACACAAACCCCCCGGGCGGTAGAAAGTGAGGAGAAATTGACCCCGGCTGATCCTTTTGGAAAAGCTGCTCTTTTTTCTTTCTTCTTTCACCCCCTCCCGAGAGCCGAGATCCTTGGACAACACTTAACAAATAAAACAGTGTCCCCGAGCCTCGGCTACGCCAGGGCCGCCCGAGAGCTAGGATGCAAATATCCAGGGTGGCGGAGGGCTGTGCGGGACGGGGAGAGAATGGGCTGGAAACATGAGACCCTCAGGCCTGCGGGCCGGGGGGAGGGAGCCCAAAGGGACAAATTAGCTCCAAACAATAGGGGACCTTTTCCACCGGGGGATAATTAAACGTTACTTCATCAAAGCAAAGACAGTTTGCAAGCTGCTCGCTTTTGTAATTCTATCATGTTTGCCCCAGAGATATGTGTTTTGTATTTTTTTGTTGTATTATTCCTTACTATTGCCATTGATTGAGATTCCATTTAATTACACCGTTGGGGGTATTAATTATAAGCCGCGGTTAGCCCAGTCAAACCGGGCTCGTTGGTAACAGAGGCCCTATGTTTTGTCTGTGAAACCCTGGATCTCCGGGACAATGGTCTTTGTTTATTGTCCTTAGTTAAACAGAATTGGAGGTAAATGACATCACAATGCAGGTGCCTGTTTGGATTGTCACAGAAAATGTTGAGACGTCACAAGCATTTTGTTTGAAGGGTACCTCTAACTTCAAATAAACAGCACAATCTCATATTTAGCACCCGAAGAGTCTTTCATGTCTGATGATAAAAGATAACTGATGTGTATTTTATAAGTTGAAAATAATATATTTTTATTAAATTAAAAATGTTATTAAATTGCTTAATATTTAATGATAAAAATAGTATTCATATTTTTCCCAAGTTTTCTACATAGGAGTAATGTTTTATGCCTTAAGAGTATTGCAAGCAATGTTTTGTACTTGTAGTGGGTGCAATATGATTATGATCAAACTTTTTGACAGTGCTGTGACTCACTGCCCCAGACTCATGAAATAGGAGCCTGTGTGGTCAATAAAATAATCACTGGTTTGTAGCAGAACATCTTGTTCCTCTCCAGGTCTCGGTGCCCAGAAGGATAAAAACACCATCACTGCTGCAAATCACCTCTTCTTTAACCAAAGCTTTTTTTCTCCAGCAAGGCGAACGACACCATCCATTGAATAAAGGCATTAGATTAGTTTAAAATCTTTAAACGCCTCTCAAGGGCAGAAGTGTGGGCGTGTCCTCGCGAAGTCAGCAGCGTTAACAGGACTTCTATTATAATGTTTTATACTTTATTTGTTTTATCGTTATTTAATTGTACCATTTATCTCTTACACAGTCAGTATAACAGCTTAGCCGGCTCCACAAATGGCACCTACAATGAATACCTGCCTAAAACATACAGCAAAAAACATGGAGCTGAAGGGAGTAAGCACCCAAAAAAAACATCCTCATTTCCCAGATTTTTCAAATATCCACGCTAATGGCATGCTCTTTGGGTAGTGTGTTCGGTGCCATGGTTGTGATATTGCATGGGTGTGCTTTTTTGCAAGGGCCCGCGTGGACCACGGGATCCCGCCAACACCCCTCAATGAAAGCAGTTTGTGACGGGGCTGCTTTGTGTCTCTTTTCCCCCCCTCCCCTTTGGCCAGTGAGCCGTGGAGTACTTGGTTTGCTGTAGGCCCGGGATCAGGAGGAGGAAGCAGAATAATGTTTTCCCTATCTCCGAGGGAGGGCCATGCTTGGCTGATTACAGAGCAGCTTTAATAGTCCAGCTCAGAGGAAACACTGGCTTTTGTCCCAACTCTCCACAAAAAAAGAGCCGGTCAAAAGCTCTGCTTTTTAAAGGGACGCCAGAATATTGTTTTGCAGGCCTCCTCAAACATATGCTCACAAACAGCAAGTCATCTCCGTCAACAGGGCCATGAAGTTCACAACTTGAAGCCACCCCAATTCACCGTGCCTGGCTTTGTGTCTCTAGTGAACAATAGTGTCCCCTCTGGACAAAAAAAAACATAAGTGTAATACACGAGACGTGAAGATTTACAATCTCACATTTAAAATGGTACTTCACGGACTTGGAGAAATTAATGTGCACAAAGTGGGTGTGTGATTTGTTTGTTGAAATGGGCACAGGAAGAGTAAACATTTGCATTGGGCCCTTCATCTTGCACATGACCAATTACTAATAACAGAGATAACACCATCAGTTAAAACAGCCAGACGAGGCCTCAAACAGTCGGCCCTTGAAGTAAAGGAACAGCAAAGATTATCAGTCACGGAGAATAAGCACAGTCATATGCTGTCCATGTTGAAATAACTAGCATACCCTTCTCTCCTCTCACTCTCACATACGCACATGCACACGCACACACACACACACACACACACACACGCACGCACGCACGCACGCACGCACGCACACACACACATTCACTCACTCACTCACACAAGGGAATTAGCATTTCATCCAGTGTAACAAAGCCAATATGTTTGGAGAAGTAGAGCCATACGGAAACAAGTCCTTTACAGAACAGTGCCTGAGGGCTGGAGGGGGACTCATGGGATGGTGGTGGGCTCCAGGGGCAGGCTCCTATTTGCTAAACAGAATTTGTTATTTTGTCCCCGCAGGCCTGTCACAAGCAAAATCATTTAAATGGGCAATTCGGTATTTAAGCTGACTTTCTGTCCACAAATAGACGGGTGACACTGTGAATTTGTGGCTGCGTGTGTCAAATGGAAAATTGTAGTTCAGCTGAAATTAAGCAGTCTTTTGGGAACTGATTTGGCATTCACCAGTATGAAAACAACTTCCCTTTTAATAAATATCCAGTTTATCCTTCAGACTTTTAAAAGCCTCCACTTAAGTGACATCTGTACAGTTTATAACTTTATAACACAGTGCAGATTTTTACTGAAAATGTCTTCTGGGACTTTTTCACTCTGTCTTTTGTAAATCACATTGGCAAATTTGCTAATAATATCTGATATACTGTGTACATAATGTACATATTTGAAAACTGCTGTCTATTCTCGGGGTTGGCAATTAAGAAAAATATCACAAATCTGAATTAAAAAAACATATTAACGCCACCTTCACAACAGAGCAAAAAGCTAATTAAAGCTAAAATGATTAGGCATAACATTGTTTGGTCAGCAGTTTTTATAAATGTCATTTTAATTGAAATTGATATATAGAAATGGACTGTTTGACCAAAAGTTGAGAGTGCTCATCCATGGAACTGCCATGGCTGATAGATTTTCAACAGAGCTGGGATGTAGGCCGCCAAACTGAATGTAATCAAGGCCCCACTCATGCGGTCCCCAGAAATGCTGGCCACCATGATCAATAACATATTCCCATTCAACAAGCAGAACTAAATATATAGCGGTCTAAAATAAACTTGGAGACTGCATTAAGGGTAAATTCTCATGAATGAAAAGCAGTTCACCAAGAATGTAATCAAAGATGCAATGAGACCCGCTGCACTGATGATAGGCCGTCATTACAGATTGTTTTCAGTGAGTAATGGGTCCCCACAAAGGAAGATAATGAGATCCAATAACATATTTACTGAATTTATGAAATAAGTATTAAATACCTGGGAGACTCAGGTATTTGCAGTCACTTTATCCTAGTAATTGGCTAGATTAGGTAATTCTAGTTCTAGTTCTAGTTCTTATTATTTATTTGTCAATAATAAAAACTGTTTATGTCGTGTGTAGATAGTGTTTCTTTTTGGTACCATCCCTACATATACTAACCCCCACACCTGCCAGTGAAGAGGAATATCAGAAGCCAATCCCTGGCTTAATTTACAGTTTCCAACAAAACAAAGCAGGCCTCTCCTGCCAATTAATTAGATGAGTATAAATATTTTAATGTTCTTTGATACAAAGGCAACACCAAAGAGATAGAATTAGCAGGCACGAATGGAGTATTATTAATGAAGCAAGTATTATTAGTATTATTATTAGTAGTAGTATTATTAATGAAGCAACATTTCATTTCACTCGCAAACTATTGTCCTTATTTCGGTAACACTTTTGTATGTTTGACTTTTTTACAAGTTTTTATTATTTTTTCCCCCCAGGTCACAATTTCTCTTCAAATCTACAAAACATGGGATGAAGGTGTTTCTAGTAGAACCTCTGAGATACGAACACATTGGGACTAGATGTACCGCCAACTCCAAATTTATTCACACCCTCAACAAAGATGAGCAAAAACAGCTGTATAAAAAAAACAGTACAGGCAATGGCCATAACCAGGGGTGCACATAAGTGATACGCCAGTATGCATTCGCGTCCTCAAACGTTAATTGCGTACCGAGCAAGACGGCAAACTTTTGAAACATACACAAACGTCCATCACTGGTAATGTTTACTGGTTAGTTAATGAACTCACTTGATGGACTGAAATGATGGACACCCAAAAGTCTGGCCTTGATTTAACATAACACCCATTTACAATCAGCATTGGAAGCATTGGTCTTGGAATGCTGGTGTTATGGTCAGATGAGACCAAAACTGAGCTTTTTGGCCATGCACACCAGTGGTGGGTTTTTGTATCAGAAGGACGCTTATGTTGAAAATAAGCTATACCTATGGTAAAATATGGTGGTGATTCTTTAATGTTACGGTTTACTTGTTTTTTTGCCTCTATTGGTCCTGGGGCTCTTGATAAGGACAATGGAATAATGAACTCCAGTAAGTACCAAGACATTTTTCCCCAAAACCTGGTTCCCCTTGCCAGGAAGCTGAAACTTGGCTGCAAATTGGCTGCAACCAAGAAATGGTTAACTGAGCACAAATAGACTGTTTTGTAACAGCCATCTCAGTCTCCAGACTTAAACCCAAAAGGGAATTTGCAGTTTGAATTGAATTTAATTGAATTATTTTTGTTGGATATGTAATTATTGTTAAATAAAACAATTATTAGGTTTGTGTATAATTGTGACACATCTTTTGGGGAAAAAATATAACAAAATCTTTTCCTCTAAGCAATTGAGTCCATGCAATGAAAAACCGCATATGTGCATATTTTATGAAAATCAAGGTAAACATGACATATCATTATTTGATACCCTTTCTAAATAATTAATCCCAATCACATAATTTCTTCAAGCAATGATATTCCAGTATTTTAATTAGGCTTCCGCAAAAAAAACCATTTATGTACATTGCTGAGAATGGAAGGGTAGATGCTGTACTGTGGCTGATGGAAATCGTTTGAATGTAGGTAAAAAAAGAACATTGAAAGCTAACACCTGCAAAGGCAGACAATGAAAGTAATGCATGGGAACTGTATGTCAATAGCCAGGGACAAGAGAAGCAGGGGAAAAGTCCTCCAAATAGGTAACATTATGTGGAAAAATCTGTGACTTTAGCTAGCTAACCTGTTACTAGCCACTAACAACATTAAATAGTACTTTAAGTACTGCCTAAGGTTGCCAGCTAAGCTAAGCATACTAGCTACAAGGAAGTTTAAAATTTTTTCTGTTTTTTTAAACTTCCTTAACAAGCTGCTGACAACAGATGCTAGCTTGCTAGCCTGTTACTAACGTTAGCGAGTTTTGGCAAAGTTGAACGTTTCAACTCAGCTGTTAGCTTAGCTGTCGCAAGTTACCTAGCTTGTGAAACATGGATTGAAATGCTTAATAGATTAAAACATCTTGCTAATTTAGTAAAGAAAGCTGTACCTAAACTGGTCAGAAATAAGTACATGTCTACATATCCAACTGATAATTCATTGCTTGCTGTGACTGTGAGGTTCTACGGGGTTTTTTTTTAGGCCTATTTTATTTAACCAGGCAAGCCATTAAGAACAAGTTCTTATTTACAGTGGTGGCCTGGTGGCCTGGGTACATACCTGGGTACATACACCATTCACTCACACACTCACACCTACAGGGCAATTTAGACTCTCCAATTAGCCTAACGTGCATGTCTTTGGACTGTGGGAGGAAACCGGAGTGCCCAGAGGAAACCCATGCAGACACAGGGAGAACATGCAAACTCCACACAGAAAGGCCCCGGCCGTGATTCGAACCCGGGACCTTCTTGCTGTGAAGTGACAGTGCTATCCACTGCACCACCACGCCGCCTATATAGGGTTCTACTGGGATTTTTAGGCCTATTTTCTCCCTATTTGGAAAGACTAATTTGTGGATGTTTGTGTTGCAACCTCTGTCAATTCAGGAGGTCAAGCTGCTGCTTCTTTTCACTGCATAGTCCACCAGTTAAACTGGTGCACAACGTGACACAGATGTCCCGCCGGCTGAAATTTCTTCCCTCCCTGGGCAACGCTACGGCCAATTATGCACTGTCCTGCAGAGATACCAGCCACAACCAGCGCAGGCACAATCTGGATTCAAAACAAGACTGTGGGGCCCCTTATACTGTATATATATTTTTTTTTGCTCAAATATTTTGAACAGTAAACACAAAAAGGTACATAGGAAAAGTCATTTTTTTGTTTTACATTAGATTTTTTGGTCTATTCTAACATTTAAAGTGACATTTCCGTAAGACATTTTATGTTACATTTGGATGCAATGTGGAAGACAGGTACTGTGCATATTCAGTGGCATATGCCTGTAAAAACAGGCTTGTAAATAAGCACTGCATACAGTATACACTGCATTTTATATATTATATTCTATATGACATGCACTAATATTTATTCATTGTGGCAAAAATGATCAACGGTGTAATTTTTAAGGAGGTATAGCTCTGTTATTAATGATTTATTAAGCTTTAACACCTGCGCCTTAAGGTGTTGCCAGTTTATGTTCAATTGCCAATTACATTTCAGAAGAAGATACAGGCATACACAACTGACCGAATACATTTGAAAAATCTATCATTTTAAATGAATAAAAATGTGTCAAGTATGTGCTGTGTGTGGCTCGAGGCTGATAAAGAAATAAAAATAAATAGTTAGCATTAAAATACAATTGATTTCCCAATTGTATGAATGTAGACTTTATAATTCAATTGAATGTAAATGGAATTCAATGGAAAAAAGGGAAACAGTGCACACGATGTAAAGAAGTGGGGGAAATTACCATATAATTAGAATGAATTAATAATAATAATTAATCAATAATCAATAATAATCCATTCAAATTTTAACGACAAGGGGTTCAGTATCATTTTAATAAGACTGTAACAAATTCAATAATTCACATTCACTGCATATTCTGTCATTGTGACGTCCCCACTAAATAAATGTTAAACTATGATAAACATTGATGGTATTTGATAAAAAAGCATATCATTGGAATTGCTAAATTGTGATTACAATATGTGCAGGGAACCTTTGGAGAGCCAAAATGGCAGTACATGCCTGTTAGTGACAGACTATCCTAAGCATAACTCCAGCAGGGTTCTCTTTAACTCTAATTCCCAGCACAGTTCAACAATAACACACTATTCTCTTGAGAATTACTACTGTTCTGGTTATTGCTCCCAATACAGTATATGTCTGTCTTTTCTGAAGCTAAGTTAGGCCTGACAATCATACATTGTTATTACTATTTTATAATAATTTTGTAAATAATTTGTATTACTATTTTATTTCATTTTATATATTTTTTTTATGTAAATATAAGTCAAACTGCATTTAGAAAAGGAAATATTAGCATATATTTAAAATATTCCTGTGGCTTAGCAATGCCTACCTTAAGTTACAGAGCAACTGTGTGAACAGGGAGAGGGTGGGATGATGTAGAGAGGCTTCCAATAAATAGTAGAGCTCCTCTGTGCTGTCAATCACCGACTCCTAGGAACGAATGAAAAGACTTTACTAAAGACGGCAAAACGCTATGGCTGTAATCAGTGAGTCATGGATAGCACATGGTTGCTCCTCCCATTTTGGGCCTCATGAAGCCTCACTTTGCCATCAGCACTGTAATGGTCTGGCGAGCACGTTATCAGGCATTTCCATCCCTGCAGCCGCCGCCGCTGTGACGGTGCAACCAGTGAGTGAAGGCGTCGGGAGCAGCGGTGCCGTGTTTTGGACTAGCAATCCGCTGGGAACAGCGCTAGCAGCGTCGTGTCACTTGTCACGACAGAGGGCGCTTGTTGCGTCGGGGAAGATATGGTCCTGAACACATCGAACCTCAGACACCAGTCACTTCAGTCCCTCAGCCGAGATTGCATTTCTGCTAGAGAGCGCCGCTCGTGTAGCGTCTTGCCACTGGGGAGAAAAAGCAACATTTACTTCACATGTCCCCATGTATTATGGACTATGACAAACAATGCTGCTGTTAAATGTTTTCTCATTGTTTTATTTTAAAGCCCTCAGGTTATAAAGTGTATAAAGAATGTCAAGGGGCTTCCAAGTGATGTGTCCAGTGGTGTGACCATGCCAGAGCAGACTATGGACAGGAATCCTATGAGGCAAAGCACAATTTGCCATGGCATCGCCCCGGAGGACATACAGCATGGTAAATGAGGCACTCATCACATGCATGGAATTTGAGCAACAGCCACCAAAAGCTGAAATTGCTTATAGTCCATAAAATGTGTAGGTCGCTTATAAATACTAATAACTTTTTTTTTTTTTCTCAGAGCTAGACAGATTGTAGTTTGGTATTAGCAGCCATGAGAAGATTTTTATTTTATTTTATTTTTTGTCTTGGACATCTGATCCCAGACATTACATTTTACATTGACATTTTAAGCATTTAGCAGACGCTCTTATCCAGAGCGACTTACAAGATGTGCATAAATACATGGTAGGAACAATCATAGTTTGCGCAAGAGATCAGTACAGTAATACAGCGATAGACATCTTTGCAGTCAGCTGCATACCATACCTGTAACACTGGGAAGGAAATGGTTTGTAATTATTATTATTTTTTTTTTTTTTTTATGAAGAGTAAGCAGAGATACATAATGTTGAGAAAGTAGGCAGTGTTGATGACAATTAGCTAGATGTACAGAATTCAGTGGTAGTGGAGTCTGAAAGGGTGGGTTTTGAGTCTCTTGCGGAAGATCGCAAGTGATTCTGCGGTCCTGACCGATTGCGGTATATGACATTTATGTCCATATATGGCACAACAAAGCAGGGAAGGGAGCTTCTCTTTTCAGTGAGATGTAGAACAGGATGGCCTAATATTACCACCAACATAATGATTTTAAAGTTGTAAACAATAATATTTCTTGTTATGGTCTTCATTTTGTCTCATTTTTTTGTCCTGACTAATGGTTGGTAAATCAAGCAGGGTCCAATATCCATCTTAATGTTTATATCGGATGATTCAGATTTAATTTTAAGAGGTTCATTTTTTCTTTTTGGTTTGGAGAATATGTAATTTCCCCCGAAGAGTGTGCCACAACCCTGGCCCTGGATCAGGAACCAATTTAGACAAAAGGAACCTGGTGAGGTGCGCTAACTGTGCAATCAACTGCTTTCATTTCAAGTGCAGGCTGTCCAGGACCAGGGTTGGGGACCTCTGCCCTAGATGCCATAATATGTATTATGCAATTGGTTACGACTACTGTTAATTTAAATATAATGGTTGCTAAGGAGTTTTGATTGATAACTGTTAGATCCCTGCCTGAACGTTGTAGGGTTTATTTTTTTGCAAAAGTTGAGTTTCCAGATTTCAAAGAAGCTCTACTTTGTCAGATATTGGATGGTATCTATTAATGACCCCACTGTGTACTTTAGTAAAATATACAAATAAACTTGTGCCTCATTTTGCCAAGGCCGCAAAAGTCAAAAACATGACTTAATGCAATCGTAATAATTCTATAAACCAACATTATAATGTATTGCTAGCTTTAGCTAGTTAGCTTGTATCGAAGGCAGTAATGCAAATGAGCCAATGGTCCTTGGGCACTATATGTTCTACAATCAGCTCACAAGCCAGACCCACGAAGAAGTGCACTGTCTAGTGTAGGGAGCATAGTCTGCTCTTTGAAGCTGCGCTGGCTTCTGAAGGTATATACAGTAGCTTAATGTGCACGATGCATCGATCAGAGAGCAGCCTTTGTGGAAAAGTACATTTTGCCCTCCAGCAAAGACAGTGAGAGCGGAAATATACATTTTTAAGGGGTACCTGGAGCTTCCATGCTACATTGGCTGGGAGGAGAAGTCGGCCGCAACCAGATGCAGCAAAATCCTTTACTTCGGTACCGTTTACAGCTCACGCACACTGAAATGTTTGCTCAGTTGAAGCCGCTAAAATGCTGAAGAAAGCCTGTGGCGGAAATGAAATTGTTATACATACTCACTGGGCCCTGACCGACAAAATAGTGTTTCAGAGCAAATGATAAATATTTCAAGATATAAGGTATAAACATGTCTGAGGTTTATTAGCTTATACTGTAAGCATAATATAATAGAAACCATTAGTATTTTACCGGGAATGGCATGGTTTGCCCCAGAGAAAAGATTTATATGAATGTGCAATACGTGCATGCATGTAATTGACACAGAATAGTAATCTCGGCTAGTGACCCAAAGACACCTGTACATTGTAATAATTTTTTAGTGCACTTTTGTTTTGACAGCATAAATAGGCTATAAAGCAGTTTCATCTAACCTTAAGCATATATTAAACAAACACCTTTGTATAGGCTTTCAATAAACATTTATCCTTAACTTTGGATCTCAATTACATTCAAGAGTTATTTTTTTCTTCACAAAGTTGTGAAGAAATCATGCTAATATGAGAATACATTTTATATATAAAGAAAATATATTTACATTAAATAAAATAAATGCCTCAAACATGTACTTAACAAGTAAAAAGTACATAAATCAACACATACAAACACATACATATGTGCATTTACAAATTAAATCTTTTCCTCTTTCAGTTATATAATGTAATGTAGTGTCCTACAGTGCATCTCAGATAATAACTTTTGTGAAATAAGTTTTTTTCTGAATGTTGCATTAAAATTACTTGTTGATGTCCAAAAATATTGCTTAATTAAAAAGTAACTTAATTTAAAAATGCTCTTACTAAAGGCAATCAGCTCTTTACAGCAGTCAAAAGGTGAGTGAAAATTTTACTGGTTTCTCACTGTACTGGTGTACGGTGCTGTTGCGCCATTCTTCCTAATGAATTTTTAATATGCTTAATGACAGCCTAAGAACTATGCAATTAAGGAAGTGAGCTAGTAAAAATGCTGACTCTTTATGAAAACTATTTTAATGTCAGTTTATTTGAAATTAATGCATTATCTTAATCAGCAGATTGCCTTAAAGGATTCTGAATACCTTACCCATCTTAAATCAGTTTTCCAGCATCTCAGAGCAGTGCATGGATGATCTGTTATTGATTTGTTATTAAAATATGTTAAAGATTATTACATTTTGGCTTTCACTCCTCTGTGCCCTAATGAAGTTAATTTCCACATTAAAAAGGATAAATATTGTCAAATTAATGTAGGACTTACAATTTAGTAACTGAAACTGTAACATGTTGTGTTATGTGTGGAGCATGTGTATGACATCAGAAGGTTAGGAACTAACGTGTAAGTGTGCGTTCACGCGTATGAAAACACACACGGTTTTGTGTGATGTAAGGATAACAGGTGTTGTTTGTTTTACCTGTTGTCATGGTCGGTTCCATTGACATCGTCGACACCTGGATGAGTCAATGGTCCTAGGGAAAATCTAGGAGCCAGAAATACATTTTTATGCACAGATTGCAACTGCTTTGGGCAATTGAGTTTCATTTGGGATTCACAAGTGACACCATGCCCCCCCCAGCATTCCTCTTGTTCTATGGAGCTTATGGAGTGAGACAAAGGGTCTTTTTCAGTGATTAAACAACTTACTCCTGGCCATGCGCAAAGTCTACCCGTCCCGCTGCGTTATCGGAGAGCGTTCCTGTCCCTCCGGAAGGTCAAGAGCTCAGAAACCAGCAAATGCCATGCGGAGATGTGCGGCGCTCAGCCTGCGGGCCAAAGACATAAAAGCAGGAAGGAAATTTAAAAAAGCAGGAGATATTATTAAAGTGAAGCACCTGCCATTTGAGTCATTGCTCAGCGTGTAAACAGTGAGGGCCCACATGTTGCCCCAGAGGCTTATCTCCCACAGGCCGGTTCAGCTAAGGCTAGGCATCAGTACGCTGATAGCCGAGGAATAGCCAAGCATAAAATGAAAGCGTTAGGACAGGAAGACGACAGGGAGGTGGTGTAAGACAGAAGAAGAGAGGGTTGATCCTTTGTACATGTTATAGGTGTTTCACACATCTTTTGTCTTTGTATGCATTAGGTCAATTTGTACTTCTCAGGTCCCCCTTGCAAAAGAGAATTTTCAAGACAAGACTTCCTGGTTAAATAAATGTTAAATACAATGGTAAGAATGCTTATATGCTGCTTGTGTGTGTGTGTGTTTATGTCTATGGCTGCATTTTTGTGTGTTTGTGCAAGCTAAATGGCATATATTATGGGCATGTGCATGTGCATGTGCATGTGCAAGTGCATGTTTGTGTGTGAGTGATTGTGTATGTGTGTGTGTCCTCCAAGTCTCCAAATCTCCAACAGCACAGTTCCTTATACGTTTTTTGTCCCTGCGCACTAAGGTGATTGGTCAAATCAGACAATTGAGCAATATTATTTAGGGGGGAAATTAAGATTGTGTCCTCCCGGTAATTTACCTGCTGGAGCCTGTGTGTTGGTGAAGTGTGAATCAATTTGTAAAGGATAGTTAAATCTCTATAACAGCCTCCCTCCCTCTTCACACTTGGCTATCCCACATTAGCTATTAAAAAAAGATGAAAGGAAAAAAATCTGAGATAATAGAGAGAAAAGGAAAAGCAGCTTTTCCAAAAAGATGAAACGTGCTCCAGCTTTTTAATCGCAATCGGATAAATGACAGTTTCCGCCCTGCACTGCGGAGCGAAAACAAGGCGCTTGGATGTGGGCAGAGTTTAAAAAAGAAAAAGAAAAAAAGAAAGACATCCTTTAGCAAAATGTTTCACATCCAGGGAAGGAAGAGTCTTTATTTTATTGATTAAAAAAAATCCCAGAGGCACTAAAACGCACAGGCAATGATTAATGCGCCTCTCAGAAAAAGAAATTATATGGAATAAATTAAACTACTGCGGCAGCAAATTGAAAAATAAGGATGTAAATGAGGTCTGAATACTTAATATCTTAAAAAGAAAAACAGTCAATGAGGCCCAAAAATGATGAGGCATTGCCAAAGAAACATAACATTAACTCTAATGACCTGGGCCACATTTTCTGTACTGTCAAAATGTAGCTGTCACAAGTGATTTTATACCTCTGAAATGAGTAATGGGAGACAATATATACCAATTGATTGTGTTAACCGTGGTCACTAGGTAACAGACAGAATAACTATAACCCATGACAATGGAAATGGTGAATTAGGACAAAAATTGATTTATACCCATATACCATAATATATCAATAAATAATTGTATGTATGTTATGTATTTAAATTTGTTTATGTAACACAATGATTAGTCTATGGTAGCAGAAATACAGTTTTACAAATATTGTTTCAGAATTTATTTGATTATGGTGTTTTTGTTACACAAAAAAAAAATCATACAAAACCACAAAAAAAAAGATTTATGCTGTAGAAAATAGGGAAAGTAGGGAAATATTTTAAAACCAGTGTTTTGGTGGTTTAATGTAACTTAAATGTAGGGGAATATTTTAAAACCAGTGTTTTGGTGGTTTAATGTAACTTAAATGTAATGTAAGATGGCTTCTCTTTTTTCAAATGACAACATCAGTTATTATAAAGGCTTGGAAACAAGGCTTTGAAACAAACAAGCCACTTTCTTTTCACAAGCAAGTTTTAAACTCTCCAGGCATTTATGTACAGTCTGGTGATGATGCAAACTTAAATAGTTAATGGATGTTACTCAAGACACTATCCGATCAGTGCAGGAATACTAACCATCAACGGAATCTACACTATTTTTTTATTTTATTCTGCATAGTACTGCCAAAGATGCAAACATCTGTAAATCAGGGATCAGGACAGAGAAGAGGCGGGACCGCGAGGAGCGGCTGCCAGGCACCCGGAGGGAAGGGACAGTCAGTTTACCCGAGGAGGCGGAGCGGAGGGGTCTGGGAGGTGTGTAGGGAGTGATGAGTGACTGGAGGTATGGGGGAGCAGTACCTCTGGCCGCTTGAAAAGCAAGCACCAGTGACTTGAATCTCCCAGTCAAAATATTTGTGCACTATTTGTTCTAAACTTAATGCATACACTTAAACTAACTCCAATAAATGTATATTTTGTAGCTTACATGGCTCCTCTCCTGTTTTGATTTAATTTGTACATGGTTGCTCCCATTGGCCTTCGGCTATTTGTATGTGTGTAGATGTTGTGATTTTAGGATTTACCTCAATGTGTTCCTTCAGTGTTTAAAACTCGTATTTCCACTTGTGTTTCCCCAACCAGCATTAATCTGTGATTTTTTTAAAAGATGCAGTTTAATGTTTAGTGTGGGGGCATATATTTCTCGATCCTCCCAGAGGTGAGCAAAATATTTGACTGGGAGGTGGCAGGACAGGGATGATGCTACACCCCATTCCTCCCCACGGATAGCGAAGAAGGGCTGTATATTAAACCTTCCCTCAGTCGGAACCTTTAACTATAACTCTTCGGTATCAGTTACAACAGCCAAGCACAGTCACTAAAACCTTCTAGAAGCTTGGTCACCCTACCTTATTTAATCTTAAGATGATGCAAAACACATCAAGGGAAGACCGAGGATATTAGTTGGTCTTAGGTCAGCTTAAAAATTTGGGGGCAGTACAAAGAGAGCCAGAAGCACATGAGCTTACTATCTTCTTGCTAATACTCTTTTATTATTGTTATGATTATTTGCTGCTTTTTTTACTCTCTCTTTCCAAAGGATGTAGATCAGCATATATATGTGCACCTAAAGATGCTATAAAAATTGCTGAGGTATAAAATCGAAAGTGCTCAAACTGTGTGTACAGATACAGTTTGTTGGTTGAGTCTGTTAAAATGTGGAGTAATCCCAGTCCGAGCCCAGGAGCACTGTAAATCAGCAGTAGGCTCAGCTTGTTTGTTTATGTATCCTGTTCTTTACAATGTTCCTCGGAAGCCAGAATACTCCTTATTGCCCAAGATATTGTATGGGTCATAAAACTAAAGGAAATATTTGTGTAGGTACCTCTATCCCCATCATGTTTGCTTGAGATAATGGTTGTCGTGTGAAAGCCAGACAACTGAGTCATTATGAAATATTTTTATTACAAAGCATAACGTACTTGGGGCTATGTTTTCAAGATTTAACATTCAGTAACTATACCATCTTTAAAAAAAACTGAACACGCACACCACACACACACACACAAACAAAGTAAAGACCTGACACAATGTATCAGTGTATTACATTTCACAAATCCAGAGCATCTACCATCGTTTGATTATGTGTGCTTGCTTACGTTTAACAAATACTTCACATCTATGTCATACAGGTATGAATTCTTGTCAGCGTTCGTAAGTGCGGTAGGATACATTTTGGGAAAATCCAGACACTTCTGTACGTTTGTTGAAGGGTGGGGACCGTCTTGCAGAAGTCATGATGTTTCACTTCTGCGTGCATGCCTTGGGTAATGTGAGCCGTAGCTAACAAACAAAGCAACGGTACAAAAACATCTTCAGTCAAGCAGTAATATTCAGGCTGACAAGGTAAAACACTGACAGGTTAAGCATATACAAAATTGTAAACTTCACTCATGCTCTGAAAACCGATACATTGTGCATTAAGTCTCCCTAATAACATTTCTCTGGATGTGTAAACTGATTCTTAAAAAAAAAGATGCTGATGAACACCAAGGCCCAGGCATTTAGTTACAAGGAGATTGTGATTCTAAGCGAACAGGCCCCATCTGACAACAGCTGTAGTTCTTGCAACTTTGTACTCTGGAATAAGTTAGCAACTGACCCAAGACAATTATTTCTGGGTACCTAAAGAAGTAGCCTTTAGATTTGGTAGTAAATCTTGTTTATAAACGTTAACCTTGGCAATCTCCCTCTTTGTAATACTGTAACATTGCAGAGAGTGTACAGGTGGGCTCATCTCAGCTCTTTTTAAAATCACATCCTCTCCGTCTGACCTGAATTGGAGAGCCACATGCTAGCAAACGATACTGTAAACTGATACAGATTTTCCTATAGCTCATTCCCCCCACTGTGCTGCATTCTTTAAAATGGGTAAATCTCCCTTGTGTCAAGGTCGGTATTTCAACATGGCTTTGCGACTGAATGTTAACTGTTTAAAGTACCCCAGCCTTACTTTTTTTAAAAACAACACACCACATCATACAAGGGAGGTTTATACTAGAGATTTATTCATTCACTTATTTTACGTCCTCCATCTTTCATCATAGATGACATACCTATCTCACGTGTTTTACAAACCAAAGTTCATTTGAAACCAATGCTAATAAAAGAAGTGCAAGCGTATCAAATGTGTTTTGTTCATCACAGTTCTGGGTCACCTCTATTAACACTGAAAAGTCTTGTGACAATGACATTGGAAAAAGTATACATTAATATCATTATAGATAGATAGATAGATATTGATGGATGATATATTCTCTGATTAAAAAACATAACCCTTTCAGATATTAAATGTTTTTTATCCCATTTTGCATGACAATTTAGTAAGGAATATGGAAAATTATTCTTCCCTTACATTTATGGTCATTTTATACGAGATATTGTCACATCCAAATTGCAGAAATTGTGTTGTTCTGCCATGCCAGCTACATCTTGGCAAAAAAAATAAAAATAATTATGTGTCAACAGTGCTTCACATATTTCCACTATGATCTCTAGAGTTAAGCAGGACAACAACAGCAGTGGTATGATCTAAAAGGAGAAAGAATACGTTGACCCTACCGCGAGCTAAAGTGACTCATAGTATCAGGTTGTCCGATGTGCCGTTACATGATGTCCCAGGCCAAGTCACAGCGCTACTGAAGATTGTGTTTCTGTGTCTGTTTGCCTTTAGTTATCACATTAAAATGATCAGGGGGTGCACAGACTTCCACTCCTTTTTGGTTATTCATTCTCTGTCCAGTCAAAGGTGTCGGAAGGAGTTGAGTATATACTGGCTTCTTGAGTGGGATCATGTTGTTTCTATGCCCCCATCGAGCAGGATCAGAATCCATGCTGCATCCCATCTACACTGTCAACACACCGCTTGTAATACACTGTCCAAGTACATATAATTCATTATGTTCGTTGTTTACTTTGGCAAATCACATGCCTTACACTGTACAAATTTCCCATGTATGATTTATTGAGGTGCATGCATGAGATACAGGTTTATTACTGTACCTTGCTTATGGGCACAACAGCAGCACCCTTTCCTGGTTTTGAACCTGAAACCTTGTGGTGCATTGCCCTGACCAATACAGAATGACAACATTTTATGACAAAAGCTTTATCAATTGCTTCTTCATAAACCTTGTTTTGTCATGTAGATCCTTGGAAATCACAGTCAGTATTTAGACTATCCATACTGTATACATTACATTACAAGTACTGGCAAACAGCACTACAGTTGGCACTCATCTATCAGCACAGACTATGGCTTGTAGTTTGTCTCAGGCAGTTTTGACATCCAGGTAGATCAGATTCATGGCATGTGAGGTTAAATATGCCTTTTAATCAATAGTGATACCTTTTAAACTATGATTACTCTCAACCTGTTTCCATTTGCATTCATTGATTATCAAACTAAGCAATTAATTTGCTGAATAATCAATACCATTAGGTTTAGCTTCCCAATATTATTTTGTTGCCATCTTTCTTTACATTACAGTACTCTTTGTTCTCCATGCTGAAATTCAATATTGACTTAATATTAATGTAAATATCCATTAATCTGATTTGTGCAGAACAGATAATTGAATGTTCATGAAAAAGCACTGATGTTTTTGTCGAACAAAAGTTTGTTGTTAGCCTTATGTTCCTCAAGGAACGAAGAGGATTAAGTAAGTAAGTAGTAAAGTTTGTTGTTAGTATGCTACACAATGAATGGAGGGACTTACATTGTAGCCTGATTCTTTGAAATGATTCTGTTGACTTTTACTCATTAAGCCCCTTGTTGTCATTTTCGTTCTCTAACATGATGTGAAGAAAGAGATGACTACAATGTGAGACAATTATTACTCACCAACAGATTATTCAATTAATTGGCTGGCTTGTCAATTAGGCAATATTATATGAAAACAGGTTAAGACCAATGGTCGGTTTAAAGGTCAGATTTCAACCTCCTCCATGCCCAGCTCAACAGCCACCACTGCTTTTAATCTGCTTTTAAAGGCTTGCGATTGCTCCACCCAGTACCTTAGGCTCACTGCAAGGGGAAGTGTTTCCACACAGTCAGAATGGCCTGGAAAAACCGAGCATCTAACTGTACAGTCATGTTTTAGTTACATCTGTGTTACAACTGTTCAGCTCCAGTAATGAACAGGGAAATGCTGAGAAACACATTACTGTTCCTTTGGATGTCTAAAGGCAGCTTTACTGGACTAATATCCAAACATTTTGAAATTCAATCTGTTTCCTGGTGAGCATTACGGATCCAAATTATCTCCCTATTAGCATTTTACAATATGTCCCTTTAGCACTCCTGCTGGGGTCCTGGGTCAGGAAATCTCAGCTGCAGCATTACAGAATTACATCTACGTTGCTGGTGAAAGAGCATGCTGCTACTCAAATATGAAAGGACTAAGCTGACAGATTGAATCTCCAGTCTTTTTTGTCCAGAAGGTTGGCTTTTATATGTTCTGGTCTGAGGAGGAGGGTTGAGATGTGAAAGGCATAGAGTTTGTAAGTCCATATCAACTGACTCAGAATAGTCTATGTAAGTGTGTTTGGAATTGAAATACCCACTGGACATTCATTGGCAAATCAGTCTGTCCATATTTATATTTTCCACACAATTCCAGGAAATGTTATCACTCTATTTAGTGCTTCCAAACACTTTAACTGGGTTTCATTTTCTTATTCTAAAAACACTATTCCTGCATGGGAAAATCAACTCTAAATTAGTATATTTTACACTGACAGGGTCAATTTGATCCCTTTTAGACTCATATAAACATTGTTGAGTAGAATTAACACTGAAACTTGACTTGACTTTATCGTGTGGGAAACGGCACTCAATTTCATGTTTCGATGTTGACATCGAACAAAGTTTCACATTACAACTTCCCTTTGATGAATGCTGAAGTGAAAATGGATAGACCCCCAAAAAATCGAATGGCCTTGAAAGGCTAAAGACGGAACTCTCCTGACAGATCCCAGTACAGTGGACAGCATCCTCTCTGTGTTTGTATAATCCAGTTTAGAGGATACAGTTTAGAGGATGTTGTGTTTCTATTTATAATATAATATAAATGACACAATAGATATTGCATTTTTACAATCCAGATTAAAGGTGTAAGCAGGTGCTGCCTCTATAATCCATAGCCACGACAAATTATATTGCTGTTTCCCTTAGCTTTGCAGTGAATTTCCATGTGGGAACTTGTAGAGCCTGCATCCTTCTTTAGCAACAACAGTTTGGGGACACAGTGTCCTCTTGTGCGGGCATGCTGGACAGGTCTCATTACCAGCCCATATTACGAAAATGAAATTCGTTGATACAAAGTTTATCACATTTCTATTGATGACCATTAGCATGTGACAGGTTATTTAATTTTTTGGCAATGTTTCAACTCAAATCCTTCAAGCCTTGGAATCACCTTCCTGTTAATGGTGAGCCATTAGAGTACAGTATGGCTCTCAGGAATATGACCTCTTCAGACCTTGACTAGGTAAAAACAAAAGACCTAGCTCTGCAAAAGGCTGATTGCCTATCCTGCTAGCAACTGTCTACCCCTGGATGGAGCACTTTATATTTGACGAGTTTTGAATTATAGGGTTCCATCTGACGTTTTTGTAAAAAATAGTTATTAATATGGGAATGCTCTTCGGTGTGTATTTTTTGCTACACAGATAAAACACCCAAATTACTGTTTTAAACATTTTAAAACGAACATAGATAACATACAAAACAATGTTTTGATATGGGATTTGAAAATGATAACTGAAGATCTCAAAACTATAGTAAATGCATATAGTTAATCTGCAGTTAGATAGTTAGATAATTTGAAGCTCTCAATTTGATAAAAACTCAGAGTTGCTTAGAAAAGAATATTTTTACACTGCATATAAAGAAGGGGAAAAAATATAAGAAACAGCGCAATAATTCAATATAGGTAGTAATGTTCATTTTGACTTGTAAATAAATTCAAGTGTTACTTTGTTCAAAGCAAAGACTATTTTTTACATACAGGTAGTATGTTAAATTTAGAGTTTCTTTAGCTCGCCTGTTCAGCCTTGCACCTCAAACTAATGCACGAGCATCACAATCCAGGAGTATGTCCTTCCAACCACAGTTGCCCTTTATTGATGATGCCTTTCCCTCAGAGTTCAATGCCGACATCACCTTAGACACTGTGACTCCTGAAACATCAGCAAGTCATCATCACTGAAGCTCCTGCCAAACGTGCCCTGACAATCACCGCTCTTATAATTATAGGCAACCAGGTCTGCCCAGCATTTCTGTACATCCTGAGCATGCTGTTATGTTAATTGCTTAATCAAACCAAGAACAACACCTGTGTGGAAGCACCTGTTTTCAATATACTTTGTGTCCCTCATTTACCCAACTTTTTCCATCTTTTTGGCAACTACCAGTATATTTTAATCATTTCTGAGCTGGCCAAGCTGTGTTTTGAATAAAAACAAACATTTGAATTTAAATTATTTGAGTCCCAAAAAATGGCATGTGTGAAAATACACATCCATAAATCATTTGTATTAAGTTTCCACATAAAAAATATACTTTTATTGTACATTCTGAATGAAGATGAGAATATTCAGAAAACAGGAAAACACCCAGAGAAGGATGGCCATGTTCATGAACATGCTCTCCCTTTTCTTTGTAAAAATAAAATAAATTTTTTTTTCAAACGATTCATAAAGATATGCACAACGCAACAAAAAACTGACGGCTTATTACATTTAATGTGGTTTATTAAACCCAATGTTTTTTTTAACTTTTATCATATTTTTGCACTCTGACAGTTTTATTACGACATTGCATTTACGATGAGCGAGTTTAAAGTAAGAGGTATCTATACCTGTATCGCAATGAGTCGTTACTTGCCCGCAGTTACAACATGAACCAACGGTCTCATCTCACCATTATGAGGTGAAGCTAACGAATAGCCTTGAGGGATAGGGGTTCATGCTGGTCAACAAGGGGACAGGATTCCACAACACCGGTCACAGAGTGTGCACGGTTTCCTAACATTCAGTGCCCCAGTTTAGCTTTTAAAACCACAATAAAACCACATAGCCATTTTTAGTCATATAGATTAATAATCAAAAAATTGGATTGATTTGATGGTGAGCCAGTTATACACACACACATATGCGGTGAAAACACAAATGCAAACGGAGACATACAGGTAAGCCAATCATGTGTCAGTATACTGTGATGTTGCCTTCAGTGTATCACTTGGCATTTTAATGTAACCGACTCTGAGGTAACATATAGAGGTGAAGTGGCAGCACAGTACAAGCGGGAGAAAACTTAACTCAACAGACCTATGCATTAAACATATTGTAGAATATAGTGTAACATTCATCACTGTCATTGGCAGAGTTTGTATAAATTTAAATGCAGTGAAGCGTGCTGACACGGGTGTGTGTGTGTGTGCGTGTGTGCGTGTGTGTGTGTGCGTGTGCAATGTCAGTACAAAGACAATTTTCTTCAAATCTCTCAGCACAATAGAAAAGAAAAAAGTGTCCACATATGTATGTGTTTGTGTATGTGTGTGTTTGTGTGTGTATATACACACACCCTCATATATATATGCACAAATGTATATGCAGTACCATCCAAAATTATTTACAAATTTAAAAATAAACCATACAGGCAATGAGCTATATTGTATTTTCAAAAAATTGGACAATTATATTATTTTATATTATTTTATATTAATCAGAGAAAAATATTGTGTTTAACAAGTGATATTTTTCCCCATAAACGATGTGTCACAATTATTTCAGTACTTGTGCACCATCCCCTCGCATAGAGTTTCATAATATTGGTGAACACATTGGGGGATCTTTGATATTCCTCCATACAGAATCTTTCAATATACTTCAGATCCTTTGGTCTGCACTTGTGGGCTGCCCTCTTCAATTAAAACCATAAATCAAAATGTAGATCAAGGTTCAAGTCTGGAGACTGAGATGGCCATTGCAATGCAGAAATGTTGTGGTCAGTTTTTGTTGATTGCCCTCAATAGAGGGTTTTTTTCTGGCAGCCCTTCCAAAAACCATTTTGGCATGGAGGTGGCATCTCATGGTAAATTTGGAATGTGTTCCCAGGATGTTTTGGTCAAGTCCAACTGTGGCCTTTGGATTTTCTTTGCCTCACAAACCATCTGCCTCACTGTGCGTGGGGGGAAGATGCAATTGCATCCTCTACCAGGCAAGTTTACCACTGTTCCAGTGGCTTTACATTTCTTTAGTATTGACCTAATATTGGAAAGTGATATGTTTAGTTTTATATTTGTTTGTAACCATCTCCTATCTCCATAACTGATGCTGTCTTACATAACTAAAAAATGGTAGCAAGTTAATGGAAATGTATTTATTATTATTATTTTTAACATTAACATTATTTGTTTATTTTTTCTCTTTGAATCAACAACCAAACAGATTATTTGCAGAGGAACACAGGGCAAGTTGATTCATTTCTAGAAAACAATTAGGTAAGCATTTGGTTGCTATATGTACTTAAAATTGACTGATTGATCATGTGTTACTTTGTAGTAATTAATGCTGTGTAAAATAAACAAAAAGAGGTAAGCAAAATTGGTCAAAATTGCATGCATTATATATATTTTTTATAAAAATGTTCTTTTACATGAATTCATGATCATTCTCAGGCCAGTCAAAAACACTAATCAAGTCAGATTTGGCCTGTAGCCCAAAGCCCAAGTGAATGCCCCTGCAGGATGCATTGGAGAGAGAGAACCATTTTAGTATTTATTTATATATGCTAATATGAGACAGTTCAGAAATGCATTCAATCAGAAACATGTCATGCTCGGAAGAAAAGTCCTGAACACAAAGACCCAAAATACAGAGAATTTGAATATAGTGCACGAGAGTAGATTTTTCAAGAACGTGGGCTGATTTAAAAAAACAGAAAAAAAACAATCATGCTTTAAGTGTGGAATATAGCATGGCTGTGTCCGTGCCTGACAGTTTATACATTAAAATAAATGGCCTAACCTTTCCAACTTCCTCTGACAAAAAGAGAAAAAATGAAAGATAATGGGATATTATTCACCAAAGAATCCTATATACAATAATGACATCATCAATAATGGCCATGATACTCCGGAGCTCCTGCGGCTTTTAAAAAACATTTAATGGAATTACTTTTTTTGAATCATCAGTCCTAGTCCAGTCCCTAGCTATTCAGCTGGAAAGAAAGCAGGGAAAAGAGAGAGAGTGAGAGAAAGAGAAATGTATCATTTTATTTTGCCAGAAGTCTGTTACCAACCACCAGTCATGAGTCAATTTGCCTGATAATGCAAGCAGAACCCGGCCGAGCAGCTGTTAAATCTGCAGGACAGTGAGTATGCAATAGCCTTACAAAGTGTTGCAAAAACTCATCTGACACATTTCATAAACAGCATTATTTCTCAGAATCTGTCATTAGTGGGGGTTTTCTAAAGCTCTCTGCCCGGTTTCCTGGGCCAGGGGTCAGTTTGAGATTAGAACTTTGGCGGTGAACGGACTGAGCGCCCATAAAATCCTTTTGTCTTGAACTGCGAGGAAATGATTCAAACTCATTTTTAACACTTTTTTATTATTTATTATTATTATTATTATTATTTCTCATGGAATGTAATGAGCATGGCGGTCACTGAAATCAATGGAAAGTGTGTGGGAAGGGAAGCGGCTCCTGCTTAAATGTGTGCTCAGAGTGCATTGCAGTCAGGTTGAATGTCTGGCACAGGCTGGCACAGACGTGGGGTTACTCGTTCCCGTTCGTCTTTTCTCTTTTTAATAAGACGCAAGCTGTCCTGCCCGAGAAGCAGGACACTTTGGAGGTTCTAAACAGTTGGTTAACTCTGCATTTCTGTGACCGGCTCTGCAATAAATCTGCTTCAAAGCATTAATGATGATGCAAAGTGATTAAGAAAATGAAACATCTGACTTTAAGGAGCGTATCACTCAGAGAGGCGTAGGCGGTGTGGGCTTTATTGTCCCTGCTCTGCGAGCACCGTGCATTTCACGTCTCGGGCAATTTGCTGTCCTTACTGCGCAGATCAGCTTATGTTCAAAGGGCTTGTGTATTTGTGCGCGTTGCGTGTGCGTGTTTGTGTGCGCTTGTGTGCACGTGTGTGTGCACGTGTGCGTGCATGCGTGTGCGTGTGCAGACATTTTTCAGTTTTGATGTGAGTATGTGTTACAAGCCTGAGCATGTGTGTGTGTGTGTGTGTGTGTGTGTGTGTGTGTGTGTGTGTGTGTGTGTGTGTGTGTGGATTTGTTTGTGTCCTCGCTTGGAGGGTGGTTACCATTGGTTGTAACCAACCTCAGAGCTGAAATATTTGAATAATAAATTAATTTTTAATGAAAAGCGGAACTTCACTTCAGCCCAAGCATTTTGTTTTTGGTGTGTGCATAAGCACTGTATGTCACATGATATGCATGAATAAAACCCTTATTTAGAAAGATGGAACTTGGATGGATCTGTCATGCTGTATTTGCATTGTTTAGTTCAAAATCAACACCACTTATGGCCATTTTAATGGGGAAATTTTTTCATGCTTAAAAGTACATGTGGTCCCAGTGGGAATTGAACCCACAACCTAAGCATTGCCAACACCGTGCTCTACCAACTTAGCCACCCAGAACCTTCCCACCTCCCACAAGGGTATTTCAGAGCAAAACATTGTTCTCTAAACAAGCTACGTAATTTTTACAGTCCCACTACTGTAAATAAAAATCATGTTGACTTTAATTCACTGGTTGCTATTCTCCTTTACGGACTGTTAATTAAGTGTCAAACAGCATTAACTATGGTAACCTGCTTCCTGACCATCGTACACTTTTAAATAAACAGCAATAAATGAGCATTATGATTCCATTCACTACATAGAGTAAGCTGCTTAATAACCCACTTCAGGACAGTGGAATTTGGGGGTGCTAAATGTGCTGGGTTATTAAGCCACTGCAGACTAATGTTGCACCATAGCACGTTATTAAATAAAGAGAAATTAGAATAATGATGCCATGCTGTTCCCTGGAAAAGCACAGGTACCCTTGAGAAAGCCACTTACCCTGAATTACTCTCGTACATTTCTAACTGTATGTTCAGAAATGGAATCAAAGTATGCTATGTAAGCCCCCTGGATAGGGGCTTCTGAAATACAAATAAATTTATAATAATTAGAATTAGTTGTTAAGCTTTTATGACAGTCCTGTACTTATCACATAGTGAAGTTGTTATATTCTAAAATAATACATGTCTGTGTAATAAGTTGTTACTTAGCACACAGATGTCAGCATTCATGTAAAGTTATAACATAACCTATGACCAACAAAAATATATACAATATACAAAAATATATACTAGTTATAGAAAGCTAGTAAGCAAGAGTAGTTGCATACTGAATGTACTTGCTATGTAGTTATGAAGTGCTTCACTCCAATGCATCATCATTTTAACAGGGGAAAATATGAGTAGCCGTAACCATAGTTTCAAATGAACATAGAACACTCACCTTAGAAACAAAAGGTGTGCCTTCGATGTAATTGATTCATATACAAGCTGAGTGTTCCTGCTTTTGAGAGAGAAAAAAAATCATGACAGTACATATGGTTCCGATATGATGCAAATTTCCTCTTGCCGTGAAACTTAGTGAAACAGACTGTAAAAATGCCCACACAGGCTGAGGAAAGCTGTATGTGATTTTGCTTGATAGAACAATTTCATTGGTTAAAATTTCAATTTAAAAAAGCAAGGCAGCTTTGACAGGCAGCTGGAGAGGAGATCAAGTGTATGTACCAAAGTTAAATCATATACAGTGAAATTATGAAATAATACACAGTATTTATACACATACTGTATACAGTAACAGTCAAAAGTTTGAGTACACCTGCTGGAAACTAGGTTTATCTCATAATTGACAATGTTTTACACCGTATAAGTTTCTGTAAATACATGAAAATGGCAAAAAAATACATGTACCAATAAGAAAAAGGAACATCAAAACAAAGTTCAAGAAATTTTAATTGAAAATGTAATCTTGGATTCCTCAAAATAGCCACCCTTTGCCATGATAACAGCCTCACAAACACAGGCCATTTGGTTATTACGTTTCAGCAGAAAATCACCCGACATGTCTTCCCAGCTCTCCTGCAGCAATTCCCAGAGACACTTGTGTGTTGCTTTGCTTTGACTCTTCTGTCCAGTTATTCCCATACAAGTTCTATGGGATTGAGTTCTGGACACTGGGCAGGCCAGGTCATTAGTTTGTTGTCCTTTATGTTCCTCCTTCACCAGATAGTTCTGGCACAACTTCAAAGTGTGTTTCGAGTTGTTATCATGCTAAAGAATGAAGGAGTGCCCGATTAGCCGTAATCCAGAATCCAAAATCCAAACTTTTGACTGGTACTGTATATATATACATATACACTGTGCAGTCTGTTAGGACAGTGACAGTGACACATTATTTTGTTGTTGTGTCTCTGTATTCTAGCACATTGGATTTAAAATCAAACAATGACAACGAGGTTAAAGTGCAGACTGTCACCTTTAATTTGAGGGTATTTACATCCATACCGGGTGAACCATGTAGGAATTGCAGTCCCTTTTTATACATTGTCCCCGCATTTTAAGGGACCAAAAGTAACTGGATGACTGGCTGCTCAGCTGTTTCTTGAGGACCAAAGAAGTGTCAATGCCAGTAAAGCAGGCCATCATGAGGCTGAAAAATCTAAATAAACCAACCAGAGACATAGCCAAAACATTAGGTGTGTCAAAATCTATTGTTTAGTACATTGATAAGAAGCAAGAACACACTGGTGAGCTCTGAAATTGCAAACGACCTGGTAGACTATGGAAGACCAGTGTAGTGGATGACAATTAATACTTGGAATGGTGAAGAAAAAGACTTTTCAACTGTTGAACAGATCAAGAACACTCTCCCGGATGTAGACGTAGATGTGTCAAAGACTACCATCAAGAGAAGACTACACCAGCATAACCAGAGCGTTCACCACAAGATACAAACCCCTGGTAAGCCTCAAGAATAGAACGACTAGGTTACAGTTCCAAGCACATTAAAAAACCTGTAGAGTTCTGGAACAAAGTGTTATGGACAGATAACACAAAGATCAACTTGTATCAGGTGATGGAAAGAGGAAAGTGTGGAGAAAAAAGGAACAGCTCATGATTCAAAACATACCACCTCATCTGTCAAACATGGTGGAGGTGGTGTTATGGCTTGGGCATGTATGACTGCCACTGGAACTGGCTCACTTGTATTCACTGATGATGTTACTGCTGATGGCAGCAGCAGGATGAATGTGGTCTACAGAAATATCTTGTCTGCTCAGATCCAAGCAAATGCATCAAAACTCATTGGGCGGCGATTCACCATGCAGCAGGACAATGATCCCAAAGGGGCAAAAAGTGGAATGTTCTTAACTGGCCTCAATTGAGTATGCGTTTCATTTGCATGAAGACCAGATTGAAGGCTAAAAGTCCTTATGGACTGCACTTATGTGTGTGTGTGTGTGGGGGGGGGATTCATCTTGATATGTTTTCCACATAATGAAGGCTATTCTGCATATGCTGTTCTGATCTAGACTGAACTGTTCCAAATGTAATGTTGTCCCTTTTTAAAATGGACTTCACCAATATGATATTTAACCATTCTGTTTCAAAAAATATAAATTGCTGCAGAGCTGTAATGAGCTAAGAAGACCCCTAACCTAAAGTTGTACATTCTGTAAGCAATGGTAAAAAGACACTTAGACATGATCAATTCTACTTGGTTATGTAACTTAATTTGAAGAGGTGAACAATTCCTCGTGGTGCCTAAAGACAATGGACCAGAATGACCCAGACACAATGCCTTTAAGCAGGGCTATTCTGTTCTGTTTCTAATCTCTTTCCCCCACAATGTTTTCTCAAATTGAACTGAAGCTAACAACAGAGCGGAGCTTGATGAAATGTATCCTCTATTAGGTATGGGATTGGTTAATACAAAGGCCTGTCGGTAAAAACAATGTCCTTTTCTGCAGTGACAAAGACAAAGTGCCTGCGTTTGGAGCGTTCGCGTGGGGGAGACAAGTGACGGCTGAAGGTAGACTTTAGAGAGCATTTGAATTTCATGTCCAAGAAGAGGCAGCCCATCATTAAAAAACCCTAATTTCTGTGTCAGGTGGAGTTACAGGTAATCGATCATCTTGTCAGAATGATTTTTTTTCCCTCTTCGCCTCTTCAACGTGATTCCTACTTCTTTCAAATTAAACTTGTTGCTGAAATGGGAAGGAAAAAAAACTTGGGACGATTAAAGGTATATTTCACCAAGCTAAGCCTTTTCTTTGCCTGTTGTATTTTCACTTAAAGACTGGATGTAGCAAAAGATTAAGTAGCAATGCCTGGTAGAAAGGCTACTGAAGTGAACAACAGAACGCAGTCTATCATTGTTGGTTATGCTAATGTGTAACAGAATGGAGTTACTATAGGAAAGCAATTCCCTAATTCAAAGTGTTAAAGGCCATTATTAAGTTTGGAGCATTTAGCATTCCTGTATGCAAGTGAGACAAACCAAAACGATTACAAACACGATGTTTCCTGGAAAAAACTAAGCAAGAATGTTAATGTTCTATACATGCTTTGACAGTCATTAGCCTACCACTGTCAGTCATTTTGTTGTGGTTGCGTTGTTGTTCTACACACTTCTAATGATAAGATAGTTGTTGTTCAGAATTCAGAGGCAAACGCATATCGTAGGCTAGTGCAACGGCTTCGAATGGAACATTTGAAGGTCGGTCCGGTGAATAAGGCGTTAGACTACGTCCCTGTGGTTCATTCACCGCTACACAAGCCCCTGAATGGAGGCACCAGCTCTCACAGAGTGCATTGGTAAGCCGTGGAATATCTCCGCACAAAAGCCATTTATTGGTACATTTCTGGATGTTAACGGTTGTCGGCTTCGATTTCTTTAAAAGGCCGTCCTGCTCCTGGGAAATGAAAGGTCTGCGCGGGGGCTCAGGAACACCTCTTCCTTCCTGGGATGTGTCTTTTCGCCCTGACAGCCCGTGACAAAACCGCTGTCGCTACCGGTCGCGGCGGGACCCACGTGGCTCCTTTTGTGCCGGGCTGTAATTTATTTATGTGGTTAATCTTCCGGGCGTAGACAGCACGCGTACGACTCTTCCGTTTTACAGGGGAAGGGCAGGAGGTACGGTGACCTTGCAAAGATTTTTGCCGTAAAAAATATCATTCCTTCCAGTTATTACCGGAGGCCCATCTTATTATTTATTTTTTTCAATTACAGGAAAAGGATGAGTTGGATAGAATATTTGACTGTGTAAAACTTCAGAAAAGGGGAATGGTTTAACAGAGGGTGTCCTGCCACTGTCTGAATGTAGGAGAGTGCCACTGTCACTGCTGGTGGAAGCCTTTCTGATTGTCCACAGGTTTGCCCCGTATATCAGTATTCATATCCTGTATTATGAATACGGGATAATTAACTGACACTGCAGTTATGAATACAGGATACAGTCCAATCACAATTTATCCGGATGGAGAAGTACTTCATAATCATTTATTTGTCATTGCAGAGGTTTCCATATTTCTGTATTTGTTTATTCCAGACCTGCCATATAATGTTATTGAATATATTCAACTTTTTGTATAGGTTAAATGGAAAACGGTTATTCTGAATTAAAGTTTTGCAAAATCTCTTGTGAATTTATATTATTTCAAAAACCTCAGTTTTGTGATTCCAAATCTTTTGTATTGCTACTGTTTACTCAACATTCACGAGTAACCCAAGATAGACCTATTTCACAGATTGCATTTCATTGGTCTCATTGTATTGGTCTGGGCCAAATTAAGATGGCAGTTACCAGATTGGAAATTCTGTGAAACAACCTTTGTGTAACTGAGTTTGAGTTTGACAATAGAATGGAATTTTCCATTGAGTAATTTGCAATTTTTAAATTAGATTCACTTTCAAAATTATTTTTTGCATTTAAAAAATTAATATATTGCTTTGGATTGGACTAGTTGGTTACAGTTTAAATACTCAACCAGCATAAACTTGTAATTATAATGCTAGCAACAAAATGATGGCACAAAAATATTGCTTCAATCTTAATTGATATCCTCAACAATATATAATATACTTACATTAATTTACATAGATCAAACTTTAAATTCAAGTTTTTTTCATTGATAAAGTATACTACTTACCCTTTCTACTGTATAGTAACATTTATATAATTGAGTAAAATCCAAATAAATATTTGAAAAAGTGTTTTGCCAGATATAGAAATAAATTCCAGAGGAGGCAGCCCTTACTAATAAATCAGCTCAAAACACTCCCCTGGACTTAAAATAAAATGTTGAGAGAGCCACCCTAAGTGCTCTTGATGTTTGCAGAAAGAAGACATGTATTTATCTTATTCCATCGCTACATAGAAAAGCAGAAATGATGCCTATCCAATAAACCCATACAACGTAGTACTGAATATGACACTTAGGTGCCCAGATGCACCACTGATTAAGTCTGTAACCCAGTATCTGAACATTGACATCAATACTCACCTTACCCAAGGCTCTTAAACTGCACAAAAATGCAGAAGCAGCAAAAAATGGTGGGAAGAAACAGAGTTTATTAGCAGTGGCCTTCCCAGCATGCCGTGCAGTGACAAATGATTGACTCTGAACAATATCTAAGGCGATCAGGATAAAGTACCGACCATTTCAAGGCTCAGCAAAAATTCTAATTCTAATTAGACTTCGCACCACATTCCAAATAAAAATTGTTCCCTTGGTGCTTCGCCCTATCAGGTGTCTCTCTCCCTGATCGCTGAAACAAAACGAATAAAGACCATGATTAAAGTGATAACAAAGGCATAAAATTTAAATTATAGTGGCATCACATCTGGGATCTGTATGCCGGCACGCTGCCATTTTGGCCCTCCCATTCGACACTCCATTTCTCTGCATGAGGGCCACTACCGAACAGGGAAGGGAGAGCGAATGTGGGGGGGGGGAGAGAGTATGAAATTAAAAGGTAAAAAGCGAGAACGCAAATAGGCTTTCAGCTTTAACATTATTAATGACTCCTCAAAAATCCCAGACTTTTCCAATCTCTCCAAGAAGCGCTTGAAGGAGCTTGCAGATGAAGCTGACCTTCAAAATGTTCTTTGGTCTTTAGTTAAGAAATTCACTCGCCATTATGGCATCATTAGGGAAACAAGGATAAAATTACTCCCTGGTTAATGACCTATAGGATCCCCCACCAAAATTTGTTTCAGATCTAATAAACTGTGCTTAACACACTCGAATGACTTATGAAGAGTGTTACGTGGGGTATTACAATGTGAAAAATAGATTTTCTGTAGCTAGAAGGACTGGACTTTTCAAATCAGATAGTAGAATGGAATTTTCTGGGCAATAAATTCTACCATGTCTCAATTTCATTTTTTCCTCCTGAAATTCTGAAGCTATGATTGATTCTTTGCCTTTTAAAAATTGGAAACTGGTGTCCTCTTCCCCCTCCACAAAAGATAACTAAATAAACAGAAAAAAAATATTGTATACATTTTTATGTATATAACATGTGTATAATATCTATTTATATTTTGTTTTGTTTGTTTTTATTTTTTGATCCATACTTTTTTTTATAGGGGAAGATGTTGGAAATTAGCCTTTGGCTGTGAACACTTAATCATAACAATGTTTTTGCTGTCCCTGACAAATAAACAAAGAAATAAATTAATTAATACAAATAATATTTATGTACAAAAAATAAACAGGCCATTTTAGAAAGAAGCACTTGGGAAAACCGTTTAACATTTAAAAAATCTTAGAAAATTTGGGGGGAAAAGGACCAGAGGGCAATTAACCCATTAAGACCTGATGTTTTGCGTGAAATGCGCTGTGATTTAGGTTGAAATAATTTACCATTAAAAACCTTCATTTTAAGAAATAATTGCTTAGGTTTTAATAGGCGTTTTTAGCAGGCATTTTAGGTCTGAATGGGTTAACAGGATGTGTGTTATTTAGGTTGATAATTTACCATTAAGTCCTTCATGAAATTGGAATTTGCATTTACATTTCCCCAGCATGCTGCCCAGATTAGCGGGTGCCAGGGTGGTAATTAGCATAGCGTGTCACAGGATGGCGAAAGCAGACAAGAAGCACACACACACACACACACACACGAATGCACACACACACGCACGCATTCACACACACACACACACACACACACACATACATACACATACACACACACACACACTCACACAAACACACACATACAAACACAGACATGTACACACACATCTGCAAAACCCTTTCAGTAATGCTCCAGGCGCTGTAATACTGCTAGCAGCCCATTTGCGGAAGACAGCATTGTTGTCAAAAGAGGAAGAGAGACAGGTTCGACTTAGCTGGAATAGTAAGAGCCACAGAGAGGTGGTTTGTGAGGTAATAGCATTTGCTCTCTTTAAACTTTAATCTTTCCTATTAATTCCCTGCAACTGGAGAATGTATGAGAGTTAATGTTCCATGAACATGTTTCTCACCCCTCAATCTCTTCAAGCTAATTACCTTCAGGTGCTAAATGGAGGGAAATTGCAATCCATTTGGATGAGAGAAATTTCACCTCCCAGTCCCCTGTCAAACATTTTTGGGGGCGATGGTGGGGGGAGGGGGTGCTTTGGAAAAGGCAGAGAAGAGAATATCTGTGGTGAGTTTCCCTGAATGCAAGAGAGCTCAGAGGTAAATAGTTTGGGTAAAGCATCCCTCTGGCCTTTCTGTGTGCTTGTCTTAAGGCAGTCTGCCCCTCCCCTCCCCCCCATACTCACCTCCCCTTCTGGGGTGTGCCAGAGGTCAATAGGTGCAGCCTCTGACAAGACCAAAGCTTAACAGATGTTTTATTGACATGCATCATTTAAACTGCCCATTAAAAACTTATGATGGGAAATTGTGATGGGAAAGGACAGATTTTTTACCATCTTGAAGGGTAAACATGTTGTAAGATGTATAGAATATATTTATACGTTTATAGTAAAATGTGTGGAAAATGCTTTCAGTAGCAGTTTTATTTTATGGTTATTATTAGACATGAGCATTTGATGCAAATGAAAGCTGTGATTATCAGATATAATACGTACCCAATACATATGATGAAATGTGCTTCCATTTTTTTATTTTGTTTATAATTTCGTTATTCAATATTCAATATTCATGGTTCTGTGTGGCTCAGTTATAATTTCAATAACTTAATATTCAATATTCATAGAAAAATGTATGCATTAACTGTGATAAAAGCTGTAAATGGCTATACATAAAGGGTAGGAATTTATACTGTTATTCTTCTTATGATGTAAGATATAAATTAAATATTCACTCAAGATGTTTGTGGTTATGGTCTTGGATGAGACAGAGCAACCCAACAGGCAAGATGATGTGATCACCATGGAGCTTCGAGCCACAAATCTAAATCTTTTTAAAAATACCATAGATAGAGAGTGGTATTTCAATTTTGAGAGCGACCACCAAAGATTCAAAAGATTCAAAGATTCAAAGATTCAAAGATTCAAAGATTCAATGTCCCCATCCACAAACCCCTTAGGGACAAGGTAAATGCCAATAAATACAAAGTGGTCAAGGAATGGTTTGATGAGCATGAAAACAATGTAAACCATTTGATGAGCATGAAAACAATGTAAACGATACGCCACGGCCATCGCAGTCACCAAACCTCAACCCAAATGAACAGTTATTGGATATTCGGGAGCGGTGTCTGAGACAGTGTTTTCCACAACCATCAATAAAACACAAATGATGGAATTCATTGTGGAAGAATGATGTTGCATCCCTCCAGTAGAGTTCCAGACACTTGTAGCCTCTATGCCAAGGCACATTTAAACTGTTCCGGTGGCCATGTTAGGTGGCCTTTTTAATTGCCTTTATTTTGGCAGTTACCTGTACACACACACACATAAATACTGTACACACACACACACACACACATACATATGTGTTAGACAGGCCAGCTGGGGAGGTTGGGCCATGGTGTGATCACTGACCTTCACCCTTCATTTGGAGTCATTATCCTTATAAGCAAATGAAGTTCAAAAACAAGGAGAGAGGGAGTGATGGAGAGAGATATCGGGTGAGCGAGAAGGGAAGAGGCAGAAAAAGAGGGAGAGAAAGGAGGATTAACAAAGGGAGGCAGAGAGGTGGAGAGTACCTTTGAGAAAGAAGAGATAGAGATGCGCTAGGAGAGGAGGAGGAGGGAGGAGGGGTAGAGAGAGGGGTTGATAGTTTTCTGCTGCAGTTTGAAAGCCTGCCATACTGTATGAAAAGGCTATAAAATAAACCAATGCAAGCAAAAACGCTTTAAAAGCAGCAGGAATGCAAAAGCTATGAATACTAGGGATCTATGCAACATTAAGTAGCCCTGTCCAAGCAGCTAATCACAGGATTATGTGTGGTTTGTCATAGGATGAAGGTGAGTGATCACACCATGGCCCAACCTCCCCAGCTGGCCTTTCTAACACATATGTACGCGTGTGTGTGTGTCCAGTATTTATGTGTGTGTGTGTGTGTGTGTGTGTACAGGTAACTGCCAAAATAAAGGAAACACCAACATAAAGTGTATTAATAAGGCCACCAGAACAGCTTCAATGTGCCATGGAATAGATTCTAGAAACAAGTGTCTGGAACTCTATTGGAGAGATGCAACACCATTCTTCCACAATAAATTCCATCATTTGGTGTTTTATTGATGGTAAACGCTGTCTCAGGCACCAGTCCAGAATCTCCAATAAGTGTTCAGTTGGGTTGAGATCTGGTGACTGAGACAGCCATGGCATATTGTTTACATTGTTTTCATGCTCATCGTGAGGAGTATGCGCTTTTGACCATAGTTGATGGTGTTTTTCCCATCAGACTTCCATGGCAACATCACCTTTCATTGTGAAACCTCAAGTTGAGCAGTCTTTGACACTGAAGCTCCTGCCAAACGTGCCCAAACAATCACCCCTCTCTCAAAGTTACTGAGATTTCTTCTTCTTCTAGCCATGGTAGCCAAAATAATGGGCCTGCCTGGCATTTTTATACATCATGGAATGTTTATTGCTTGATTAGCTCAGGGACCACTCCTGTGTGGAAGTACCTGCTTTCAATATGCTTTGTATCCCTCATTTACCCAAATGTTAATAAAGTTCTTTATTTTGACAGTTACCTGTACATGAAATAAGGTAAAAAAAGCAAGGCAGTGGCTCATTAGCCAGAAGATTAGAGGCTGGAACCTTTGTTGTGCTTCCAGCTACAAGTTAAGCATGTGATGTACCTCTTCAAGTTAAAAGGTTTGTCTTTCTAATTATTTGATCTTGATTTTAATCAATTATATTTCTAATTGTTTATATGACTTGAACAAATAGAATGCTACTGCATGAGACAAAAATGAAATGCCAATGTTCACCGATAATTTCCAAAGACCGCCACCATTGTTAAGCAAAATAAACATAAATATTTTTACGAACTTAAGCCTTAACAGTTGTGTTCACAGGCCATATATGTATTTTAAAAACTTCCCATTTAACACTTTGTACATAAGATGTACCCCACCCTAACTCAATTGCAATATATCCCTGTAGAGATACATACGCTCATTCTGTAGTAAGCAAATTAGCAAAATAATGGTGGCAAAGTGGGGAATGAGGCACAAAGCCATGGAGAAGCTAGAAGTGTTGGCGCTCGACTACACATTAAGCACTTTAAGGCTGGCTCACGTAAAGGTTTATAATAATGATAATAATAATCATATAAATGTTTTTTTCATTTCCAATACATTTTATATTAAGACTATTATTATTATTATTATTATTATTATTATTATTATTATTATTACTGGTTAGTGTTGATTAGAAAAATGATGTCACTTATTGAATTATTACAATTGATGACCAGTAGGGGCATATTTGCATGCTCCTTATTGCATCTTTCAGGTCATAGTCTGGTCAACTGGAAATCAGACTTGAGTTCTATGTCAGAATGCCCGCAGCACTGTAAAATAGATGTTACATCCCTTTTTCAATATCCCAACATCCCATTTGCAGATCTCTTTAGTGGAGGCTTCAATAAGCCTCAAGTCACACATCAAGTCAGAATAGACATACCCAGAAAAAATGCACTTGAGTCATTCTGCATTAGGAAAACATTTTGTTATGCACATGTTAGTCAAGCCAGAATAGACCCCCATGTTGAAAACAAGGAGAAAAACATCATTATTTTTTTATCATTTCATTCCAGGTCAATATAGGCAGCTGTTAAAATAACATAGCCAGAGCCAATTCAAATGACCCTTTCATCCAAACAACACAGCCAGAGCCAATGAGAATTCTCCTTTCATTCAATCAGCACAGGCAGACCCAATGAGAATCCTCTATTCCCATCTTGCACCGGTGCAAATTAATGGACCCTCCCTGTGTTTAAAGTCAGCCCCCAACCGCTTGCTTGTGAAAGCTGCTCCAAATGTTTTTGAGGGGTTTAATTATCTTTTATAAACTTTTCTCCCCCTCTGCCTTCAGGGGCCATCCTCAGGAGGGGGCTAAAAGAATAGGAAGTGAAAAGAAAAAAAATAGGGGGGAACCAGTGAGCTGGTGGCCTGGGGAGCCAGTTGTCCTCTGTTTGATCTGGCTCGTTAGATGACACAGCAGGAAATTGAAGATGAAAGGGAATTCAAACTACTGTCTAATAAACACCAGGGGAAAAAGGACCTATTTGCGTCCATGCGTTGAATTCATCATTAGGATTGTTCATTTATTAAACGATTGTCTAACTGAGGATATTAATTGGCTTAGAGCAGCCTTTTGTTTGTCCAATTTTTTTTATTTAAATGATTGCCACCTTTAAAAATGATTAGATACAATTATATTTTGGTATGTTGTACTTGTGGAAATTACAACGCAATGTTATTGGAAAGAAACCTGCCATATTATGAACTCCCGTTTTTGAAAATGTGTTCATATTTGAGTCAACACTGGACTTTGTGTGTGAAACAGTTACTCTTTGTTTCACATCGCATCTCAGTAACTGAGGTGAATTTCTTTTTTCTATTTTTTACCAATCCTTAATCCAGATTTGTTATTTTTCTGGCATGTACAATTTTATTTTTAGGCCTTAAATGTGAATTTGATAACCTTTTAATGACCTCTGTTGATAATTTTAGGGGTGGTTTGTGTTTTGTGTGTGTGTGGGGGGGGTAATTTGTAATTGGAGTCGTGCAGTAACTGAAAGGAACAAACAACTATTGTGTAAGAAACAGAATAAAAAACTGTTTTCTTAAAATTACTTGAAGGATGTTGAATGCCGTTCTTCTTTGATTCAGTCAAAACGTATCCCTATCTTAAATAAATTGGAATGTAAAATTATTTTTTTCACAAAAACAGTGGCAAGTTCAGCAATTAACAAGCTTGTGAAGAAAAAAACTGCACTTGCATGTATTTCTAAGTCACACTTAAGTTTAAATGTTCATTGAATCCAGCCTATAGCCAATCGAAAGAAAGGTATTATCAGAGTTTATGTTAATGAAACAGCACTTACAGTCAGGGATCATAAAGCATTTTAATATTATTAATTTCTACTCAATTATATTTTTATAAACAATATATATATAATTGAATCACCTGTATATCTTAAGCCTGGTAGACGATACAATATTATTTGTTCATCATTTGTATAGATTTTTTAATGAATTAGAAAATCCTTGAGTTGCACACACATAAGCATACAGAATCTAGCAATGACGTGATAATATTCTCTGTTATGATAACCTTTCTGATGCAGATCACTGTCACACTCTGTTGGGGGGGAAGCTTGAGGAGAGCTCTTGCACTTGGGAGTTGGTCTCTGATTAGATAAAAACCCGGAAGTAACACCCTTGCCCCGAGGAAAACATATTTTTACTTTATTATTAAAAATATGATGCTTTGGCCACCCTGGCATTTGCCAGATGAAGGTGACCACAGCATTATGTTTTTTAATATTAAAGTAAACATATATTCTCCTACGGGCATGTGTTGCTCCTTTCATTCAATCTACATGCAGCATTATAGCATATTTAAGGTAGCACCACGGTTAGGTTTCTTGAGCAAAAACTTTCCCACGTATTAAGATAAAAATCTAGGGAAAGAGTTTGACATACCAACATAATTCATATATATATATATATATAGTAAATTTAACTATGTTTTTTTCCCAGAATATGGCCTTGGTTTGTTAGATTTAAAAATTCCAATTGCATAAAATAATTTTTAAAACTGATTTATTCACTCAAATAAAAGCATTTAAACAAAACAGAATCTCTGGTATGGTGAAGAAAAACCCTCGCATTTTTCCAGACGCATATTTCATCCGGCTAATAATAAATGAATTAGTACTGAGGAGTACTACAAACAGCCCATATCTTACAAAAACACTTTGAGTGACATGACAAATCTCCCACTGTGTCGAGGAATCTTCCACAATTAACACTCCCCACTATATATTTCGGTGGAGGGGTGCGGAGAAAAGCAACTCAACTTCAAAAGCTTAGGGTCCAGGACGGGCTGGGAGAGAGATCCTGTTATTATCCTTAGATCGTCTGGCAAATATTTCAAGCACTTGCCACAGAATGCGAGCCAAAACAAACTGACCTATTGCACATCTCGTCAATAGAATGCCAAATGCTACTCTTGGTTTAATTGCTGGCAGATACAAATCTGACATTATTATTAAATGTCCGGTGACTAAGTATATGTTTTTTTTATGTATGTTATGTTTACATTTAATTTATATAAAGAAGTGTTTGAAACCAATTAGTAGACATTTACCACATGTGATATATTACAAGACTGGACACACGCAGTGAGACACTTCAGTTTGTCTGTGGCTTATCAGGTGCGTTGTGTAAAAGGCTAATGTCACTCTTCATATGAGGGTAACAAAAGTGTATCCAATAGATCAATAAATAAATAAATATTATTTCGTTTTACCTGAGTTGCTTTTTTATTCTCTTAACGGTTAATGTTATGCACACATATTGGTAGGAAATAACATTGGAACTAAAACATAATGTCCCCAAGTTGTGTGCTTGTGACAGACTGTCAGCTCTTCATACTAGATTAATTCACTCATATGGTGCAGTACAATATGACTTAAATGACTGACTTATATTCTATGGTTTAAGGTGAATGTCAGCTTTAAAACTACTGACAAGGCCTGGATTCAAGATTTCTGCAGGTTATAGGTTTGAGTTCTAGGTTATAGGTTTGGGGCCCTGCTGTTGTGCACCTTACTGTGCAAGCTCAAGGGCTGATAATCAGATAAGATCAGAAAACACTGTAAACCGGTCGTATCATCCCCCGGGTTCACCTCTCACACACATTCCCAACCAAACCAAGTTTCTCGACCCTGCCCTGGCAGACATCCTGCAAGAGGTGTAACAGCAAACTGACGCAAACTGATGGACAGCAAATCAGATAAAACAACATTTTTAACTGTTCCATATTTACTTGTCTCTGTCCCTTCTATTGTATTATTATCCTGTAGAAGTATTCAGGCCATATATATGCATTTCATATAATTAGAAAATAGATTAACATTATAGAGAACTCAAAAGTTCAGAATTAGTAACACATTTAAAACATTTTGCTCTCATAAACAGGATTATTTTTATCATTCAAGAGTGAATTCTTCCAGTTCTGGTTTTTATATGTACAGTATATAATATTATATAGTGTATATACAGTATATATATACTTTAAGGAATATGTCGACATGAATATCTTCACTGTTTAAAGTGTTTTTATCAAAAGTTCCAAACAGAGCATGGAATCGATAATTCACCAGCTACTGCTGGCTGAGTATAAAAAATAATTTTGCAGAACAAGTTTATTCTGTGCAAATGATACAGCCAGTCTGGACTGGAAAAGGCCCCTTGCAATCACTAAGGAAGCCGACCACATCATTTAGAAATGCAGACTTGCCATTTCACGCACCAGTATCTCCAGTATCCTTAAAGACTCGGAGACATTCCTCAGCAGGACTCCAATTTTACAATCACTGCGAGCCTGTGACTCCGCCAATAAATATTCATCTTCCTTACCTGAGTTGCTTTTTTTATGCCCTTAATATTTCATTTTGTCTGTAAAAGAATCAGTACTTTGTTCTATTTTAATTGATGAGGAATTATGTGAGGCTCTGGTGACAGAGAGTCTAAAACCCGGGAAAATGTGGAATGGTGGTGCGGCAGCACGGCGGTGGCTGCTCGGGGCGACACAAACGCCACTTGGTGGTGCTTTTTGTGGCGGGGCGCGGGTGCACTCCCCTGCCAGACAGTTGCAATTTGGACTCCGACAACGCAAGATACAGTTGCGTTTCCCGGAAGAGCAGGACCAGATGAAACATGCCACGACCTGATACCGCAGGCATGTCGAGTCCTTCCGCAGGAAAGCTGAGAGTCAAAATCCGAAAAATCTTTTTCCACACTTTATCAGCATGCAGCCCACCAAGAGCGAGGGGAGAGAGAGGCAATTCATTCAGCTGAGAGACTCGCCACTCTAATCCAATTTACAGCCCCCCAGCCTTAAACCAATTAGGAGGGGGTGGCGGGTAAGAAAAAGCCCCCCGTGCACCGAAACGATGCTGGCGGCTCTGAAAATATCAACTGGGAGAGGATTTATGCTGGGAGAACTCCAGCTACGGCATTGTTAGAAACCAAAAAAAGTGTAACTAATGAGACAAAGTGGTTCCTTCCACAAAACGGACACCCATGGCAAAGTGCTATAACACCCCAGGAACTGTTTGCACTTTGATGTGCAGGCATGCACAGGGGGCTGTCTTTGTGTGCATCCATGAACTTACTTATATCCTGTAGAAATGGCCTTTTGATTCATAAGCACACAAGGGGCGTCCATAAAGGGGACTCATAATCGATAGCTACTGACATTAGCCATTGTCATTATGCAGCATCTCTTCCAAAAGGAAAATTAGCTCCATAATTACGCTATTGCATATGGCATATGTACTCGTCACTCATTATTGCCCCCACTCTCTGTCCCTTTGCACAGTTCTGCAGTTAGGCTAGTGGAAGGTCATTGACATTATGAAGTTGAATTAAAATGCGCAATTAAAATGCTTTCATTATTTTATCTCATGCTACACTTTTGATGCTGCAAATGTTTCTAGATTGATTTTTTTCAACAATCTGCAAGAAAAATGTCCACTCTCTTGCACTCTGCCCCTGGGCAGAAATGCTGTGCTGAAATATGCGAGAGAAGAACCACTTTATGTATGTGAAAGCAGTCTTTACTGTTGGAACTCCACATCATCAGGGGTTTTTTTCCCTCACAGAGAAACACTCCAAATGTCATTGATTTCCCACTCCACTCCTTTAAACATATAATTAATCCAGTGAATTACATCTCTGCACTCAACTTTAATGCAGAAAAGGCATTCAAATTTCGATAAACTGTACCCCACCAGCGTCTCAGAGAAGATGTTGTTGTGGTGTGGTGCCATTGATTTTTTTTTTCTAAAAAAGATGACAACGACAAAAGAAAAGCAGTTATCGATTTTGGCGCTAATATAATATTTAGCCTTTTGTAAACAGTGTTAACCTGGTGTCACCAGGTCAGTGTTGGGAAGTAATATTTGCACCGTAACATTAATAATAATTCCGTCAAAGTGACAGCTCAGAGGCATAAGGTTGATCATTGTTATTACTAGGTGAACTCAACCTGCCAGGCTTGTTTGTATTTATGGAAGTTAAGCAAATTCTAAAAAAGAGGGGTTCATTGTATTTATGTTATTGGGGTGTAACGGTAAGGTTAATATTTATTTATCAAGTTCACACCAGTTCATTAAAGCTTTGGTCAGAGGATGTAGGGTAAAGGGGGCATGTTTTTATAAATATATATACAGTATACAGTGCCAGGCAGAAATGTTGAGAATACTTTTTTCACTTGGAAGTGGTAGGGTAAAATGTGTAAGTAAAGGTGGGAAAAGTCTTACTTAATATGTTCGAATTTCAGGCTGTAAGGTGACATTTTTGAGACGAGGTGTAGACTTTAAAGGGACACTTCTATAAAAAGCTTACTTTAAAATTCATATCAGAAAAACCTTTCACCCATGCATGTGCTCATAAACAAAACAAATTAAGACAATGGCACTTGCTCAACTTATGTGTGAAAAAATATTTTAAAACCCTGATATTTAAATAATGAATGTCATGACAATGTTTGACAATACTCTCAATAATACTCAAGAATACTGAGAGATATTACTCCTGAACCTTATATACATATTGTACAATGCATATTATACATGACATTTCTGTTCAAATGTATATGGGTACAGGCTGTAGGCGCTAGCTGTATCTAGAGGCACCAGCAGAAATGACTAATCATGCATTTGCTTTCAAGGCTCTTCAATGTTTTAGACTCGTCTTTTTTGCATTCGAAAATAAACCGACATGGAAGTACAGGTCCTACTTCCCCACAGGACTTGGCAACAGACCGAATCTTTTTAGACTTCTTTGAAGTCACTGCAAAGGACCGGGGTTTAACTTCTGCGAATGACTTCGAAAAATAATAACAAGAACTTGACGGGGAGCGGAAACGGTGGAGGGGTCCTAATTAACGGGAGGAGAGATGCTCCTAAAGTCCCCCGTTGACAACCTTACAATGCGTGTCCGTCCGACGCAGGACCTGGAAAGGAATATTGAAGGAGTGAATGGGAGCAGGCTGAAATCACAGACCCTCTGCCACCTCTGTCTTTTCTTTCCGGCCTCTTTCCTCATTGTGTTTCTTGTTTTGGAGTGTCTGCTCCAATCTGCCAGTGGAGCCCCTTTCAGCACACAAATTGCTCAGAAGATTCAGACGCTTCGTTTAGTAAATACGGGCCCCACAAAAGGGAGTCGCGCTGCTTGCGAGTATCCAATTTAGACCTTGGAAAAAAACGTTAGCTCCTGAAACCCGTTTCCCCCACCGCGGCGCCTCGAGAGCGGGCCGACCGCTGCCAGCGGCGGGGGGTAGGGGTAGAGGAGTGGGTGGAGGGGTTTTTCATGTCGATACAAGTCAAGTCCAGGGGAGATTGAAAGGGGGCAGCAGCCAAAGTGTGCGCCCACCTGGCTCCGATTAACCTCCCTGTCAGAGGGGTTAGCCGTGGCCTTTCACCTCCGCTGCTGGCGCACACCATTTATCTGTTAATTAGCAAAAGGGGAGAAGCTGTAACGCAGATTTGGCCGGGTAGGTGGCTGGCAGTGGGGTGTCAGAGAGGGTGCGAGGAGAGGGTGGGCTTGTTGTTGCCTGCTGATTGCCATTAAGTGGGACAGTAGTGTTCTGGTCACTGAAAATAATGGCTCTTTTTTTTGTCGCCCCCTCCCCCCTCTTTGTCATTAGTTTGATCATGTGCCCTCAGAAATCTCAGGGAGGGAGGGACCCTCGGGGGCTGGCCAGTTACTGCACATGACCTTTGATCATTACTGTAATGCAGATTGCTGACCTTTCTGAGGGGGAGGGATGACTGGCGCAAAACACTCCCACTCATTTCCCACTTTCTTTGAAATAAAGCACTTTTATATGTCCACTGTGTTTATATAATAATCCATACACAGGGCATCAAAGTGTGACTGCTGAGAGAGTGCACTCTTTCTTTCTTTCCCTCTCTCTCTCTCTCTTTCTGTCTCTCCCTGTCCAGAATGCCTTGCTAGCTGATTCAAGCACTAAATTTAATAAAAAGGAGTCAAGTGTGCTCTGAAGTGCAATTCTCCATGGTCTTAATTAGGTGCTAATGCACTCTTGTCTCTCCTAATTGATTGCTCAATGTATTCTGCTACAATGGATGACAAAAATGGGCCGCAGGATAAAAAAAAGATTTGTCAAGGGAAAAGACGGACTGTAAAAGCAGTAACACTCCATTCTGTGAAATGACTCAGCATGTCCATAATATGAGTTTAGTTTGAGATTCCAGGGTTTATTGAGGGGTGAGACATTAAAGTATACCAGTCAAGCGATTGGGACAACTGAGAGCTGAAGGCCATTTAGAGGCCTATTTAAAGGACTGTTTTGGGAAGGAGTAGGTTGGTGTAGTGGAGAGTGGTTTTGGAGAGAGAATTGTTTGGATTGCTGTTTGGATTAGAATTGGATTGTTTTGAGAAACCTGTCTGTGTACTGACTTTTGGATTGTTTGAGGAACTGGCTTGGATTTTGAATGCGGATTACAGACAAAGCAGACAAAGACAAGGATTGTGGACTGTGTTTTGAATTCCCCAAATACCCTGTCCTTTTGTGTTTTGTCAGTATTTAGTATAATACAATTATCGTTTTATTTGTACTACTGCCTCCTCCGGATTATTCACTTGCCTGTGCACCCCACCCCAAGGGACACCACTATATATATATTCGCTCAAACATATTAATGAATCCTGTTCGATATTTAAATAATAAATGTAAATGTTTGACAATACTCTCAATAATACTTGAATGAGAAAATTATGAATCTGTTACGAATTGAGTTTTTTCACGGTTTTGAAATACACAGCATTTAGCTATGGAATAATTAACAAATGTAGGGCATTCTAGCCAGTTCTGACACCATGTTTCTGTGTGTTATACATAAATGACAAATGCATACATCTAGTTTTTTTTTTAAAGACCAAGAATTTTTTCACGTTTCAAACAGCGTTAAGGCGAATCAGGGTTAAACGGAGAAGCGTTAAACAGGATAAACCTTTATCTTGATCGCTTGATTGCCCATTGCTGCCACTTGCTGTGCCAATAATGTAAACCACATCTCTTCCTGCACCTGGGCAAATTAGGAACTACATTTCTTGGTGGATTTACGCATACCCCAAAATATGATCTTGTTTTTTAGTTTTTTTTGTATTTTAATATTTTTATGGCATGGCCTGCATTGTCCAAAAGGCGGAATGTGATTTTACATTTTTACATTTGTGCAAGGATATCCTAATGTGAAATATGTGACAAAATCCAGAAACCTTTTTTAAGCATTTATTTAATTAGTGCCTGTGTGTTGATAGCTTGCGAAGTCAATTAGCCGCGTGTGTATTAGCTTCTGACAGGTGCTTGAGCATGGAGATTAATTCATGACCCTTAAAAGGACTGGACAGCGATTAAGAAAAGCCGCCTGTCTGTCAGAGCAGTAAAGTAAAGGTAGCAACACGATGACAACAAACCATGGCCTATTAATCACACTTATTAATGAAGTTCTGCCTGGCTACAGGTTGATGACATTAAAAGGCTATCTTTCCTGACATAATGGACAATCACAAGTAAATAATTGAATCCTCAGTGATTAAAGAGAGTAACAATTTTAGTGCAATTAAGAGCACTCTTTGGAAGCCTAAATCAATTAATTAAGGCTGTAGGTCACCGTTAAACAATTAGAAATTTCATTAAAGCTTGACCTGCTATTAACCCCTGACCTTTAATGTGCCAAATAGTATTGATTCAGAGGAATACCTCACATTTAAACCTAAAACAGGTTGCTGGCAGAAAAAAAGCCCTAAATGTCTTTACTGACTGGATAAAACAGTGCTTGTCCTTCGGCCATCCCTACATCAAATGTATACAAAATACTTTCACTTTTTACAATACAAACAGTCTCAGTTTAAAGCATGACTGAAATCGACTGCTGATGCCTGGGAAACATATTGCCTAATACATTCCTAGTGAATTTCTAATGCATTTACAACATGATGCCAATACATCGCTGATGAATTGACAATGAATGACCCGGACATCGGCAAATACATTTGTAATGATTTGACGATGAATTGCAAATAGATTACTGGTTACACATGCAAAACCTTTATTCTAACACAATATTAAAGTAACATTGTTAATTAATACAGTGCTAATAATATAATATCAACAGATACATATACAGGTAACTGCCAAAACCAAGACAAAACCATTCTGAAATCACCTTCATCCTATGGTGAAGCATTTCTATCCTGATGGAGAGTGGTCTCTTCCAGATAATGGCCCCATCCGTAGGGTACTAGTAGTTATACCAGGATATTCATTTTCTGATGAAAAAATGCTTCACATTCACAAATCAGATAAAAGTTGGCTGTGATTACCAGTTAAATTTTTTCTTACAGTTCAGAACAATACAAGGAATGAACCTTAATATGTAATCAAAGGATGGATTGAGGATATTGTCAGAGAGGGTGCCTGAAGGATTGTGTGGTGTGTTTGGTATGGATGCACTGTCGTGCATGTGAGTTTGTGAGTAAGTGAAACATAGATATTGTAGTATGAACTAGTATTAAAATGAACTTGAGCTAAGTTCAGTTTGGTTACTAAGTAACCAAATAGCTGTAAATAAAAAAATAGTTAGCGAATGCATTTATCACATATCATTTCACATTGGTGGCCCAGTAGGGGACAGGCTTCAATCTGGACCAAGCCGGAAAATGCAATGCCTCAGTGTAGTGGTGGGGACTCCATCTTTCGAATGAGACATTAAACCATGGTCTTGACTCGCTCTGGTCATTAAAGATCCCATGGCACTTATCGCAAACAGTAGCAGGTTCCCTGAGGTACTGGCAATATTTCCAACCCAGCTCTTTCAATCTGGCCACCTAATGATCCCCCCAATTAAATTGGCTGAAAAAGTCCTTCTTTCTCCACCACAGCTGATGTGTGGTGAACATTCTGGCACAAAATGGCTGTCATATATTACTCAGGTGGGCACTAACTTTTCCAGGTGGGGTTAGCATACCACCCCTAAATGAGCATAGCTATAATTTACCTTGCTTGAAACTTGAAGATCAATACTTTTGAAAGCTTTCAACATCACTCTCAAATGGTCCAGTTACCTCCATCCGTTCAGTTTTGTTAGGTAATTTCACAATGGCAGGTAATGTTCTGTCACTAATGTACACCATTACATCCCTGAAACAGAGATCTACCTAAAAATGTGCATTTCCAAGTGACTGTTTGTCTGTGCATCTGTCCTGTGATCATTACAGAATGTCTTGGATGGCTCAACCGGTAAAAGCACTGGTCCGGAGTACAGACTGCCTACTGCGGCCCGGGTTTGATTCTCCAGCTGTGCCAGTTGGGATCTGGCTGGGAGTCCAGTTCAGGGGTGGCGATTGGTGATCATTTGTTGTGTTTCTTATACTTTTCTCTTAATAAACTGTTCAATGTATAATTGTGTAGAGGAATGAAAAAGAACAGTTTTTAAACATAAAGACAAGGAACAATGGGGTTCTATTAAATATGACCCTCAGAAAGTGATGGAACCCTTCTGCTTTGATGGCCATTAAATTCTATTTTAAATTAGTCCGTTTGTCTTTTATTTCTGGTCTGCCAAACTCATGACATTGTGTTCATGACAAAAAAAGGAGCATAACACAAAAGTGTGAGAATTAGCTCACCCCCAAGCCACGGTCATATAGAAGACAAATGTGGCTGAATTCAAATGTAGATATAGGCAACTATCTATGTGATGTCCTCTGGCACAGAATGAACAATATCTATTTACTCTGACCTGCAATATCTGCAAGTGCTTTGCACAGTCATACATTAACCTCCTACATGCAGATCAGAGCAAATCAATACCTTTCCCCATCTTGGTGTGAAAGCATTCAATATTCCTCAGGTCAATCCAGACACAGTGAGGTGTGATCGGTCTCACCACTCTCCATAAGCAGGGACACACACACACCTGCTCTTGGCAGGTTGATTACCTCACAATTTCTTCATTTTTTGTGAGGGCCAGGGGTGTTACTGCAGGTCAGGGCTTGTCCAGGTCATGCTGTTTCCGTGGAGAGTCACAAGACACATGGGCTGTGGTTAATGGGGCTAAGGCTCAAGTCATGTCCAGAACGGCCCATGATGGAAATACGCAGTAACGTATACAGTCCTCGCTCTGTACGACGTTCAGAAATTCCCGTCAAAGCTGGTTCCATTGAAAAGCACAGCTCCAGCTTACTGATTTAGCTATTGTGACCTTAGATATGTTTTCTTTTCAACATACACTAAGCTATTTTACGCGTTTAAGCTTTTGTGCACTTTCGTGTTCTCTGAAGTTCGAGTCACGCACTGCACGCCACAAGAGCTTGATTTTGTTTGTTTTTTACTCTCTCTTACACGTGTACATCAAACTCAAATTATTTCTACAGGCTGACTATTGTTTAATGCAGCACTCATAGCATAATGTAAAATCCACAACATCATTCCGCCACTGTAGGGGTGTTTGTGCGTGCGTTGCACTGTACGTAACTAATGGTTTTGATGGGACCCTCGTATAGAATCTCTTAATATTCTTAGGCACCAGAATCAATCATAGTCAATTCAATGTTCAGGCTTGACCTCAGTCTCACACTGCCATTCCACCAGCTACACGACCCAAAAAAAGGAATTGTAGTGTTATAGATTTTCTCAAAATTGATCTAAACATTGTGTCAGTGCTTTTATTGGATTGTTTAAATTTTTTGACAAATTGATAAACTGCATCTTTTCCTGGTAAGTACTTCATTTTACTCCTCTAATCTATTTTCAATATGTTATTAAAAGTTGGCACAACCTGGACTATTCATATGAATCTGTGGGTAAGCACATCCAAGCAGCATCAAAATGATAAACAGATTTATTTCTGTATTTCTTTATTATCATTGTATGCCTGCAATTGTGATCCTGTGTCCCTGGAATAGGACACATCACACTTAGATATCAGAAATCCTAACCCAGAACTTAACCCAGCTTGGACAGTATTAGCAAAATGCAGCCCCTGTTAATGTTTAAACTGGTAAAAGTGCTGTATCTCAGGAAACCTATTCATAGTATGGTTGTGTTTAAGATATCATTGACTAAACAGAGCTAAAACAGTTTGCATACCAATCACCCCTATGGATGCCCATTACAACAGTCTCTGGCCCTATTTTTCCCCAGTAGGACAAGTCAATGTTTACCTCTCCCAGTTAAATGCATTAACATTCAAAAACAGATCACAGGATGATATACACGTTAAACATTTTTACTGTCATGATAAAATACACTCCTGTAGATAGGCTCCATTGGGTGACACCTAGGAAACTTTCCCAGTGGCTGTGAGGTGATTTTCATACAGATTCTTTGAGCAAATCTTGCCTGTGCACACCTTGCAAATCTAGGAAGTGACAGCTCCCAAAATACCGTGAGTGGCAGGGGTGTAATTCTGAGCGGCACCAGCACTGACAGGATGCATTCTACGAGCACTGCTCCCCAAGTCCATTGGGCACACCCACAGGTGAACGTGTCGGACTCGACGAGAGCGAGCGCGGCGGAGGGACCCCTCTCCTCATGGAAAAACCAAAACCGCCACGGCGCTGAAGGATTTAACCCCGTGACACAGATTTTTCTTGACAGGAAGGCTGGCCAGAGCAAACACCCTGAGTCCATAATGAGAGAACCCATCTGGATAAAACCTCCTGCTATTCACTGCCCGGGTAAAATCACTGAAACCAGAGGCCTTGCTCTTTACAGAAACCCACAGAGGCCGGACAATGTGACAATACAGTTCAATTCACTGGTAAAAGGGGAAATCCAATTAACGTGTATCAAGTTGGCCTTTCTTTGCCTGATTATAGCTCATTAGGCCCTGAGTTTCTCTTTCTCTGAGTGTCCTCCCTCCCTAAAATACTCTCTTTCAACTGGGTTTCATGAGCTGGGGACAAATCATCTATGCAACAGGTTTTAAACAAAATTCTATGGTACTGCTGTCTAATGGATTTAATGGTGTTTAAATTAAATGACTCTGGTTAAGCTCTTACATTTTCAGGGACCCATCTCTACTGTGAGTTAAATGTACATCGTGCGTGCAAGGGAAGCCTCCCAGCCATCTCCACTGTGGAAGAAAGGTTTTTGGTGAATACTGTTGCCTTTTTAATATTATACTACATGATATCAATGCTACAGCCTACTGCTCAAATTCCTTGTAGTACATACAGTTAATGATTAAATGACAAAGCATTACAAATGTATCTCTTTCTTATAAATATATATAAGAGTATAAATATTTTATATTTGATAGCCTACTTATCACCTTATAAGTAATTCGATATATGTTTACTGTTACCTACTGGTAACTGCCAAAATAAAGGAAACACCAATATAAAGTGTCTTAATAGGGTGTTTGGCCACCACGAGCCACCAGAACAGCTTCGATGTGCCTTGACATATACTCTGGACCTAAACCATGCCAGGAAAATGCACCCACACCATAACAGAGCCACCAGAACCCTTCATTTACTCAGGTATTTCCTTTATTTTGGCAGTTACCTGTATATCTTTAATTTTTAATATTTCTTTATAAAGAGTACATAAATAAAGAGTTTATGTATGTTAAAATGGCTTACACTATACACCAACACACATGCACACAACAAACACTGACAATGCACAGAGGCATGCTCATTTCTATAGCATTTCCTGGAGTACACACACATACACACACACACACACACAAAACCCCAGGGAATGCTATATCAATGGTGTTTTGTGACACTGTATTAATGAAGAGTTTAAGATTTTAAAAAAGTGTACTATATCAAGCTAACAGCACATTTTTCATCTGGACCAAAAAATCAATGGGAATTAATCAAAAGTGAAAACTCCTGAGTATGGCTGTCTGACACCTGACCAGAGGCCTGCAATTCAGCCGGCTTTATATGTCCCCTCCTCCTCTCCGTAACTGCAATTCAGCTGGCTGGAGGATTTGTACCCTCTTGCTCTCCCATGACATAACCTGATGTTAATACACCCCACTGTACGCTCTGCTATCTGACTGTCCTGGCATATACTGTTGGGTGACTGGCATGACGGTTCTGGTTGGCTTGACTGTCTTCTGGGCTTCTGGGCTCAATGTTCTCTTGTGTTCCCCTAAGGGTTACTTCCAGGTCCCTTTAGATTAAATGTTTCAATACACCACTTTTGTATCACTAGATTTGGAGACTGGTGACTGAGAAATGGTGTTAACTGCATACCAACTGTAAAGCACTAAATATAATATTTGCCATTTACTTTTATCTGCATACCTACTGTAAACCCACAACCTAAGCACTAATGAACAGAACCACTTTTTGCCTTCAAGTAGTTTAACAAATTGTAGGGAGGTGTCCAGTGATATTACTGGGGGGGGGGTATCTGTTACTTTCTTACTTAACACTAAATGGTCACAACAATAACATCTTGCTTTGATCAGTAATTTAGACCTTGGGGCTTGCATAAGCATCAAGACTGGGTGAATTTTGATGTAGAAGTTGATGCCAGCCATCAGAGTTTATGAACTGTTCTGTCCCAAGAGCATGGCCAGAAGCTAAAGCCTGTAGCATTTGCCAGCCGTGGATAAACATGATTGTTAACCCCAAAAGGAAATGTTCACATTTCCCTTCTTACCTCGAGAGTATTCATTTGACAACATCGGCTCTCCAAGACTTCTTGTTGCAGATTACAGACTCTCAAGGCCGCAGTCAACTGAAACCAGTGCAAAATCTACTTAAATTTCTCAGTGAAGTATCAAAAAGAACAAATATAAATGCAGTCATTAGCCACAATGAACCATTTTGAGGCTCTATGCACATGATGATCCACATCTATAATGATATTGCCAGTTTAAATGTTTCACTTTAATTAAAGACTTGCTAATGTTGCTGTCTCCCAGTGTACAAGCATCGTCACCAAAGCTTGGGAAGCTGGACTGCTTTGGAAAACCCCATTACCACCAGTCGTGGCTTGTGAGCTTAAAGGGGGTAGATATCTTACTTTTAAACCGATCATTACCCTCAACCAATCAAGGACAGTAACCAGTAAACAGGTTTACTTCAGGACCAGGTTAATTACAGTGGCCCAGGACTTGGCAGCCTGGAATCTGCAACTAGTTGAAGAGCTGACATTGTCAAATGAGTGCTCTCAAGCTAAGTTTCACTTTGGGGTGAACCATCACTTGTTGACAAATGCTAATGGAATCCGGGCCTTTATCTTTATTCCTGCAGGCCTGTCTCATGTCCTCTTCATGTCCTCTGGCACTCAATGTCCCATTAACGTTTACGTTCAGTAACTTTACGCAGTTTGCACAAGGCTTTCCGGAGGGGCTCATGGGAAACTATTCTAGCATCATATCATTAGCAGGGCCATTTCTGCTCTCCCATCATTAAGGAATTGTCTCCACTCTCAGTGGCATGTCACATGCACGTATTGAATAGACAAGCATTGCATGTGTATGACTGACTGATTTTTCAAACTGACTCCTGTCAGATCCTGACAAGTGTTATCCAAACAAAGTGAGGCTCATGGTGAAACACTTATGTCTTTATTACATGTCTTGAACGGCAGAATGTGTGGCCCTTGTCTTTGCAATGGTACAAGTTGCAACCATGTGTTTGCATAGCTTAATTTATCTCACAGCACTGCAGTGAAGCTTGAATGTATAGATTGTACAGTATGCTTCAATGACTTACGTCAAGAAAATGTAGGCTTCTATACAACGCTTTGCCATTAACTTTGAGATGTGAATTTTAGCCATCATTGTATTTTTCAACCCTGACAGAACACCATCAGTCTTGTGAAATTCACAGAAACAAAACCTGTAAGAATCAAGAAATGTACACTTGTTATTCAAAGTTAGGGGCATTCACATTCCATCCACAGAAAAGAAAATGAGCAAATATCCACATCATACAAATTTCATCATAATAAACAAAAAGGAAAAATACATAAAATATACATATAAATTAATGACGAGAGGCAAGTCAAAAAAGTTAAATTGATTCATAATACATTGCATCGCTGATTAACCTTTTAATTATAATAGTTATATTTGATTGAATTACTATTTCAGTAATAAAATACTATTTTGTTTGATTTTGAGGTCACAGAAATCACATTAATGTCTTTGTGTTGTTCGACTTGTACTGTCCTGACTTTCCAATCCCCTAGCAAGTGAAGTTGCTTTAGAACTACAGGAAACAGCTTTTTTTATTGCATTCTCAAACCACCAAGAGTGAAGCTTATCATGGAAACAGCCCACTCTCTCTGCCTATATATTGTCACACATTGTTTTAGGCACTTCACTAATGGGATAACACTGCATCTAACAGCTGGAAGCTAATGATTTAGCAGCAGTATATAAACTATTTTGGAAGTAGTTTTAAAAGGACACCAATAATGAAATTTGGGTCTATTACAGTCTATTTGCTTATTCAAGTTCTGTTGAGAGATGGGCAATTTCTGAAGGTTGCAAGGAATGGTGGATCACAGACGTGTTCAAAGACAGAGTTTCAAAGTTTGTTTTTAAGTTATCATTGCCTATACATTATTGTGTTCAATTGACTAATTATTCTTACCTCAATTCCAGTAAGTTAGACATACAATGGTATCCTAAGTGTAAACTGTACTCTTACAGATACTGCTAATGATAAACAAATTCAGGCAAGAACGTCTTAATTTGCTGATATGAACGTAGGCCTGTTCATCAGACTGTAGCTAGTTATTGTTGGTCTGTGGAGAGTCACAAGGTATTTTGACTTTTATGTAAGCATTAGTTAAGACTTTTCTAAATAAGACTACACCTTAAGAGCAGATGTGCATATATTCAGTATTGAAAAGGAGCACTAATACATTCACAAACTAAATGATTAAGAATAGTCCAAATTTCTTCCAATGCACAGCAAAATAGTAGGTGATGTGAAATGTGCTGGCAGCACAATGGTCTGTACACCCCTCTCTGTGTGAAATGAATTAAAATGGCTAGCGATCAATGTTCTCCAGGGCCGCAATTGGCCCCTCGGCCACATTTTGTTAACCCTTGCTTTACAGTAATCAATCATCATACAGAATTCAGAGTTGTGTTTCGAATGTTTAAGCAAACCATTCCACTAATATGTCATGCAGTACACTGTACTATATACAATGCAAACCGTTTTATAAAGCCTGGCTAGTATAAAATATTCTTTTATTTTTATATATGCTCTATAATACTGTTTATATTGTTGGATTCTATACTGTTATTCTTTTCAAAAGAAGAGGCATATCTATCTATCTATATATATACAGTATGTATACGAATTTGGTGGAAATGTTTTTACTTTCAAGAAATGCAAAGCATGCAGTCGGCTTTGTGCTGTTTGAAAAGGCAGTGTGTTCTACACTCAGCTCCCAATAATCTATTCTGTTCAGCCAGGCGCATACATTGACAAATGTCTCCAGCATTAAGTATTTACCTAGTGGACGGTAATGGATGTAAAGAGTTTAAAAGTGCCATATGCACTAACAGCAAAAGCTGTGGCAAAGCTATCGAGGGTGACAACTTTGAAAGAGATCGAGAAAACAAACTAACCAAAATGGTGTGAGCGTGTGTAGGAAGTTCTGGAACCATAATGTTGTTTTTAAAAAATGCAATAGTGTGCAAGGAATACCATGACAGTGTTTCTTTAGAGTATCTTCGTTTGCTTTATATCTCTTTCATCGTATTGTTGAACACCTTCCATCATAGCGTACATTGAGTCATTGGTAAACTAGCTAAGCACAACAAAGGCTGCAAGCACAAGCAAGAAAATGATTTTCTGGCAAATTACAAAAGCAAAACAGATGGGCAAAGCTGTGGGAGCTCCATGTGCCACCTCTGTCATCACGAGGAAACAATATGTTAGGATTACATATTTAATTATAATTTATATTCATTTTTTAACATATTTTTGTACATCTTGTGTCCGAGGTGTGAATTCCTGAAATCTTCCAGAAACCTCCAAGCTATCCTTCTACAGCAAAAGATAGCCATGTCAAATCAACTGGTTTTACTTGGCAGTAAGCTGTCTTTAAGTCAACTGTTGCCATAATTGAATAAACACAGGGTGCACATGCTACTAAAGTGGGGTAATGACGGTGCCAGTAACACAATTAGTGGAAAGGTTGTTGTTTTTTAATCACAAATAGTATGTGAATTGTGATAAACATATTCATACGCAATGACTAGATAACCGCTCAAGAAAAAATAGCATCTCTGCGAGAACATGCCAGGACACTCCAGCATTTGTTTTGCAGACAGAGTGGTGGTTCTCTGTGGCTCAGTTGGTAGAGCACAGCGTTAGCAACGCTTAGGTTGTGGGTTCAATCCCCACTGGGTCCACATATACTGAAAATGTATGCATTCACTACTGTAAGTCGCTTTGGATAAAAGCGTCTGCTAAATGGCGTATATTTAGGTAGAGGCTGGTGTAATCTTGCTGAAAGTGTTATCCCACCGACTGAGGCGTTTGGCGGGGCCGGTGGGGTGGGATGTCGACGTCGCCGTCACGCTCTGTTAGTTGCGCAGTTCAGCTTGGATACGCAATCCGCGTGCGCAATGCCCGTCTACTCCGCGATGCTGTCGCGCTACAGAGCTTCGTCTCTTCACCATGTTCTGACCCCCCATGCCTGCGTAAGTGTGTTGGCAGGAAACACACTGTCTTCACACGAAAAAGGGTACGTCTGTTTGTTCAACTGGAGGATATGTCATGTCTTGATAATTCGACAAAAGACGTAACATCATCACTAAACGTCCAGAGAAATTATCGTCATATACAGAGGGATGTGGACTCCTATTATATCAAGAGGGGGAAAGATAGTAGCCTCGATGCAATGCAAAGAAGGTCTGTAACAAGATTTCCATATTTCCAGGGCTTTTTCTCATACATACCGTAAGTAACCTGTAGCGTTTAATCTTGGTGAATCGTTTCTTATGTGAGGGTCAGTACAGTATGTCGACTATAACTCAAGTGTTCCAGAACATAACATTTCGAATGCAAAAATTATTCCCTGGCCTATTTCCCTCTAAAATGAATATGGGGTTTGATAAGAGAACTCTACAGTTAAACAAGATTTGGTTAAAAAAAGAAAAAAAGAACAGCTGTCTTAGTACTCTGTTTGTAACTAAAACAATACGTTTCCAGAGACGCCATCCCAAATCCACAGTATTCAAAGTGTACAAAGCAAGTTTGGTAGCAGCGTCTGTAGACCCCCTCTCTCTCTCTCTCTCTCTCTCTCTCTCTGATTTATAGCGACGCTGGTTTTGTCAGACCTGGCTAATGAAATCTGTGGCAGTGCATTAATGAGGCCGTTTGTTTCAACTCAAGTTTAGTTCTACCACCCTCCCCTGCCTTCTTCGCCCCCCAAATGTGTCCTGTTCACACTTTTACTCCCTCGCTTCATCCCCTCGTTCCCCCTCTGTCTAGCAGAGGAAGTTCATTAACATGACATGTACTCCAGCTAAACACTGTTTAACATTGCTCTATGATGCCAGGTGTCTTACAGGTATATTCCATGAAATAACACCTTTCAGAACTTGCCCTTCCATGACAAATATTATTACTACATTACATTTTTAACAGTTATAACAATTATTTTTTCATGTTTAATGTTGCCCCAGAAATGTAGAGGGGGAAAAAAACAGCGGTAGGCAGTGTTTGAATTATAGTTTTTCCAAAACAAATTTAGCCAAACTAAAGTGAATAAATCAAAGCGATTGTAAAATAAAAACAAAATACATATATTTTTATGACTTGTTTTCTTTTCGTGTGGCCAAGGTTCCTCTTAAATCAGTTGTTTTACACACTGCACTATGTTGCAAAATATGAAGAAGCTGTGCTGGTCAAATGCATTAATCACAGTGAAATAGGGTATAGATAAGGAGACCCAGGTTTCAGTAAAGCACAGGGTCAAACTAAATACTATATGTTTTTGTACATACTCAAATTCCCCTTCTCCTGATTTGTGGACATAACGGATAACTCGCTCAGAAGGCCCATTTGATCTTTCGTTTTTAACAAAACAGTGTGTAGCCAGCCCATCCTATAAAAACACATATCTAAAAATGCACAAATATACAAGCACACATTGTGTGAAGGACCCGATTCAAATATTACACTTCACCTGATGTCAGGAGTTCTGTCAGTGATACTTTTCTATCAATAACTAATGAAACGTTGTAATTAAGCTTACACCAGTGAAAAGCATTCTGACTCACCTTCAGTCCAGTATACAAGTTAATGATTATCATTATGCAAAGCACTCCACTTAAAAAAAGCATTGAATAAATAATCAATTACCTACAAGGCTAAAAGTCTTTGGGGCAAACCAATACAGACCTGCATTAAGTGTCCTGCCTATAAACAACTGCTTATAAGGATTAACCCCCATTGTAAGAGTGTGATTCATCAGGGATCGGTGCTTTGGAACACAAACACATTAAAATAGGCACCTGCATGTATGCCATTTAAAATGAATATCGTCAATGTATTCCGTGGGAATGTGTATTTCATCTTTTTTTTTTTATCTGTAACTTTTTTTCTCTACTATATTGTTGTTCAAATTAAACTGAGCTTCTGTTGAAAACTTTTCGTATTAACCCTTTGCTTGTGGTCACCCTTACCATTACCATTTTACACGTAGGCAAATCAAAATGCCGTTATTGGTGCAGATTAAGAAAGCAAACCATATTGCATTGTGGGAAAAATGATATAGTTTCATGAATATTTATCAAAGTGACATGGATTCAAACAAGAATGGATGTAAAAGATTAACCAGTATGAGGACAGTAAACGGTGGTGTACCCAGCACTGCCCACACGCGTATCAACCGCACAGCTATCACAGAAAAGTAATTTAATATCGCACACTGATTGGTGTGCTTTAAAAAACAACAACAAAAGAACGGGCAAAAGAAAACAGACAAAAGTTAATGAAGAACCCATGAAGCCATCCGCGATTCTTGGTCTGGGAAAGTCTGGGGAGAAAAAAAAAAACCTGGCCAGGGCCCGACAATCAATCGCAAAGTTGACATTAAAAAGTGCTGACAGCAGTGGGAGAGAGAGTTCCCTCTTTCATCTAATGATAGACCTCCAGCTAACCTTCACATCACACATTTCCCCCCTCAGCCCTCCTCTTTATTAAACTCCTCTTTCCATCGCCTGACGCAATTTTGGAAACCCCTGTTTACTCACTTATCAGAAAACTTTTCTCTCATTCCATTCCTCTTGGAAAAAAAAACAACAAAAGAAAAACAACAACAGCGGTCGGTACGGCAGCCTTGAACTGTCGAGCTCGGGAAAGGACAGAGGCCCACACAAGCCACTTGTTCTGGTCACCCTCCTTTCATCACACGTGGTGACAGAATAGGGAGTCGACTGTGGAGGGCCTAAAACCTCAGAGGTTATGTGCTCTGATAACCCAAGTGGATATTTTATTCATTTCTGATGTGTGCTGAAAAATTGCTTCTTAAGAGTTTATTTATATGTTTAATGGTATTTTACCTGTCAGCATTGGTAAATAGTCATTTAAAAAACTGGAAAATAGGCATGCACCTATAAGACATGGTGTAAAACTATTAAATATATATTGTTGCTGTATTTCTGTGCAATACACACGCAAACACACACCCACACGCATATATATATATATGTATATATATATGTTGTATATACTGTATATGTTTCAGCATTTAATTTGGATTCTGCTTATCATGCATTTACATATACTGTAGTACTAAGCACTTTTAGTGTGAGAACATCAATGAAAAAGACACATGGACTTCAAACTTTATTCCATTGAAGCAGCAGTATCAGTTCAATTAAAATGTCCTCATGTCTGTGAAAGCAGAGATAGCTAAATACATTATTATTAACAAGCATATTATTGAGTGTGTGTGTGTGTGTGCGTGTAAAATATTTTAAACATGTTTTTCAAAGGTTTTGCTTCAATTCTAGTTCTTGTTCAGAAGTTGTGCAGAGTTCACATATTTCAGGTGCCTACTTATAAAGCATCTGACATACACAAACAGACAAACAGACACTTGCAGATGGATGGACAGACAGGCAGACAGACAGACAGATAGATAGACAGATATGCTTCATAAACTCATTGATAATAGTTTGTTATAATCTCTAGCAAAATGAAAATGATGCTGTAACCATGTTTTTTTAAAAAGTAAAACATGGTAACAGCATCGCTGGCAAACGCCATATAGTTACTTTGAACTCCATAATCATTAATTGTGGGGAAACTGTGTGGTGAAAAATTGTCAGAAGTTTTTTTAAAAAATTCTACAAAACAATAAAACCATGGGAAAGTTTTTGCTTGGATGTAAAATACATATATAAAACAGGCTGCTAGGTTTCCTTTGCCTATGTGTAATACATGCAACTATACATTTTCCCTGGGCTTCATTTTCAAACCGACTTTCCAGAATTTTGTTTTCAAGACCCATATATAGATATACAATTTAATTAATTAAAATTAGGCAGTTGCCTTGGTTGCCATTTTATTGTACAAAGCTGCACATTGAGCTAAAGAAATGAATCATAATGCCATCGGAAGAGATTTCAAGTGAACTTACCGACTGATATAAACGCAGTTAGTACAGTAAGTGTGGAAGAGTGGCCAGGAATGGAGACATACTGAGGTCTTCTGCTGCACCCCAGAGGTGGACTGAGGAATTGCAATGGAGGTGGGAAATCACTTAGCCCAGACCTCTCCCACCTAATCAAGTTAGCGCTGGTAGAACTGTCTGTGTCTTTATTGGCTCTTCACACTCGAGACCTCACTGTTTGGCTCACAGTAGCCTCTGCTGAGCACATGAATCAAGGTACAGTGTCACTTAATGTCACCTAATATGAACTTTTATGATGCCCATGGCCATGTGCAGTTAATATGTTTCAGAATTGTGTGTATACTGTATGTTGTTGTTATACTTGTAAAATGGTTAGGTGTTTGCAGATACATGTAGTTGTGTATTGACACATTAAAAAGTTAGCGGAGGAAGTTAGTCCTTAGGTGCAGAGTGTAGCAAAGGTTAATTCATAAAAAGGGAGGCAAATATTGTTAGGGTATGCCCATACAATTTAAGAGTGTGGAAGTACTTTAGGTCAAAAGGTGCACTACAACTGTGCAGTTAGTCACGTGGGATTTTTTTTCTTTTTCAAAATACTGATTTTGTGGCATAAAGACACTGAACTTTAAACGTGTCCCTGAGGATGAAAGAGGATTTGTATCCCTTTGGATGTTTGAGTTATCCAGTCGTGTCATAGCAAAGACTGCCATCTGGTGGGGAAACTCCTCTATACACTACATAAAACAGTGCTGTATTTATGGAATGTCTGTATAACTGAAGGTATGTATATAACTTATCTTAAGAATACATACACACACCCATTTACACATACATATATATATATAGTAAATAGAGTATGTATATACAATTTATGTTTTACGATGATTATGAATATACATGCTATCATTCAATTAGCTGCAATAGTATGAATATAATACCAAAAATTATACAGTGGCACACAAGAACAGAGAATGACTGTAGTACAGCTGAGAATTCAGGGGTCATAATATGACAGTGTGGGAGCCTTGTGATGCACTGCAGTTAGCACTGAGAAAAGCCTGACAAGTTAAGTTCAGGGATGTGAAGTTGTTGTGGTCAGAAGGATCGGGGCTCAGATTAAGAGTTTTTATGTGTGCAGATCTGTGGATAATGGTAGAGGTAACAGGTTAGCAAAAGATAATTTAGTCTGTCAGTTTATTTTTAAGTTTAGGTTATGATTAGGTATTTTTATTGTTAAGAATTGAAGGTTACATAAGGCAGGGTTGTGTATAAATAGATTTGGGATGGACATCGATTAAACTTTGACATTTTAAACTAGAGTTTTGTTTGTTTTTGGATTAACTGCAATTAAATAGCTTGATTTACCTGCAGTACACTCTAGGATGCAGGTGAAATATTGTGCTAACTTTTACATTTAGATCTGTATTATAGTATATATTTTTACATACTATAACATATACATCCTTGTCACTACAGTTCAAGTCAAATAAAACTGTCCAGCTCTTAATGTAATTTGCATTGGTTAACTCTCATATTTAGTAATCAATGTTTATGATGTTTTTAGTTATTGTCCACTAGCCATGTCAGACAAGATGTCAAACAAAGATGTTAAGACAAGGCACAATTTTGACTGAGTGATTAATTGAAGCCTTTCTTATGGATTAAATCAAACTTGTCTTTAGCTTGTTGTTTTGTTGTTCTTCTTTGGTTATTTCATCACTGTTGACTGAAATCTGTGCCCAAACCTTTGTGATGATACTAAACCTTATTAGTAAAGTGCTTTTCATACAAAGTGCAGCTGAGAACAAAATAAGTGACAAATGCAATATGTACAGATTTAAAACAGCAAAGCAAACATTCTAGCACATAAGAGAAATTGGTTAAAAAACAATTCAAAATGGCATTGAAACAGAACTGAAGTTAAAAATTATATTATAATTAAATAATATATGGACGTAACTCTATTCAGTTAAGTCGGGATATTGTCAATTAAAATTATATTCGCCTCTGAAGAAAATGACGAGTTAGGCTCACGGCACGGAAAAGAAAACCTGTCTTTGCCTCTGCCGTTACCGATGTGATAAGCGGTACGACACTGTGCTTGAATAATTTAATATCAGTTGATATCCTTTTATGCCCCGTGTCATTTCTACGTCACCGAAATGTCTGTCGCGTGGGTTTCGGCCAAATGCAATACGCGATTTGCGCGCGCTGCACCTTTAACAGTATGTCTGCTGCCGCGCTGTTATGTGTGAGATATGTTTCTCCTGCTCTTTTTGCTAGACTCGTCTACAACCTGTCAAACAGACAAAGAGGAGGGAAGTGGGATATTGAGTTACCTGGGTATAGGTTTGTCCTGTGTTCATTTGCCATGTCAGGGATTGAGAGATTACACTGTTTTCAAGCAATAAGGTAGGAATCTGGTCAAACGTTACCTCGGGCTACTGTGGCACGTAAAGTAGCGGCGAAGAGCTATTGACACTTGCATTTAGAATGGACGTTCAGGCCGAGATGTATTTTGTTGTGGTTAAGTGGCTGTCATCAATCATGTCTTAAAAAATATGTTGAATGGCCGGGGAATTTTTTTCTCTCTTTTGGTAAACAGTGGTGAAACTCATGAAGGCCATCTCCTGTTTGGATGTGACCTCATGGGACCAGCACCATACAGTATTTGTTTTAGTAATACCCTTTGTGGGTAGTTGTCCTCTCTGTCTCTTTTCGACAAGCTCGGCTGAACAGAAACCTACAGAACTGAAAAAATGCACGGTCAACAACAGGCAAATAGTGGCCCAAAAAGGATTAGTTCATTTCTCTCCATAAGTTGATAGGGTTTCAAACGGCCCACTACTATCCCTCGCCTCAGAAAACAGATCAACCCCCAAATAATTGCAATGGTAACAACTGAAGGGTATCGCAGTAATTCTTTCTTTCAACAAGTGTGGATTGATAATTCAAATCATTTATTTTGTTCAATAGCAAAAATGACCCAATTATGTCATAAACAGATAATTATACACAGTAGAGCTGTAATTCTTATAAGTAGTATTGATTATGTATTTAATATGAATACATTTGATATTAATATTTGGTCCTCCTTAACATTGGCACTGTTAAAATAAGTAAACACAATCTCCAGGTATCCTAACGTTAAATGTAATACTAAGAACAATTCAATGGTGGTAAGGACCAACCATTATGCTTATGGATAAAATGTTTGTTTTTGTCTAATATTTTCTGCCATTGTACATGCCCACTGAACCTACCTTCTATAATTACATAACCCTTATCCCCTTGCTGTGGAAAAAACATTGTGCAAAATTTGTTTTCATCCCACTGCATGTTTAAAAGCTTGAAGATAAGGTATTAATAATATTGGTATTACATGAGTAGCAATATTTGAAGTCTTGTTCAAATATTTAATTTGAATAAACATGATATTAGAGGACAAGCATGAAATACACATATTCATATTTCTTGATTCCTGCCCTTTGAGCTAATTCACACTCATGGTACTGGCATTTGGAAACTACCCAACTCCAAGTTACTCCTTCAGTTGCGTTTGACAAAGCTATGAAAATGAACACAGACTGTTTCCATGTCCCTGTTCCCTGTTAATCATATGTAAAATACTCAGAGTTTTGTGTTAATGTTAAGCAAAGGAAAACATTTCATGTACAAGATATAAAAATGTAAAAATTAGCCTCTCTGTACACACACTAATGTATCCAACCCGCATACAGAGACAAATAAATTGATTTTAATAAATCACATTCGTTTGCCTCTGCAGTTGGGACAGGAGCATGAAATGCATAACTACCTTGTACCGTTCACATCTTGTTTTCAGATTAATCTATGATTATCCCAGAGACAAGGTAAACAAAAATTAATTTAAATTAAGTCATAGAAAAGTAAAAAATGAAATAGGAGAATCTGTATCAGATTCAGATTCAGACAGGTATAATGACACAGATATGCTTGTCTGTTTTGTTTTTTTTTTTTTCTGGTGCTTCAAGATGAATAAAATAATTGCAATATCTGTGATTGTCAAAATGATGAATGACTGAGACGGTTATAGTGAACTACCTGATCAAAATGGAAGATCTAATCTCCATTCGTAATACTTTCGATAATATATTAACTTAAAATTAATTTTGTGATGCAGACTACGCAAAGTGGATTTAAGACCCTTATTATAAATGAATCTGACAAAGTCATGTTGAATATTGAGTGATCTGTTCTCTTCTTTTATCCCATTGCTAAAAAACATGTCAACTGAGGAATTGACTATTTATAATGACTTCCTTATTTTTAAAATTCTGTGGTTCTGGGTGGCTCAGTAGGTAGAGCATGGCATTGGCAACACTTAGGTTGTGGGTTCAATTCCCACTGGGACTGCATATACTGAAACATGTATGCATTCACTACTGTAAGTTGCTTTTGATAAAAGCATCTGCTAAATCTAATATTTAAAAAAACAAGGCTTATATTTCTTAACTTCCATCAAGTGTGTAGATCCAAATCACTTGTCGTACATTTACATGATTCAAATGTAAATGAAGGGTGTTCTAAACTGGTGCCATTCGGTTTGGAAAGTAAGATGAAAAGAAGTAATTTTTGAGGTTTGAATATGATCGAATTAAACAGTCCACAGAAAGGGGAGACTGAAAAATGCAAATATAAAATAATAATGCAAAGTATTTCTGTAATAAGATATGACTTGCATTCCTATTCCTATAAAATTGTATGTCAGCCAAAGTGAACCTGGGTAGGACTAGCCCGGCCTTTCTGCACTGTGATCACCTTGAAGCAAATGGTCACTGCTGACACCGCATCCATTCACCCTGATGAGAATCCAGCAAGGCCACCTCAGGTACAGCTACGCAGTGCACATGAAGCAGTCCGTGCATTCCAAAAATCGAATAAATGTAAAACCAGAAAGCTTGGCTCATCAGATCACCGGGGGAACTTGTGTTTCTGACGTACGGAACAACACAAGCAGGGCTGATGGGAGCCCTGGCAGTGTGTGTGTGTGTGTGTGTGTGTGGGGGGTCGTCCTGGTGTGTCCTCCAGATAACCTGAGGCAGCATAAACATTGCAAGAGCCGAAGTGTTCCCTGCCGTTCCCGTGGCAGCACGGAAAGAAATCTCCACTGTCTCACTGATAGGGATTGATAGGGACTTTTTGTTGGTGGTAGACACCCAGGAGATGGTGTCATCCAAAATGAAAATATTTTTATCTACAAATGGGCAAAGCACAGGCCTAGTGGAGCACTTTGCTTTATCAGTATAGCAAATCGGTTTTTTTACCATTTATTTTGCGATAAATTTGCCATGGTATAGTGATCACATGATCTTTAAAAAAACAGATGGTTTAATACAAAGCAAGCAGCTTTGCAGGGGCAGAGAGGAAGGAATTAGAAGGCTTTATGGGTGTTTCAAAGGATTTATGCAGCGGCCCTGTCAATTTATTTCCCCCTTAATTAGAAGAGTCACAAGTTTCTTTGAATGGGCCATCTAAGCCAGCGGTGTCTGGAAATGAACTGTGCGCTTCTCTGCCTGTCAGGAAACTCAAAACAATAGCACTGAGAAAGAAGAAAGGGGAAATTACATTTCTAATAGTTCCATTATGCAATTATTATAACCTGCTTTAATTAGTCTGCAGAGATATACTATATATATATATATATATACAATGTTTGTGATTATTATTTTTATTATTTTGTATCCTTATTGCATTACATTTATGATCAGATATATTCAACAATACAGAATTGTATTATATGGAATATATGGAAGAAAAAGCTGTAAGTTAAGGGCAATCCCTTTTCTGTTTGGTATTCAAAAAAACTCCCAACTGTCACACGCCCTGCTTCCACTTAGCCATAATTTTACTCACAGATTTGAGCAAAGCCTGGCCTTAATGAGAACTAGAAGAAGGCTCTGCCTTGTAATTCACCGCAGGACAATGGAGTGTACAATGAGGACAGACTACAGCGCAGGACAAATTGATATACCCTACTCCACTTTAGCCGTGGCGTGTGGGAACCCGGCCTTTGTGTTTGTCATACCTGCGTGGCATGCCATTGTCACCAATGTCAGAAAGGGCTGTATCTTTAACAGGTTAATGACCTTACACTTTCCACACCATTTCATTTCCTATGGCAGGCCCGTGGAAGCCGCACATATTACCTCGAATTCTGCTGAATTATAGATCAGCCAAAGGTGGAACGATTAAAAATTAAAGGTTGTTTTTTCTGTGTGTGTGTCTGTGTGTGTGTTATTTGTTGTTTTTTTAAACCCAGCTAATAGGTGGCCCCTTGACTGTACGCTGACGGGATTCCCTCTCACGTTAGCCACAAAAAAAGTTTGGAGCGATATCCATTACAGTGGCCATAAATATTGAAAGAGGAAGACAAATAATCGAGAAATTGCTAATCATAGCTCAGGCAACTCTAGACGGCTCCCCCGACCGGGTGATTGGCAGCTCGGAGTAACAACGTGGTCAGCGATCGCTTGGCTCTGAAAGACAAAATTCTATTATTGATGTATGCAATATGGTGACTTAACTAGACTCCAAAAAAACAATGATAACGACAATAGAAAACATTTCTCTGAGACTCTGTGGTACGGTATTACAAGGGAAAAAGTGACATCATCTCATATTTAATTGATATCCAATGTTCAGTCCAAAAGGCTGGTTTAACTTGAAGTTAATTAGCAAAAATCCTATTATGGTCCTATGACTTAATAGGTTAATGACTATTTATTTGTCCAATGTCACATATGAAGCCGTTGCATTGTCTTGTAATCTCTTTGAGCCTGGGGATCAGGTTGTATCTGTTTTTTGTCTTTGTATGATTTTTGAAGGTGCATTGGTAAATTATATTGATTTGATTTATTTAGTGGTAAGTAAGTAAAAACATTTGAGGGGGAAAAAATAGGAAATACAAAGGAAAAGGATATGTATGCAAGTATGTATGCAAGAGAGGTCAAACAAAAAAAAAAGCCAGAAAATGATTTTGTAGGAACCTTACCTAATTAGAGTAATAATAACTTGTATAACAAAAAATATATAAATATACAGTCTGTAAATTACATCTTAAACCAAAAAAAGTGACCTTTACATTTATCATTTTCCATGAAATACCAATGATAGAAAAATGCAAATAAAAAACAATGAGAGAAATACTGGTATATTTCCCTTCATTTATTGATTGGTCCTAACTCAATTATTTATTTGTGTTATTATTATTTAAACATGTACAACTCTGGTGTTGCCTAATAATATTGCTCCAGAACAATGGACCCCTGTTTAATAACATAAGAAATTATAGTGAAGGTTATGGAAAATTCTTGTTTGATAAGTATGTATTTGGGAATTGGCTTTAAGAAAATGCTGAAAAAATCTGGAAGTAAAGTGTTCTTCTACTTGAAGACAACAACAAATTGTCATATTTTTTCTATCCTATCCTGGAATAGAAAGTTTATTCATCTTCTGATCACCCAAATATTTTACACAATTTTTTTTTGTGACTAATGAAATATGATTTTTCCAAGTAAGTTTTTAACCCCAAGGAATTTTGTATATGGGACTCAAGCAAGAAATTAGTTTGACATAGAAATGTCACCACATGCATTCATTTCTCTTATTTAGTTTTTTGGTGTAATAGTAATTAAGAGCTTTTTAACATTTAGGGATTTGTTGGCTTTAAACTAGTTATCTACTTTAGTCTAATTCAGTATTCATTGAAGCTATATCTCTGAGGATTTGTATCTGATAGTAAAATATTAATGTCCTCAGAAAATAAAATACAAATAAAACATTTATACCAGATTGAGTCCATTACTATAGATTACGAAGAGAAGTGGTCCAAGTATAGAGCCATGTGGAACTCCAAAGACAATTTAATATATTTGTCTTTCATTACCATTAACCCAATATGATTGTACTTTGTTCATTAACACTTCATGATCTACTACATCAAAAGCCTTTGACGAATCAATGAAGGCCCCAATAGTGACTTCCTGGTTGTCAAGAGCCTTAGATATGTTGTCTTTCAAGTGTACAAGAGGTAGAATGTTTTTCTCTAAATCTATACTAGCGGGAATAAAGAAACTTGTTTTCAGAGGGAAGAGATTGAGATTGGGCTATAGTTTGAAAAGAAGGAGGGGGTCATCATATTTAAATATTGGAATAACTTTAGTGTATTTAGGTTTGAAGAGGGTTTCATTATTGGAAGGAGGCATTTTTTTAGCAGGTGTGTTTTCAGTTCATCGTGCCCCACGCCTATCTTGAAATAATGCTCATAAGTTCAACTTCATTGATAGCATCGAATCTAAAGGAAGCCGATGAAGGGTTTGCTACATTAGATGTCTAGATGTCTGAAAGTGTTTTAGCATTTATATTTTTCCCCTTATAGAGCCCAAAAACATCACTAGAAATTGGATGTTTATACAAGGGTGCATCCAGATATACCAGTGGGATTTCTTAACTTAATTTTGAGGCCAGTGTCATACATTTTTAACCACGTAATTGAGTACAGAGGTGGTGGTGGTGCAGTGTGAAGTTGACCGGCTTAACAAGAACAAAACTGATACAAACTATTTGATTTGCGAATGTCTTAACCTAATCCCTTGACTGGCGCTCCTTGGCAAAAGCAAATTTCTAGATAGGTCTTTCCTCCCTGACTTGATACTTATGAAAGATTAATGGGAACATTGTGAGCTCATTGTACAAAGCAGACACCACATGATGAGTCATTTTTCATTCTCTCCTCTATTCATACAGCACAGTGAAATCAACATGAGCCCATCACATTCACATATGAGCATTTTACTGCACATTCGACTCCATACTTAGCTTTGCTTGGGTTCTTCTCTGGTGGGGAGCCCTCAGTCCGAATGTGCTGCCCACCTAACCAACGATTTCAAGTGAAGATTGACTCTGTTATTTGTGAAGGCAGTGTTTGTACACTAAGTACACACTCATATCAGCATTAAAACCAAAAAAACTTTCACACTCGTCAAAGTCGAGGGCCAACCACTAAGACGGACGGTTGAATAGCGCCGCTACATACTTGAAAATAATCAATTTAAATAAAAATGTATGAGGAAAAAAGCCTCACGAGTCTCTGTGTGAAGGAAATAGGGGCGATTTGTCATTGATTTGCAGTATGTCAGGCCTTGACTTATACCCTCTCCACTCCGCCAGGCAGCTGCACACATTTAACACAATGCTGCGGCTGCCTCGTGTAAACGATAGGGCTTTTTTATTATTTGGGAGCTGTGTAAAGTGGTTACTCATTCATGGCACTGCAGATGTCCTCCCTATCTGATTACAGTGGAATTCAGCAAGGAGGGTCCGGGGACGGGGGGAAAAAGGTAAGAGACGGGCATCCTCTCCTTCACTGAATTACTATAATGGGGCCTGACATGCTATTTTTCCTGACTGCCTGCCAAGTTGCTCTTTAATTTCTCCCTGGTTTCTTTAATTAAAATAATGCAGCAATGAACATTGGGAGTCAGCTGGGGCCACCGTGTAAAGGTAGGCCACTCGGAACAGGCATGCAGGCTTCTTCTGTAGAGTAAACAAAGAGTAGGAAAGTACAACTTGGAAGTTTCTATAGGAATAGATACATTTTAAAGTGAGATGTTCACACAATGGGTCCGTGATAAAAAGCCTTCAGAAAGGCTTTCAACGTGAACAAAATTAACTATACCTCATCTGAACCATATTGTATCAGGTTATTTGAATTAAATCAGTTATTCAGCAATACTGTAGATGAAGACAATACCAGTAATGTATATTTTCTTTGTGCAATGTTTTGATTTGTATTTTGCATTTGCTTTTACAGCCAACATATTTATGTTTGTCATACCTAGACATTTATTTGAGCAATTGTGAGGTGTGTAGTTATTTTAACCTCTATGTGGTGACATTTGTGTCATGCATACGATCTCAAGGTCAGCTGGAGGAAGTTTCAGTCTTCATGTTGTCGCAGTTGATGAAGTGTGTTGTGACTCCACCTGAATTTCAAAATACCTGTGGATTCAAACAACACAGAGGAACCTAACAGGAAGTAAGGTTAAGTAGAGATGGAGATAAGTAGCCTGTTGTTGTGAGACTGTTTAGTTACTCAGGCCATAGGGGATTTGGAAGTCTCACCTCAAGGCAAGGGAGTACCATACCTAGCTGTTTTTTGTTATTAGTTGTTTTTTGTGCACTTTGAAAGCTGAAAGGCTTTTGCAGCTTCACAACAGAAAAGGGCCTTTTAGGGCTTTTGTCAATTTCTTTTTCAGCCCTTCAATTTTAATATAATTTAAGGTTGGAAGGACCCCTCAATGCTCTGAATTTATCTACATGTGAAATATTTCTAAATGACTTCCCCCGTTTCTGTGTGGGAGTACCGGGACTTGGAGCGTATCAGCAACAGAAGCTGGGCTGTTTGATGTGTGCCGGTGGCCAGCACCTCCTATCAGCACCCAAATGTCAAAGCTGCTTAATCTCAGGCTGTAATTGGCAAGAATCCTCTGTAAACCTTCCCCAGAACGAATCACTGATGTGCGCCTCATATTCCAAATGAGCCCGACATCAGTCGGTATTATGGTCACGCATTTAATGACCCCCCCCCTCCTTAAAAGAGAAGAAAAGTGCTATCTTAACAGAGGCCTTAAAACATCTGTGCTTATTCTGATTTCTCATTTTGGAATTCAAATGTACTTGTCTAGAAATTATTTGTATTTCCTGCAAACAGCCAGCAGTTTTTCTTTTTAGTTTTTAGCTCAAAGTAGGTGAATAGGTTTGTAGAGCCAAGTCGCCAGCCACATCTGTGTGTGTTGTGAACTGTTCAGGGCACTAGTGCAAGTCATTTATGTATCGCTGACTTCAAATGCAGAAAGAGTGGTTTGAAGTGGTCTTATTTTGGCAAAACATGCAGCCAAACACTGTTAGACTGTTTTACACAATAGCTAATATTAACTGTAAATTTAAATTTCTAACAAAGGGGCACACTTTATTTCAAGAGCTTGTTTACACAATTAATAAATATAAGCAGGGTCTTTATTCTTACATTACATTGTGATTTAAAAAAAAACAGTAAACAAGTGATGAATAACATTTTTTTTTTTTAAATTTGATAGTACCATTTGAAATGGACTTGAAAATGCTGAGATTTGCTTATTTTTAGCTAAAGTTTAGTTTTACCATTCATATTTAAAATGTTCTACAGTTTCTCCACTTCTTGCCTTGACCACATACAACAAAAAATACAGGTTTAATACCTGCTTGCTGTCAGTTTCCTGTTTGGTTTAAACATCTTAGAATTTTTAATGCATACAGGGGTTGTTTTGTAACAGCGAAAACAGGGCCTTATATTGTGACAAAAATGTTGTCTGCTGTATATTAATGAGGAACATCATCAGAATGAGATAACAATAGACACTTCTGAACTCATCTGTCAAGATTACTTATTTTTGTGGTTATGGTTGTTGTCGGGAGTTGTGAAAAAAGTCAACCCTATGTGTGTCACCAAACTGTCAAGCTAGAACCCTATATACAGTTGCTATGTGAATAATCTGAGCAACTACTGGATCATTATGAACCTGCACTCGAATTCAAAGTAATGTGTGCTACCCCAAGGCTCTGAAGCATCTGTTCCATGTGCACGGCAACAACACCATGGTCTCACCATATTAATTCCAATTAATTTTGTTTGCATCACTGCAAACATTTTCCATCACTGAGGGTCTAATTAAAATCTAGTTTGCATACAACCTTAAAATCGTTGGTCGTACCAAATAGGAAGAATCAGCGCTATGGGTACAATGCTGTTATGGTTCTTTTAACAGTCTGAGCGGCAATGTGAACTGAGAAGCGTTTAATGTTTTTTAAAGGCACTGATGGACATTCTATGAAATAGGGTTGGGGTCAATTCAATTCCATTTCAATTCAGGAAATTAATAGAAATTAAATTAATTTATTGAAAAGTCGCCTTAGAACATTATTGTTTATTTTATTTTATTTCCTGAATGTAAATGCAATGTAACCCAAGCTTAGTATGTCCTGCTAAACATTTTGGGACTCAAGCAGACTTATAACTATTTGAAATACTTCAACCTGTCAGAGTAAAATTCCAGCAGAATACTGTCTTCTTTTTACCAATAAATATTTTTTTACCAATATTCATAACAAATTCTACTTTCATATAAAAACTACATATGCATATGGTTGCATTTTTTGATTAGTAACATGTTTCATGGAAAATTCTCAGGTATCTGCAAGACAGTTTTCAAATTGTACTAGCACTAGAGTATTTGAAATATTTACTTGACCAAGGTCTGTTTATTAATGTTAAACTGAAAATAGAAAATATGTTGAAGTGCCTTTATAGTTCCTGTATTAAATATGTTATATGAAGAATTCTGTCATCCAGAATCTACACTACCAGTCAAACATTTTAGAACACCCCCATTTTCCAGTTTTTACAGAAATGTAAGCAGTTCAAGTCTAGTGAATATGGTACAAAGGTAAGCGGTAAACTGCCAGAGGTTAAAAAACAAAGTTTAAGTTACCAAAAAAATAATAATGTAAATTTTCTGCCAGTGAGTAGTTTCCTACACCATCAAAAGGCACTTGGAAACTGGAGGAAACTGACAGGAAGAGGTCTGGCAGACCCAAAGCCACAACAAAATCAGAAGACAAGTTTCTGAGAGTCAACAGCTTGCATGATAGGCGGCTCACAGGACAACAGCTTCAAGCACAGCTTAACACTGGTCGAAGTAAGGAAGTCTCAGTTTCAACTGTGAAGAGAAGACAAAGCCATTGCTAAGATGGCAAAATAAGAAAAAGACGCTTGCCTGGGCCATGAAGCACCGCCAGTGGACTACTGAAGACTGGAAGAAGGTCTTATGGACCGATTAATCAAAATTTGAAATCTTTCAATTTTGAAAGGTTTTTGTAGGCCATCGAGCAGGCGAAAGGATGGTTCCTCAGTGTGTGACACCAACTGTCAAACATGGAGGAGGAAGCGTGATGGTCTGGGGCTCTTTTGCTGGATCCAGAGTTGGCGACTTGCACAGAATGACTGTTAACTCACGTTAACCCATTACTTGTTCCCTGAAAAGGGCCTTTTTTTGTAACAAAAAAATGGGGGTGTTGTAAAACTTTTGACCGGTAGTGTATATTGTGCTGCTCATTTACATTTCGGAACTACTGTATATCCAAACCAAGTGTAAACCAAGTCCTCTTGAAAGTTTGTGAAAACTTTACAAACTCTTAAAACTTTACTAATTACAAGGCAATAATAAAATACAATAGAATAATGTAATATATTTTATATATTCAATCAAATTAAATATTACATTTTTGTTGCACGTATTGTTAATTTCCTTCTAATTAGCACTTGTGTTGTGTGTGGCGTACTTGACGAATGATGTGCTTAGACATTGTAGCATCAAGTGATTGTTAATTTACTCAAGCTGAATGCACTTTCTGTAAGTCGCGTTGCATAAAATTGTCTGTTAAATGATTGTATTTTATATTGTATAGTGAAAACCTTAAGTCACTGCAGTGTGGCAATTTCGCTTGTCATTCTCCCTGCAGCAGTAGCCATTTTCAGCCAGCAGAGGGTGCCAGGCTTGTCAATTGAAGATGCTGGGAATGCTTATAGACCACAGACCTGAGTCTCTCACAGTGGAATCTACAGGTAACTGCCAAAATAAAGGAAAAGCTTTATCAAGGGTAAATCAAGGGTTCTGGTGGTTCTGTTATGGGCTCTAGTGGGGTGCATGTTCCTGGCATGGTTTAGGTCCACTCAACCCCTTAGAGGGCAAGGTAAATGCCAATAAACACAAAGCCATTCTGAGTGATCACCTTCATCCTACGGTGAAGCATGTCTATCCTGATGGGAGTGGTCTCCAGGATGACAATGCCCCCATCCACAGTGCACGAGTGGTCACACTGAATGGTTTGAGTATGAAAACAATGTAAACCATATGCCATGGCTGTCTCCAGTCACCAGATCTCAACCAAATTGTACACTTATGGGAGATTCTGAGACAGCGTTTTCCCCCACCATCAACAAAACACTAAATGATGGAATTTCTTGTGGAAGAATGGTGTTACAGACACTTCTCTGCACCCTCAAGAGATTCGTAACCACAATTGCTCAGCATGAACAAAAGAACATTAATTTCCATAAATGTTAGTGTTGCCAATCGCTGCATGCATTTTGGGAATCTGTTTTTAGAACCACTTGAAAACTTTATTATGCATATATACTGTATATAGTGTGATACTGTACTTATTTTGGAAGTGTTCATTTCCATAGTATGTTTTAATTTAAGACAAAAAAAAATAGTACACAACATACAGCACGCTCAGTCTTCGAGAAATACAATTTCCGCTATGATTAATGCTTTGACAATCACGGCAATATTTATAACTGTAGGAGGATAATCTCATTGAAGCAACAGGAAGTGGGGAGTTTGGGGTCAGTTGTGTCCGCTTACTATTAAGAACGGATTAGCGCTGGTGGGGTTCACCAACCCCTTTGATGAACGGATTCTCCTCACTGCCTTGGCATTGAAAATCCGGAAGCAATCACAGAGTGACTGGGGCGCACACTGCTGCTGTTCCTCCGTGCTATACATTAGCAGCCCCTAACATTTCCCTTTACTCATTAATTAGAGGACTGAGAAGTCACAACAATTATCTAAAATGTATGAAGGCTCACTCCAGAACGGTCAAAATTAATGAGAGCTTGGTGAAGCTCATGTGTACAAATGAAAAATAATCTGCGGCACATGGGCGTGTTGAGTGGGTGTCCAAACTCCCCCACTGCTCCCCATAGAGACGGGCATTTACTGGTTGCCTGGAAACATGACAACCAATAATCAGTCTACATGTACAAAGACTCGTAACAACACGATCCCCGCCACCAGCCACCCTGCCTGTATGCTACTCACCAAGGCCCAAAGGTGGCAAAGCATTTTTGTCCTCAAAATCATTATAAACATACTCATGTTAACTTATTTTTTTACAACGGTGTGCACCAAAATATTTAATTCGTTCTCTCGGTTGAAATGTTACCTGCTATGTGATAACCCGGAGATACTTCTTTTTTAAAAATCCTGCACATCCATGCATCAAGTCATGTTGTGCTAAACGGAACTGGGAATGCAATCATGCAGCTCCCGTAGGAAGCCGTTTACGATACGTATGTCAAGACGCATAAGCGTTCAAGGTACGTAAATATTTACAAAATAGAGGGCTGAAACAATTGCTTCACTTTACTGTAGTGGGCAAAAGAATGAAGGGATTAAATTGATTCCATTTGGGTAATCAGTGCCATGCCAAGGTCTTTAATGGCACTTTAATGGCTTTGACGTAATTCACACTCATTCCTAAAGGAGAGATGGCTCACGGCCAATCACATGCCACACCTTACATTTCCCTGTATTTTGTGCGCTAGATTTAGGTACAAGAAAGTAGGTGCCTGTGTGTTTGTTTAAATGTAAGGCCTTACAAGATGTAATTGTTATCCATACAGGAGGTACATATTTTTTCAGCTAATTTCTTAAGCTTGTACGGCGGTTGTTTACTATTTGTTTATATGTGCATCCCATATTCAAATGATATTATTTTCTGTACTTGTGAGCTTTTGGTGATGTTTAGTGTGTGAAATATTGCCAAATACATGGAATTAACTCTTCTGTCTCTTAGGGTATAGTGCCCTCTGCAGGTTATAAAAGCAAATTGCATGCTTTTTGCTCAGAAACCATTGAGGAGGTAAAATGTGTAAGTACAATTTGACAGTTAATTGTGCCATGAGTAGAATGCTACTGTGCATTGAAAAAGTATAGATTTCCAGTACTTATACATCATTGCACAGTTCCAAAACATTATTTCTGTCTCAAAATGTACAGGTTCACCGTCTCTGTTCTGCTACCATGGCCATCTGCTGGCGACTCGTAACTTGTTAAGAGAGCTCATAAATACTTAACAAGTTGGAGAATTCTTACTGACTACTTTTTATTCTTACTCTTAAACTTAAGACAAATTTGCCACAATTTTTTCTTTTTAGAATTTAAGGCCTATTTCTTGCTCTTATCACATTAATGCATACCGCCCCACATAATGAAATGTGTTCATCCCAATTTTTGTTTGGAATTGCCCTCATATTTAAGCAGAAGCACTAAGCCAGGGTACGCTACAACAGGGCTTCCCAAACTTTCAGAGCCCACGACCCATTTAATGAGTGAATACATTTGCTGTGACCCACCCATCCCTTAATACAATTTATGTTGACATATGTTAACATTTATAATATTTTTATATAATATATAATAAATAATATAATATATATTTATAAATTGCGCAGTGGCTCATTTGACTGGTATGAATGTCAATGGAAAGTTTTTTATGTTGTATTATGTGCATATGTATATTATAGTGTATTTATGTTGACACATGTTAACATTTTTAATATTTCTATATAACATATAATAATATATATATATATAATATTATATAATATGTATAATATGCAGTTGTGCAGTGGCTCATTTGACTGGTATGAATGTCAATGGAAAGTGTATTATATACAGTTATAAGTTATCTTTTCACATATATCTCCTGACCCACTTCAACCCCTCCCACTACCCACCAGTAGGTCCCGACCACACAGTTTGGGGAACCACTGCTCTTTGAGTCGTACAAGATATAAAACACAGAATTCCACTCTTTTTTCTGAAAGCGGTCAGTTACAGGCCCACCTCTAAAAGCATCGGTCACCTCCCGGGCAGCCTCGTCCAGTAGCTCAACTCTTACAGAAACTATTTCAGATCTCATGCACTCTTTCACCTATGGGTATGCCCTGAGAGCTGCCCCATTACATTTTCACCTCCCAAATTTGACTTAAAACGACTGAACACAAGTCGGCTAAAGTTCAAATCCTTCTGAAACCTTCATTATTCATTGACATTATCTTGTGAACTCATTCCAAAGGAATGAATGCATTACTAAATTGTAACATACGGGACCAGCTTCTAAGTTAATTATTTTGTTCGAAGTGCTAAACATTGTTTAATATCTATCAAATGAGGTTGGTAAGGAATGGTATAGTTATGCATTCTAATGGGCTGATGCACTGAAGCTGATTCAGCCGTCCTGAGACTTTTCGATGGCAGACAAGTGTGCAGTGTCTCGGTTTTTTAAAGACTGCTGTATATACGTTTCATGACAGGGCCTATGCCTGAATGGCCAACATTAAGGGGGAACAAGGCTCCTTTATGGAGTACTGGCTGCAGAGCCCATCAGGGGCACACTAATTTGCATGAGGTGCTTCAACTCCCAGCTTGCATGCGGCACACATGTTTTACTTACCCACGTTGCTGGTAGAGACTGCATTCATACAGAATATGCATTGCTGTAGAGATGTCCTGACCTATGCCATAAAAACGTTTGATACAATTTTACCTTGTCTTGTAAACGTTTCCATGAATCCACACAATATATTCACATGCAAGTATGTCTTGTCACCAGAGCGGTGGGGGTGTCACGACTAGTGTCTCCGACCGGCAGTTTGAGGAAATCTTTGCTGCCAGTGATGGAGAGTGCTGGTACAGCAATTATTGGGGTGTACCATCAGCAGGCTTGCCCCCAAAAGGCTGCGACTGCGCCACATTCCACTTGCTAAACAGAAAGCCATGGAGATGCTGTAGAAGATCACTGCAGGGTACGTCAAGCCATCCATGAGCACGTGGTCTACAACCGCAGTCCAGTAAAGAAGTGTGGCCCTTGCTTGTGGACACGTGCTTGTGCACCACCTTTTCCAATCATCCAAACCTGACGGCTATTTCACAAAAAGACTCCTATTTCCTAACCCGCATTGCCAGGACTCTCAATTTCATCAGTGAGTCGTAGTGGTTTAGTTCCCTCCACAAAAGCTATTTCAGGTATATACACACTGTCACACACTTGAGTTTTCCAATGGCCCTGAAATGTAAAAATAAATCTCTGGTCTCCGTCCCCTGTTCACAGTGCATTGCATACCATAAGGGCCTGCTGGTGCGTGATGAAGGCACCCATTCAGTAGCCACCGCCCTTCAATGGGTCCTGGAGTGTGTCCAGGTTGAGTTCAACCAAAAAGTGCTTCAGGCTCCAATGCAAGGCCTATTTCTTCAGGCACTTAGGGAGGGACAGGCTTGACCAAGGTCACCTCGGTTTAAGCGGGAAGGACCCCCAAAGGTGCAGACCGCATGCAGGTTTAGTGGATTAGTGTTGGCTGAGGTTCGGTGCTGGGTGCCAGTGAGGTAGTTCCTGCCCTGGGAACAAGTTTAAGATTGGAGCTCAAACCCTGTATATTCACCGGAACATACTGATGCTTAAGGAAGGAGTTATTTACTATGACTGGAAATACACTTTTAAGAGAGGTGGAGCCTGGAGCCATAAACTAAGCCACAGGTGTCAAACTTATTCCATCAAGGGTCGAGTGTATGCAGGTTTTTGTTGCAACCAATGCACTACACCAGGTGATTTCACTAATTAGCTCACTTCTTCAACTAAGGAGGGAACCTAATTGAAATCACCTGGTGTAGTGCATTGGTTACAACAGAAACCTGCACACACTCGGCCCTCGATGGAATGAGTTTGACACCCCTGAACTAAGCCTTCTGGAAGATGATCCTGCAATGGTTCCATGGTACAGTGGGGGCAGGGAACGTAGGTGGGTCCAAGATACCACTTCCATCTTATCACTTACCTGGCGTGCTACCAGTTTTTGGAGGTGGGGGCCCACCGTTGTGACCTGTGCAGATATAATACAGGGTCCTAACAGTGCAAGAAGATGGATTCCTCAGTCCTCATAAAGAGGTTTACTCTTATGTTCCAACACTTACAGCTGTTTTGAATGATTGGCTTCTGCTTCTAGAGTCTGGCTCATTTTGATAAAAACCTGGCCATTTTGAACCAAGAGCCTTTGGAGGTGATGTTTGAATGGAGTGGATGAAAGGAACAAAAAAGCACTGTAAGGTGTCTATAGCTCAGGGGCTGCTGGGCTCATCCTGTTAAGACACTGTTCTAGTGTGTGGGTGGTATCGGTATTGAATCCAGAACATGCCAGTGCTGACAGTGGCCAGCAGCCTGGCGGAGTGATGCATATTTAGTAGCGTCACCCAGGGAGGGAGGGATTCAGTCATCAGGGATGACCTTTTCTCATCACACACCAGTGAGCCCTGCTGTTCAATCAGGTGCCCACAGACTGCTGGTATAAAGCTGCACATGAATTCTCTGACATGATTGTCATGATTGTCTTTCTCGTGTCTGTGCAAGCTTAGCTTGTGAACTGCGGTGTGAAAAGAGGCAGCAGCTGACATCACGTTTCAGAGGAGAGCACGTGCTGGTCTGCTGAATTGACAGCGGAGGTTTGCAGTGAAGACAGCTAAAGAATATGACTGGACATTCCAAATTGGGAGAAAAAGTTCTTTTTTTATTGATAGCATCATCTGGTGGACAAGTCTATAGGGTCTAAATCTGGATGCCATCAGAGTGGTAACATTAACATCGACTTACATTTTGACTTATAGTTTGTGTGGACCAATTAATTGATTCCCCAAATTGAAGGGTATAAATACAATGCTGCATGTTGAGGATAATGTCTTTATAGAATTTATTTAAGAGAGCTTAAGCCATGCCTTATACAGACCCCCACAATTGCTGTAAATAGAAAGTCTTATGCTTGAGGCACAGCCAAGAGAGAGAGAGAGAGAATGTATGAAAAGGCTCTTTAGCTGCCATATGTGGACAGAGCAACCCACAGATTGAGTGACAGGTCCCAGGGAGATGGATAGGGGGGAGATCCAGGGGCTAATTTCCTGAAGTTTTCCTCAAGACCTTCCACAACACGTCATTTTGGGGAGATCCATTCAATACTGTCACTGTGTCAGGAAAGAGAGGAGATCCACTCAACACTGTCGCTGTGTTAGGAAAGAGAGGAGATTCATGTTGCAATACTGTTCATTCAATGTGTTAGGGAAGAGAGGAGATCCACTCAACACTCACTGTGTTAGGAAAGAGAGGCGATCCACTCAACACTGTTGCTGTGTTAGGAAAGAGAGGAGATCCACTCAACACTGTCACTGTGTTAGGAAAGAGAGGAGAACCATTCAACACTGTTGCTGTGTCAGGAAAGAGAGGAGATTCATTCAATACTGTCACTGTGTTAGGGAAGAGAGGAGATCCACTCAACACTCACTGTGTTAGGAAAGAGAGGCGATCCACTCAACACTGTTGCTGTGTTAGGAAAGAGAGGAGATCCACTCAACACTGTCACTGTGTTAGGAAAGAGAGGAGAACCATTCAACACTGTTGCTGTGTCAGGAAAGAGAGGAGATTCATTCAATACTGTCACTGTGTTAGGGAAGAGAGGAGATCCACTCAACACTGTCGCTGTGTTAGGAAAGAGAGGATATCCACTCAACACTGTCACTGTGTCAGGAAAGAGAGGAGATCTATTCAACACTGTCGCTGTGTCAGGAAAGAGAGGCGATCCACTCAGCAGAGAGGATATCTACAGCACTGTCACTGGACCAGGTGTAGGCATTTGTTAGGGCTTGGTACGTGTTCGTGCCAGGTACACACTTAAGCCATTTGGTTGCGCAACTAAGTTGCATTCCAGCTACATTAAACTGAAACCGAAGCCGAAGCAATCTGGCGTGCGCGATTATTTCTGAAGATACACCCTGTTGCTGTTTTCATCAAGCCTGAATGGTCTTATACGTGTTCTGATGAACATCATCATTGTTGTAATATTAAAATGGTCCTCAGAATATAAGCACGATGTCTGTTGACAGTGTTACTCACACCTGAAATAGTAGCATCAAAAATGGAAATCAGTCTGGACCACAAATTCTGTCCTTAACTCTGAATGGCACTTCAATTAAAATCGCTTTGTTGCCACAGCAATAGAACAATTGCCTGCATCGTCGCCCGAATCGGGGAAGAGAACTCCATTCACCCACCCTGCCCCCCATCCTCCCCACTCCATCCCTCTGTCCCCCTGGGAAGGGAGTGATGAATGTTCTGAATAACTACTTCAACACCCCCACCCCCTGCCCAACCCAACTCCTTTCAAAGGCACTCTTCACCAAGCAAGACTAAGTTGCATAAGCACACTAACTCTGAAAAGCCCATTCCTGATTTAGAAAACTCTTTAGACCACATTCTATATGAAGGGAAAATCGAATGGTTATGAGTATGAGCAAGTCACTTTGAATACTATATCTTGAAAACAGGCTCTCAAGTTAGATCTCTAGCATAGATCTCTAGTTTCCCTCTCAACTGATTCCTCGACAGAATATGCTTTGGGTAACAGGGCACTCCTACAAAATGTCCTTCAGGGCAGACAATTTTAGTCAAGGATTTTGCTTTTTTATGGGATATATAATAGACATTTACATTTACATTTTAGGCATTTAGCAGATGCTCTTATCCAGAGCAACTTACACAGTTTTCCATTACTTTACATACAATCCATTTATACAGCTGGATATTTTACTGAAGCAATTCAGGTTGAGTACCTTGCTCAAGGGTACACCAGCAGTGCCCCACCTGGGAATTGAACCTGCAACCATTGCGTTACAAGCCCAGCTCCCTAACCATTACACTACACGGCCAGCCTTTGATTATTAATAGCATTAATAGCATTTGATTATTGATTATGATAAGCTGGTGCTTATGAAGTAAAGACAATTTTATATAGACTTATAAGTATGTTCTGTGCTCAGAGCTGCAGGTTTGCATTCAGTTAAGTAGCAATTTCTCTTCACTGCTTCCACTAAAATTTTCCTTGCTGACATTCTGCCTTGGATGCCAACAGTAAGCTAATTGGTCAGTGTGAGTCATATGTGCTTAGATGCCAGCAAGTCTGTTGTCTTTCCCAGGGTGAGAGCAGGGCAGGAGACCACCGATAGGAAGGAACAGTTCTGCCCTGCAAACCGGAACACACAGATTGTGCTTTGTGGGGGAAGTGTTTCAGAATACAAAAATGACTCATTTTAAAAGCAAATCTCCCAAGCCGTCTGCTACTTGAGTCTTTGTTACAGTTAAAAAGTGCTTGTGCATATGAAGTGCTCTGAGGAAATGCAATAGCACCCAGTATTTTTAAAATACAGCACAAACACAAGTAGACCCTTTGGAACATGCCGTCCACATTTATTTTGATATTTACATCAACCAGGATGACTCAGAAATAAATGGTAGACGCTACGCTCGAAGCGCCAGTGATCACAGTTCAATAAATTCCATTTATTTAAGGAAAAGGGAAAATAAATTACAGATGCTTTCCAGTAACCTGCCATGCATTCAGCAGTAAGCACTTGTCGGAACAGCACCCATTGAAATAGCAATCATATTTGTGATTCTGCACATCTGCTGACTTCTGCCTCTCTCTTCATGTTCCAGAACATTAATTATGCCTGAGGAATTAAAATGGGAGCAGCACAAACTAACAGCACATTTACTTATGCGTTTCACTTGTGTTGGAGGTGCATATACATATGGTATATACTGTATATATTATTTGACTTAATTTTGGAACCCCACCCACCAATCTTAAAATAGCCACAAGTAGCCAGGAAAGGGTGTTGCGGAACACAGCAGGGACATACCAGGAATGCTGCTGGATCAGAGCATGGAAACAAAGAGGGTAGTGCAAGGACACAACAAGGAGCTTTCACTGATAAAGCAGGAATACCACACTGATATACAGAGCCTAGGACCAGGCTCTGTAGGGACCCAGCTTGGCCATAGCATGGTCACATCATGTATTCAGATAAATAGTGCAACACAACAGGAAGTTTCAACAAACTGCTCAGAAAGTATGATACAGTTATAGTATTCATTCCACATATAAGATCCAAACATATGCTGTCTGGCTCAACTATATGTTTCTACAAAAAACAAATCATTAAATGCACACTGAAAATATAAGACTAAAAACATCACAGAGAAAGGTTGATTTACCTTGTGGTGTTTTAGGCACCCTACTGTTATTTTGTACATTTTTATTTCATCTTCATCTTTCACTGGGAAAATGTCTATGCAATCCAGGCAGTTTATTGAAAATCCACAATCTTCAATAAACTGCCTGCATCAATCTTGGCATTATGTCAAGAATGGAATTAAACACATTTTAAGATTGGCAGAGAGTAGGAGCTAACGTTTAAGCCGCTTTCTTGTTTGTTCTGGCATTAGGGAACACATCTGTCCAGCAGACAGGACAGGCTGTTATCACATTTGAATATAACGTGCGTGCCTAAAAATGTGCTACCCTGGAATCCAACATTCGAAAAGGACAGCACGAAACAGTTCACCTAAGATGTTAGTATGCTGAGCAACAGCATTGTTACCTACAAGCAGACCAACACAAATTCCAAGGACGTAGTCCTTGTGAGTTACACAAGTCCTGCAATGCCTTTCGAGAAGCCCCTAACTGGTTATAAGGGACCTGGCAGAGCCGTGTACTAACTGGCTTTGCTTTCACACCCTCCCCCCATCAGGAACATTCTCTGCTCGAATCGCAAGTGCAAATGAGGTCAAATGAAATGTCAGAATTTATGAATATAAGTAGTTTTGCAACATCAAAGGCCTTTTGATTTGAGTCCCAGTTCTCTGTTTACTGGGGATTTAGATATCATAGAAGAAATTGGGCAATTGTAGTTATTTGGGAAAGCTTTGTTGGGTGTCATCTCACACGTCTTTTTATGCCAATTTTATCCTTAGTCTTCACCAGAACACTGAGTAATGCATGATCCGGGACTCTCTGTCAACCTTATTTTTCACTTTTTTTCTTTCTCTGTACTTGTTATGCTGTGCTTTCGGATTTGATTTTGTCTGGAATCCCACTGGAGATCATTTTGTCGGAAGTCAAGGACGAATGTAAATGGGAACAGCGTAGCCCCATGCTCCTGGTGGAATTGTGCTTTGATATTTATCCCACCAGTGCCACAACACTGTGGACCAAACTCTGCGGGGGAAAGGAGAAACGTCTCCCTGTATCTATTCCAACTGCCCCTGAGCGATTGACCCTATTTGCTGTTGCTCATTAGTGTTCCTTGGCTGGAAAGGCCTACAACGTAGCACCTGAGACCTGTGCTCTCACTCTTCCCTCTGCGTAGCCAATATCTCAACAGGGAGATCACGCAGCCTGGATCTGCCTGTGGAGGTGAGGTGGGGAACCAAAAGAGTATGAGCACAGCTCAAAATGTACAGCTGCCAGAGATTTGAGGAGTACCGTACACAATTACTGCCACTGCTCTCCTGTGCAATGATTGTGCAAACAGCTGAGCCTTTAGTACATTTAAAAAATACAATTTTCTCAATATGACGATATAGTATATATGACATATATTTATCATACATATATGATATATATGATGATATGGGATAGATATGCTCAGTGTGATTTTATCGATTGTATTTGGGGTCCATTTCAGCTTTGATGTCCTGTTTTCGTTGAGTAAAAAGCACAGGTTTGTTAGGGGCTACAGGTGAGGAATTCATTCCTCCACCGGTGTTTACTTAATGGGGACCAGCAAGTTTTCGGAACTCCACCCGACGAGCGATGAAGAGGAGACGCCAGTTGGTAAAGATGCAGCACCACAGAAGAGCCATTGATGGGCTGAGCTTAATGAACAGCAGCAAACATGCCTCATCGTCAGCAATAAACACCTTCTTTCTCTCCTCGAGCGAAGATTTGATCCGTGGCACAGTGCTATAATAACGGTTCAGAATTGTTCATGATGGCCTCACGATGGTCTTTATTTAATTAGGAAAGTTATTGAGAAAATGTCAATTTTTTTTCGATAACGACATTGCAAAGTGTACATACTAAAAGACAAGCAATATGAAATGTATACAGATTTTAGATACGTCCCAGTCTGCCAGGAGTCTTGGAGTGACCCTGGACGACCAGCTGTGCTTCTCAGGCCACATCGCAGCAATCACCCGGACCTGACGATTCTCCCTCCATAACATCCGGAGGATCCGACCGTTCCTCACCCAAGAGGCCACACAACTCCTGGTCCAGGCCCTGGTGATCTCACGTCTGGACTACTGCAATTCCTTACTGACAGGCCTAACGGCCTGTGCCATCAAGCCACTGCAACTAGTCCAGAATGCTGCCACACATCTGGTGTTCAATCAACCAAAGTTCACCCATGTCACCCCTCTACTCTCCTCCCTGCACTGGCTCCCCATCGCAGCACACATCAGATTCAAATCACTGGTGCTGGCTTATGAAGCGGCCAGAGGAACTGCTCCCCCCTTACCTCCAGATACTCATCACAACCTACACCCCAGCCAGACCCCTCCGCTCCGCCTCCTCTGACAAACTGACTGTCCCATCCCTCCGGGCGCCCAGCATCCGCTCCTCGTGGTCTCGCCTCTTCTCTGCCCTGACCCCTCGCTGGTGGATTGATCTTCCGCAATCGGTCAGGACCGCGGAATCACTTGCGATCTTTCGCAAGAGACTCAAAACCCACCTTTTCAGGCTCCACTACCACTGAATTCTGTACATCTAGCCAATTGTCATCACCACTGCCTACTTGTTTAATACTTTTTGTATATGTCTACTTGTTTACTCCTCAAAAAAAAGAAGAAGAAAAAAATAATTTACTAACCTTTTCCTTCCCAGTGTTACAGGTATGGTATGCAGCTGCCAACAACGATGTCTATCGCTGTATTACTGCACTGATCTGTTGCGCAAACTATGATTGTTCTTACCGTGTATTAATGCACATCTTGTAAGGTGCTCTGGATAAGAGCATCTGCTAAATGCTTAAATGTAAAGAGCAACCACACATACAACATGTGGAAACAATTGATCTGGGTGCAAATCTGTAAATATGATTTAGAAAAAGAAATAAACTAATGATATATATATATAGTAGGCATGCATTCTTTTTGAAGCCATTCCAACTGTAGACCACATGATTCATGAACTGTATTTTGGGTGGAGCCACATTGTACTGCAAATCACTGACTCATATGAACCATTCAAAAGGCTTTGCTCTCTATAGCAAAACATGTTACTGGCTGAAATCATAGTATAGCTCCACCCATTTGTGGGGTTCATGAAGCCTCACTCTCCCATCGCTGGTAATTATCCAGCGTTGCTAAAGTTCTCTCCACAGTGTCACGCAGCCCCTGTGCACTGAGCATAACAACCCAAAGGTTTTTATTATCCAGGATGTCCATTTTGTCCTCACATGCCCCCTTTCGCCTAACACTGTTCCATTTCCTCCCATCTCGGCTTTTTCAGACGCGCCAATTTGCTGCAGAACCTGCTCGTGCATGCCCTGGATGTGATGGCTTCCACCTGACCTGGGGCCTGTGTTTTAATGTGCTAATTATCATCTCCCTGATCTACTCCTCAATTTATTGAAGGCTATTACTGTAAATATTGCTTTTTTCCTGCCTTTCTATTTTCTGGGTGTTTGTACTAACGACTCTTTCACCCTACATTTCAACCCCATGTTACTGACTTGCTGGTTTTCCTGCTCTGCTGCCGTCTGTTTCTGTTTCCAGACACTCTGTCTGCTTCTCCCTCCAGTCTTCCGCACTGGCCTCTTATCATAAATTTCCCTCCAAACCTATTCATCAGCCTTCCCAGACCTTGGCCCCCCCAGAGGCTATTTCTGAACAGGCATGTGTTTGGATTCCTCTCTGTTCCCCTGTAACTTCCCTCCATTCCAGTATCCTCCCGCGTGCCGTAGTGTGGGCAGCTGGGAGAGTGACATCCGAGAAGAGAAATATGCCCCACGTGGCTATTGACCTGTTTGATTTTGACTATTCTCTTCGGCCTTTGCAAACGCAAGACTTCATTGAGACTTCATCGTGTGATGGTTCATCCCTGCCATGTAAGGCTTCAGCTACAGGGAATTGTGGGTAATATGGGCAGGTTCAATATGGAAGGGTGTGGATGAAAGCATGGAAGAGGAAGGGCCTAATTCACCAGATACTTGGCTTGGCTTGATCATTAACTTGGTGTTCTTAATGGAAGTGATTGCCAGTGATTAATTTCTATCATGCACAAACATATTTCCATTAATTACAATTGCAAGTGGGAAGCACTTTTAATTAAGCTAAATACCAACAGTCTGTCTGTGGGAGTCCATTTTGGAGTGGCTTGAGTGGGGCCCAAGTCTACTAGATATCTTCTAATATCAAAGTTCTTTATTATTATTATTAGTAGTAGTAGTAGTAGCAGCAATAGTATTTATATTTACGTGCTTATGTAAGTATAATTACAACTTGTTTGATGTTTCTGCAACCTAGACCCAAACTGAATATCAGTCTTATGGAATAAAACCATTGTAGAATGTAAGGTAATTACCTTTTTATTTGCTCTAAGCCCCAACCACATTGTACATTGGAGTTTTTCTGTCGGTTTTTTTAATAATCTGCCCTTTGCTTTAATACATTAACAGAGTGGTGGGAGATCACTAAAGCTGCAGTCATAAAACTCTTAACATGAAGCACATGTTTCACAGTCATAGCCAGAACAGCTACTGGAGCATCTGGGAAAATAAGCCCAGCCATTGTACTCACTGTTCTCACCAGTCCCCTCTGTACCGGATACTGCACACCCTCATACACTTCTGCATGTCTCTGTATCCTCCTCTATACGTTGTCACCTCTGCTTACCCTCATATAGTATGCAGACTGTGTGTGGAGGTGCTGTTAGATTAAAAGAGTGTTTCCACTTTATCAGGGGGGTTTGTCAAATATTTGATTCAATATTAAACTTAAAAAAAAAAAAAGATAAAATCATATAAAAGGTTCCAGTTTCCTACTTTTGACTCAAATGTTCGTATTTCAGAAGCATGCGTTATAAACGGAAGTAGCGAACACAGTCAGAGCAGTGGAGAGTTGTAGGTCGGATGCTTAGACAGTGAGATGAAGATCACTGCTGTTGCTGGGCGGGAATGCAGTTTATGATGAGTGTGACTAAAGCATTGCAAGTAATATAGTCTATTGTATGTACATCGTTGGTTAGGTAATTGAGTTAATTTCATTACTACATGATATTGTGATGCTGTGTACTAAAATGAGCACAAGCATTCACCCAGTGGGCCTGACCTATTTTTGGGGCAAAAAGATAATGTGAATTAGCCGCCGTCAGACACACCAAACAGTGTGTCTGTTCCAAAGAGATATACAAGTATTCAAGTGCCCAAGCAGTATGTTTTTATTATTATTAGGGTTGATTGTGTTGCACCGGGGGAGTATCCACACTTAAAGAATAAACAGACAAAAAAGCATAATGAATAAAAATAACACTTACAAACTGAAAGAGAAGCCAGACTGATCCAGTCTGCGGCCCCTACTGTGAAAGATAACCAGCCTCTGAGAAGTGCACCGGATATTACTGATACTGAAATGCACACATCGACATAGACTGGCCTCTGTCAGTGTTCCCCCATTAAGTGGCTTGAAGCTTCATTGTATACCCTTCCATCTACCCTTGTCTAAAGCAATGGATAATCCAGAACAAGGATTGAAAGTTAACCGCACATTGTCAAAACAGCATTAGTGTTATTACAAAAACATATTAAACAATATTCTGTGACCATATCCTTCATTTTTCTAAAACAGGCAACTACTGAAACAACACATTTCACAACACATTAATATTGGGACTACACTTCCCCCACACTGCCAATTATGGAAAGTGCCATACAGATTAGCCATGCATCCACACAGCAACCATGTGCCTTCAGTTAACAGAGTTTTGCTCGATCCAGCATCCATGGTGTTCATGGCCACAAACGCCAGTCTCTGAAAACATCAGGGAATTCATGCTTCTTGCGCTCCAAAAGAGCAGTGTTTTGTTATATTCCACAGCAATAGGTGGCGGTATAGAGTCAAAGGAAAAAGTAGCAGAAGAAGATTGCTATTGACTCATGATGATAATCATTACTACTAGTAGCAGTAGTTGTAGTAATAATTCAAACTGTCAAATATTTTGTAGCTCCTAAAGGAAGAACTGGACACATATATTTTCAGCACTCATCTTTCAGTTAGGGTGTAAAATATGCATCAGTGGGACGAACGATCTCTGTTGAGCTGATCGTAAACTTTAAGAGCGTAGTGTAGTGTAAATTAAATTAACTGCATACTGGGCACATATGCTGTGCAGCTGGGCTTATTCGGTCAAAACAAATGACTATGCCAAAGTGGCCCTATTTTTAAACTAATCTTCCCCTCTCCAGGAATAACCTGTTATCATAGTGGAGGGTGCAACAGGAAATAATTTGACCAGGGCTGTGATGGCCTATGATGACCGACTCTATCAGGGCCCCCTTTATGGCTCTAAATGAACAGGGATCATCGAAGGAAATAAACTGCATTTGCTCACAAATGTTGCCACTGCTCTAGATATGTGGTGCAATAATACTTTACCTGTCCTCACCTTTATATGTATACTTCAGTATAAAAGCGAAATGTGGATCATTTACTTCAGAAAGACATTTTATTGGATTTGGCGTTTTAAAAATTGGCAAAGAACTTAAACCCCTTTATGAACCAGACAAAATACGCCAAGCACGGAAAATGGTGAGGTAACAATAAACCAAGGTTTTATACATGGATTGCTTGTTAAACAGTACATAGCCGTGGATGTTTTTCCTCCTTCTCCTGAAGGTCTCTCGTGGACATGATGGGAAAACTTTCCCTCACTAACATTAAGTAGCAGAATGGAATGGAACATTCCCCTTATTTATATCCTTTTTATGCTTCTGTTATTGGCTGTTGATTCATAAAATAAACAAATTCATAAAAAGCCATAAAATGTGATTCCATTTGTAATCATGTTTACTTCATCTTTGTGTCTTTGATAGAGAGAGAAAAAACAGATAAGGGATTGTATGGTAGAACTGGATATGTGAGTTTACATTTAATATTGTGTACCTCAAATAAACGATAGAAAATATTTTGTCTTTCAGTTTCCGTTTACATGTGTAGCCAACTGCAGCTAAATGTTCACTCTGGAAATGTGCATTAACACATCAGCCATTTTATTTTGATCATGTTAAAATATGAATATATTATTTATGTTGAAATATGAATATATCCACCGATTTCTTGTGTACTAGGTGACTGAAATGTGGGTTACAGATGAACAGCCAGAATACATATGAAAGTCTTTAATGGTGATCGGTTGAAGAATGTGTTTCCTCCCCCCAGTGTATTTTTTTCAGCTTTAAATCGTTTTGGCAATTTTCGTCTTCACTACTATCGGAGTCAAAATGTAAAGTTCCGTACATAAAGTTAAGCTCTTGTGAGAGGGTTATGTTTGCAAGTTTAATTGAATTATTGTGACAACATTGTCCCTGAACCTGTCAACATTTCCAATGTATGTTCGCAAGAGATATCTGCTCTGCTGACAGCTGCTCTGGCATGTTTACCAGGCAAAGTTGTGTATAGAACATAAAGCATAGCAGCGATGTGTTCTTATAATATAATATATGCCATTTAGCAGACGCTTTTATCCAAAGCGACTTACAGGAGTGAATGCATACATTTTTTCAGTATATGTGGCTCCAGTGGGGATTGAACCCACAACCTAAGCGTTGCTAACGCCGTGCTCTACCAACTGAGCCACAGAGAATTCTTAGCATCCTCTTGGATTGTAATATTCTTTTTAAAAAATGCCTGTGTTCAAATGTGCAGGCACTAGCCACTGAATTTCAGAGGTTGGAGTTGCACATTTTTTGTAGAATTAGTGATGGAAATGAGTCACCCTGGATATGACAAAGTTATGCCTGGATTAGTCCTCTCTCACGCCAGGTCTGAAATACAGGCAAGCCATTGTAAGAAGAGACTCTCGCTTCAGATCTCATCGTGTGAAACTCAACATATATAGTAAGCAATGAGTTTGTTATGGATTTTTATTTTTATATTCGTTTTTTTATTTATTAACATTTTACAGCTACAGTTCTATTTAGGACAAATGTTGATCAAATAAAAGATGACTTTTATCAAAAAAGGTTGGTTGCAAACCTTTCTTGATGAATTAGTGATGGAAAAAGCAGCATAAAACCGAGATTTAAAATGAAAATCACTCTAAATATGAGTAAAATATTTTCTATTATGAAAATAATATTTATTCCATTGATCTGAAACTCTTTCAGTACATTTCATCAGTCGGTACTCTCCACATGAATGATGTATACAATATACAATATGGAAAGTTAGTTGCCAAAATCAAACATGACCATTTTAATTCATATCCACATTGCAACTGACTGCCAGTAATTACTTTGTTATTTCATTAGGTTAAATGTTTTGAGACTGGTGTGTAAACAGTCATTCACAGGGTTCTTGTCCTTAAATAAATATGTGTGCTCTCTCTAAAAACAAAACATTTCTGGTGCAGGAAAAGGGGAGCTTTCTCTTTGCATTTCCAATCCCCTGAGGTTGACTTTCACGCTCAAACAAATAGGTGACTTGTTCTTAATCCACCACCAGACCCCCCCCACCCCACACACACACACACTCATACTTTTCACAGGTAAACTTAGGAGCTGCGTTAAGAATATCGCTTTTGTGTACGGGCCCTGATGCGATTTCTTTAGTGCTCACTGCAGTGTCCTTGTGTGAGGCAGGACTGGGGCCCTTCCTCTTGTCAGGGTCACATTGGCATCTCTGGTTTTGATATGAATCCTAGGGACCGCCTGGAGGGCACGCAGGTGAAAAGGAGGCTGCCCCCATACAATGTGCATCCTATGAAGGGTCTGAACGTAAGCTACTCGGACCACAGGGCCCCATGGTCCTCTGGGAGGTTTCTGACTGATACAGCTTCTGTGCATAATTACACAACAAGTTTCATTCATTTCACACTCACACACACACATACACACACACACACACATATATACAGTCAAGCCGGAAAGTCTGCAAACCCCTTCACCCTCTCCACGTTTCATTGCGTTTCAGACTTATTCTACAATAGATTAAGTTCATTTTTTGTCTAAAAATTCTACACAAAATAGCCCATAATGACATTTGTGCTAATTTATTAAAAATCTAAATGTAAAATATCATATGTACACAAGTATGCACACCCTTTGATATGACACCCACAAGTGAGCTGAGGTGCATTTTGTTTCCACTGATACTGCTTGAGATGTTTCTACAACTTGATTCTAGTCCACCTGTGGTAAATTCAATTGATTGGACATGATTTGGAAAGGCACACACCTGTCTATATAAGGTCCCACAGTTGACAGTGCATGTCAGAGTAAAAATCAAGCCATGAAGTCCTAGGAACTCTCCATAGACCTCCGAGATAGAATTGTGTTGAGGCATAGATCTGGGGAAGGGTATAAAAACATTGCTAAAGCATTGAAAGCACCCAGGAGAACAGTGGGCTCCATCATTGTGAAATGGAAGAAGTTTGGAACCACCACAACTCTTCTTAGAGCTGGCCGTCTGGCCAAACTCAGTAACCGGCAAGAAGGGCCATGGTCAGGGAGGTGACCAAGAACCCAATGGCCACTCTAAGAGAGCTTCAGAGTTCCTCTGCAGCGATGGGAGAACCTGGCAGAAGGACAAACATCTCTGCAGCATTTTGATTTTTAATAAATTAGCACAAATGTCTAAAAACCTGTTTTCACTTTGTCATTATGGGCTATTTTGTGTAGAATTTTGAGACAAAAAATGAACTTAATCTATTGTAGAATAAGTCTGTAACACAATTAAACGTGGAGAGGGTGAAAGGGGTGTTCAGACTTTCCGGCTTGACTGTATATACAGCTGAGCAATAAGAAGACACTTCACTACACAGTTCAGTTAATACAGAAATGGAAATGGCTTATTCCCTAGCAATACAGAGAGTAAGTGGGAGAAATAACATTGAAATGTATGCATGTGGCAGAAGCTGACATTGTCTCAAACAGTAGCAAAGGTTGTAAAAAGCTGCTTCCAGCTTCCTGTTGCCTGGGGATAAGATGGTCAAACACAGAAACAATGAACAATAGTAGGTCTGCTGTTCTATTTTGGTCCAGTGTGGTGAGAGATTACCCCACCGTGAGTAATGGCAGCTCATAATATTTCCTTGGACATCAACTGCGGCATAATGCCTGATGACGTTTATTCCACGTTTTCTTTATTTTGTTCAAATGAAAACAGCTGTAGGTCTGTTAAGATTGGGCTGTACTCACTGTCCAGCTTCCCTTGTTGTTAATATCTGGTTCATCATCAGCTATTTTTGTGAACATCTCATTAGATAAAATTCTGCGTACTTCTTCCTCTACCTGTTTCTCATCCCTCTGAATTGGCCCCTTTGCTCTCCATCAAAGTAAAGCTCACCTGTGCCTTTTGGGTTCACAATAAATGGCAAAGAAAATGATTGAGGTGAAGCGTGAGTGAATTTAACTGGGTGGAATTACTGTTATTTTATTTATTTGTATTATTTTCTTTTCATTCTGTTAACTGTGTATATGCGAATAAACCCCCTGCAAAATCTGAAAATAAAATACTTAAAAATATATATGAACATCCCATTGTATCAACATCTTGATAATAAATATTTTGGCTTTCAGGAATATATAATTCTGGAGAGTTGAAAACTGAATTACCATATTTGTGTGTGTGTGTGTGTGTGTGTGTGTGTGTGTGTGTGTGTGTGGATGTGTGGGTGTGTGTGTGTGTGTGTGTGTGACAGAGAGAGAGAGAGAGAGATCTCCATACATTGTTAAATACATTTGATTTTATGATACACTAATCACATGTAACTGACAAAATAAAGGAAACACAAATGAAAGGTTCTAGCAGCTCTGTTATTGTGTAGGGTGCATTTTCCACATTATTTAGAATCCACTCAACACCTTAGAGGGCAAGGTAAGAGCCAATAAATACATTCTGAGTGATCACATTCATCCTAAGTTGAAGCATTTCTATCCTGATTGGAGTGGTCTGTTCCAGGATGACATTATCCCATCCACAGGGCATGAGTAGTCACTGACTGGTTTGATGAGCATGTAAACAATGTAGACCTTGTTCCATGACTATATAAGTCACCAAATTCCCACTCAATTGAACACATTTATGGAAGATTCTGGAGTGGCCCCTAAGACAGCATTTTCCACCACCATCAACAAAACACCAAATGATGGAATTTTTTCGTGGAAGAAGGGTGTTGCCTCCCTCCAACACCCTTCAGTTCCAGACAGCCAACAACATCACATGACAGACAGCACAAAAATACATTACAGGAATCGATGTTTTAAAACATATAGATCATTCATTTATTTACAAAACTAAACACCAAGGAATTGACCATTGACAAATCTAAACATGAAAACTATGGATACACACAAGCATGCAACCACACACACACACACACACACACACACACACACACACACACACACACACACACACACACACACACACACACACACACACACACACACACACACACACACACACACACACACACACACACACACACACACGTACACATGTTCACATATCCCCATACAAGGGACCAATGGAGTGAGGAACATGCAATAGTACCAAGCACTTAATGGAAGAAAAAAAAGTTATTTCTACATACACATCATATTAGAATAACACCCTAAAATAGGTCCTGTTAATAAGTTATGAGAAAACATCCTTCCACATGGACTTTACCTGTGTGTAAAGTCCAAACATAGATACCATATCATTTTCTCAAGGTTTAAAAAAAAACTTTTTCAAAAACACAAAAAAAAATTCCAATGAAATATGTACAGTCTCAACACACAGCACCTCCATACAATCATCAATGCATACACTTTATCTTTCAAGTCTTGCCTATGGTCTACAAGCAGCTTCACTTCTTTGCCCTTTATGTTAGCACATTGGTATCCACACTATCCACGCCGGTATCCATCCCTGCTTCCTGTTTGTATTTTCCCCAGTTTAACATGTTCCAACACTGGCAACGGTTGATTGTATTCCAGTCATGTGACAGCAGCACAATACAAAGCCACAGACCTTGGAACCCTCCTAATATTAACAGTGTTTTGTACAGAATTTTGCACAGAAGCTCCATGTCTTTCTCGATGAAACACAAGACCGCTCATGTGAGATCATAACCAACCGATTGTAAGGGTAAGTTAGACGTTTCCATTTTATAGGTGTTTGTAAATAAAGCTTCACAATTATTCAATGGTGGAGCCAGTGATTCACAAACCTCTGACACAGTTCAAGGTATTCAGCTTCATACAGTACATATGATTCTCTTGCTAACCAGGCGAAATGGTAATCATTTCCTTCACATGTTATACGTTTTTTTTTTGTACTGCAAAAACATTTTCATTGAAACAAAACCTTAAAAAAAAAAGGTCATAAAAAAACAAAACACAAAGAAGGTATTAAAAAAAACAACTATGGAAAGTGAAACACCTTTTCTTCCAGCAAACTGATGGACTTGTTAGTGAGCATGTCTTCGTCATTAACAAATCTGTATCCGAATAGCTTCATGGTTGGACCGCACACCTTCTGCACCATTCGGGCTAAATTGAAAGGCATGCTGGACCTCCATTTCTCCACTTGCTTTGATGAGTTCTTCTGCGTTGAGTACACGCCGTCGGCTTCCTTTGAAGCTTGCGTGTTCTTACGGATCCATTCCTTCACCTGCGGGGTGAAAGGGATCCCGGAAAACCTGTACATCTCGGCAGCTTTCTGCATGGGGTACCTGGCGATGTCCTCATAGCGCACCAGCATGTACCGCCGCTGCAGCCACGCCGGCCGCCTCAGGCCCACTTCCGCCGACAGGCGGATGCTGTCGCAGTTCCCCTTCAGCCGCTTGACCTCATCGTCGTCGACGGGCACCTCCCCGGTCACCTCCCACTGCTTCCAGCTCGTGTACTTGTAGGAGAACGCCACCATCCGGGAGGCCAGCACGGCCCGCGGGTCACGCACCAGCTGGATAAACCTCACGTCCAGGCGAGGGTCCTCCACCAGGGGGCGCAAGCTCTCCAGCTGCCGCACCCGCACCGTCTTAATGGCCCGGTGGGCCTTGCGAAGGCAGAACTCGGAAGCCCGGGTGAAGTTGAGCGGCCCGCAGGACCTCTCCTTGCAGTGGTAGCGCTCGAAGACGTCTTTGACGACGGGACTGCAGACGTGGTCGGTGCAGAGAGAGGCGCTGGACTCCCTGCGAAACAGGGCGGCCGTGACGTGCGCCACGGGCGGAGGCTCGATGAAGCTTTCCAGCAGGGTGAAGTTGCAGAGGAAGAGCTGCTGGAGGACGTCCTGGTAGGCTCGGGCCATCGCCAAGGCGTTGGTTCCTCCGGCCGCCAGGTTCAGCTTCCTCTCCACGTGCCACAGCGGCTCATACAGGTAGAACATGTTCCTGTCCTGCTGGTTGAAGAACTCGCCCACAAAGGACGAGCCAGTCCTGGTGGTGGCAAGCAGAAGGATGTGCTTCCTCCCATCCCTGTGGCGTGCCACCTGCTTGGTGTAGTTCTCCAGACGTCTCTTCAGGTGCACAAAGGTCGGTTCCAGCTCGCTGAGGGAGGCGTAGGAGCTGTTGTGTTTCAGCAGACCCATGGCCGAAACATTGGGCTGAGGTGGGGTCTGAAGGTTCTGCTTCGGGGTGAGCTTATCAGAGACCCTGACAAACAGATGTGTCCAAGTTAGAAGACCAATTCAATTGACCAGAGACATTGTGGATGGGGCTGCCATATGCTGTCAATCACTGACTACTATGAGCCATTCAAATGACCCTCCACAATTATCTACCTGCAGCTGTCAGACACTGGACACATTTTTAAATGCTAAAATTTAGATCAAATGGAACTGTAACTTTCATAGAGTGTAATACAATATGACATTTAAAAAAACATTGGTGATTGCTGTCACTTACCTCGAGAGAATGCATTGATGAGTGTTGTCCCTTACCTTGAGATAATGTTGTTTTCCTTTTCGATGATGACAAGAGCCACAATAAAGACGAAGAATACCGCATACTTGTTCCTCATTCTTGGGTGTAGAAGAGCCATAAACCGTCCGCACAGACTGCTTTTTGATCAGGTCTGTCAAAGGTGCAAGGCTCCAGCACTGCCTCTTCAAAGAGCCTGTGGTTCTGTTGCATTTCTCACCATATGCACAGCTTCGCTCTGCTAAAGGAAAGGGTTGATTATCACACTGACACAATGGTGGTTATGCACCCACTCAATCAATATTAAACAACACAATGTTTTTTTACAAAGTACAAAAAACCTGGTGCATAAATTAGCAGATTTTATATACATTGCATCCTATGCAGTGGTGAGACTAATACACCAGAACGAGTCACAACCTATATTTTACTTCAGAAATCTGTTGCTTGGAAACCACATCAAGGTGAAAAGTCACCAAAAGATTTTTAAAAATGCTAAAACAAGAGATCATGGACTTTTTTTTCAATTACATTTCTGACCCCGACATTAAAATAAAATAACAGAAAGCAAGCAGGAGAGTAAGAGTGACCTGAAGGAGATGCCATTTACCTGGGGTCAAGAAAGCAGACAAGAAAACAAGACAGACAAAAACAATCAAAAGCAGGTGGGCTCACAATATAGCTAGATATCGTATAGCCTAATCATCTTGAAATATTTGTAAAGTTCATTATTCACAACTTACTTTATTTTTCTGGACATTTGGTTGTTATATTATCTATACATTGTTTTTATTTTCTAATTAATTGTGTATTTTGCACTTTCCTTGAATGTTATATAAATTAGCTAGTTAGTAAGCTAACACTACAGTTTGGTCATTATACAAGCCATCAGACCAGATCCGGTCTTTTCTTTCACATTGGAAAAGTCAAAGACCAAAACTCTCTGGAGAAGTGTGGATGGGAAGAGCATGTAGCCTAACTGCTGAAACTGCCAGCTAACTGGTTATAAATGGTGGTAACACAATATGGTCAGGCATCCTTTGTATCAGGAAGTGTAACAATTATTCCATTATAAACTACACAAATTCAAATAAATTTAAAAGTAAAGATTATATCACTTTTAAAACTGTAAAACATTGTTAGCATTGAAAAAAGGCAATTTTCTCCTATCATAAGTACAGTTGTTCATGTTAGTGAATATGTAATCATCAGAATCAGTGGATTTTGATGTAAAAGAACAACTGCCAGGCAAAGGAGTTGTAATGTGGTGACAGCAAGGCTTAAGAGAACTTAATCAGGACAGAGGACATAAGTCAGCAAGTACAAGCAAGTCTTTTGTGAACTGAAAAGGGCCATACGGTAGCTGTATACAAGTGAACAAATTCAACCTTGTTCGAGATAATTCAACATGCAGCTAACTCAATCACCACCTATCCGCTGTCTGAACTGGTGAATTAAGCCCCTATGAACGGGGGCACACACAAACCCTCTGTTTCCAATGGTGATGCATGGCTTGTGCTCGGTTACTGACTGAAGTATTCAACCACACGTACATTACCAGGATATGGCCTGTATTCAATCAACATTTGCCCTTAACTTTGACTTAGAAATAAAGGTCTTAATTTTATTCTCCACAATTATCCACAGGTTGGCTAGATAATTTAAGCGATCGCCAAAAGGAAAAAATCACTTGCATTTATGTGAGTCGAAGTTGCTAAATGCTGACAGGTCTACATAGACTATATACTTGTTTCAATCAGGAAGTTTCAAGAAATCAAGAAAAAACTTTTTATGAATCTTTTATTGCCAGCTATTTACAAACTTGTACTCACCTTCCTGGGCCCAAGGAGTTTGTTCTCTAACACCCTCATTGTGATTTATGGATTTGCTTTTAACTGTTTTGCTAGGCGTGGTTGATTGCATATAGCTAAGGAACTTAGTTAAAAAGCTCCACATATGTTTGTTTACCCATGTGCATTAGTTTGCTCCATAAAGCATTGGGTAATATTCCTATGTATTTCCATTAATAGTGATGTAGTGCACCAATATATACCACTTGTTCCAATTCCCCAATACAATATGAAGGTGGATCCTTCATTTTTATATATTTTAAGCTGTAAGCCTGAAGGCCTTTTCCAGCCTTTTGCGGCTCTTCAGTAGTGTGTGAATTTAAGACTTGGTCTCAGATTATTTTACGGCGTTCAGTCAGAAAACAACTACTTCAGTATATTTTTTCAGCACTAGCAAAAAAGAGTTTGGGGACCCCTGTTCTAAATAAATATTATTCTATGAGGTATATATTGGCCTGGATTCCATCAACAGTTCTACTTAAGTATTAGTTTTATATTCACCAACACAGTTTGGTTCAACAATCAACTATTTTAAACGAAAATATTTTCATGTTTTTAAACACTAAATGAACTCATCAAAGTGTCTTTGTGAAGAGAAAAAAAAACACTTGCATTTTAAAAAGTCATTGCTGCGTTTAAGAGTTTGAACAAACAGCATACTTAAATCAATAACAAAGGACAATCGTCAATAGAGTCATTCAAAATGAAATTCCAAACCCATACATTTGAAGAAAACTCCACTCCACATCTCGCCCAGATTGAGGGTAGTGAAAACATTGGATACAGAGATGAGTGGAAACTCATGCCTTGGCTTTAAAGACTGCAGTGAAAAAACAGGCCAGCATTCCCGTCTAAAATGTTTCAGTCTGATACAGAACGCTTCTATGTAGGAGGTAAGCAGACAAGGCCTGCTCACATACTTTTAAGAGCAAAGTGTTGAGGGCCTACCTTCATCTCACAGAACAAACAGCTGTACTCAGTCATTTGAAGATTCCTGACTTGCAGATTACTCTCTCCTCCCTTTTCTCTCTCAATTATAATTGCAAATATATAAAACTAGACTCCATTCTTCATATTTAAGTCCATTGTCTTCAACTATATTCCTAATTTATGTCCAACTTTATAAAGTAATAGCTAGCCAAATGCTATTTGGGACATAATGCACTTTGCCTTCTGATATTGTATCCAACATTATAGCCTAGTCATTTTGGTTGAAATCATAATTATGTTTTATGCAGTTAATGGTAGATGGCTATAAAAAATATTACTAAATGACTAAATGACACAAATAAATGAGAGATGGCGAGTCAACCGAAGCAGCAATTCTGTTAATTATGAAAATAAAAGGTAATTAAGGTAATAAATAAAGGTAATGGCCAGTTTCCATTGCATTGCATGCTTATATTTGTTGCATTAGTTGTTAGATATGAAAGTAAAAGCACTCTAGGCCAAGGCTATTCAACTTGGGGCCAAATGTGGCCCACCAAAATCTCATGGCCCTTTGGTCATTGAGAAGAAAAAAAATATTATTCTATGTCTATAGAATAATAAACTATGTCCAGGTCTAATATACACAGTGTCAGTATACTTCCCACTAGCGACAAACAGCTATGCATATTTTAGGAAGGCATCCGCTTTACACACATGTACAATATAGCTCATTCATACATTGTTTTATAAAGTGCATGAAGAAATTGCCCTTCTCTAAGTTGGTTTGGATAAAAGTGTCTGCCAAAATACTCAATTCTAGCATGTAGAAATGTTTGGCCTGTGTGCATCATTTAAAAACAACAACATTGCAGTTGTTGAACATCACAGGCAGTTGAAGAACCCTGCTCTAGATAATGGCAGGCTCCATAGCATTGGAAGCTTATATTCGTTGCCTTAGTTATTAATTATGACAATAAAATCATTCTAGATAATACACCTCTAGTGCCTGCTTAATTTCACTTCCAGCCAGCCAGCCATGATCAACGTTACTTCAAGTGTCGACAAATGCACAAACATTTGCACTGAAATGTGTTGTCTTTGAGCAGTGGAGTTGAACAACGTCTTAATTAACTTAGGCATAGCTTTTGCCAGAGCCGGCCCGACCCGGTCATCAGGATATTATCCTCATCCCAATATGGCGCAGGGCCCAAGGGGCACATGGATGCTCTCTGCACTGGGACGTTTGAAGAGATCCAGCACAGGAGCAGAGGGATTCATCACAGTCCCTTTGAAACCACGGCAGCGCAATGATCTCTGACCTCTAGCCCAGGAGCCAAATAAAACAATGTTCTCGTTCCACCGGGGAGTTCAGCTGCTCAAAAAGGCAAGAGCTGTGAATGTTGCTCTTCATGTGTACCCATTATAGGGTTGTGTTGAAAAAGTATAATAAAAAGTATAGAACAACATGCCTATGTTATCTTTTAACTTAAGGTGCCATTGCTCCAGGATACAAGTTATATTTAATGTCAGTGAAAGGTAAAAAGCACAACACTTTGTAAATTCAAAACATTTGTCCTTTTTTTTTTTTTTTAAGGGCAACAATCCTACTCTAGGCATAAATATAATATATAATATATGCCATTTAGCAGACGGTTTTATCCAAAGCGACTTACAGTAGTGAATTAATTTTTTCAGTATATGTGATCCCAGTGGGAATTGAACTCATGACCTAAGCGTTGCCAATGCCATGCTCTACCAACTGAGCCACACAGACCCACAGAGAACCATAAAGAAAAGGAAGAAAAAGGCAGCCTGTGCGCTTGCATCAAAGCACAACATTAGATATCAGAGAGTTCTGAATCTCTGCATAGTAAGAAAATATTCACACAAGCCTATACCTGTAACAAGTATACATCCAGACTTTGTAATCCAGCCAGAGTGATGTAATCTGAAAAAATGAAACACTGCAATGCGTATATCAGAGTGCAGGTACTAACTCATGCCAATAAATCATTTCTGTTATTCTACAGAGTGTTATACAGAGATACACAGTACTCAGGGTCGGATAAATGTGCTCATTAACGCAAATGCCGCAAAGTTTTTCCCTAAATTTCTCATAATAATGACAATACTGCTAATAATGCTAAAATGTTCACACGCCATTGTTAATGCAGGCTAATGTCATCATGCTAATGTGTGTTTGCTAATGCTAATACATGCAGCAAAACAAATATTCTCTTGATACAGCAGGATGTTCTTGTTATCCAGCAATTGCCCTGAATTTCTATTCCTCCATTTCAATCTTGACTGATTTGAGGTGAAAAAATGTGCCATATTAAACAAAGGAAAGGTGTTTGAGCTTACAGTATGTTCTTTAACAAGGCTTTCAATAAAGCCTACAGGGCAAGCACACATCTGCTTCTGTTAAGTTGCTGTTAATTTGTATGGGGCCTCAGTAGTACAGTAAAGAACGGTGTGCGCTGAAGCCATAAGAGAGCCACTGTGTAGTATAAAAACATTCATAATGGACATATTCCAGTTTTCTGGCATTTCCTATTAGGCTGGCAGTTCAAAATCTCACCAGCAATAGGAAAGGCAAACTGCCGAATGAGATTTCTCTCACCAAATTCTACTCACTCTCATGTTACATTCAACCGTCGTTGCACCACAAAAGGCAGTACTCTGCATTTAACACAATTTAGGTTTAGAAATGTACTGTATAAATTAACTTTTGACATTTAAATTTTCACATTGAGTGAAGGTAGTGGACCTTTTACTTAAAAGTTGATAGAAATGTAGAGACCCAAGACTTTGGGGCCCACCACTAGGGCTGCGTCCCAATACTTTTCTCCTTGTTCCCTACCTTCGTCTACATCTCCTCATGTGATTCACGATGCGTCAGAAGTACATGAGGAGACTCCCCCCCCCATAAAAGAGCACTAAAGCTGAAGTACATGCAGTCCTGATGCACTTTTCAGTGCCAGTGACCAGTGCCAGTTTTCTACACTGCAGGCCTCCCAGTCCTACAGGGAGGACATCTAGTGCATTTTGGAGGAGAGGCATATCCCTCACTGACGACAGCTGACAGCACTCCATTCTACCCCTGGGGGGACAAGGCCAATTGTGCCAGTGGGACCACAAATACTGAAAAATGTATGCATTCACTACTGTATGTTGTTTTGGATAGAAGTGTCTGCTAAATGGCATATATTATGTCATGTTATGTTATGGTGGATTACATAGCTGAGTCTTGACCATGACTGTAGGGCCCTGCCTGCACTCGTAGTGAGCGCTTTGCCTGTGTCTGTGACTTCTATATTTATGAGCATTAGTGTGGGTTTCAATATTTTTGTGGTGCAAAGAACCAGAAAAGTACTCTAAAGAGAGGTATATCATCTCTCTCTTCAACACACTACACACTACCCCCCCCCAACCTTCTCCCAACTCCCCAACATACACCCCACCAGCTTAACATACTGCTAGCTACCTTTAACAAATTAAATACATTGTGAAGGATAATGACGTAAATATATATTAGCAGCCTATGTGAAAAATATATATAATAATATAAATGCATATAAGAGATGGTTAAAAGGCAGCCCCAGATGGTCAATTATGTACAGATGTGTACATGTACAGCTTGTTAGTCACTTTTAGCATGGTGTGCATTACAGAATTTACAATATAGCCAGTTGGTTTCTAACAGGAGTCATAGATTTAACGCATAAAGTGCTATAAAAATCAAAGGTGATGTGTTGCGAGGAACTAACATCTGTTTTCCATTCTGTGGAAGATAAGTTCCCACAGCACCCACTGTACACATTTTACAGATTAGGTTGGGAGCCCTTTTCATTTTATGTAATAAGTATGGCGTGGGGAGCACAGAGGCAGTTTTGCCAGCTTTGTTTAGTGGCATCAAGACCGACTTTGTGCGCTTACACCCGCATATCCTACTGAAATCATTGAATAATTTGAGACACTGAGGAATGGAAGATGTAACGTTGGAGAGGCATAATAAAATATTGTCTGCATATAAGGATATATGGTGCCTTGAATCCAAATAGGAGATTGGTGATATACTGGGATCCTGCCTGATAGCCTGCGCTAATGGCTCCAGAGAGATGGCAAATAGCAATGAGCTGAGCGGGCAGCCCTGACGCATCCCCTTCTGAAGTGTAAATGGGTCCAACATACTTTGACATGTCATCACTCTAGCTGTCGCATTATTATATAGAGCTTTTATCATATGTGTAAAGCAATGGCCGAATCCGAATCGAGCTAGCACCATCCAAAGGTATTGCTACTCTATGCGGTCAAACGCTTTCTCAGTGCCCAAGGAGAAGACTGCACAGGGATGGTCAAGAGACTATAAAATATAAATCATATTTAATAATCAAATATTAAAATATCAAATATTATCAGAGGCATGCCGTCCTCTGACAAACCCTGTTTGATCAAAGTGAATTACACTTCCAGCAACTTGCTCTAATTGTTTTACTAAAACTTTGGCATATAGCTTTGCATCGGTACAAATAAGGGAGATGGGCTGATAACTTGAGCAGTGGTGGGGATCTTTACCCTTTTTCAATAACAGATAAATTAATGCAGTATTTTGATCTCTGTGAAAAGAGTTGGATTCAATTGCATAGTTAATTGATACTAAGATGAGGGGACCCACTACATCCCAAAATTCCACGTAAAGTTCTGGAGGGAGGATATCTAGGCCATCTTCCCTTTGTGCATAGACTATACAGCTTCTTTCAGTTCTCCCAAAGTAAATGGCGAGTCAAGAAGCTGACACTGTGTGGGGTCCAATTTGGGCAGAGTTACTTTGCCTAAGAAATCCTCACATTGTTCTTTGTCTGCATGTAGCTCTGAACTGTATAGCTGGGTATAGAAATTCTTAATTCATATTTACTTTGTTAGGCTCTGTGATAAGGACATCATCAATATTCTTGATGGCTGTTATACAGGACATGGATTCACTCTGTTTTAGCCTCAGAGCCAATTAGGCAATTGCAATAAAATGTATAGTCTTTGCATTGACCATTTCTAACACACCACATATCGCACAGATTGTTATCATTACAAAGATATTCAAAGAGTTTGTGAGGCGATCTGCCTGTGATTGAACCCAACTAACCGTAGTGTCACAAGCTAGCCAGCTAGCTGTTTAGTAGACTGCCCTAGCTTGAATGTGAGCATATCGTACACTGTCCACTCAGCACCGATCAGACCGCTTGTGGTGCAGTGGCAGTGTCCATCAGAGTGTTCAGGCCTCCAGTGGTGCAGTGAATCCCTTTAATTCCATACCAGTCTTGAGGAAAGGCTGGCTGTCTCAGTGTAGCACCTTCACTGTTTCAGGATACATTAGGAATGACCGGATTCCCATCTGGGTGAGACGACTTCTCCCTTGACTCATGATCCGTCTTTTGTTCACTGTTCCGTTGCTGAAGTCTTGAAAAAACACCAGCTTGGAGTTGCCATGCAGAATCCGGGAGCTCTCTCTAGCTGTCACATCACGGATAGATTGTCTGTCATTATAACAAAGGAGTTTAACTATCAGGGTACATTGCTCAGCTCGGGGAGCTTTGTTCCCATTGTAAATGCAATGACCCCGATCAAACTCTATCACATTACCCTGCATCCATCGGTATGTTTCGGTATCCATTAGGGAAGACGAGTTTGGAGAAACTTAATTGCGTCATCACCTTCTTCCCCTGCTTTCAGCCCAGGTTGTTCTGCCCTTGCTTGTCCTCGTACAGGTTCAACTTCTCCTGTAGTTCCTCGATCCACAGTTTTGAAGGTGTTGATTCCTTTTTCACATCTCTTACCGCAGCTTGCATGCTGTCGAATCTGGATGTGAAGGACTTCACCTCATTGTCGAGAGAGCCGAGTCTCACCGTGACATTTTGAAGTTCTTCACTGATGACTTCTTTCATCACTAGCTTAAAGTTGTTAAGCTGCCGGGCTAGCAACTCTGCCGTGGAGTTGGCTGTCATCGTCTTTTAACTTCTTTTTAGCTGGAGAAGCTGGAGTTTTTTTAGACACATCTCAAATGATTGACAAATTATTTCGTGATAGAGCTAGATTGTTATAACCACCAGAGATAGCTTAAAGGATCAAATATATCAGTTGGGTTGTGGGAGCTGTCGCCTCAAGCGTCCATTGCCGTTAGTAGGCCACATGGTTTCTTAAAGCATATTTTGATGTGTAGCTGACCAGAGTAGCCAAAACATACTCTTAAATTGTCATGTATGTGTGCTGTTGATATCACATTGCACAAAGAATGGCAATTCTGTTGAATTATCACATGTTTATAACTTGATTATGCAACATGCATCTCATAAAAATTCATGTGAAAAAAACTGTCAACAATGCACTCTGGAGTTACCTCATAATTTTAGGTGTCAGGTTCGACAAACCTTCACGTCGACAGTGGAAATTTGCAGGCAGGTTGCCGTAGACTAAAGAACATTACACACTGCCTAAATCGATATAAATCAGTTTGTGTGACAAGCAGGGGTTTCAGGTTTAAAATCTTTAATCACCTGGCTTCGTGTGTCACACTGCCATTACTGTTTAAAAGTGGTTCCCCATTACCAGTAATGTAATATTATATTAAACCTGGTGGTGGGGGGGGGGGTTGGCAAACAGATATGATGGCACCTATTGGTTTGTTAGATTTGTTCTTGTTGTTATTGTTTAACTTATTCCTCTGTTACCATCTCAATCAGTGATTGCTCACAATTTGGCAGGCAGGTAGGAGCCTATGCCAAATGTCAAATCCATCAATTACACTAGGGAGAGGGGAACCTCAAGTATCATGATTCAGGTTCAGTGCTCTTGCAATTGGCTCTTAAATAGCCAATTAATCAAGATTAATTGAAATAGTAAATTTGGTAGGCAGGATTCCCAAGTGGTTTCATTTACTATAGGCTTTTCTATATCATATAACAATCGTTTCGTCATCCTTTTGCAACTTTTTGTTTTTGTGAGTCTGAAAGTTCTGAAGCAAAATATATTCTTATATAGATACAGTTATAATAATAATATACAGTTATAAAACTAATTTTATTTATATAGCACACTTTAAAATACAGGGAAATCTCAAGGTGATTTCCAACAGGATCAAGGGTGTGACCATGTTTATAGGCGGAGCCTTGATGTATCAGTGAGAGGCGGTCAATGAGATTTAAAATGTCAATGGGCAGAGACCATTTGAGAGAATCAATGTGAATATTAAAGTGACCAAGTATCACAATATTGCTAAGGGTGGGACAGTTGTTAAAAGATTAAGAAAATACAGTCACTAATGATGCGGTAGACTTGGGGACTATAGACTAATAAAATGAGAAAGGGCTGGGGGGTTTGGGACTTTAATGTAATGCATTAAAATGGAAGGTCATCAGGGACGGGCAGTACAGTCAGACCACCTCCTCAGCCAGGGCCACAAGCTTTTTTAGTGTATTTGTAGCGTGGTGGGGTAACTTAGTTTAAAACAAAATAGTCCCCATATCGATGCCATGTTTCTGTTGGGCACAGAAAGTCAATGTCCTGCTCAGAGATAAAATCATTTAAAAATATAGATTTGTTTGTTAAGACAAACGTGTTTAACAATGAATGCAGTTCCTGCCAAATGTGAGGCTGTTGAGGGGGCTGTTTTTGTGTTTGTAAACAGATACGGTTGATGAAGTCCATTTTGCGTGGATTATAGACCGGGTTTAGTTGGGATTGGATGGTGCTAATACCCGACACAGAGTTTGGGATGTGATCTGTAAGTCCAAGTCCAGATCCTCTTTGAATGTATCTTTGTTGTTTGAGAATCCGAGATCCATAACACAGTTTGAGAGTCTCTTTGGAGAAAGTGTAGTGATGTTGTTGCTGCCCCAGAGACTTGAGATGAGACAGTGAGTAGGTTAGGAACATAATAAGTAGAAAACAAATTAAAAATAAAACTAGTAAAAACTGTTCACGGATATTCCGTGTGTGTTTCCATCTAATGTTAGTTTTAGTTAATATGACGAGCTACAATTATGCTAACATATAGCAGTACTGTGGCAGTCTATGGACATAGTTGGCTCAGCTAGCTAGCAGGCTAGTGTGCATGGCTGGCGTGGGTTGACCAGATCACGCAGTGAGCAGGCGGCTCGTTAATGAATAGTACCAGCCCCGCAGTCAGTCAGACCCAACCAGCAGGAACACCGTCAGCCGACAACCACAAACTCCGACCAGAAAGTCAGGACAAAGAGAAAGCCGAGAAACCTACTCGATGAGGAGATATCCAATGGCATCCACCCGGCGAAAGAGCGGAGGCCGATCCACAAATCGGAGACCCAGGAGAAGCAGCACAGCGGTGGTGCACTGAGGTGGGTGAGTAGACATGAGAGCAACAGGTAGCTTCCAGAGCCATAGCAGCAGTAGCAATCAGTATGATTGCCCAGGGTATGTAAAACATAGTTTGTCCAAAGCAAAGGTCATGATAGCATTGGGCCTTTACAGTTTGTTTTTCCAGGTTTTTTGTTTGCAGTTCGTTGGGAATGTCCTCTGGTTGGATTTTCACAGCCTGCGCTTGCTGCACGTCCTAGAACAAACGTTTCTTCCCCAAGAGTTACATAATGCATATCTCATTGAATTAGGAGCATATCTCATTAAATTATGTCACATAAAATGACAATAACAGTCAATGTACATCAGCACGTATGGTACATGTCTATCCATGTCCCTCACTTCATGAATTACAATTTTATCCTGAAATTCATTTTGTATTTTCTCTCTTTGTGTGATTTAGCTATCACCAACCCACTTCAGATGCTGGCAGCCCAGGCCTCCAGCTCTCTGCCAGTTGTGGTGAACAGACTGGCCAGCACGGAGCCTGGCTCCACATTAGGCGAGCCTGAGGCTAAGAGGCCTAAGGTAGAAGACGGGGATGCAGCTGCAGTCCCTCAACCGGTTATTGTAGCCATGAACCAGCAAGCCAATGAATGTTATGTACTGTATCAGACTCCACAATATCATACACCATGTCGTATCATAATTTTCAGTATCAAACTGTGCACACACACACACACACACACACACACACACACACAATAATGATAATCTGGCAAACCGGCTTGGTAATAAATGTTAACATTTAAATACTGGTTTTCAGTGTGTAATTTTTAAGGAATGGAGCCCTGGTTTGAAATGATCTTCAGGAGAGCACAGAGGTATTAACACAACCCCGCAAAAAATGGCCTGTTATTATAAACTATAAAAGTCAGAAATCTAAAAATCGAATCTAAAAATCCAAATCCGGGACCAGGTTAGTATTTCTCCTTTTAGTAGTTACGGTTAGGTTTGGTTTGGGAGGCTATCCTTCTTCTCACTGCATGCACCTTATGCTGTGCTTTGGTTCAAAGTTTAAATCTAAAGTGTGGGTTTATATAGCTATAATATCTATAGGTATTGGTAAGTGGGAACAGAACATAAACATGTCAAATTTGACATCATGCACTGTCAGTCGGTCAACTCTGCACAACATGTAAAGCTGTCTCACTGATGTAATTGTGATGTCATTCATTAGGTGGCTACACCTTCCTCTGGGTTGTTGTTGATGTGGAACCAAATAGGGTATATTAGAACAATAGAGTTAACCTCGGCTCTGCAGACTTCCATGTTTTGGTCGCATTGCATCATGGGTACCAGAGAGAGCACTCAGAGCTGCCCATTCTTAACCTAACAATTTAGAAAATGCCTAATTCAAACTGATATGGGGTTGCCATAACTTAATATATATTTTTTTTTTTACTCTTATGGACCACAACAGACACAACTCTACTGCAATAAAACATACTTTGTGCTTTGATGTGATCAATACTTTTATTTGGTTTTCTATATGTTTTATGAGCCATTTATGCAAAGTGTGCCTGAAAACCCCCAAACGATGAATATGCACAAAGGGACCTGGTTGATTGGCAGGCCAGGTAAATTGTTACCTGGACTGTCACAAAATAGGAATGATGATCAATAGCTACATGTAGGGCGATATTATCATGCCAGCTTCATTTTAGACATCTGGATAACTGGCTACAGTGTTTAAGATCATGGCATTGTCAAATGATCCAGCCCCCACACAAATATTCATATCTAAATGAGCTTTAGGACAGCAGTCCTTGTAAACAGACCCTCTTGTAAACAGAACCATATTCATAATTCTTACATATACAAGGCAAGGAAGCTAATGGTCAAGGTAATTTAGACCAACAACGTTAAAAAGTACAAGGGTTTAAGAGTAATTCCATTTAAGTAATAAGGGCAGATGAGTGGAAACGCTCCCTATGGACACAGAGGTCTTTTAACAATATGAACCATCTCTCTAACTATTTTGAGTCAGCCTTGAGATCCAAGTCACTCAATACTGAAGACTGCATTCTTGCTCTGTATGCAGTAGGCATTTGAGGTTTGGGGTAAAAACCATGACAGCTGGGACTGGAGCATTTCAAAATGAAACATGGTCTGTCACTATTCTCTGTCATGACTTCATGGTGCATAATATACGCATTTATCCAAAGCACTCACAGTAGTGAATGCAACATTTTCAGTATATGTGGCCCCAAAACCCACAACCTAATCACTGTGCTCTAAACTGAGCCAGAGAACCACCAATTGGCTACCATAATCAAAACCAGAGACCACCAATTGGCTACCATCAAGAGCGGTATATTTTTGAGGTTAACCATAATGTAATTTCAACAAATGAGACATAATAAAGACATTAATTTCTTTGTATCTAGATTCCAGTTCACGTTTACCATCGCAAACAATACAACTGTGGGAAATGAAAATACAATTACAGAAAAGTTATTTATATTTAGTTAACATTTCTAAAAAAAAAATCAATAATTTAGTACAGGTGCGTCAAACGAACGTGTGAGATCGACTCAGCTATCTCCTAAAGTGAGAACAGATATTTGGGAACGTTTCTGCTGATGTGAGCGCAAAACGCTAGATAGATAAACTGTACGAACATAAACCAAAAAAGCAAGGAAATAAAGTGCACTTCATATCTAGGAATGATAATATGGCTGGCAATAGAAGATATACAATTTAAAAATGAATTATACAAATCCTTCAAAATAAATCCTTCGAACCTTTCTGGGAGCAATGACTAAGATTAGCCTGATATATTAGATGACTATATATTTGACAAATCAGTAGCCTTCATGCCACTCAAAGAAAAGATTCTGCTTGTAATGTAAAGCTTTAGTTGTTGTTTTAAAACCGAACTGAGCGTAAAATAATATTAATTATTGAGTCATGTCGACAAAAATGTGCATTTAAATTACATTACTTGGGGGGAAATATTAAAACAGTACAGCCTAGCATTTGAACTAGGTTATTTGTGATGACGACACGAAAATACGAAAATCAGAAACCAGAAGAGTTAAGTAAACCTCAACTCGAGTTTTTATAAAGCTTTACGTTATTAACTTGGTTGGTAACTGGCATTGATATAGCTTTTCGCATATTCCCCTTTGTTAGCTATCGCTCACAACAATGGCAAAGGTTTTCATTTAAGCATTGTACCACAATATAACCATCTTCCAACATCACTTACAGGTACTTTTCACAACTGTTTCCATCTCTCCTCAAATGCAACACTTCATTTCCCAACCTTAGGTCAAATGTGTAGTTTCATACCTTTTCTGACTGGTAGGTTCTTTATCTGTGTCACCCATTATTAGTCAACGGTGGTCCATATTAGATGCGCAAAAAAATACACTCAACCAAATACAATTCAACGATTTCGTACATGCGAAAGGTTTATGAATATTTTGATGATTTTCTATTACTTACTTCATCATTAAACTTGGTATATTCTTGAGAAAGGTTCCTCGATGGGTTAACTGGGCGCCCCGCAGCATCCCTCATTGTCCCAATCTCCCAAGGCAGTGGTTGAAACTCCGTAATGATTTTTTTCGCTTATATTTAAGCAGAAAACATTGCACCGACTAACTGTTTAATGTGTCATGCTATACGTTTAAACATGTGACTAAGAGCAGGGAACTCGTTTTTTATTTTGATTTTTTTCAAAACTTCATAACACATGCCTCGGTTATTCCCCTTTACAAGCGTAGACGTGATTAAACAGTGCGCCGCTTTTCTCACAAACCGAAATATCTCGGAGACAGTCACGTGGTCAATGCGTCCAACCCCCTCGAAATTCTATACAAGGGTCGTACTGTTATAAGGTGTTTTAACACAGGTCTGCTTGTGTGATTCAGTTCAGTAGCATTTATATAATGTATAATTAATGTTCGAATACATTTCGATACCTGCACAGACGCTCATTCTCCCTACTCGTGTTTTAGAACGTGCCCTTTTCTTTGTGCAAATATTTGAGCGGTGAAATAATCACAGGAAATGTCTTGAGACAGAGGTGTATTTTTATTCATATCTGAAAGCTATTTGAATGTCAAATTCTTTATTTTTGCAGAATTCTTCTTATTAAATATGTTAATATGTTAAATGTATCCATGCAATCTGAAGTAGTAGTATGAGGCTAAACAGCGCTCTCTGTTGGCCTTAATGGTACGTGCAGATGATGCTGTGTTCTATTTAAGTGAGACAATGTCTGAGGGACCTGACAAGGACCCAAGCGCACACCAGAATATGGCAGGGAAGGAACGTGTATTGACCAATCCAAGTTCAAAGCCGAAAATCAGAGTCAAAGAAGGTACAACAACAAAATCCAAAAAGAGTAGTCAAGGGCAGTCCAAAGATCAAAACCAAATAAGCAAACAAAACAGAATCGGCAGGCAAAAACTCAGAGTCAAACAAAGAGGTGTCTTGGAAATCACACACAAAAAAACCTCAGGCTTACAAACAATCGGCACTGGGAAATTTGATCAACGTTCTGACATCAAACAAGTGCAACCAAGGAACTTTTAAAAATACAAACAAGGAAGATAACACAAGAGGAATCAGGTGTGTCTGGGAGGGTTAAACAAACTGTAAAACGGGCAAGAACACAAGTCATGAGAACAATTAGGAAAAACCGGACTCACTAATACAATAACAAGGGGAGACAAAAGACACGGACTGGGAAGCACATAGACACAAACAAGAAAATAAACGACCTGGAAGAGCAGGTAGACACGTGCACAGTTCGGAGGGACACGGAGGGAAGCGCATAATGGTGGAAAGCAGGTAGACGTGCAGAAAATGGAAAACGCGAGAAAATGAAAAGAAACGCACAAGGATAGGAGAATGAAAGAGAGAATCACAGTTGTAGATGGAAACGCAAGATAATTAGTAAATGTTAGTAACGTAATCAAATCCCTAACGTTAGTAGATTAGTTGGTTAGTACTATATACACGCCCCGAGATCCCCGTACACACCTCCCGAAACTCGCACCTAGTTACCATGTCAATAGAAGGGGGACGTTACTACCAGGTAAAAAAGAGAGTAAAAGGCAAGGTTTACTTTTGGTCTAATTAACCTAATTTAAAAAATCCCATTTGATTTGCCAGTGCTCAAATCGGAAAGTCGCGATTCTAAGGTTTTCCATCTTGAATCAATGTTTTTGTCGCGTGTGTATGATAAAATATCGCGAAGTTAGAAATAGTAATATACTTTTATTGCTGCTGGGAGCGGCGCCGCTCCCGTCGACCTCAGGGGGATAAACTTGCTCAGGTATAACCAGTCACCTTCCAGATCACACACCAAGCTAATTGGCCTCCACCTGACATCAATTGTAGTGGTTTTGATTATTTCACAATAAAATCATTTGTTCCTTGAGGATTCCACTCCTAGTAGTGCATGGTAACGCAAATAATTAACCATGGCTGGAAAGGTGCTTTCAAAAGGACTCCGGGATAAAGTTGTGGATAGGCACAAGTTAGAAGGATATAAAAAGATTTCAAAGGCTTTAACTATCCCTCTGAGTACCGTTCAGAGTATTATTAAGAAGTGGAAGGCATATGGCATCACCCACACCTTGCCAAGATCGGGCCATCCCTCCAAACTGGATGACCGAGCCAGGAAAAGATTGATCAGAGAAGCTACCAAGAGGCCAATGGCAACCTTGAAGGAGTTACAAGTCTTAATGGCAGAGCCCTCAAGAACTTCATTCTGGATTTAGTGGCTTGTGTACTTAGCATTGCCACATGCGTTCATCCTTTTCTCTGAGAGGGTCATGCTTTCTTCTAAGCATTGTCAAAACATTACCCTTGTTGTGAGACTGGGCATGTGACTGACTGCCTGGTAGATGCTCTGACCTGGTGGTGGTAGACTGGGTCCTTGTGAAGTCTGACCACACTGACTCTGACTAGCTTCAGGTAGGGAGCTGCTCTGGTGATGCAAGGGCTGAGGTCTGTTTGCACCTGATCTGCCTGTTTGTTATTCTTTAAAAATAAGTCTGATATCTCTCCTTTTCTTTTCATGATTGTTTTAATTGAACCTATGCAAAAATAAGACAGTCTATGGTTACATCTAAGCAATCCAATTTTAGTCCAATCTCAATCTTAATTACAAATCCCCATTATCATAACTGTACCTTAAAATCAACTACCAGCCTAAATTACTAGTTAGATAATGGCTAGCCCTTCTCTGCAGTAGGTAGCTATAATTTCTTACACCTTTGGCCCCCTGAGGTCCGTGCTTAATTCAGAGCTTTGTGATTTTGGTGTCGTCTGATATTTATCTCAATTTCATCAACTTAGTGTAATAGATTAGATGATTCCCTTGCCATGAGCGGGAATTGCAGTAGGACCGCCCCTTGTGCCCTCGAGGTCTGGGCAAGAGACCCCTTTACTCTGCCCAGTTGTTACATGAGGTTGCCGGGCCACACAACATGTATGAAGAGCTGCGCACGAGACGTATGGGTCCTGATAATGTTCATCTGTTACCAGATTGTGGAGTCCCGACAATAAATGGCTAAGAGCCAAAGACAGCAGCGACTGGACATCATTGACTTAAACACAACGCAGAGCAGAGTACTACTCGCTACAACTGGTGCCGTGACTCGAGCTTCTGGATCGCCCGTCGAGGGAACAGTATTCCAGAAGATTACCGCGGTTGCGATCAGATGAGATTTAGCGAGGTTGCCAGTGTGCCATATTTTGTCACCAGAGGGCGCTGGCGTGTTATTTTCTTTTGGCAACGCCTATGAGAATGTGCCGTTAATATACCCTGTGAGGTTTTTTTCTTGTTTAGGGTAGCGTTTCATGCGGGTTAAAGATGGTAGTGAAGACCCCTGCGATGGTCAGCACATGCTTTGAGGGTTAGTAACATATTAGAGTAATTACACTCCAAAGCAAATGGACTGTCTCTTCCGGTTACATTCATGCAAGCTACATAGCTTACCCTGTCTCCTAAAGACGTTAACTAGACGTTACATAGTTACACACTATTTTTCTAATTAACTTAATTACCTCATGGGACACCTCGATTATATGTTCCCAAGTAAAATTAGGTGCTGTGTTTAGTCTCTAATGTTATAGATACATAAAGGATCATAAGAATAACACGTTTATTGTATCTCACAGTCTGCGTTCATTATGTAGGCTATCCTCGAGACATTTATTATAAATGCATTATACTTAGGACTGCAACGATTAGGATAATCTATTGATTGATAAACTAAATAATTAGTTTACGATAATTTGTTGCACATTTGAATCGGATTTTAAAATATATATATATAATTATGAAACATGTACCTACACACACACTAAAAACATATTTCTGAACCCAAGATGTTCTGATGCAGTTATTTGGACATCTTTATAACATGATGCATTGTGGAAACATTTTCACCATTAATATAGAAATAATCTCCACACAAAGGGAGAGTTTTCTTCCATTTCATGGATCTGGAGTTTAACTGTACAAGAGAGTGTGTGTACTTCGCTCTTACCTAGGTGGAGGGCACCCAATGTAACCATTTGGACCTGAGAACAGGGGAGAGTGGTCCAACTGACAGTACCTTGCAACCGTAGGCCCACTAAGACACCTCAAAGTCCAGACAGCACTGGACTGGCTGTTCAGGACAGTTAGTTCAAGTACAGAAGAACATTTGTCTTCACCTGAGATTTTTTAGTGATGCCGTGAAATATCCGAAAGAGGGTCACAAGGGTTAACCAATGGGTTATTGAGATTTTTTTGTTTTAGCAATGGTTATGCAGATGAGAATACGTTTATGGTAATTAATGGGAATGTTCAGGTCTGTAAGATTTCCCACCAAACACTGGGGGGGGGGGCAAAAGTGGGATGAGGTAGCCCCCAGCAATTGACCAAGTTTGTCACTGACAGCTCCAAAGAAATTAAAAGTCCAAAGTCAATAATAGGAGCTAAGGGCCCAGTTTCAAATGTTTTCTGGTCGAATTTTGCCATTTGGATTGTGTTAAATCTTAAAAATTGGGTTTTCAAGAATGAAAAAATAGATTGAGATCATTCTCATTGGTAATCCAATCCAACTTTTAATTGATAAAATAGACTTAAGATACTGTACAGGTAACTGCAAAAATAAAGCAAAAACCAACATAAAGTGTCTTAATAGGCCACCATGAGCCACCAGAACAACTTCAATTCACCTTGGCATAGATTCTAGAATTGTCTGGAACTCTATTGGAAGGATGCTACAACATTCTTCCATGGGAAATTCCATCATTTGGTGTTTTGTTGATGGTGGTGGAAACGCTGCCTCAGGCGCTGCTCCAGAATCTCCGTTAAGTGTTCAATTGGGTTGAGATATGGTGACTGAGACGCCCATGGCATAAGGTTTATGTCATTAAATTTTACATTTTAAGCATTTAGCAGACGCTCTTATCCAGAGCGACTTACAAGATGTGCATTAATACATGGTAAGAACAATCATAGTTCGGGCAAGAGATCAGTGCAGTAATACAGCGATAGACATCGTTGTTGGCAGCTGCATACCATACTTGTAACATTGGGAAGGAAAAGGTTAGTACATTTTTCATTTTTTTTCATTTGAGGAATAAACAAGTATACATATACAAAAAGTATGGTGGTGATGACAATTGGCTAGATTTACAGAATTCAGTGGTAGTGGACATCATTCTCATAAAACTGTGGATCCACCACTGTGGATGGGGGCATGCTTTATTTTGATAAAGCTTTGGCTTAAATTTGATAAGAGTCTTGTGTTTCTCTTTGCCTGGATACTGCAATAAATGACACTTAAGTGTGATTGAATTGCCTTGGTCCTTTTTCCTAATCCTAAATGAAAGTAGAGGGAAATGTATTGTAGTTGCGTGTGAGTTTTTTTTAAAGCATCCAGAATTTGTCATCTTGATTATTTTCTGATTCTGGATCAGAATAATCCCTTTAATCTCATCAAAAAAATAGATAAAAATCACCCCAATTTGAACGATCCTGGATTGCAAAATGGGGGATTACAGAATCTGGATAATTTTGATCCAGATTAAAACTTTTGAAAAACCATACCCATGAGTGATTAAATCACCTATATAAATAATCTGCAGAAATGCCTAGCCCATAAATATGATCCTGGATGAGTTTGTATTGCTCATAACTCATTCTTCAAGTTGGTTAGGTTTAGGAAAAAGACCCTGGATCAGATTTCTGGAGCACATTCTGTAAAGAGTGAGGTTTCAGCATGTGATTTCTGTATCTGGATTCCCCTGGGGAAAAAAATCGTACAGGTATATGCTACGGCATACTGTGATACTGACACACCGTACCGACCCATTACAATTCATTTTCACCACTGCCTGACAGATGACAATTAGACTTGGCATGTATCAGATGCAGGCAAATCAAATGTTTGCTATCTAGTTAGTTATAATTAAACTGTAAAATGATACAGTAGTGATCACAAATGGAAAAGCTCCAAATTCCAAATGATTACAAAGAGGATCAGATTATTAGCTGGTCCACCACAAGACTGCAGTAACTGAGCAAATTTCAAGCAAATCTTGGTTACTGTAAAACTGGAGAACCCCTGCTGAAGAATACAATGTGATTGTAGAGAAAATGGTCATTTCCTTTCTCTATAAAACAGGTGTAACATGTTTTATATGTTTTATTTTTGACTACACTTACAGCACACTCGAAAGCACACGCAAAGATGCAAAATGAAGTTTGTTTTCAGAAAGAGACTTTATTTCGCTCAGTGGAGGTCAGTGATGCGGCGCAGGGACCCGATGGAGGAGTTCATGCCGCCCCATGCCCTGTGTCTGCTGTACTCCCCCGGTCGCAGGAAGTACTGGCGCCCCCTGTAGTTGGGCTGCTCGTGGAGGATCCAGTAGCCTTCCATTACGCAGCAGGAGGATATGTCACGGAGGTGGAAGCGGTCCAGGAGATTTGGACAGTCATCCATCAGCTCCATCATCCTCCCTCCAAAGTCTGCTCTCTCAAAGATCTTCAGTCGGTAATTTCCATTGTACTACAAAAATATCGCTCACCATGAATGGGCTTCAGAACAAGCAGAAAACTGATATAACCCAATAATAACTATGGCACCTGTGTATATTATATAATAATTGAATTATATAAATATAAATATAAGTAGAAGGAAAAAAAGGAAAAAACAGCTAGGAAAGGGACATTTTCATTATATAATTTTTGTATATTATATAATATCAAAATATTGAAGCAGGACTCCTATTTTGACCACAGCAATGACTAGTTTCTATTGCCATTTTAATGCACTTCTGTAAGTCAATTATAGCATGAAAGCATCTGCCAAATGATTAAATTGTAGACTGTAATTGTAAAACATTTTGTTGGTTCTCCAGCCATTTCCACACCATATGCATTATGGCAAAATATATATACAAAATAGAAGGTGTTCTTTGGTGTAGGGGTATTGGTGAATAAATTAACTAAGAAGAAAAAAATCAAGGCAGAAAAAGTGCCTTCGTTTTTTCTTAGTTCAGGTGTCTGTTTCCACTGTTCATTAGTGCCTAAGACAGGTTTATTCAAATGACGGTCCCCTTGGGCCAAATACTGCTGTTTTTCCACCCTCCTTTTACCTGGGAGTCAGGTGTGACACTCTGGCCAATCAATTGCACTAATTGTTCAATTACCTACCTGAGAGAAAAGAAAGCCAGAACCAAACTTGGATTCGTGGGCCAGATTTGAGTAACCCTGGCCTAAGACATCATTCACAAGGGAAAGGGATCAGGTAATCAGGTGATTAGCTGCTACTTTGTATTAAATCACAAATGATTAAATTAGCTCCAAACAATGATAAAGTGTATTAACATTTTATTTACACTGCAGTGGCTTGTGCATGGAACACTTGCCTAATTTATTCTAATATAATTATAAATTGAATTACTTGATACTTTATATGGGATCACCAACAACTGGTCATTTGCTGGAGATGTTTATTTGCTGGCTAGCTGCCATTGAATAGCGACCATTAATATTTAGATCACTCACATATTTATATGTTTTGATAAAAAAACATGCTACTCCTAAGTAGCCTTACTGCAGGGTATAAAATGGCCGATCCGTTTCAGGATTTCATGCTAACTTCTGTCCTTAATTATTTAATTAGCACATCACTTATTTGATTTGACATTTTTTGATAAAGTTGGGAACTACAGCTGCAGACTGCACAAGTATCATTGGTGGAAAAGGTTTTAGTGTGGTCCGATGTAGGAGTGAAGCAGTTTTGGTGTATACAGCTGTTTAGACAATTAAGCCAGAGTGATTGGCTTAGACCCTGGCCCTTCAGGCCTGGAGTTATGGAATCTTGGGATACAAACATATGTTTGTACACATGTTTGTACTCACTTGAATAAGTACACATGCCTATCTAACTAGCTTAGTTAGAGACCGGTATGCAATGTACCTGTGTATATTACCTCCAAAATGAATGACAATATTGTGGCCAGGGCTTATGGTGGCATCATTCATCCTTTGAACTACCCATTATTTCTCTACATTTTCATTGGCATGGCAATCTAACTTCACAACCACAATTATCCTGACCAGCTGCATGAGGAATTCCTGGTCACCACAACATAGTTATCTCTCTATATATCAAATGTCCTGCAGAATTTTGTACAGGCTAACATGCTATTAGCAGCCTAATATTATCTATAGCTGCTACATGTTCTTATTAATTGATAGCAACATATTGAACATCATGTTTAATCTATTAAGGTATCAATAAGATATAATTAAACCAATGGGCTGAAGACTGCTTAAGTGGAAGGAATCAGTTGTGCATTGAGCTAAACAAAGGAAAAAAAGTATTCAAGAAAGTGATCAGATTAAAAGGGCTTGTTTCTAAGTTTTCTTTCAAAGATAAGTAATCAATTATAATAAAACCTTCTTGACTTATGCAGACAGCCTCTGTGGCTCTCAGCTTGTTATTTAACTCGACAGGGTATAGTGGTATGCAGTGTTAGTTCCAGTCAGAATCTGGCCCATTGAGACAAAAGCTAAAGGTGGATATTTATTGTTTTCATGTGTAGGGTCAATCTAATCTGTCTGAAAATACAATTTAGCCCAGTTCCCTTTATTTAGTGAGGCTATTATTTATTTAGCTCCATAAAACAGCACACCTCTTCATTTTATAAAGAGCTATCAAGGTGCTATCCAGTTGCTCACTCACAAAAGGTTTGAAGCAACTACCGCCATTTATGACACCCATAATGATCCCATTGTGTAATCAGGAATGATTACACAATGAGCATTTTTCGTGAACTGACGGTAGGGTGTTGTGTTTTTAGTAGTCTCCTTTAAAAGGAAAGGGAGAAAAAACAGTCAAGCAATATTTTTCAACAATCATTTTCATTTTAAGGGCCTTTTTTGGGGGGGAAATTTGTTTTGATATGGCATATCAGATTCAATTCTTTGCTAATGGGAACATTGCCATTGCATATGAGGCACACTGGTCTGGCTTTAGTGAATGACGCATATTGTTCTATTCATTCTCCTTTGAAACTGCGATTTGTCAACCTTTCCTTTCAGAATTTTTGAAAGTTACACTAGCAAGCAAGTCATTTTTGGCTAGCTAGTGTCTATGTTTTGAAAAAGTTGGTTTAAAAATAGAAACATGTTGTTTAATAACAGTCATTCCAATAAAGCATTGTTGAATTGAATATGGATTGACAGGAGTGATCGGGTGTCAGTGTAATCAAGGTAATAAATTATTGTTATTGCCATTAATGAAATGAAACGTGGTCAATATGCAGTGTACTAATTATTGTAGTTGTGGTCTGGCCCACCCACCATCTGCTCAAAAACATTTTTGGCACAGGGCTTAATATACTTCCCGACCCCGGATATATAGTGCTGCTGTCTACTCATTTCTGGTGCTTGACTTAGTGTTGTTTGCCAAGTGCTGATGAGTTGGACAAAATAATTTGCCAAATTCATTAATGAAGTTCACATTTATGAGCCATAGTGGCCTCTGTGGGGAAAACAATGATCCAGTCGTAATGGCCTCAAACGGAACAAAGGGTAAACTTACAGCAGGGATCATGCGACAGGAGCGGATGCAGTCATTGTAACCAGCCCAGCGGTGATGGTCCGGGTATTTGCCCCGGGTTAGCATGTACTGGTAGCCCGAGTAGTTGGGTTTCTCATAGGCCACCCAGCAACCGCTGTCCACCCGGATGGAGTTACAGCGGGAGAAGTGCGAGTGCATGTCCATACAGTCTCCGCTGCACTCATAGTGCCGGCCCTGGAAATTCCTGTCCTCGTAGAAGATTATCTAAACAGAAAAGCCCCCGACAGCAGCGTGTGTTTACACATATCATTCCCATCAAATGTGCACGCAAACACTGTAGTTATATTCATAAAATGGATAATAGAAAGGTCATACTGATGTGACCAGTAGGCACGGAGAGCTATATTTAAGGACATATCAAAGTGTCTTGTTTCAGTGATCATAAAATAGGAAGAATATGCCGTAAACAGATGAAAAAAAGTGATGAATCCAGTCTTTGTAGCGTGGAATGCATCTCCTTTTTGAGGCAGAACTTGTATGAGATTGTAAATCTTAAAATGCAAGAAAACTTCAGATCATCCACACAAACATCCAGAACATAATTGATGATGCAAAACTTTGTACACGTCATACGTTTACTTACCTTACCCATAGCTACATTGTAGGGCAAAAGGCCAGAATTCCTAACATCAATGAGTCTTTTATATGTCTGAAAAAAAATCAGCGCTTTGTTATTTAAATGGAATGGCTCCTGGCATCAGCAGAAACAGTCTATAGACTATGGTACAGTTACAAACAAATGCCAGGCGCATGTTCACTCTCCCTCTAAAGCTTTTTTTTACTCAAATTCAACTTTGAGTAAACAAACCCTTTCAAAACACAGACAATAGATTCGCTAACTCTGTCATTAGTACAGGAGGGAAAACATGAAACATGATCTCCCCTGACCAGAGAGGCCAAAACAGCAAAACAAATACTTTAAAAAAACTATAAAAATAATTAGACTAAAACATTAGCAGTCTAATGAGCTGGCTTCTGGGAGACATAAATGATACATTACAAATAAATGCTTAAAACAGCCTTTTATCCTCAAATTGGAATTCTGTTGTTATCAGGAGGAAGATTTTAGTTCGCTACTTTGTTACAAAGAATTTGCTGCCAAAGTGATCAAAGGGAGACCCACAGTTTCCCCTCCTCTTGTGATGGAGGTAAAAAAAACAAGTGGCAACAAAAAACCCAATAAAATTGATTGGCAGATTGACCTAAATAAAAAGTATCATATTCGGGGCCTCCCAGGTGGTGTAGCGGTAGAACGTCTGATGCTGCCCAATGCAATCAGGGTTTGATTCCACCAGGTCGCTCCAGTTTCGGCTCTGGCCAGGAGTGCCACTAGGGTGCGACAATTGTCTGTCCACTCCAGGGAGGGGTAAGGGATAAATGCTGAATGAGCTTGCTGCATACATGAGTGGTCCTTTTACGGTGACAGGCTTCAGTTTATAAAGGGTAGAATTTAATACTAAATTGGGAGAAAAATTGGAATAAATCAGCAAAAAATTCAAACAATTAAAAGAAGTTCATTTCTGCATGAGAAGCTACATATTATAAACTCTGAACATCAAAAAGGTGATGTCCACTGGAGTGGACCTTAATATTCCACACATATTTAAAATAAATATTTGAAGTAAAAATATTCTTAGTCTCATTAAGAAAACAATCCTTAGATAAAAGGTACCCTAGAAAGTACCAAAAATTCCTCAGTTCTTTGGTGTCTAGATATGTGCCCCCACCCACCCTTCAGTTCAATGAAGCCCAAAATATATTTTTAAACACACTCCAAAGAGGAAAAAATGTATAGGGGTCAATTTAATTTAGAACAACCTGGAAACAAAGGCAAGAAATATTGTATGCTGCTACATTCTCTTCCTGTAAACTTTCAAAAGCAACCTCCAACATCTCGCAGCAATCTCAGCTGACTGATAGGCATCAGTGGTTTTATCGAGTCACTGGCACCACTATAACAGGGTGTAGGTCTCTTGTGGGTTTTGAACCAAGCCCCTAGCTGGCCGCTTCGCACAACAAATTATACAATTCCCCCCCTGAGCTAAAAAACGCTCTTATTGCTTCTCTAAGAGTGACGTTACGTTATGTAGTAAACGCTTGTATGCTAACTCATACTCATTACTCTGCTACACCTACAGATAGTTGGAGATAAACACAGGATTTGGGGGGAAATTCAGAACACACGGTTAGCTTTATAAAATGTGTTTATACCTAAAAACACTGAAAGCTCCATCAAGATAGGTATACAGATAGGCCTACCCTGTGAGAAAGGGGAATGTTATGGAGTTTTACATTTTGAGGTTTATGCGTCAAGTCTAATAGCAAAAGCGAAAACGTTCCAGACATCTGTAGACTTGCATTGCCTGTACAGAGGGGAGGGAGGGGCTATTGATATGAATCAGAACTATCACTGTGCATCGGTGCCTCCATGAATCATAGAATTCATTTAAGGGGCTATTAAGAAAATATTCAAGGCCTCAGCCCCATAAACCAGGGTCTAATGAGTGTGACACCACTGTTTTGAACACTTAAATTACATAATCTCATTAGAGATTCATCTCAATGAGATTACTCAATAATGTAATAATGTAATAGTCAATTACATTATTAATAACTATTAAAAAGTTATTTTTTAAACCCTGTGGAGAGACGAGAAAGAAAAGGTGTCTGTTTTGGAAAGTTTGTACAACAATTGCAACATTTTACAACTGTATTCCCTAGAGGGTATTGGGTTGGGCTGAGGTTGAAAAAAACTCCACCCTTGTCTGACAACATGCCAGAAATGATTGTGGTGTTCCTGGTATCTTTTCCTTTGGGTCAAGCAAGGCTCTGCACATGATTGTAGAGTCTGAGCTCAAGACCTTCTTCTGGCCATGGGTTTTGGACTCAGCACACACTCTGTCTGAATGTCCCATTTCTAATTGAGTTGGCATTTGAATTGTGGCAAGGAAGATGTGCCACAATTAAGAAATTAAAATGTTGCTGTTGTTATTTTATTTTTCGCATTTGAGTTTGCATTAGGCGTATTGCAGAGGCACAGGCTACTGGCAGGATAAAGACAAAACAATGTAAAATTGGCTATTGTTTTAAATTTCAGTACAAATGATGCACAGTCAAACAATAAAATTCAAATGCATATTGCATTTTTTTTCACTTTTGCCTAAATTATGCGCACACAACAAGCAAATCAAATAGCCATCTTGCGTATTTACAGTTTTGGCAGCCATGTGCTTCCATAGGCGAACTCATTCATTCCGCCTCACGAAATACCGCCCCAGGATGTGAATGGGGGCGCATCCGTTGCGAAACGCAGGTTTTGCGTGACATCGCCACTGCTTATGTGTACAGTAACCAGAGATTCTAGATAGCCTATATATATTTTATTTGGTGTAACCATTTTAGGCAATCCGTAACGTTAATTATGTACCTGGAAATTCTGATAATAGGCAAATAGACACTGACAAATAAACCAACGCTTAAGGCAAATACGTATTATATAAATAAAAAGACTTTGGGATTAATAATATCAAAATATCAACGATTGCCTTGACATTATGTAAAACCCAATTATATGCACATATATATATTGTTGAGTTTATGTGGAATGGAAATAATAGCACAGTTGGGTATATATTCTTAATACTGTATGTGAATAAGTGTTCCCAAGATCAAATCGCCCAACCTGCTTTTGAATTTGCATAACCCACAGCAAGTTCACTTTAAGAGACACATGTTTAGGATGACGATTACAGTCACATGTCAGTGGCTTTGCAGGAAATTGATTCAGTTGGTCTGTTCGCACCACTGGTTCGCACGAAATGACAGGAAGTCAACAGAAGGGTATTTTCAAATGATAGCGTGAAAAATGGCTTTGAAAAAAGAATTGATCTTATATTTTTAATGTCAGTCGACATCCAAAGTAACGTACAAAATAATAACTGAAATAAAACAAAACCGAGACAAACGAAAAACATTAAACACTATGGGCAACTGAGCCATCTGTCCGGTTTTTGAATACATTTTGCATACTGTAAATTAACTATCATCAATGGCCGAAATGGAGCTATTTCAAGCCAAAGATCACTATATTCTACAGAGCGGAGAGAAAGCTCTGTGGTGTAGCCGAAAAGATGGGACAATGGAAGTCAGACCTGGTAAGCTGTCCAGTCAAATAAATTATGCATATTCCGTTTTATTTCTTCTGTCTTTATATAGCTTGTGATATATTCCCGTTTTCGGACATACAAACACGCGAGAGTAATCATTCGGTAGCAAGATAACCCGAATAACGAAGATGGGCCAAAATAGTATATTCGTTAAATGAATGGACTAACGAAAGTTGCTAAGAAGCTAGCTCGGCTAAGGAGTGTTTCACTCGACAAGACCGCGTTTTCAGTTTTATCTAGCGAAAATGTGCTTGCTCTTGCAATGTATGGCAATAACTGTTCGGCTTAATTACGTCATCCAATCTTATACAATGGAAATGACATTGAATTGTCACTTGTTCGAGCAACTTTACAGTTTTTTTCCCCCCGAAGATGTCTGCCTACGCCATCAAACTCGGGCATGCCTCGTACTGTAAGCTCTTGTCCTACTTTCAGAGCAAGGTTAGCTGCTTGTGCAGTTGTCATCAGAAGCTGAACATGTATACACACGCTGTGCGTTGTGCGTGAAAGGGAATTTGGGAAGGGAGATGGAAGAAGGAGGGGTGTGTGGAACGTTTGCTGGAGGACAAGGTGAAACATTGTTTCAGTGCTGTAGAAAAATGGCATTTAAGAAAAGACACATTGTAAACCAGATTGTATGCCTCGTCCCTATCAAAAACATCCACATTTGGAATAAATTGATTCCGTTTTTGCCGTTGTATTTTACAGATATAACAGCAAAGCAGCTGTTTACGTGTACAAAAACAAAACGAAAAAAAACTTGTTTGTTTTTTCGTGTATGCTGGTAGGGCTGAGACGCTGTCTGCCAGGCACGCTGATGTTGCCCTATATAGCTTTGGCCAATTAAACTACAAATGCCATGTTTGCCTTCTCTTTTGCATCTCGTTAAGCCTGTACCGCCCTGATGCTGATGAGACTTATTTTGGATTGAATTTAGTCTCTACATATTATTTATGAAACATGTAAATATCTTTATGGTAACTTTGAATTGTTGACAGTGTCTTGATTGATAAATACAACATACATTACAACTACATTATAACAGCATGCGTTGCAGACAATTCTATGTTAAGCATGATTTTGAAATTGGCTGAAATGTTATATGTCCCATCGATGTGTAAATTGGATTAAAATCTATTGACAAGTTTATATTTTGTGTTTGCCATGTTATAACTTCTAAATGGTAAATACATTCATGATAACTCAGACATTTATTGCACATAAGCAACTGTAGTTAAAGTGGAAAGTTTGGTCCCTGGGTTGTGCATCCATCAAAAACACTAGCTCTTGCAGTGATGTGCTCCATCCTGACCTTGCTAGAGCACCTTATAGCCGATGAGCCTGCAGGGCGATGAGCCATAACACCATACACCGAGGGAAGGTTTTAACTGGCAGGGCAAACCCTGATGTCTTTGCACAATAGTGACTCATCTGGTTGATTACGCATTTGCTGTCTTGATTGTGTCAGCCGTGTAAGTTGTTCAGTCCTCCAGCACAATAGCTGCTCAGCTCAGCTGGTGAATTGATGGAGGCTATTGCAGTGATGGGAGTACAGTTATGATTGGGCATTCAAAATCGTGAAGCACATGTTAGGTTAGATACCTAGGGTTGCCATCAAGATTGTCATGAGGGACAACCAGGTTTGTTATTCACTGTGCATTGAGGTCCCTGACATTTTCCACTGAAATTATTAAGCTGGCTAGCTAACCTTTTTTAACATAAGGAACTAGCAACAGGGGCCCAGATGAACACTCATCCCATCATCCGATCGTCTGAGACAAGTTAAAATGAAGAAGGATGACCTTTGATTTCCAAATGGTCGAGTAACATTACAAGCTAGATAGTTCACGGAAATTGGGTATCTGTTTTTGCTATTCACTTGTTATCAAAATGTTTGGTAAGTTATGTCTGTAGCATTTATCAACCCATGAATTAAGAAACTGTGTTGATTATGTGAACCACAGATATGGATATGGCCTTTGTAGTGCTGTCCAGTCTAAATCATTGTGATTTTCTTGCAACGGATCTGTGTCGCCTTCAGGCCCAGTTCTACGAGGGCGCAAAAGGGTGCATTGCACCCTCAGATTCATATTTTTCCCCCTCCATTGAATATTGTCATAAAACCTTTGAAAAGCACTACAGATTTTCTGTGCATTACTCGTATGCATGCACGTCCTTGCAAGCTCATAATACACGCAGCGGGCGGCGTTCTTTGATCTTGCCTCACGCATTGTCACGTGGCATTTGTTTGATGTTACAGAGAATTTTGGCCTACCGTAGTCAACTTTTTAGTGTGTGAGACCAGTTTGCAAATGGTTAGCTAGGCGTAGCTAGCTACAACATAATGGATATTCTCAAATGGTTGCAGCAGAAGCCGAGCACCAGCAACACCACCGCTGCCACCACCACAGACAAAGACACAGAAGGCAGACTGTGCCAGCCAGCACAGTGTGCACTGCAGCTAGCTACTGCTGCACCCCCACTCATTTCACATGCACCCTTAATGATTTTGTTCTGGAACTGGGCCTGGTTGTCTTAATTTTAACTCCTCTCGGACAGCCGGGCGAGTGTTAATCTGGGCCCCTGTAGGTAGATAGATGCTCACTCAGCCCTTTCTTTCCGCTACCATTCCTGCTCTGTGCTTGCTACCAGTTACCCACATCCCTGGCGCCTTACAACTGATAACTTACAACTGCTCCCTCAGTAAGTTATGCTAGCATGCCAATATTCCTTGTGAAATATCGGCAAGTTGAGCATTCTTCACTGAAGCCACTTAAGATGTCTCTTCTAATAATATATAATATATGCCATTTAGCAGATTCTATTTTTCACTATATGTGGTCCCAGTGGGAATTGAACCCACAATCTAAGCATTGCCAATGCTGTGCTCTACCAACTGAGCCACACAGAACCACATGGTATCTAGGCATGGTAGCCAAAATAATGAGCCTGCCCAGCATTTTTATACATGCCCCTAAGCATGATGGGATGTTAATGGATGCTAATTATATAATTAACTCAGGGACCACACCTGTGTGAAAGCACCTGCTTTAATGTACCCTGTATCCCTCATTTACTCAACTGTTTGTAGTCATTTATATATAGCTGTATGTAACTAATGTTCGCTAGATAATCTTACCATATCTATCAGTATCTAGATAGCTGGCTAAAGTTCACAAAAAGCGAGCTAGCCAGCTAACCAATGAAATGGCAAACTACTTCACCTCAACTGGCATTTGCTACCTCACCTCACTTGCGCTTTTCGGCACATAATCTTATAGTGATTATTGGAACAGTGGCACTTTTGTTTACGGGTGGAGCATAATGGGGATCTGATGGTTTTGAGAAGTGAGAATGACTGGGTGAGCTCAAACCGCGATATACTATGTGGACGGAAACCGGCCCAACCATAGCTCTGATGGAGGACCCTTAGCTGCTACATTGGTCACATCTGTTCTCAACAGTTAGATACATCTCCACTTCTATTGAAGTGACACAGGAACTAAAACCAGATCTTTAGAATAGATAGTACTAATGAAGGTGTATCTGAACCTTTGCTTTTCACTTGAGCTTTTCTGTCTTTTGGAAGACTCCTTTGTGTTCTTAGAGCAAAGTTTCTGCAAACTGCTTGAAAGACATTGATGAATAGTTGTAATTTGAAACCATTTATCTGGTTAAGCAAGGTGAACTCTGATTTGACGACATCTGTACACACTGTGGTGGAGAAGTAATTAAGTAGACTCAAGATTTTCTTTGCCATCCACGCTGAAGGCTTTCATGGCTTGTTTGACTACACGTGCTCTGCTTGGCTCCAAGATGGAGAAGCGTGAGACAAGAGTCATTGTGTCTGCGGGGAAGTTAATCAATTTCTTCACTCAAGAAGCTGATAAATCTGCTCTTTTAGGTTATCAAAAGCAGACGTTTTTGTATGCCAATCAAAAAGTTTGTCCCCTTTAAATGTATTCCCTTCATATTAATTGAAAAAATCCTGCTCTCTGAATCCAGAATGGACTAACGAATATGTCAGCCCTGCTTTGGTGCCATCAA